>WOVY01000950.1:282500-1017043 GCA_013436015.1 Rhipicephalus annulatus | reverse complement strand
GTGCGGCGATCGCCGCCCGCATGTCGCCCGCAAGCGCTATGGTTGTCGCTGCCGATCATTCGTTGCGGTTTGCAGCTGGGGAAACGCTATTCTAAAACTCGTATGATGCCCGCAGCGCTTGCAAACTGTATTCGAAATCTCCCTATTTGCCACGCGAAGTGCTAGAATTATGCTAGTGCCTTTCACTTGTTGAAGGACAACCAGGCACGTTATGCGGTTCTTTTAAACGTCCAAAACTCCATAGCGCAATTGCTCGTTTTGTCTCTAGTGAGTGCGATTGCGTGCCTGCCAAGCAAAGAACTTCGGTACTAAAAGGCACGGGCTGTCACACCTGAGGTTCCGCTGATTTAATAACCCCCGAATGCAGAAAAGTTGACTTGCTCGTACTTGACTCAAGACAGTTTTGCCGGTCATCATAAATTGTTCTCGAATTTGCGGACGACTTGAAGGCGACTTGGCTCGGTCGAAGTCGGGACAATTTCAAGTCAGCTGCCGGGCTAGCTTGAAAGCGACTTCATGCGTTGTTCCAACATGGCCACCTCTCGAATGGATGTCGCGCGGAGGTGGCCGCTTTTGAGTTTGCTTGCCTCGCCTTAAGCGTAGCATTTTCTGAGGCGCACTGCCAGCCGAAGATTCCTCGACCCGCTTTACGTGACCGAGGAAATCCGATGGAGTTTTACGATGAGCAACAATTCCACGCGCAATACAGATTCACGAAGAATGCCGTGCGGCAGCTGCTGGCTATGTTGCCGCTCCGTGAAAGTGGGGACTACCGAAGACAGCCTGTGCCTCCAGTGTTGCAGCTACTGATGACTCTCAGGTTTTACGGCGCTGGCACATTCCAAACAGTCACCGGGGATCTCGTCCGCATTCCCTAGTCGACAGTGTGCCGTGCAGTCGGAAAAGTTACGCTTCTCATCGCAAAGCACCTGTACGCGATGCTTGTGCGCTTTCCGCACCTGGTGGCACTTTCTATGAAGTGGCTGAGTTCCCTGGTGTTACAGGTTCTGTCAACTAAATACATGTGAGTATTAATAGCCCCGGTGCGAAGTGTTCCGTAACCGCAAAGGCTGTTTCTGTTTTTCTAAAACACGGCATTTTCCTCTCTTTCGATACGAAATTGACTCAGCGCTTTGTCTGTGTGCCTCGTCTATCCTTTGTCCCGTTTAGGGCACTGTTTTCTCACTCAGAAAGGCATCGCTTGCAGCACAAAGCTACAAAAAATTCCACTCACAAAAAAAAAGAGGTGCCCCTATGACGGTTTTCCCTGATCATGTTGCCTCCTCCTTCACCAGGTCATGCAGCGAGATATTGCTACACCCCGCGAGAAAAAAATTATGCTGAGGGCATGTCCTGACCCCCTCTTTTTCTCTTATTTACCAAGCTCCTGCAAAGGATACGAATCACTTTGTTCCCAAAACTTGTTGTTTTATATATAACTGCGGCCTAGCCTGGTACAAGCATGTTCACAGGCAAACAGAAAGGCGAATATCGTGAAAATCCGCGTTACCTCGTGAGCCAGGTCAGCACAAATACACGCGTTGCGTTCGATTGAGAAAAAAAAAACTATGAAAGAATCCAATGCGATGCTTGTTTCGCCTCCAAACAAGCAAGCGTGGAGAAAGGGGCCGCATTTGGGTGGCCACTGAAACCAGCGAGCAACGGACGCTTTACAGAAGCAACACTGCGCATCGCTTGTAGCGGCAGGCACCACGTGCCGCTCGTTAGTCGTAAAATGGCAAAATTATGTTTGTGGCACTTCGTTTTATAGTTATTCTAAAATGTATGGTCTTTTTTTTGCTCTCACACGGGCCTTACACGAACAACTTCATTAATAACCTCGTTAGCAGGCGAGCAAGGTGTTTTTCTGCTTTGAAGCTCATACTTGACTTTACCAAGCAAGACAGCCTGAGCACCTATAAAACATGAGGCTGACTAGGGTGTTTTGAAGTCTGCTGCTTGCTTCACGCTGACTTACTCAAGTCAAGTCGAAGGCACGAGCCAAGTTAACGTCTCTGCATTCGGGGGTCATTAAAACAGTATGGCAACAACATGGGCTCGCAATTACTCATCTTTCGGGACTTTTCAGTAACTGTGCTAGGGTTGCTCTGTGCCTGTTTTAGTAAAGGAATTCAGTACTGAAACGCATGCGCTGTCACGCGTGAAATTTTTTACATTTGAAACCCAATCTAGCAAGAACGTATCATGAGAAAGTGCGCCCAGATTGTGTGCATTAAAATTTCTGTGTCTCTTTTGGTTCACCATAGCTGCTGGATGAAAACGTCCGACTTATAAAACATATTGTTCGCTGTAAAAACGAAGGGGACACTTTGAAGTGTTCGAGGTGAGTATGGATTTGCAGCTGATTTTGTTTCAAATGTGTCGAGTTTGCCAAAGCAACTCCTGTACTTGTTTTTAATGCACTCTTTTCCAGTGTTACAGTTGTGTAAAAGGTAATTTTCTTTCCACCTTTTAGGTTTATGGCGCTTTTCTTCGGAAATTTAGTCTTCTTGGCAAATTTAGGAAGACCATGTAAAAGGACAGTTGTAAGTATTACTTTTGGGCATTTTGTTTCTCTTGCTTATGCAAATGTGATTAAATGTTATGCCTTTGTAATATTACCCTATGTAGAATCGTTTATGTTACTGAACAATGCTGCTGCATAATGCATTTAAACAGCAGTAAATCTGCTGTGGAATATCTGCTCACAAATGCTCGGTGCACTGTTGCTGCATAGGCAATGCTGTTTCAAATGTTCCATGACAGCACTGATTTTGGGTACTACCATTTCTAGAATGTTTGCAGTGCAAAATCTCTGGTAGAAAAAGGGTGAGGTGTTTAGTTTTAGCAAATGTATGTGTCCTTGGAAAATGAAATTTAATTCTAAATAATAGGCTGGAATATTTAGTAGCCTCGGATCGTGGCTTAGATTCCCTGGACTCAGCAGTATGCTCGGTCTGTCAGGCAGCCCAAAGCTGGTAGTTTCAAGCTGAAAGTCAAAAGGGATACTGACACAAAAAATTTTTCTGCTGTCCTCAATTGTGTCAATGAAAGGCAGTGCCCTGAAAAGTTTGGGAAAAGTTTTGCTAAGGTAGAGTAAGCCCTAAAAAAATTTGTGTTCTTAAATGCTAGTTTTGGTTCTCATTGTATCCAGACGTCGCAAGACTGTTTGAGCCTCTCCTCATGTGTCTGTGCAAGAGATCATCAGGTTTCTACATTCACATTGCTTTGTGGCTCAATCGGCAACACAAACGCAGTCATTTTGAAAGTTCTCTTACCAGATGTCATCTCAACTAGCCGTGCTGATCCATGAAGTCACTATAATTAGTTGTAACCTGATACAACCTAGTTCTCCTTTTTGTGCAGTGCAAAAATTCACTTATAGATTAAATATCAGCAGTTACTAAGCTGAGCACTTGCTCAGAACCATCGTTGTATAGAGGAAGTTTATATAGGAAAGTATATTCTACTATGGAAATGGGCATCTGTACCCCTTTAAGCTTCATTTCATCGTACCACTACACATTTCTACCCATATTCTTGGCTGAGACACGAAGTATCAGGACATAGTTGTAACGTCTGCTTATTAACTTTTCCTTTGTTTTTGTTTATTTGGTTTGGCACTGAGAGTTTCCACAAAGTCTATGCATTATTTTTTAACCAGTTCTTGCTATGGCTATGTTGTGGTTTTATGTTGGGTATAAAGCCACACGAGTGTGTTCCATTGCTTTTAAAACAGTATTTCTAAATTTTCAAAGCAAACGTAAACTTCCGAAATGCAAGGTAGCTTGCTGTACATGAATCAGCCTTGGCAGTCACGAAGTTGCAGTAATTATGTGCAGTTTTACTTTATGTACTAATGTAATCAGTAAATTCCAAGAAAAAGACTTGTTTCTCGCCCGAATATTTTTTTACTAAATATAGCATATCTGCTTCCCTTTAGGCCGAATCGACACACAAAAAAATGTATCATATCAATTATTATTAGTACCAAACTTGAAGCACAGAAAGCTGAACAAAAATTTCTATGTCTTCAACCTATAAGTGATGTAAAGTGTACATGAGTTGTGTGGGAATGACAAACTCTTGGTAATTTCAGAGTAAGTTTTGATTTTATAAAGTGATGGTAATGTAATTTCATTACTTTTGGTCAGATGTTGATTGTCATATTATTTATTTCCAAGAAAAAAATAATAACTCATAATGCACCCGCATTACTTTTTCGGAATAATTTTACCATATCTGGTATGAGTACACTCAAATGGTTTTACTGTACCAATAGTCATAACCTGTGTTCAGGAAATGTGTGCTTGTAAATTTGGAAGAGGGAATATACACAAGTAACACGTTAAACATGCTGCAGTTTTACACAGGAATCTCAAATGCCTCCACAAACCCTGTAGCAGTTTTCACTGAAACGTGGGGAGGCTAATGCAGTTTCATACATAAACTGTGGAACCTTTGCAGAGTCATCAAAGCAATCTAAGAACTTTCAATGACCATCCCGTATGATAAAATGAAGTTTAGTTATATACAGGCTGTTTCACGGAATAGCAACCAAGGAACTAAAAAAAACTGTTTTACCACAACTGTCAGAAACTATCGCATCAGCAGTTACAGGGTACTAGTTGCAATATTTTATATTGCGCTTAATTGATTGATGATGCAAAATTTTTATATTAGGCCCAAGTGTGTTTCGCTACATTGTAGTGGACATTTCAAAATCACTAATTCAATTTTTCGTGGCAGCATGTATGCTGCATGGTGTTTTTTTTTTTTTTTGTCGGTGTTGATAAGAGTTGGTGAAATGTGAATTAGCCATGTGACTGCACTCATCTGCTGACATATTATAAGCCTCTCAACCATGTTTCAAAAAAACGTAAAACGACCATGTTTGTGGATCACTATCTTATTGCTTATCAGGGACGAAGGCTCTTCCTCACCATGTGCTGACGTAAAGATGGTGTCGTGCTGCAGCCGCCAATTTCTTCACAATCTGCAACCATGGTTGTTTCGATCGAACCGTAGTTTGGAGGGTTGCAATCTGGTAGTGCATGAGTGCAGTCATAGAGTATTATATTTGCAGGCTGCCCAGATGAACGCAGTGCGACTGTCGATTGTTTCTATGATTAAAGCAGTATGAACTCTCAGTTGTACGAACGTCGGTTTAATGAACATTTCATAGTAACGATTTTTTTTAATTCTCATCGATTTTTTATGAATTTTGTACAAAATCTTTTAGTCAAATATTTCAGGTGAAAGAACTTTATCTGTGGACCTGGGCTCACTTTTTGGATAAGTTCAAAGAAGTTTTGAGCTTTGCAGCAGCGGTGTAGCCAATACAAGCCGCCCTCAAGTTGCCCATATGTAAATATTAGGTGGAATGTTTCTTTATAAATACTTAATTCTAAAGATCCTAGTTCTATTTCGCTGCTCTTGAAATGGCATGCTATGCAGGAAAAAGCGGTTGCACTGAAAACACTATGCTATATGGTGCTTCCACCTGCCAGTCGTCTGGGGTTTGGGACTAGCTCTTGTTTTCTGACATTAAGGCCAGATGGCATCCATATCTCACACAGTGCCTCCTCTACTTTATCAATGACAGCTAGATGCGGCCGATCCAACATAGAGGAGGTGCTGTTAGAGGCACCGCAGGTGGCCGTGGGGGGGGCCAGGACTCGTGTAGTATGGCCAGCAGAAGACTATTATATTTAGATTACATTTGCAGTGAAGCATGCAAATATGTGGCCAATGTTTTAATGCACTCTTTCTCTGTGTCACAGCTGTGTAAAGTAGTTTTTTTTTTTTCACTGATTAGCCATCAGAGAAATATCCTGCATAACCTACTCTCCCAGACATCCCTGGACGTCGCTGGTCTTGTAGGGCAAACATCTCTTGTAAGTATTACTTTTTGGCACACTGTGTACCATACATATCTACCTGCGAAGTCACACCATTGTTTGGCTTCGCTGTACCGGTGATGTAGGCAGGTCGTAATTTTTCCATTTTCGCGCTCTGCCTGTACATTAATAAGTGCCGCTGAGCTAAATACCTTCATGTACCTGTCTCAAAAACTCATCAAGCTTAGTGACATGTCTGATGCACTTGCTCAACAGCAGAAAAGGCAACATAGCTCGAGCCCAGCTCAGATACAAAAGGTCAGTCTATTGTATGGTCTTGAGCTCTGTACAGTGCGGAAAATACGTTAAGCAGTGCTTCACTTTGCACACTTCTTCCAAGGCAACTACATGTTTGCCTGAAAATTTCACATGTATCTATTATATATGCGGGATATTTTGAGACGCGTTACACAGTTCTCTTAAACTTCCAGAAGAGCATTGCACAACTCTTCGTTTTTTCTCTAGTGAGTGTGGTTGCCTGTGTTCCTAGCAATAAATTACTGTGCTTGAAGGCAATCTGTCACACCTGATCATAGGTGTGCGCACGGAGAGAGGGGTGGGGAGGGGACTCAAATTCAGCCCCTAAGTTAGCGGGCGCAGCTTTTGCGTTTTGGTGCCATATGTCTTTTCAAATAGCCTTTGCTCCCGCAAATGCTAACACACACTCGCTCATCGCTAAGGGGCCGTGCAGGCCTTGCGGGCTGCACGCTATTTCGTATTTCTTGCGGGTGGACCACAAACCCTAACGGTGGTTAGCGTTATGAGGCATGTGCAGTGGCAACGACTGCAATGGATAGTGTATGCAAAATTTTGAATGCGCCATTCAAAATCGTTTGAATGTTCCTTTATGACTATGTAATTCTAAAGACCCTCGTTCTCTCACTCAGAGCTTAAAATGGCATGCTATGCACGTAAAAGTGATTGCGCTGAAAACACGATGCTATATGGTGCTGCCACCTGCCAATTGCCCTGGATTTGGCCCAAGCTCTTGACTCATGACATTAATGCCAGATGGCGTCTATATCGTGCAGCGCCCCCTCTATTTTATCAATGGCAGCTCGATGCGGCCGATTTGACATAGAGGAGAGACAGAGAGAGAATTAAATGGGGAAGAGGCAGGGAGGTAAACCAGACTTTGGGGCATCAGGACGCACATTCTCAAGCATCACGGGTGGCCGTGGGTGAGACCAGCACTCTTGTCGTACGGCCGGCAGAACACTATCATATTTAGAAGGCATTTGCAGTGAAGCATGCAGATACGTGGCAAATTTTTCACTGAACTCTTTCTATGTCTTACACCTGTGTATAGATTTCTTTCCACTGTTTAGGTATCTGAGAAATTTCTACAAGAACCTAGCCTCCTTAACATCATTGGATGTTGCTCATCTAGTACGGCAGGCATCTCTTCTAACTTATTACTTTTTTGTGCGCATTGCATACCATACATATGTACTAGCGAAGCCAAACCATTGTTTGGCTTTGCTGTATCGTCGATGTAGGCAGGTCGTAATCTTTTCCATTTTTGGACTCTGTCTGTACAATAATAGCAAAATACCTCCACGTGCTCCCTTTCCAACAGCCGCGCCGCTGTGGTCTAGTGGCCAAGGTACTCGACTGCTGACCCGGAGGTCGCGAGATCAAAGTCCGTGTGCTCAATTTTGGGTGCACATTAAAGAACCTCAGGTGGTCGAAATTCCCGGAGCTCTCCGCTACGGCGTCACTCATAATCGTGCTGGTATGGTAGGTTTGAGACGTTACACTCCATATATAAATTAGTTTCCAGCAACCATCAAGCAAAGCGATATGTCGGTCGCCTTCGCTCAACTGCAGACGTGGCTACATAACCCGAGCACAACTCAGATACAAGAGGTTGGTGTTTTGTATGGTGTCATGCTTTATAAAGTGCGGAAAATGCGTGAAGCAGCGCTTCATTTTGCACGCGAAGTGCTAGAATTGTGCTAGTAGTTTTCACTTCTTGAAGGAAAATCTGGACGAGCATTCCTCGTCTGTGTGATGTTGTGACAGACTCGTTACGCTGTTCTTTTAAACGTCGAAACGCCCATAGCGAAATTGTAGGTTTTGTCTCTATTGAGTGCGGTTGCGTGCCTGCGTAACGAAGAATTGGGGTTCTAGAAGGCACGAGCGGTCACACCTGAGATTCTGCTGGTTTAATTAAACGAATATGGCAACAACACATAGGCTCACAGTTACTCACATCTTGTAGTGACTTTTCAATAACTGTGTTGGCATTGCTCTGTGTACTTCAGTACTGAAATGCATGCGCTTTCAAGCATGAAGTTTTTGTTTTTGAAACTAATCTAGCAAGAAGGTATCATGAAAGTGCACACAGATATTGTGGATTAAAATTTTTGTGGCTATTTTGGTTTGCCGTAGATACTGGATGAAAACAGCCAGCTTATAGAAGCACATGTCTAATGTCAAAAAAATGGAAAGCTGCAAAAGTTGTACAACTGTTCCAAATATGCTCATGAAACGCCTGTACTTGTGTTTTTATGCACTTTTTCTGTGTTACAGTTGTGGAAAGTAAAGTTTTCTTTCCATCTTTTAGGTATCAGCAAATGTTCCGTAGCACTCTAGTGTACTTTACATCATTGGCAGATGATGGTCCAGTTGTGCAGGCATATAAGTATTACTTTTGGGCGAACTAGGCACCATAGGTACATAAATGCACCGTTGCTAAGACTTTGTAAGGCTTCTATATGCAAAGTTTTTGTTACACCTATGTAATATTGCCTACCATAAAATCTTTATGGTATTGAGAAGTGCTGCTGCATATTTAGTTTAAACATTAAATCAGGAGTGGACCGTAAGCGCATGAAAGCTTAGTGCACTGCTGCTGCATAGCCAATGCTGCTCCAACGCTGTGTGATAGCACCGATGTTGGGTACTTCCATAGCTCTGCACACTCACTCATGAGTACGCTTACTTACACTCAATTGAATAAGGTGAGTGTGAGCCAACGAGAGTAACGAGAGTGAGAACTCATGAGTGTAAATGCTCGTGAGTATAAACATGAGAATACTCATGAGTAGTTGTATGAACATGAGTGTACCCATTAACGTGAGTGCGTGTGCCGCACAAAGAAACAGGGTGGCTCACGCATGCACACACATGCACATACTGAACTGCCGTAAATGGTTGTACTGAGGAAGCAAGAATCCCTAATTATGCTGACGTTATTATCTAGCGGCAGTTGACTAGACAAGCGATATGAGACTGCAAAAAAAAATATCTTGCCATATTGTGTCAGCTCGGCAATGAGGGTCCAAAGCTCAAGTTAGCAAAGCAACGACAACGCCCCGCTGCAGCTGTGGCGGCAAGCTGTATGGAAATTGGGAATAGGCGCAGCCGATTAACTGTGTTTCACCCCAGCAGGAGCAAGTGCAGCACACGCTGCGTGCGTTTTGCAGACGGTGCGGGGTACTTTGGCACTGTGCCGTGAGATTGGCATGCTGAAACGAGACGCTCGCTGTTCAAAGTTGCCTTTCTGCGATGGCAGAAGTGACCCCACAGAAGCGTCGCCGAGGTCCGAAGTGTTGTGTGCCATGACACTGCGGACAGTACCAAGACATCTGTAAAACTATTGGGTCTGGCAAGTCGTACGAGAGAGAAAGAAAACAATTGTGGATCAACGCAGTTAAAAAAACTGACTTCTACCTCTGTCTCGCCTTCCGTTTTGGTTGTCGCAATTCTTTGCTTGAAATTGTTTGTTTCGACTACCTGAATCAATACGTAATTTGGGGCAACCATGAAACGACCACAGTCTCTCGCTGTATCCTCACCATGTGATAGTCTAGTTTTGGTTGTATGTGGAAACAACTTTGTGTTTGGATTTCATGTGTTTGTGATACGTAGCTTTCATAGGATTTTCGTGCTTGCATGTAATTCACACCGCGGTTAGCGTTGCATTGTTGGTTTCTGTCAACTGAACTGTGCACATTGTCAGAGGTTCGCTGCCTGCAATTCACGCATCGGGAAGGCTGCAATAATGTGTATAAACAAACATCTGTGCACTTTCAGCAAACTTTGACATTGGTTTGCTGGTTTTTTCTATTTCTTCTTGCTTCATTAGGGTGGTATTTATCTGTGCCGCTGGCACTTAATACATGAATAATAACGGTCACTTTTGAAGATGTGCGGTTTTCTCACACGCACGCCATGTGTGTGCGTGTTAGCTTCGAGTATCAGTTTACGTGTGCACTAACTGCGTGAGTTCATCGCCTGGCCGATGTCACACCGTGCTTGAAATTCGGCTGATTTTACGCTGAGCTGCGTTCGTGCAGCAGGCTTTATACACCTCTACAGTCGACATTTTCATCAAAGAGAAATGAAAGCCAAAGCGAGGATTGAAAAAAAGAAAGAGAAAAATTGCCTCCATATTTGCATGTTGAACTGTAAATGTCGTAGAAAGATGATTGTCTGGAGAGAGTGAATAGAATACAACATTTATTTGGTGTTCTCCGTGAGAAAATCGGTGATAGAAATTCTGGAGGAGCTGCATGGGACACGAGAGCCGTCTGGCGGTAATCTCAAAAACAAAAAGGCGGCCTCTGTTATTGCGAGCGTGCAGCATGTGCGCACAATATTAAAGGTGATATTTTGTAGATCTTAAGGTAGGTGGCAGCACCGTATCGTTTTAACGTAGGAAGCTCGGCTTTTCATGCAGAGTGTCCAATTGTCAGCGCAGCATAATAAACGCGACAGTTCGTAGGATTGCTTATGTATGTTGTTTCTAGTATAAAGAAACACACCACAGAATATTTAGGTGTTGATATGGCACCTCAGATAGGCATAATATTTGCTTTTTAATCGACAATCGCACAAATATGAATGCAGAAACCTGAGCAATATTGGTTGGCACTGTAGATGTGGTTGCACTTGAGCCTTTTCGGTTGACAGACAGACAGACCAAATTTTTGCGTTGAAATTATCCCAAGAAATACTATCGTCTTTAAAAAACTATGCAAGCAGTTTTCGCAGCGGTCAAAGCTAAGCTAGCTGCCTTGCAGCTAACTCGGTGGGTGATGCTACAGTGGTACGAAGGATATGATTCTAATTGCAAATTTCATTGGGAGAGCAGGAGCACTCAAAAGCACACTGGAAGTGCTGGTAGTAATAAAATAAATAAAAAAATAAAAACTTAAAGTCGATTTTTGAGAGAAGCCTTTGCCAACAGCTGATAATAAAAATCTTGGGTTCTTAATGTTTCTCGATACTTGCTACTCTCTAGTGGCGTAGCACATTATGCCAAGCCTGGAGTCCATGCGCTAAATAGCACAAAATGTCACTAGACTGCTTCCAGGGATATAGGTCATCATCTATTCTTTCGAAAAGCCTGACATCTGTTGCCACTGAAAAAAAGCAAGTGTCAGAATATGGGAACTATGGCAGGTAATTTTCATCATTTGAAAGCTTAAACAATGAAATCATCGTGAAATAGACAAGAACAGCTCCATATGCGGCTCGATTTCTGCGATCATTGCCTGTGTTTTGAAGAGGCGCTGTTAAAGTTTGAAGTCTGTAATGCAGACTCTCAACTTGAGCCAAGGTGACAGGCATGAAAAATGCGGCCTGTGGCCAGTTGCTTGAGTTTGTCTGTGTATTCGTGGACGGATTGTTGTAACCTTAATATTAGGCTGCTCAGCTCTGTTTCTTTCTGCTTCCCTCTGGCATCTTGATTCGGTAGCGAGCAGAATAGAGGCCAAATGAATGTGTGGTGCCCGTGAACTACCATTCAGCTTCAGGGCGTAATGTTAGCGTTGCACACGGCAGCGATCGCGAGGCAAGGCAATAGCTTTAAATGTCTCATCAAAAGCAAAAATTCGGTGGTCTAGTGGCTAAGGTACTCGGCTACTGACTCGCAGGTCGCGGGTTCAAATCCCGGCTGCGGCGGCTGCATTTCCGATTGAGGCGGAAATGTTGTAGGCTCGTGTGCTCAGATTTGGGTGCACGTTAAAGAACCCCAGGTGGTCGAAATTTCCGAAGCCCTCCACTACGGCGTCTCTCATAATCATATGGTGGTTTTGGGACGTTAAACCTCACAAATCAAAAGCGAAAATTGATCACCGGCGCCGTCTTATTGCGTCGACGTCGTGAACACGAGTGATCCGAGAAACCATCACTACGTGAAACGTCATCATATCACATTACATATCATAAATGTTTGTGACAAATTGGAAGGTCACAGAACTTGACGGCATCATGTAACATCTTCACTTGGTTGAAATGGGCTGATCATGAGCGTAGTGCATAACCTGCTGAGCGGCAGAAAGCTAGCTTTGGCTCCAATCCTTGAGGCAGTAAGAAAACCATGTAGGGCGCTGATATATCCCGGAGGGAAGTAAAAAACATTTAGTGCATCGAATCTGAAGAAAATGAGGATAGTTTTTGCCTCTCAGCAGTCTCAAATTTCCATAGAAATCTTAGTGGAGGCCGTCAGAAAAATTTGAAGTTATTATTTCCAGATTCCGGTGCTGTGTTCCCCCATTAAATATTCATTTACACAGAGCTGGTCTGGCACTCTCCCCTCTTTGTCTTTTCTGAAAAGAATCAAAACCTTTTTAACATTGTTCTGTTTCATGTCGTAACTACGCAGTAATTAGGAAAAGACTTCTAGCTATTCCGTTTGCCAAAGAAATAAAGAAAGAAAGTTTAACCAAAGAAACTGTTCTAAATTTGGGTGCCTTTGTCTTGGGAAATCACCACAGAGATGTATTTGATGCGGTGTACAATTTCATTCCAGACACTAAACGTATTTCAACATAAGGTCCCTTTTAACGAATACTCAAAAAAGTCAAGAAGTAATTTTCGAAATGTCAAAATGAGACATACATCCCACTTTAATCAGGTTTGGCACTCTCAGCTGTCTGGTCAGCTCCCAAAATCAAGGTATAGTTATTATATTAGTGATTAGTTTATTTTTCTCACTCTCTGAATTTTTTTTGATAATGTCTTCTTTCTTCATCTTTTTCTTTTTTTTTGTGAGCAATAGTGCAGTTAGTTTATAGAATACTGCATGTTTTCTTGGTCAATTCCCTAGAGTGGGTATGTTCCGTGGATTCCAGGCTACAAACAAATAAGCAAACAAGTTGTCTGAGGTGATTCTATAAGAGAACAGGAGAGTTCTTTTTTTCTTTTGTAACTAATGAGAAATGAATAAAAAAGACAATCTTTTTTTTTTCTTCAGATGTGCAAAGTGGTACACAACAATATTATATACTGAGACATGCAAATAAGGGCGTTTCAATAGCTAGAAAAAAAATTTAAACGTGAATGCTACAAAACTCTAATGCATATATTGAACTTTTAGCACGGCCTGACAAAGCCCGGTGAAAACAGCGCGCCGCTATGTCCGTAATACTTTTCATCCTCCCTGCATCCATGAAGTTGTCTAGAAGCACGACTGCAAATAAACTCGCATGAAAACACGAATTTGCAAGCTTCCTATTACGTGCGGCCGTTCAGTGCCAGCATCCCGTAGTCTACTCGCGCAGTGCCCCTTGCGGCGGTGGCGAGCGGAGAAGGCTGAAGAGAGCATTTCCCTGGGCACTGAAAGAAAATAAAAGAGGCGCTGAGAAGCTTACCTCAACCAATACTATACAGTAACGTTGCGGACTTCAGAAATGCATTTTGCATTAAGTTGGGTGTCATTGTCTGCACAATGTAATCGTGATTAACAAACTTTTTGGTTTGATAAAGTTCGCTTTTCGAAGTGCCTGACCAGCTGGGTGATTTAGAGGGGCAAAACACGTCTTAGTCTAGCCTTTTTCTGCATCAGAGGTAGCTGGCAGTATCTCCCAAACAGTATAATAAATGGCATAGGTTCAATACAAGTTAATAAATGACATAGGTTCAATACAAGTGTGTCCAATAAGAAAGGCAGCGGACGAATCGACGGCGGACTCGCTCTCTGGATTTCGAGACGACCGGTTGTGCCCCCACGATCTCCGACTATAGCGCAGCTCTGGTTGGCTGGGCTCCCCCTACGCCATCTGCTGCCACCGATATGAGCAGCCCCGCCGCGGTGATCTAGTGGCTAATGTACTCCGCTGCTGACCCGCAGGTCGCGGGTTCAAATCCCGGCTGCGGCGGCTGCATTTCCGATAGAGGCGGAAATGTTGTAGGCCCGTGTACTCAGATTTGGGTGCACGTTAAAGAACCCCAAGTGGTCGAAATTTCCGGAGCCCTCCACTACGGCGTCTTTCATAATCATATGGTGGTTTTGGGACGTTAAACCCCGCAAATCTATCTGCCACCGATATGAGCTCTCGCTGAGTGGGGCCCCGTCCTCGGACTCGTGCGACTCTGTCCATCTTTTCTATCTCCTCTTTACTTCGGTTGCTCGCTGTCCCTGTGCCTCGCTCTCTCCTTCCTCTCTATATATATACCTTTTAATCCTATCCTTTTAATCCCTCCTTACCCCTATCCCTTGTGAGCTACTGTTGAGATGTCGCACTCTGATGCAGACAGTTACGGGGCTCACTTTTCTCTTCTTTTCCCTTTAAGAATCGCATAAGAAAAAGTAAACAAAAAGTCTCCGAACGAACGGGTGGAGGCACGGACGGATGGCTGGACGGTAGCATGGACAGAAGGAAGGAAGAACGCTGTATAGAACTTACATGTCTTTTGTGTATTACCTCAAACTGAATGCTGATAAAAAGCACCTCTCACACTCCACAATCAATGACTTATCTAGTTGCACTCTATTTGACAACTGTCTGTCATTTCAACGGCCCTACTCCCTTCGTGTGAGAGGCCTTGCTGAGAAAAGGGGAGTGCCACTTCTTGATCAGTGTCTAATGGCACCTGCCGTGCATCTGCCACCGTGGCAATGGCAACTCATGGAATGTTATGTGTCCTTCGTGGAAGTTACGAAACACGGTCCTGTCGCACACATATGCACTTACTTCCTGGAGCTTCAACACAAATACAATTGTCCTGACTTTTTTACAGATGCCTCAGTCTGGCAGTTATGTATCATATGCAGCAATTGGCCTATCTTTTTCGGAAGCTGGCTTACTGCATTCTGATACAAGCATCTTCACCGGAGAAGCTTATGCGATACTTGCAGCTGTTAAACACATCAAACAATCAAAACTACCAAAGGCAGTAATTTACAGATTTGTTAAATGTGGTAAAAAGCTCTGAAAACTCCCAAAAAACACAAAAACCTCATCCTTGTTCTGCTTTTCTCATTATTATGCACAGTCTACACACTCAAACATGTCATAGTGTGATAGCTGCCAAGGCATCGTGAGATCCAGGGCAACGTGATGGCAGACCAGCTTGCCGCATTCATTTTCGAAAACACTGCCAGTACATCTGTAGCCATCCCCACACTTGACCTGGAACCATTTCTCAAATGACAACTCAGAGTTTATTGGCAAAACACATGGGATAGCCAAACAGAAAATAAACTGCATGTTATCAAGCTGCCCCTTGGTAACTGGTCGCCAGTATCGAAGTCGGCCACACAGACGTAACATTTACAATGCTAAGATTAGGACACACACATAGTACACATTCATATTTTCTGTCTGGTGGTGATCCACCCATGTGCGAGAAATGTGGTGAACCACTCACCTTTACCACATATTAATCCAATGCAAGGAATTACTCACTTTAAGAAAAAAAGCACTTCCCATCAGCCTACCAAGAGCATATATCGCTTCATCCATCCATGTTCATTGGTAGCAATCCACTCTTCCATTATCAGTCATTGCTCGCGTTTTTTTAAAAGGTGTTCATATCTTTCATGTTATCTATCCCGGTATTCTGCAGCTCGACTCCTCAAGAGAAGTCGCTGCTGGGGTAGTTGCACTACAAAGCACATGTCTTGTGGCCCTTGAAACAAGGGCGTTGCAGAGACATTCATGCTCTATCATCTTTCCGCAACTTTATTATAAATGCAAGCTGCTCATTCCTACACTACACATGTCATGTCACTCATGATTTTAATACCTTAATGTTTTACGCGTCTTAAGCACGAGGCATTTAGGCCCCTATACAGCCAGTAACCATACCCATTTCCCATATCTTTTGTCTCATGTACTGGCGCTCTTTGGCCATCATGTGGCCCTTGTGCCAAGAAACGCCATATATTATCATCACCGCTAGAGCGTAGTACTACCAGTGAGAGCGCTGTCAATTTTGAACATGTTTACTTTTATGAGTGTTCGAAACGAAGTGGTTGAGTGGCAAACATTTGTACCACTGTTCTATAAAAAGTTGGGAAGACTGGAAACGTATATAATAAAACAGACAAGTTATAAGAGTGGATAGTTATCGATCGCGTAGACCACAACGCGCACCAGTATTGCCTAGCTCTTGCCTCTAGGTGGTCTAATGGCACTTGGCTGCTGACCCGCACATCCAGGGATCGAATTGCGGCCGCATCCTCATTGCAAGCAAAAATGCTTGAGCCTATATTGAGGTACACAATTAAGAACCCCAGGTGGTAGAAATTTCTGGAGACCTCCTCTACGGCCTCTCTCATAATGGTTTTTTGGACGTTAAACCTTGACAATTATTTCGCCTAGGAATGCGCACATTGGTACTTGTGTCTACTTTCTCTTCCGCCGCTGCAGAATCAATGTCCTAGCCGAAGAGAGAATTAAATGAGGGAAAGGAAGGGAGGTTAACCAGAAATTGGAGCATCCGGTTTGCTACCCTGGACTAAGGGAAAAAATAATGGGGAATCAAGATGGGAAAGAAAACGCAAAATCAAAATAGACGTGCGAAAGAGAAAAGAAAAAAAGTGATCTGGGGTGCTATAGCCTATTCAATAGGCCACTACCACGCAAAAAGTTCAATAAGGCCTTCACCGATTTTTTGTACGAAGACAGATTAGGTCGCGTTTCAAGAACTGACTGTTCTGACAAGGGTCTTTCGTCAAGGCTAGATAACGCAGCAGCCGAAAGCATGAAAATAAGAAAGTGGAATAAAATAACCAACACAGAAAGCTAGAGTTACTGTATATGCTACCTGTAGGTATCTAAAGGTACCATATAGAGTAACTCTTCAGAAAGCTGGCAGCTAACGTCATCTGCCGGGTGAATTGAGAACTAATTCAACGTTTCCGTTCATTTCCTTGATTGGCGGAAAATTTAAATGTGTAACTTTTTTTTCCGAATCCTCGAGCTAACTTTGCTCAAACTAACGCGACTGCAAGTACACACCTCGTGGGAGAAGGGCTACGTGGTTCACAAGCGAATCTGTCGCAGTAGACCTAAAGTTAGGCAGCATACCGCATTAATAAGGTTGAGAGCTGGGTTTATTGGTGACTGATCATTATACCGTAAGGTTAAAGGAGTACTGACATCAAATTTCAGAATCGAGATGTGCCCTTCCAGCGATTGCTCGGTGTGCGTAGGTCGTCTTGGCCAAATTTGAATGAAATCCATCGCGTGAAAGTTATTATATTTCGGCGGCAAGCAACGCTCGAGAGTTTAATAGAAACTGGAGTGCCCTGCAACATCGACACTAGTGCTACGTGTTCAGTGCGATACATTCCACAAATACCATCCTGAGTGACGATGCGCTAGTAGCGATGATGTCACAATCCGAGTGTTCTTATTGTGGCACCGAAGCATGAATATACACTCGCTCGTCGTGTCTGATCTTCTTTGTCACACCGCTTTGAATTATTTCGTTAAATTGTAAAGATGAAAACCACCTTTAAAAGAATGGTGAAAGAGAAGAGCATGATTGAACGTGTGCTTGTCGGTCAGAATGTCGGGGAATCGTTCTGAATTGCAGTCATCTCGTTCGAAGCACGGAAAAATGCAATGAGGCTGTCTTTTCATATCGCGTATGTGTTACGCACAAACACCACCACAAGCTATCAAAGTGGAACAGAGTATAGTCGGATATCATCGCTGACAAGTAACACGCAGGTATCGTTGAATTTTAGTTAAACATTTGACTTTGCGTCCGCCTAATGCCCTGTTACTGCCGCCGCAACTGCAAGAGGCTGGATAGGTGGGGCCATCTGGAGGCGCAAAGAACATGGCAAGCAGAGAACGTATTCTATACCTCCACTGATGCCCATTCCCGATAGGGATATTCTATTGACCCCTCTTTATATACCTGAATGCTGTGCACGCCAAAATACACCAATATAGCTAACTGAGACATAAGCGAACATGGCTGAAGCATGCATCTTCGGACACCTCTTCAGTGCTGCTTGAAACGGCTTTCATTTTGGAATTTCTGTTCAGTGAAAAGTCCATCGAATCGCGGGGATTTCAAGCTCCAAACTATCGTATTCAACCCGAGTTGACACTTTGTACAGCGACGACGGCAATGCATGTGACAAGGCATGACTGAATGTGTCAGCCTAGCAGATGAAATGTTTGCGGAGCATCTGAGCCTGACGTCACTCTTTTCTGTAGAAAAGTGGTCAGCTGTGGCACAATCTGGAGGTGACCGTGAGGTAGCGCTACTGCTGGTGCTCCCAGTGCTAAATATGGCGGGATTGCTGGCCGTTTTGAATCGTGCTAGATACCAGTGATATAAATCAATAAATGTGATTGTTATTCATCCCTCAGTTGCGTTCTAGGTCGCGAATCGCTGCTACGGGGTCTATAGCTACTCGTTGGCGCAAAAATCTTGGCTAGAGTAAATTGGCATGAGCCAAGATTTTGGCTATAGCCAAAGTAGCTATAGACCCCGCTGCACCGATTGGCGACCTAAAGCGCAACTGAGGCATAAATAACTATCACTTTTATTCATTTATAACACTGGTATCTAGCACGATTCAAAACAGCCGGCAATCCCACCATTATTAGCGCTACAGTGGCTGAAATGGGGAAGTGTGATGAGCGGCAAGCGGCGCCTACAGAGCGTGCTGAAGTCTCGGAAGAGGAGCTGCGTGGGGGCGCGCAGTCGTTTATATGTTGTTTGCATGTTTCCGACAGTTTCGTCGGGCGCGTTTGTCCTCTTTTTTTTTTATTGCAATGGCACTCTGACATCAATGCTTCTGTATGCACTCTCATGGCGTGAAAAGAAAGTCATTTCTTAGTCCTGGGGTGCACTATAGGCTACAAGTCATCTTAAAAGAAGCATGCGTTATTCGACATTCTAAAGGACGAAGCTCTGTTTGCGCGGTGGCGGAGAGCGATCCCGCAAGCTGACAAGCTGCTTCAAGAAGACTGGGCTGTGTGCGAGCTGCACTTCGATGAGAGGGGCATCTCCCGGCACTTCGAGCATACTGTGAATGGCAGACGGCGACGCCAACACAGTCCCGAAGGCGCCACTGCTTCGAACTCCGCCGGGAAAGTGACCAGCCGTTGGGTAGCATAGGTTTCTCAGCTCGCGACTGCTTTTGCGCAGAGCTGATAGACGAGCGGACGAGACGACTGTGAGTCAAGGCAAGGTACAGCAAAGAAATAGAGGCGTTACAAATTCGGCACTGGGACCGACAGCTTAGAGACTCGAAGAGCCAAGCTCTCTTCTCTGACACATAGGTATACTGCTCACAACGCGCCGCAGGGCTTTTTTTATAGGCACTGGGTGGATTCTTTGAGTAACCAAAGGTCCAACCAGAAGCGCCGCTGGCCGTGAGGTCAGAATCCTCCAATGGGGCTCGCCGCTGGGCCGCATCATTCTCATCAAATCCGGAGCCGCTGCGGGTGGTTGCAGCCAAGGACGAGTGACGTAGCCACGCATTGCGTAAGCCTCGCCAGACTGGACGGGGCCGATTGCTTCGACGGGCTCGTGGGCTGATGGGGCTCGCTGTGGGTTGAGCGACAGACCGGCGCCGCCGCGTGCTGGCCTGGACACAGATTGCTTTTTTCAGAGGCATGGATGTTCGGTGGGGGCCCACGGCCACTTTTCGTCGGCAGCGGCAGCGCCGGTGGCGTGGAAACTGAAAGTACAATATAAAAAAAATACTTTCGTGTGTTTTTCTGCTTATTTAGTTGAAATTCAGTACTATTCAGTACTGCCTGAGACATCTGCATGGAGATGTAAGAGGACCGGCAAACGCTCTATAAATTATTTGTTTTCCAGCATACATATTGAATGTAAATTCTTTCAGCGCACCCGGTTTGTTCCCATAGCTAACACTGTATCACAAGGAATTTCATTTCTTTTTACTCTCACAGCGATGCTGTTATATCTGCTAGGTTTTTTTCTTATTAACTTACACTTTGTGTTGTTTTTAATTCCAAGTAACTGTTAATCTTTTATTTATTATCAAATGTACCACTTGCCTCTCAGTAATGCCTTCCGGCCTTGAGGCTACTATTCAATGAATGAATAATGGAGGAGCCTCTTTTCAACAGCTAAGTAGGGGCAAGTGGAGCTCGCAGTCTTTGTGCGTAATGTACTGCTTTTTTTTCTGAGTAACAGACAGATGGGCAATTTATGTAGGTCATTATGGCATATAGTGATTCATGAAAATCTCGAGAAAGGCACTAATTTGTCTCCCGTGAGGGGACACTGCTCAACGACTTATGATGCAAGCGCTACAACGCAACGAATACAAATAGAGCGAAATAAATATAGGACTACATGCGCTTTTTTCTTTGTTTCCATTTTTAAAGTCTCCATTCTTGTAGGACGCAAGGAGGTGCGGGGGGGGGGGAGTGCAGTGCTTGAGTCTCGTTTGTTTGTGAGACCCCTTTTTATCTATCTACCAGCCCATATTCTCTCCCCCTTTACTCTTTACCAAAACAAAATTTTGAAAGCGAAATAACCTGTCAAACAGATTTGTGTAGATACACACATCATCTACGAAATGTAAACAAATATTGTTGCTCAGAACGTAGTCAACATTAATTTTGAATAGCATGTCGCCCAACGGCGTTATGTCTTCGTCATTCGGGTAAACAAACAACCACCACCCCGCGTCACAAGTTTTGTATTGGCTGCTCCTGGCCAACCATTGCAAGTGAAAGAGGGGCAGACTTGTACAGGAATACAAAGGCTGGTGTTCGAGCTTTAGCAGCATTTTTTGAAGGGGTCTCGCATATTTACAACGCTGGAGGAGATCACAGGACCACCCAGAACCTTTGTTGAAAAGACGTCGATGTGGTGATTCACGTGCATGCGGTTTTGTGCGTCCACTCAGCCAGTTAGCTTTGCACGAAAGCCCAGGATTACTTTCCTCCATGTGTAAACCTCTCTGGGTCCCGCATCACTCGGCGCTCTGTGGAACCAAGACTTACACAATTAACATCGCGCACTCAAGCAAACGAGATTTCCAGCCGTGAGTTAAAAAAAAAGAGGCATTTAATGCGTAAGTGCTCCTTTCCTCACAGTCCGAAAAAATAGGGGCTATTTTTCACAGTGCACTGTGATAGGAGATAAGACCCATGTCTTCAACACATGTGTTGAAAACGAGGATGTTAGGGCCAATTGTTTGACTGGAAGTGGGGATGGTCGTAAATTAAATGCCTGCCGCAAAGGCTTTAGCAACGCCTCATTGCACGAAAAATCCTTTCTTTTCATCTTGCTGTGGTATCTCCATGCCTGCCCGCTCAGCTTTGTTTTGTGTTTGTCATCTGTGGGTGAGGCGAATTTTAGCTAATCCCACCAGCCTCACAGATCAGTTACTGCAGGCTTCCCTTGAAAAGCAACCATACACATACAAAAATGTTTGAAGTCACCTTTCTCGGGCAGGAATAAAAGAACAGTGATGCTACTGCTGCGCCAATTGCACCAGACTGCACCAATGTGCCCTGGCTGCTACAACCTGCTACATTTCCTCAAAATTTGGCGATTCTGCGCCAAAGGGGTGTACTCTGACTTTCAGAAACGAAACTAACTAAATGAGGTTCCCCCATTGAGAGCGACATCACACTGTACAAGTGTACGGGATGCAATCCGAGCCAAGCCAAACCATACTCGGCTTTGTCGGTTCTCTGGCCTTGTTGCAGTGTTTGTACCACGACCATAGAGGAGGTCGTCGTTTGTGCAGTGTTCTAGCACTGTAGCCTTGTTGCGGTAACTGGCGGTCGTGCATGCTGCTTCAGTCCATTGAGGTGCGTGAACGTGAACTTGAGTTCGTGCGCGGGACTGGGTGGAAAGCCTCGTCGACTGCCCTTGGCGATGGCGTTTTCAAAGCTGAAAGGTTTGTGTATTTTCCCTGTGGTTTATATCGCTTTATATCGTGACAGTGATGACGTCAGCAAAAAAAACATGCATGTGCAACGCGTGGCAGAGCCTAGCTTTGTGTTGTAAAATAGCGTACGCTAAGTTAGTGTTCAACAACGTCACCCGCTAATCTGGCACTTAACGTGGGTCTTCAAGAGGGGTATGGCGCATGCGCAGTGGCGACGAATGCAAACGCAAAAGTTCGCGTATGCTATTCAAAGTCTCCTTAGTATTTATAGTAGGCCGTCCCGCTGCTGGTGTTTTTGGTAGGCGTTCGCCTGATAGCTGTCGAGTCGCTGTCATTTTGTCGAGTCGCTGTCATTTGTGATAGCTGTCATTTTCGTAGTAACAAGCAATTTTTAGTTTGCCTGCTGTAAATCTGCTAATATGCAAAAATGAAAACTTCATTTTTTTTCTTTCTCTGTTGTGCAGGCCGTTGCACGAAGTTTAACGTGGACGTTCTTCACGAGAGTGATGAAAATGGAGACAAAATATCAATATGGTGTCGTCAAGTGGACGAAGGAACTGCATTTGTGTTTTTTGTAATGAAAGTATCAACTGTAGGCAACATGGCGTAACAGCAGTCAAGCGACATGCAACCATGAAACGGCACATTGATGCTACCAGTTGTCATACGAGACGCTTCAGGTGTGCTGCAGTGGCCGAAAACAATCCAGCCGACTTTGGAATTCGGCAGTCCAGGGAACATTTTGCAGTGTGACCGCGTGACAAACGCAGAAACTCTGTTTGTGCTTGGCATCACTCTCAAGGGCATCCCATACTCGTGGGCTGACACAGCAACTGCCTTGTTTCCGAAGATGTTTGGAGATTCCGAAACAGCGAAGCAGTTTAGTTGTAAGAGGTTCAAGGCATCCTACATAGTTAGTGATGGCCTCGGGCCGTATTTCAAGAAACTTGTGCTTGATGAGCTGAACAAGCCGGATGTGTTTTTTTCTGTTAGCATTGACGAGACCCCTCTTCCTGAACAGAGGTGCCAACAACTTGATGTTGTAGTTAGGTATTTCTCAAACAAAATGCAGCGAGTTGTTGTGGAACACCTACAGTCTTTCCGGCTGGGCTCTGCGACTTCAGAAATTTTGGCTAGTGAAGTGCGGAGAGCGATGATGGACCTGCCGCAGAAAAATGTCATTTGCTTTTCTACAGATGGCCCTAATGTAACGAAAAGCTTCAGAAAAAAGATGCAGGGAGCATACCGTAACATCATAGACGTAGGAGAGTGCTGCTTGCACAAAGTACACACCTCATTTGCCCGCGGCTTAAGTGCCTTTGGCTCGGATGTCGAGGCTGCTGTGGTTGATGTTTATTACTTTTTTAAGATTTCTTCGGCTCAGAATGAATTGTTGAAGGCAGAGCAGGTAGCTTTTAATCTGCCTGAAAATGTGTTTTTGCGTCATGTCAACTCAAGATGGCTCACTTTGGGACCGGCTGTGGAGCGCTTAACTGAGCAATTCCTGGCTGTGAAATCCATCGTGTTATCAGATTCAACCAGCTGCCGCGCAGGCCAGTTGCGTGAACACTTGAGGAGGGCATTCTCTGACAAAAC
Organism: Rhipicephalus annulatus; assembly: GCA_013436015.1. NCBI lineage: Eukaryota > Metazoa > Arthropoda > Arachnida > Ixodida > Ixodidae > Rhipicephalus > Rhipicephalus annulatus. The sequence continues at coordinate 993,460 of WOVY01000950.1, read as the reverse complement.
TCTGTTCGCGAAACTTCTATTTATTAGAAACGTTTCTAAAATTTTCATGTCATTCCTATCCATTTTTCAGAGAAGTGAACCGCTGGTGCATCGCCTGTATGAGGAGATGGTGGTTCTTGTGCAGAAGCTTCTTGGCCGCTTTGTCAGATCTGATGCGTACCGTTTGGTAAATGGGAAAGATTTGCCGCGTTTGGATATTAATTCACCCGCAATCTGGAAGGCCTCTGTAGAGGTAGGGGCTGACACAGAGGCAGCAATGTCAAACTGGGAACCAGCTGAGAAAAGGGCATTTCGGTTGGGTGCTCGAAATTTCTACCTAAAGGCCACTGACTACCTGCTGTCAAGACTGCCATTTCAAAACATGACACTGCAGAGCCTGCGATGCCTCTCTCCAAATGCCAGGGAAGAAGAATCATCAGGGTCTGAGCTAAGGTGCCTGGCTATGAAGTTGCCTCAAGTGATACAGCCTGGTGAAATTTCGATACTGATGGATGAGTACACAGTTTTCCAGCTGGATACACTTGAAAGCGCCGAGAACATTGATGAATATTGGCGAGCTGCCTTTGACTTGAAGAAGTGTGATGGAACAATCAAGTACCCACTTCTTAGTAAACTTGTGAAGGCCTTGCTTAGCATCCCCCATGGCAATGCTGATGTAGAAAGGGGTTTCAGCGAAAATCGCAGGTTACTGCAGGACAGGGCTCGGCTGACACTAGAGAGCATCAATGGCATTCGCCATGTTGTGTCCTATGGTAAGCGCTTTGACTCTGACCCCAGTAGCTTCACTATTACACCTGAGGTTCTCAAGGTGGTGAGAAATTCAAAGAAGAGGTACTCTGAATGCCTTGCCTTGGAGAAAGAACAGTCAGCTAAGCGGCCACGTGAGGAGCCTGAAGCAGGTCCAAACAGTGAAGGTCAAGATCTTCAAAAGGAAGTGGAGACTGCTAAGAAGATGCTCACAAATGCTGAACTTCTGATTGCCCATGGTCTTAAAACAAAGGACTCTGCCGAAGTTGAGAGTGGAAATTCTCTTTTAGCTTCAGGGAAGTCTCGACTTGAGATGGCCATTCAAAAAATGGCTGGAAGTAAAAAAAAAGCCTGCCCGCAAATGATCTTTCTGTGCACTTCTGATAATTTTTTTAATTGCTATTATCTTTTTTGTGCTTATGACAGTTTTATTTTGTTCTTTTCTTTCTACACTAGTTCATTGGAGCTCCGAAAAAGTTTTTCGGTAATCATTTTGCATTTGTTTTTTTAATTCTGTGTATTCACATTGAGTAGCCATGTGTGTGGATGGTACCCCTAATTGGTATACCAGTGTACTGTGTGTTGCACGTCGATGCTTTTGTAGTTGATCGTTAGCCATGCTGCTATGCGGGAGTCATCTTATTTTCTGAAAAACTTATTCCAGTTGTTGTTGAGGCTCATGTTATTTTTCACTCCAGAAAAATTTGCTGTGATATTTAATGTGCCATTTCTGTGATCTTTGGTGTACAAGTATGCAGAAACTCCTGTTGTAATCATTTTGTCTTTAGTCAGTTTCTTAATGATGCTATGTTTCTATATCATGTTCACTGCGCTGTTTCTGTGATATTTATGTACAAGCTCATCTGCGATATGTTTCCTAGTCACTTGTAATAAAGTGCTGTGACTCAGTGTTTATTTATCTTCATTTTTTGTTTACTAATTGCAGTTAGGTTAGATGAGGGTAATAATCATAATTCTGGGTTCTTTTCATTCTTTATTATGCTTCAAATTCATGCAGAACATTGCTTTTTTATTGGCTGTCTATTATGAATACAGTGCGTGTCTTTGAGATTACTTCAATTATCACCTGCTCCAAAAGCTAGTTTTGCTACTCCAAAACGCAATTTTGCCTGCTCCAAAAGCTGCTCCAAAGTGGCCTAAGCCAGTAGCATCACTGAAAGAATAAGAACAAACATGAAAACTCCAATCAAGTTAACCAATCATCCAATCACCACTCGTCAATACAGCGGTGGAAGGGAGAAAATAATAAGCAGACTTCTGCCGAATGCTCACCTCTGAAAAACATCGAAGTGTTTTTATGGTACCTCAGATATGCGCAATGATTGCTTTTTAATTGATAATCGGACACGTAAGAACGCTGATTCTTGAGCAACATAGGTAGACACTGCGGATGGGGTCAGCCGTTCGGGGTGTCGGGTGGTGCTGTTTAAAATAACCGATTCACGGTAACGGTGGACAAACAGACAAATGTACAGACAGACCGAATTTTTTGCGTTGAAGGTCCCCAAGAAAGACTATCATCTTTAATAATACAGATATCTGTGCTGCACGCCATAAACCCGGAGAATAAAGCTCGTTGCTATGTTTTGTAGCCTGTCTGCATTCCTTGGGGCGTACAAAGAAAGCAAAAACTAAGGTATGAGTAACTTGAGCCTGGGAAAAGCCCATGTCCTCAAGCTTTCACAGAATAGACTGGGCGAACACAATGACGGGTGAGGAAATGTCGATATATTTTCCGCGTGTCAAACCTGACTATGAATGGAAAGGAGTTTGACTAAGAAAAAAATAAAATACAAAAAACCAGGCGCTGCTATGCTGTGTCAGTATGGAGTCCTGAACTGCAGACAGGCTGGAATAATGTTTAGAAGCTCCTCAAATTCTCAGACGGTCACAAAAATGTTTGAGAGCATTGCAGTTTGAAGGAATTTGTTTTTGCCAGTGACTAAGCGTCGCGCACAGCAGGAGCGGTGTGTTAATTCCTGCCTCCTCCCTCCTTGGAATTCACTTGGTAAGCTTTCAACGTATCACATAGCAGGAAATGATATAAAATCTGATAGCATGTGTTGTGACTACATTTACAAAACTTGAAATTCGTCGAGATGGTGCTTTGCTGTTGGGAACTTTTTTAGTGCAAAGCAATACATCGAAAGGGCATTTACAAGCACCCGTCCCGTCTCTCTCTTGTTTTGCGCTCCATAATTTTATAATTGCCACATTTATGCAAAAAAGGAAGCAGCGTCTGAGGACAAACAGTTCAATAGAGGAGGGAGGGTAGAGGCGCTTGATGCTCGCGCATCATGCTGCACTGTTGCCTTGGAAGCTGCTTGATTTATGAAGGTGGAATACAGTGCTCATTCTCCTTTGGTTTCGTACATAATTGTAGATCAAACTCAATGTAAATCACTGTTACGTAATCAACTTCCCGGGTGTTGCACATGTGCCAGAAGAACATGCTGCATAACTCACTTCCATGCTCTTTTAAAGCCATGTTCATTTATTTCGAACGATTGTGAATTAAACTGTATACACATTAATGAAGTTACAGATAATTATTCAGTTTTGCCCCTTGTTATCCTCGCAATCCGATATGCGTTCTGCTCTGAGAAAAAATCATACGAGTTTTGGAGCATGCATGAGCGTAAATTGCTCATTATACTTTGTCATAGTCTGCGAACGGTGTACTCTACAAAGTATAAAAGCATTAACTATTGGATTTCAAGTTGTGCCAGTGCGATGCATAAAATCGATATTGCATCACAAAAAATTGCAGGTTTTTTATTAGTAACTCCTAAGGTCTTGTTGGAAATTCTAACTTCAAATCGAGAAATCACGCTGGTGCGAACTGCGTTAGCTCAGTGACCAAATACACTGCAAACAAATTTACAAATAGCTGTGCACCTAGGAAGTAAGCAGTATACATTAGCTTCTCTGTCATGTTGGCATTTTAATGTTGATATCTCATCTCAGTCGTGCATTTTATGTCGCCATTTTATTCCGGGCCTTTAAGTTAAGGTTATCATTTTTATTCAGTGATATGAGCAAGTGGTTTTAATTTAGGACCTTCACTGGAACGAGTTCTAAGGGTGTGGGGAATTACACAGATTTACAATTTGGAAAATCACTTCTGTGGCTTTACTAACTGGCGCATACACCTTTACAAGGTACGCCATAAAATGAGACTATAAACATTTGTAACCATAGGTCAGCAAAATAAAAAGACACCCTAATTAAATAAGTTTTTTTGCACAGGACTCGCACGAACCCAGACTAACCAAAATTTTGCTAAATCGAACTAGGAACCCGCTCAAACTCAGACTCACAGTGGTAAAACTCAGCCGGACTCACTCACTTACGCCTCAATCTGAATTTTGAATTCCTGTGATAGACTCATCAGTGAGTTTGCCGACCTATAATCGCAACACATATCTTGTTCACGTCACGCGTTGATAAAGACCTTTTGTGTACGTTCACGATGGTGAAATATGAGAAAATAAGGAAAGGTGTAAGGGTGGTTGCTATGCCCACACGACGATAATAGGGATGACCTATACGTAAGAAGAAACCAACTAAAACACGAATGCAGCGTAGGAACCAGGAAATACAAGTGCTGTACTTAAAACTAAATGTTATTAAAGAAAGCTCCTACAATAATTAACCAGAAGCACATGCTTAAAAAGGCTATCTAAGCTGCTGTTGCCCAATTAACTGTACTTTTTTTAGCAAATGTTTCAAGGTGGTATGAAACAGCTGATTTCAATGGAACACGAATATCAATGCCAAGTGTACTCGCTATCTATACCGCGAGTTTTTTATCTGTGAGGAAAGCTGGAGGATCACTTACACATGACACTTCGCTCTGTTTTTGTTTCGAAGGCTTCAAGAGTTTTGCGATCAATCTTTTTTCCCCTTTGCTAATGAAATTCAATGATTTGAAAGAAATTCCTTTGTAACGCGGTCGTGTCTACAGAGATCAGACGGGTCGAGGCCTAGTGACACCTATAGGAAGTGTGAGCATCCTTCAGGCACAAAACTGACCTTTTTACTAGTCTCTGGGTCCCCAATGTATCAGTGTCATGGGCAAAGGAAGAAATAGATTGAACATGAAGGTTTTGAAGCCTTAAAAGAAGAAAAAAGGTCAAAGTGCAATGCATGTATAAGTGATCCTTCAGGTGTCCTCACAGCTAGATAAAAGGTTCGCGTTGCTAGATAGCAGGTGCACGTGGCGTTGATCATGGAAGTGTGCTGTTTGTATCATTTTGACACGCTTCTTGCCTTTGTAGTGTTAGGTGTGCAGCTGTGGAACACCTCAGCCTATTTTTCATGAATGCGCATCTGGTACATGGATTTGTGGACTTTCCGCCATAAAGTTTTACTCGATGTCCTGTCAGGTCGAGCTCCTTAGTTTGTTCTCTCAAAAAGATTATAAACGAACTCGCCAAGCAAGCTACATATGAGGTGTCCTTTTTAAAACACAGTTGTGACGAAATCAGCGTCTATAGTTTGTTGAATTAAGTCTGAGATAAAAACTGGTGAAGGAAATGCAGATTACTTGGTTTGATAGGATGGCGTGGATCATCTCACGGTGTGCAGGACAAAGCACGTTGAAAATACAAGCCCACGCTTCAGTGTTTTGTCTCCATTCATCTTCAGTGCGTTACTTCACAGTTCACACAAACTTAATTTATGCTGATCACCACTTCGTCCAATATTGTTGGTCTTGCTCAACCTGTCGATTCAATAGGGATCCTTTCTGTTTGATAGAGCATTTCATATAATAATTGTCATTTTACTTTTCTTTGTTCATTAAAAGCCATGCATGTGGTCGAATTTCTTAACTGTTTTTTTTTAAATATGCTTTAAACAGCTAGTCCTTACTCAGTCATAACAATATCCTCCATACACATCGCACTTCTACCCTGCCCGCCCCCAGTTCTGGTTCCCACCCTTCGCATTTGAGCTGCCGTTGTTCTTAGACTCGCTTGCACAGTCATAATTATGAATATTTCAGTACCGACTTTCCACACCTTTCATCATTGTTCAAAGCCCGTGTCACATATTACATATTCTTGTCAGCTAGAATATGCAGACAGTCACTCGGATTGTGTTGCCATCGCTACTAGCGCATTGTCACTCAGGATGGTATGTGTGGAATGTATCACACTGAACACGTAGCACTATTGTTGATGTCCCAGGACACTTCATGTTCATTAAATTTGGTATGCTGTTTGCCATCGAATTAAAATAAGTTCTACACGACCAATTCGATTCGAATTTGGCCAAGACGACCTACACACTACGAGCAATCACAGCAAGGGCTTATCTCGATTGTTCAAGATCGAGATGTGCACAACATTCGATCGCTTGGTATGCCTAGGTCTTCTTGGCCAAATTTGAACGGCAGCCGTCGCGTAGAAATCATTTTAATTCGACGCCAAAGAGCGTAGAAAAGCTAAAGAAAAAAACGGAAAGTTAACTCCTCTGTGACATCGACTCTAGTGTTACGTGTCCGGTGTGATACATTCCACAAATACCATCCTGAGTGACGATGCCCTAGTAGCGATGACGTGTATGATCCGAGTGTTCTTTTCGGGGCGCCGAAGCGCAGAAACGCACTATCTCGTCACGTCTGATCTTCGTGGCACTGGTTTGAATGATTTCGTGAAATAATCAAGATAAAAACTGCCTTTAGAAGAATGGCGAAAGAGAAGAGCATGATTAAACGTGTGCTTGTCAGCCAGCATGTCGGGGAATCATTGGGAGTTGCTGGTGAGTTGCAGTCGTCCAGTCTGAAGCACGGAAAAGCGCAATAAAGGTCTTTTCATATCACGAATGTGTTACACATCAACACGACCACAAGCTATCAAAAGTGGAACAGCGTATATATAGTCAAATATTATTGCTAACAAGTAACACACAGGTATCGTTAAATTTAGTTCATATGTAGACTTTCCGTCCACATAAAAGTAGTAATACCATGTTAACCGCGAGAAGCTGGATAGGAGGGGCCATCTGGAGGCGCAAAAAAGAACCTGGCAAGCAGGAAACGTACTTTATTTCTCCGCTGATGCTCATCGGGATATCTATATAGCATTGACCCCTAATGCTTTGCATGGCAAAACACACCACTGATATAGCTGAGACACACGAGCGAACATGGCTGAAGCGTGCATCCTAGGGCACATCTGCAGTGCTGCTTGGAACTTCATCCATTTTGGAATCACTGTTCTGCAAAAGGTTGATCGAAGCAAAAATATTTCGCGACATTGCGATTCGCGGGGACTCCAAGCTCCAGACTATCGTACTGAACACGAATCGACACTCTGTACGGCGACGACAACAATGCAGGTGACAAGGCATGACTGAATGTGTCCGCCTAGCAGACGAAATGTTTGCCGAGCAGCTGAGCCTGACATCACTCTTTTCTGTAGAGAAGTGGTCAGCTGTGGCATGATCTGGAGGTGAGCATGAGGTAGCGCCACTGCAGGTGCTCCCAGCGCTAAAAATGATGGGATTGCCGGCCGATTTTAAATAGTGTAGATACCACTAATATGAACGAATAAAAGTGATAGTTATTCATCCCTCAGTTGCGTTTCAGGTTGCGAACCGATGCTACAGGGCCTATAGCTACTGGCTGACGCGAAAGTCTTGGCATGAGGAAATTTGATGCCAGTGCTCCTTTAAGTAGCACACTCTTAACATGGACATCAGAGACAAGGAGACGACACTCGAAACTAAATTCATTTCAGAAAAATGGTTCGTATATATGCACCCACGCTGACCTTTAATCGCTTGAGTATGCGCATATTGTGTTTCGTGGATAAGAAAGCATGAACTGTTAAGCTCATTTCTGCACGTACTGCGAATATTTTATTTTTAAGTCCTCAAAAATTGATATTAGATACGTTTTCCTTGCCTGTCATTTTATTTCTGTGACACTTGGGGTTAGCATGGGTGCATATATAAAATATTTTTCTGAAAAACGTTTGGTGGCGATTGTAGTCGTGTCTTTCTTGTCCATGTTAAAAACGAGGCTGCTTAACCTTGTGGTATGATGAGCATGAGGCATAATCTGCGAAGGTCTGCATGTAATTACTCAGAAGGGTGCTCGGTATTTCGAAGCGTATGTCTTGGGCATAGCAAAATAAATAGTCGCTGCACAGAACTTCTTTGTTCATTATCCTTATTGATGCTAGAATGTTGCGAACGTGTGTGAATTGCTTTAGTGCACTGGCGTAGGCAGGGGGGCTCGAACCTTTGTTTCCCCCCAAAAAATGTTCCGATTTCGCACCTGTATATGTACACACTCGTACAAACACACATCAAGGTGGCCAACCGTAGGGTAATTGCCCTCTACATGTATTGAATTTTGAGATTTTTTTTATTTTGTGATGGTGGTTGGTTTCACTTAATAAGGGGAAAGTCTTAATGCCTTTTCAAACGTGAAAATTGGTTGGTGGCAACAACGGCAGTCTTGCCAAAAACCTTGATGTAACGACGATGCCTGATAACGTTATCTCGGCATCACATAACAGTTGAATTTTTTTATGTTGTCGTGAAGTCATTGTGACACCACTGTGTGGTGTCTAACTATGGCGTCATAACGAGCCATCTTCACAGGTTGGTCGATCCCGGGGACCTGGAGATACGTCGGTCCACATCCTGGAGCTACGGTGGTCAAGGAGAAAGTGAGAGCCCGTGTGTGAACCCCTACTGTTACTAGGAGAGTGCTGCACGTACAATAAGTCGAGCAAAAGACGCGTATAACTATATTCTTTCTCTTTTCCGAACTGAAAATAATCTTTTTGCCCTGCCACATCGACTGGCTTTCATGTCACCGCGGCTGGCCGAGCGGGAAAAGCTTGCGATGCCTGTGATCCCGGAGGCAATGAAAAACCACGCTGGGATCAGAAATTTTATGTCGGTAAATACAATCGACTGAGAAAAAAAACAATAAATATAAAATGGCTTTCACCTTCCTATCCCCTTAAGTGAATCTGTAAGAAAACATGTTTTTGTTTTTTCATGACAGTAGATTAATGTACGAAATAGCGTTCCTTTTTAATGGGCATGTGACATGCGTTTCGCCAAGGTCAAGATTACTTTTTTTTAATTTTATGGTCAGCTCTTTTCCAGTTGAAAAATGCTCTCTTCTTCTCAAATAACCTTAGTTGTCCTTTTTTTGCTTTTTGCTGCTGCTGTCGTATTAGAGTTATTATTATCGTCCTATTTGAGTTATTTATATAGCCGACCAGTTTATTTTTGCAATGTTGTGTCTGAAACCCAAGGCTTCATGTATAGGTTAGCGCCAGAGTGTACACCTGATTCTATATTTTCACATTGAGTTAACTTCCGCATGCATGTATGCAGTAAAGAAAATATTTTTTTCCTTTACTTTATCTCGATTTATAACTACGCGTTCTAACACAGCCCGACCTTCACACAAACAGCAAAGCGCTTCTCCTATCAGAAAATGTATGCTTGCTTATATCTTCTTCAGCCTTACTACAGTTACTCAGACGATTTTCTGTCCAGCGCTGGCATCCCTACTTTTCCTCCTTCTGTCCAGCGCTGGCATCCCTACTTTTCCTCCTAGATCGTTTGTTTTCTTCTGCATCTATGACGTTTCGCGTAACATTCCTTGTTACCATTTGGATTACACTACCAGAGAGAAACAACTTTATTGATGGCATAGCAAGGAGCAAGGTCGGTAAACTTAATTTGCCAGTGGTTCGAAGGGTGGTGGCTAAAAGCTTGCCATGACCGTTTCGGCCCAGTTAACCACTTCTGCCTGGAGACGATAGTCAGCTGACGACAGGAGCGACTCCCACGCCTCGAGGGAGGAAGCTGGCAGTATTGTTCTTGGTGGGGGGTTACTTTCGCATTCCCAAAGAATGTGATTTTGGGTAGCTTTCACGCAGCTGCAATGTCGGCAGTTTGGTGTAATCTCTTCTAGAAAAATTTTAGACAACCGATGAGGGCTGGGCAAAGAATCTGTTTATATTTGCGTCCAGATTGTGGCCTGTTCTCTTGACATATTTGCCTGCGGGGCCGCGTATGTCTTGCGGTTCTCTCGGTAATATGCTGTAATTTCATTATACGTGGTGATCCCTTCCTGCAAGAAGTCCAAGGTGAAGGGGTCCACGTCCCGTTTGATTAAATCTCGGGCTACCCGGTGGGCCGCCTCATTCTCTGGATTCCCCGCGTGAGTGGGCACCCATATAAGTTGTATTTTATTGTCTCGTTTGTTATTTTTGATAATGTTGGCCGCGATTAGCCCAACACAGCTCATCGTAAAATTCATGAGCACTCTTTTCGAATCACTCAGGATGGAATTGGTAGCAGGAATTGAGGTGGTCACCGCGATGGCAACTTCTGCCTCTAATGCTGAGGCCGTTTTCACGGTGGCTGCAGTAATAAGTTCCCCATTGCCGGTCACCGCGCATATGGTGTAATGGTTGCTTGTCGAGCGGCGTCAACATAAAGAACGTTTGGGCGATCCTGAAATTGTTTTGCGAGGTTTTCTGCTCTTGCCTTTCGTCTCTCGTCATATATTCCTACCAGCATATTTTTGGGCAGGGGTTTATTTATTTATTTATTTCAATACCCTCAAGGCCCGAGGGCATTACAGAGGGGAGTGGGTTACACAACATAATGAAAAAGCGGAAAATTGGTGGTTACATGGATCACTGAAGGAAACCAACAAGAAATAATGCACATTATAAGAACAAAAACAGGTATTAAAGAACTACAAAGCTTAACAGGTCTACTGAAAAATGGAAAGACTATATTCCTAAAAATTATGGCGACAGGTTTGTTATAGCAGCCTCATACATAGAGGTATTGGACATCTCGACTACAGATCGGGGAAGGTGATTCCAACTTGCTGACGTACGGGGGATGAATGAATTGTAAATATGGTTGCTGTGGCATGTGGGAATGCCAACCTTATGACGATGGTCGTTGCGAGCGGATACGTAAGAAGAAGGGGTTATTAATTTATTCTTATGGACTGAATTGTGCTAATATATCTTGTGAAACAGGCAGAGGCGAGATATTTCTCTACGTTGTGAGAGCAGAGGTAATGATAAAGGTGTTTTCATGGAAGGGACGCTGGAGGTGCGATGATAGTTGGAAAGAATGAAACGAGCAGCCCGACTCTGGATGGATTCAAGCTGATGAATGAGTGTTTCTTGGCTGTGGTCCCACACAGATGCAGCATATTCCATTTTGGAACGTACTAATGGTTTATACAGAGGTAATTTTACTGAAAAGGAAGAAAGATGAAAATTACGGCGTATAAAGCCCAGCTTGCGATTAGCATTATTGGTTACATGTGTTACATGCATCTTCCAGGAAAGATCAGAAGTGATGAGTACTCCTAGGTATTTGTAACATGACACAGGTTCTAGGTTAGTATTATTAAGATGATAAGAGGGCAATGTTGTATCGCGACGTGAAACGCGCATGTGCTTGATTTGTTAGTGTTTAACTCCATGTTCCATGTGTTAGTTCAGTCACGAACACGGTTTATATCTTATTGAAGAAGATAGACGTCAGAGTCGCTGTTAATAACACGGTATATAACACAGTCGTCAGCGAACAGGTTTATTGATGAACATAGATTATCAGGTAAGTTGTTTATGTAGATGAGGAAAAGCAAAGGTCCCAGCACAGAGCCTTGAGGCACGCCCGATTCAACTGCAGATGTGATGGATGAGGTGTTATTCACAGTGACAAATTAGGAACGATCATTGAGAAAAGAGTGAAGCCATTTAAGGGCGTTCAGATCAATGTTAAGTTTGCTGAGTTTTAAAAGAAGCAGTTGATGAGAAACCTTGTCGAATGCCTTTGAGAAGTCAAGAAATATGCAGTCGACGATGGAACCCTTGTCAAGAATGGAATTTAGGTCATGTGTGAATGTCAAAAGTTGTGTTTCACATGAAAATGACTTGCGAAATCCATGCTGGTGATCTGTAAAAAAGGTGTTTGACTGTAGGAAAGATGCGAGATGAGAGGAAATAACATGTTCCATAACTTTACATGAAATACATGTGAGTGATATTGGTCGATAATTATAAGGAGAATGCCTATCCCCAGACTCGTGCAAGGGAATCACCTTCCCTACCTTCCAGTCTTCCGGAATGCAACCGGTATGAAGCGATTGCTGAAATATATTAGTGAGAATGATGGCACTCTACACTTTAGTACTAATTAAAAACTTTGAATTGATGCCATCAACACCACATGATGATGAAACTTTTAGTTTTATTATTTTTTTATACCGGCAGCATCAAAGACAATGGGGTCCATTGTTAAGAAATTCGAACTAGCATATGTGGGAGTTACAAAACATACATTTTGTGAAAAAGCAGAAACAAATACAGAGTTTAGAACATTTGCGGATTCATTAAGTTTGATTATGTGATTGTTTGCATCTTTAAGGGTGATTGAGGAATTGTCTCTTTTGTTCACTACATTCCAAAATTGCTTACGGTTGGTAATTAAAAGAGATGGTAATGTAGTATTGAAAAATGAATCCTTAGCATCTTTTAGGGCTTGTTTGTATTCCGTAGCGCCGGCCTGATAATCACTCCAACGTTCTTGAGTGCCAGTTACCTTTGCAGAGTTGAAAATGCGTTTTTTCTTATTGTGTAATCGTTTAAGCGATTGACTGAACCATGGTGATTGCAGGTTAGATGTGATGACTATGCGTGGCACATATTTTTTTATGAGTGATAGAACCTTTTCTTTGAATAAAGTCCAGTTAGTATTAACGGAGCGATCATAAAAGTTGTGCATGTAATCACTTAAAAAAGCTGAAAGATCATGATTAATAGCATCAATATCTGCACGCTTATAGTCCCGGATATATTTTTTGTGGTTCCTACTGTGAGGTACTGTGCAGTAGAAAGAAAAATGAAGCAACAAGTGGTCGCTTAGCCCCTGCAAGTAGGATATGGAATGGAAAAGATCAGGTACAGTGGTGAGCACTAAATCTAAGATGTTAGTTGTGGTAGACTTAATTCTTGTTGCCTGTGTTATTACCTGGGACAAGTTAAGATCGTTGCACAAATTCAAAAACGCGTCTCCCGCTCCGGAGAAAGGATGACAAGTGGAATGCACGTTTGAACAAACTCTATTCGGGAAATTGAAATCGCCTAGTAAAATGAGCGGACTATTCGGATACCGTACTGTTAGCGTGGAAATGACAATATGAAGCTCGTCAACAAAAGTGGATGAACAGGATGGTGGTCAATAACAAGCGCCCAATATCTTGAAACACGCTTGTATTTCAACCAAAACAAGTTCCAAAGCACTACTAAAATGAATTGGAAAAGACGAAATCGTATCTGAAACCGCGATAAGCACACCGCCTCCACACCGAACACCTCTGTCACAACGGTAAATATTGTAGTGTTTTTTGTAATCAAATAATTCACTGTTATCAACCTGCGCAGACAACCAGGTTTCAGTAAGGCAGATTATGTCGGCGTTAGAAGCATCGATAACAGAGCAGAGATCGCCACGTTTTATAATTAGGCTTCGAATATTTGTGAAAAAAAACGAAAGTTGATTTGCGACTGGTAGCTTTGATCCACTTCCCCTCGCGTAGCGCTATTCGGTGTTGTGCACAGATGCATGCGGCGACTCATGCGAAAGATGTGAAGTTTTGATTGATGACTTAAAGGATTCGGAGATTTCACGCACGCAATCATCAGAGGGGTTGTAGATGTAGCACTTTCTACTTACGGACAGTTTGTTAAAGCGAAACTTAAATCTTGAGGATTGAGTTTTGCCAAATTCAGCCAGTTTCTTTCTGGCAAGGTGAGTAGCTGGCGAATAGTCTTCACTAACGGCAACATTTACTTCTTTCAGCTTCGAACTACTCAGAAGTATTTGCTGCTTGAGCTTGAAGGAAGAAAATTTGGCAATGATTGGCCGGCACTTATTGGGATGATAACCGCCAAGCCTGTGTGCTCGTTCGATTAGTATTTCAGAGGGTGCTATTTCTAATCTGGATGAAAACACATTCATCAGCTTTTCTTCTGTCTGGGCCCAGGACTCTGACTGGGCATCAGGCAGCCCAAAGAATAAGAGGTTGTCTCGCCGCTGCGTATCCTCGAGCTCATCTTGCCGAGCACGCAGTTGATCGTTTTCGCTGCTAATATGGCTAATCGATTGGCGAAAATGCTGTATCTCTTCCTGGACTTCCTCAATCGCGACCGTTTTGCGCTCTACTTCAGTTAATCGTTTGTCTAAAACAGTAAGGTTTTCTTGAAAACTCGCCTGTGTTTTTTTTAAGCTCATCAACAGATTTGATTAGATCTGTCTGGTCCCTCTACATTTTTTTCGGTACGCGTGTTTACAGCTTGTAACATCATGAACACATCATTAAACTTCTTAGTCTGTGAATCAGTTAGAGGACTTTGCACTTGGGCTCTAGTGTTAGGTTTGGGATTGAGCTCGACATCACTGGACAACATAAGCAATTGAGTTACAACGTCAAAGCACTCATGAAAAACAGAAAACAAAACTCCCGGGCGTGAGAACAGCAATAAACAAACGTTATTCGACTTTTTAGCATACAGAGATGTAACCGAACTAACCTGGACGACAAAGCAGAATGGATTAGTGAACTGCATCGTAGTGCTGTTCACACGCCCACTAAAGGCGCCGGGATTCCGCCAGCTCTTCATATAGGCAGCCGTCGATGATGTCGTCGATCCGATTCCTTCGTTTGGTAGAGGGATGACCGTAGACACGTCGCTGTCGCACGGGCAGGCTGATACTTTCATATTGTTGAGATGGCAGGACAGCCCGCTGGTGTCGCTTATCGCTGGAGATATCGGTACGGCGGTGAAATGAATCCATGCCGTAACCTGGACGACAAAGCACAATGGATTAGTGAACTGCATCGTAGTGCTGTTCACACGCCCACTTTGATTGTAATGTCTGCACGAGTTGCCGCTGGCAGGAAAACCTTGTTGTTGAGCATGCAAATAGTGCGTCGTCCGAGACGGTTGAGTATGTGCAAGCCTGCTTTGGTTCGTGAGAGCCTTTCTTCTTGGGTCATTAAATGCCTTTCTATTAGTTTCCCCACTGTGTTGTGGATCCCAAGGCGCAGTAGTTTTTAGTGCTTGCGTATCTGGGAAGTCCTAGGGCACGTTTATATGTTTGTCTAATTAGGGAGATTAGTTTTTCTACAGCCTTTTTTCTGAGTTGGTAGTAGGGCAATGAGTAGGTGACTCGACTGATTACAAAAGCGTGGATTAACTTGCATAGGTCTGATTCCTTCATTCCCTGATTTTTCATTGCCACTCTCCTTAGAAGTCTCGTCGTTTGCTGTACAGATGCCTGTCACTTGTTGATAGCTTCTGTGTTATGAGTGTTATGCTGCATGAGCATTCCTAAAACCCTGATTGTGCGAACAGTGGGGACAACGTTCCTATTTACTGTCATATCGATTGCGGAGCGCGCTGCACTGTAGGGGTCATCCTTCTTGTTTTTGGTTCCAATTACTAAGTGCTCGGATTTGTTGGGAGAACAACTAAGGCCCACTTTCTCTATGTACTCCTGTACAATGTCGGCGGCTGTTTGCAACGCGTCACAGATTTGCCCATCTGAGCCTGTGCAGGTCTATATGGTGATATCATCAGCATACAGCGAGTGCCTAATGTGTGGGATCTGATCCAAGAGAACGGGCAGGCCACACATCATAATGTTAAAGAGGAATGGTGATAACACGGCTCCTTGTGGAGTGCCCCGTGTTCCAAGAGTGATTTTGTCGTTTTTGAGGTCGCCAATGGTTAGTTCAGCCGTGCGTTCATGCTGAAAAGTTCTGATATTATTGTAAGTGCGACTGCGGACATTCATTTGGGCCAAGTTGTCAATTACAGCAGCATGGGACACATTATCAAATGCTTTAGTGATATCCAGGCCCAGGATGGTCCTGGTAGCCGCTGTGTGTCTAGGATTTATTATATCATTGTGAAGTTGCAGAATTATATTCTGTGTGGATAATTGATGGCGGAATACCAACATTGTGGGGGGTAACAGGCATAAACTGTTAATCGTTGCAGAATTGCGTGTTCCATTGCTTTCCCTAAACATGATGTAAGGGAAATAGGCCGAAAACTTTCCAGGCTTAATGTCTTGACCGGCTTGGGAATAAATATTACTCGAGCATGTTTCCAACTTGGCGGTAGTGTCCCAGACGCCCAATGTTTGTTCATAAGGTCAGTAATTGCCATAATAGACTTATCGTTTAGGTTACACAATATTTTGTTGGAAATTTAATCATCTCTGGGGAAGCTGTTGTACGAATACTATTCAAAACAGCACGTATTTCCGCCTCGGTTATATCTCGATCTAGCTCATGGTTAGTATTTCCAGAGTATTCAGGCATTTGTAATGAGTCTACCTGTGTGTTTAAATACCTGTTTTTCAGTTCTTGCACTAATTCACGGTTGGTGCCCGTGTATTTGTAAACG
Organism: Rhipicephalus annulatus; assembly: GCA_013436015.1. Taxonomy (NCBI): domain Eukaryota; kingdom Metazoa; phylum Arthropoda; class Arachnida; order Ixodida; family Ixodidae; genus Rhipicephalus; species Rhipicephalus annulatus. The sequence goes on along the minus strand of WOVY01000950.1, from coordinate 977,201 downwards.
AGCTGATGCATTTTATTGCGCGACGTGCTTTTAGTCTGCTCAGGATTCAATAAGTGCCTGAGGAGATGCCAGGTGTTTTTATTTCCCAGCTGAGCGTTGAGCCTGTCACATATCACATAGCTGATGCCATTGTGTTTGACTAAGTTTTTTTTTAGTACTCCTCGATGTCCTTGTCAATTTGCGCTAGTCGGCGCTTTAACTTCCGATTGTGCTTTTGGTGGCGCTATCGGCGGTGTAAGTTGGCTTGTGCTTCCCACAGGTGCACAAGCTTCGAGTCTGGGACGGGCTACATGCGATACCCCAATGGAGCGGGACGGCCCCGTCCCGCTCCATTGGGGTATCGCATGTAGCCCGTTTAGCATCGTTAGTGAGATTGGTAGTCCACTCATTGAGATCTTCGATAGTGGTGGTTAAGCGCTTGTTTCGGGAATCGAAAGACATCCCATTTCGTGTGTTTAGTAGCGAATTTCGTTTTTTGCAGCTTTTAGTGGGTACGTTGATGGAAAGCAGGTAATGGTCGCTTCCTAAAAGTTTGTTCAGTGTTTTCCCACGTAACTGCGTAAGCGTTTTAACAAGTGTCCAATCGGGGGTTGTGTTCCGACTGACGCTATTCGCAATCCTGGTTGGTCGGTCGGGGAGCGTGAGTAGGGTAAGACCCAAGTCCCTAATCTTTTCCCATAGTTTAGTGCCCTTGCGGTAACATTTGGGGTAGCCTCATTCGGTATGTTTGTCATTAAAGTCACCCATTATTATCAGCTGTGAGTGACCTGCTATTATGCTAACTTTTATGAGAAGTGAGGCAATGTGGGTACTGTTACGGATCCCAGCGTTCTTCACCAGTAGTCACTTCGGATCCCAGCGTTGATCACCAGTTGTTGCTGATTGGGGTCTACCCGGTCTATTGTGGTAGCGTGGCGTAACTTCGAGTGGAGGAAACGAACGCTGACAAGGTGGGGATACGAAAAACAAACAGGTTTCTGGCACTATTTACACTTATTTACAGCATAGAGAGGTTAGGAGTTGCACAAACCACGAGCGTGGTAATTGAACCGTTACATGGTTCAGAGCGACGTCCAGCACTCTACGGCGTCGTTGTAAGCCCCGTCGGGTTCCTCCTCCTCGAGTGGAGCACCAATCACACACACAGAACACCATCCACAGGGCATCAGTCAGTAACGCACGGTCCGCCGAACACAGTCGACTCTCGTTAATACGAAGTTCACGGGACCGCGAAAAACTTCGAATTAAGCGGAATCCCAATTGACCACAATGAACGAAAAATACCTTTATTTCAAAGCAGTTTATGAGAAAAAAATCTGTGATTGCCGTTTGCTTCTGTTTGCTGAATCTTGCAGCATAAAGCAAGTCCTGCAGGCTGTATATGTGCCCGAGTGGTTCCTCGGCGTTGCTCTCAGCAGTGAAAAACCGCTGCGCGAGTGCAAGGCCTGCGGCTACATCAGCAGCCCGCGGTAGTGGCTCACTTGCGGCGGCGGCGTCATCAACCTCAGTTTCGTGACTAGGCTCGCTGGGCCGAACCATCTCCACGATCTCAGCGTCCGACAGTGCACGGCACGTTTCTACCGAACTGTCAGTGGCAATGTACTCCTCGAAAGGGAAGCCACCGAGAGCTGGCAGGAGACCATCAACGTCAAGCTCACTTGTGTCTTCTTCTCCCACTGTACAAGACGCCAAGTCAAGCGTCTGATAAGGCTCGCGAGTTGCCATAGTAAATGCACGTGGAGCTTCGTCGCACGTGGAAACGCTGAGTCCGCACTCGACTGTAACCAACGTTTATAGATATGTACTTCAGTTTCGAAACTCCGCCGCCGAAGCCGGGCGCGTCTTACTCCTAGGGGGTGTGAGGGCGCTGCGGTCGACTTTTGCGCGGTGCCGACGGGCCGGCCGGTGCAGGCGAGCGTTTCGGTGTGCCAGTGGCCATGGTTTTCTGGGTCGTGCTGTGGGGTTGCTCGTTGTTTTCGTCTCGTTTTGTGGTTGTGAACTGTGTATGTGCTGTTAGTGAGTGACTGCCGATAAATTTGCTCGTTGTTTTCTTCTCGTTTTGAGGTTGTGAACTGTGTTTGTGCTGTGAGTGAGTGACTGCCGATGATAGATTTGCTCGCTGTTACGAACAGTCAACAAAGTCGCTGGCGTTCAAGGCCAGCCGCTCTCCCCCACGAAGTGCTGTCCGATTCCTCGCCGTGTCCCAGGCTTCACATGTGAAATGCCATAACTTTCAGCCAACATGCCGACGTGTTTTGTGCCTGGCTGCACAAGCGGATATAGGAGTAACCCCGACAAGCGGCACTTTTTTGCCCCACCGTCGGACCCCGAGCTTCTTGACAGGTGGCGAAGGGCTATTCCCCTCGCTAATAAGTTGCACAACAAAACATGCAAGGTGTGCGACGTTCACTTTCAGCCGGCAGACATCACGAAAACATATAAGCATATCATCAATGGTGAAGTGGTGGAGGTTGAGCGGGGTGCATGGGCTCTGAAAAGTGGTGTCGTTCCGACGCAATTCCCGAACTTACCCAGCTATCTGTCTTCTGCACCGAAGAGGCGGCGGTCGCCGAAAAAGAGAGCAAGTGCTTGTCGGCGTGCAGAGACTGTGTCTTGCGACCCACCTCCCGAAGAGCCAAATGAGCTTCCGAGTGATTACGAGAGCACTGATCTCGCGTGAGGCACTTCAGGAAAAAAACGCAGTCAAGGAAGAGGTGTGGAAGCGACTGAAATGCATACCATTCAATGACTTGTCCAATCTCGCCGATGATCACACGTACAACGTGTTATCGCTAGAAGAGACTGCACAGTAATATTTAGCTGGCTATGTCGCATTTAAAGTTAACAGAGCTGCAGATTGTGCTGATTGCAAGAAAGATTTCGTTGGTTCCCAGGATGCCCTTCCTGCAGAAGCGCTGCTAATCATTGAGCGTGCTCACGTTTCTGGTTGCCTTGTATACCCACCCAAAAAATTATTTGCATGCATAAGTACCATTGAGAAGACAGTGAGTCAAGCAAGTGAACAAGCTACATTTGGTGATCTTTTTTCGAGGGTTCTTGATAGCCTTATTGAAAATGGCACCAACACAGTTGGCTGTTCACAACGCTGCAGCGAATTCACTGGTAAAGTGATCCATATTTATTTAGTTACTCGAATGCATTTCTTTGCTCGCAAAAAGTGCCAAAAGAACGACTCCGCAGTCAAAGCACAAAGAGAGAAAAAGAAGGCAGAACTTGTTTGAAATTGCACAGTTGTTTCCTGAAGTGTGTAAATAAAGAAGATTGCATTTTGAATTTTATCACTTGATTGTCTCGTGTTCTTCACCTTAGTTGCATGCGTGCGTGATATTTTTGTCTAATGTGAGAAACTGGCAGTAAAAATACCAGCGAGAAATATATGCAAAGCATGAAAATACTAGTGAGGACGAGGAAACACGAATCCCGCCGCAGTGGCTAGGCGTTGCGCTGCTGAGCACGTGGACGCGGGTTTGATTCCCGGGTGCTTTTCTGATGGAGGTGAAAAGCAAAAACGCCCGTGTGTCCGAGATTTCGGCGCACGTGAAAGATCCCCAGGTGGTCAAAATTAATCCGGCGCCCTCCACTACGGCACGTCTAAACGCTGGCGTTGCGTCGGCGCGTTAAACCTTGCAATCAATCAAAATACGAATGGATTCGGGTTAGGACATCTGATTGGCAACGAAAACATTTCCCTTCCTATCAAGGCCACGCGCGCGCTTTCAGTCAACCCAAACGAGGGCCGGGTATGCAGGGCGCAGTTAAAGCATAAGCTTGTGGCCTCGAATGTTCCGAATGCGTAGAAAATAATACAGCGGTGCGTTGCGACACGCATTTAGAACATCACACAGCAGAGTGAAGCGCTTAAGATTTAAAAGCTGCAACGGGCGTAATAAAATCAGACCGCTTGCTAAGCCCGCTGCGCAAGCGCCACGTTGGAGCTAGCAGACGACGCTCGCAACGATAGCGCAATTCTCGACTGCAGCGCCGCGGTGTCAGGAACCGCAGCGGGCCTGCTGCGTTCAATGGCCGTGGCGGCGAGTTTCTAAACTGAAATATATTAATAAACGTTGACTGTAACGAGATCAACAGTGAGGCCCGGGCCCGGAACCGTTGGAGCAGCCGCTTCGTGATCTGGGGCGCTGCATGCAACTGCAGTGCCATCAGCTGACGCTTTGAGCTGCGGCGCTGTGGTCAACTGCGATGCCCTTGGGTGCCGGTCGCACACGCATTGTTGTTTAGCACTTCGAAAATAGGAAATTTAACAAACATTACGATTTCCTCAGGGAATTCAATCGAAAATGAATTCGAATTAACCGAAATTTCAGGCCTCTAGCTTTAAATTACCGAGAATTTCTTCCTGTTGAACTGCATGCAAAACTGACAGACCTCCACTCAACTTCCAATTAATTGGTAATTCCAATTAAGCGACTTCGAATTATCGAGAGTCAACTGTATTTATTGCACCTCTTGACGCAATGCTCTGAGGAAAGGGGAAATGGGGTTCTTTTCCGGAACAATTTGGCGGTTGGGTTGCTTCTTCCATATTTCCCTGGAAGGGCCGCCAAAGAGTAGACACTTGAATCGCGGAGACACGACCTGTGCGGTCGGTCTGCTTCACCGTCTCGCTAAACAAGCTAGCACATTGGCTCTCGGACCATCTTTTAATTCCTTTGTCGCTCCCCGCCGCTGGACACTGGTTTTGAGAGAACTGGGGTTCCGGGCGTGGGAGCGCTGCCCGGTTACGTTTCTCAGCGACAGCATGATGCCTACTGAAGACGGTCATAACAGTACTAGTATCTCTGGGTGGACTATGCAAATTTGAAACGTATACGCTGCTGTCTGAGCGTTTGTGGGGGAGAAGTTCTACGAGAGTGTGAGCTATATCCGGATATTGCAAGTCATGTTGGATTGCCGTGAGATTGCGTTGCACCAGTATGGCAGTAGCCGGTTGCTTACCGGCAGTGGTAAATTTGTTGAATGTGGGATATCCAGAAAGTTTTGCAGGATAGCCTGTCTTCTGTAACGCAATTATATCAGGGGACTGGTCGGCGGATTGGAGGTGCAATTGCAAAGCTCCTGCAATGCCACTCACTGCCAGAAGAGCGTGCTAGTCGTGTTGGCCATCTTTTGGTGAATATGGTGTTGCCCTGACAGATTGGGTTGAAGGCATTTTGGGACTTTTGTGAACAATGGGCTGCGTGGGAGTTGAAGGCGGTGTCTTTGATGTGATTAAGTCGGTCGTAGCTGCACTCTCGGTCAGAGCGGGAAGCGAATAAACGAGCTGTAAGGTTAGCGAGAGCCATACCAAGGGCACCGATACTCTCAGTGAGCTGTCGGTTTTGAGTTGTTTGCTCCTTAGACATTTTGTCAAATCGAAATTCTAGCCTTTCAATTCGATCATTGATTTGCGAGATGTTCGGGTCTGTGGTGGTAATTACGGCTGTTGGTTCGGCAGCTTTACGTTTCGGGCCCCTGACTGCGTCACGTCCATTGTGGCAGTGTTTTCATTTTGCGCGGCACAGGTCACGATCTGTTTGGTACTGTTCGTAATAGCGGTGCTAGCGGGTGCTTGTTTGCATTCCAATTGTTTAATTTTATCATTAGCGGCAGCCAATTATTGTTGCAATAGTTTGACCTGTTCTGCCAACTCCCTCACCTGTTGGTTTTCGAAGGGTTTTGTCTGCGGCTGTCGCAGCTTGTCCGTCTGCCAAGCAACACTCTTTGTACAGCTGGAAGTCTGCTGTGATCCCGGGTCCTTGACGGGGATCGGGAGCGGGCACCGTTGTCAGGTGTGGTAGCACTGCTGCTCCTTCCCCCAAGCGGCGGGAAAGATTCTTGATAGTTCTTATTGTGGGTAGTAGTACCCTCGGTCTGGGAGTCTGAAAGGTGCTGAGTTGCTTTGTCAGTGCTCTTGTGGTTTCCTGGAAACTTTCTTTTCAGGAATCGGTATTTACAGTTGCGACTGCCGGTTAGGTGGCCGCCTTTACAAACGACACATTGCGCCGGGCAAGTGAGTTCTTTGCTGTCCATAGGTTGCGGGTGGCTTTCGCCACAACGACGACAGTTATCTTGTTTCAGCTTCGGACACACGTTGGTCTTATGACCAGTTTGTCTGCAATTGAAACACGCCTCTACCTGATCTCTGAAGGGAAATATCAAGAGCGTGAAAGCAAGGTAGCGGGCATGCTTGGGTAGGGTATGACTAGCGATGGTTAAGACAAAATGTCTGGTCTTTCCCAGTCGCCAAGTGCTTACGATGTCAATAGTTAGAATGCGGGCGCGAAGCTCGTTGAAAATCTGGTCATCACTTTCGAAGCTGTGCGCATTGAATATTATGCCTCTAACATAGTTGTCGGGCGCAGGGGCATACACAGCCATGGCACAGGATTGGTCGGCAATTTTCAGTTGGGTGATTTGTAGTCTTCCGGCGGTAACCGTGGCAGTGAGCATGGCATTGGAGTGGGCGTGTGGTCGTGCACGGGAAGGAGTCGGCTTGCCGTGTTGGGTGTCGGTGGTCACATTGTTGGCCGCGCCTGAGTGGTGCTCGGGATCAGGACGGCGATATGGGCGGTGCATAGCCAACACAGTATGTGACCATGATCCGTCATTAAGCTCTTCATCAGTTATTGGCGTTCCTGTTACGACAACTCCCATTTTCCTGTCTGGGACGCACTCTAGAAGCGAACACTGAAAGAGAAAGACGGCATCTTGTCGCAACGACGCCGGAGTTAGGGTAAGCACGGCGGCCTAGCATAGTCAAGCATGGTGCATTGCGTTCACAGCAGCAAAACAACGACTTGCCGGTGTGAAGTGGTGATTTCCAACGGTGCCTGGTGTCATCTTGGAGCGTTGGGTCACTTTTCATATGTAGAAAAGGGAAGTTGTGGCGATGCAGCAAGGTGAAAATGCAGAGGCCATGCAAATTGTGTCCGTGAGCTCTGGCGATCACCGCGTCTCCCTTACACTACCAGATATATACCTGCAGACAAGTGTCTTATGTTTTTTTTAATGCGAAGCATTTCTTAGTGAACTTCGGCTACTTTGAGTGTATCTATCTAGCCGCTTACGTTTGGGTGCTCTCATGGTCACCCCGTTTACTTGGCGTGAACCAAAATTAGCATGAGAGGGTAAGATTGTTTGACAAATAGGACGCGCTTGTTAAGACATGAATAATGTCACAATCCCGTTGCGTACGTCGTCTAACACTTCCCGCCAGACAGTGGCACATACCCACGGGTGGGTATGTGCCGCTGTTATACACGGCTATGTGCCACAGGTGATCGACACTTTGTATCTGCTCATAAACAACAAGAACACACATGGGCAATTTTAACGTGCAATTGTTAAGAAATACGCGACATCGGTAACGTCGACCCGATGAGTCCCAGCTGGAATGGAACCCAAGCATTCTGGGTGCCAATGAAGCATATTACCACAGAGCTACGCCAGGTCTCGGAACTACTTTTCAAATAGACGCTAATATTCGTGAAATGGTAATAGTGGTTTCATTGCTGCCTACCCAATTTCATAAACATTGCATATGTACCATTTTCACAGCCGTCACGTCGAGTTAACGTCAGATGTGGTTATTTGCCTTGCACTGAAGTTGACTTATATAGCAATGTCCAGGGTAAGCATCTTCGCGAGCATCAGCGCTTCATATCAGCTTCTGGTGTTGCTAATACTCATGTTCCAGTTAGCATCGTTGCGTAGGTGCAAATAACTGGTTATATAAACATCTGCGACTCTTCAACATATGTCTGTGTGTGCGACATTTGTGCATTAATTTAGCGTCATTTCATGACATGTGGCTCAATAAAAAAATGCAACATGGTCACTTTCTTCTGCATGCTTCGTGGATTCCCAGGTACGCGGTATCTGGCGAATTTTTTACGGAACGCTTTTTCTTTCTATATGCCGTCTTTTATGCTCCTTAATAATCTCTCTGTGGAGCTCATTTTTAAAGCAGTGACTGACCCAAGCATATGCCATGTATATGCGTGATTTTAAACAAAAGCGAAGGCCACCTGTTTCCATTGAGGTGAGTGTGGAACACTCTTTTTTGCCTTTTCGCGTCACATAGTACCTGATCTTACTACGAAATGGCAGCAAACCAATAATCCCTCGCATACCACCTCAAGGAATTAGGTCTCTTACCACCTCAAGGAATTAAGAACGACACCCTCGCTATGAGTGAAGTAAAATGCAAACTTAAGGGCTCGCTTTCCTTGTTAGACCCACTGTCAATAAGAACGCACAGACAGTAATGCCGGAGAAAGTTCTATCTGTTCACGTCGGGTAACACATGATCTTATGACGAGCTGGTGGCTGATCGATTCTAATAGTACTGATTACTAATAACATCCCCTATACTTTGTTGTAGGTCCGTGTGCTCAAATTTGGGCGCACAGTAAAGAACGCTACGTGGTCGGAATTCGGGGAGCCCTCTACTACGGCGCATTACATAATCATATGGTGGCTTTGGGATATAAAACCCCCTCATGTTGATCAATCAATTAATCATCATGCTTTCGTTGGCAGTGTTGTTCTTATCAATTTATGGATATGCAATGTATCACCTTTGCCGTTCCTCCTTTTCTACCCTTTTCCTTCCTGTGTTATACAAGGCTATGGTATGCTTCACCCTAACTTTCATTTCCCGAAAGTAGATTGGGCGAGTTGGTGGGGTTAATATATAAAACATTGCTTAGACATAGAACAAAGGAAAGAAGTGACACACACCCAGCGCCTTATATGGCACTTCCTTCCTTCGTCCTGTGTCTTAAGTGCTATTTTATATACCTTTGCTTTCTCATCTCGCAATGTTGAAGCGGGCAGAAGTCGGCTTATTCAAGCTGAAACCTTCTATTGGGGGAACTTGTTCCCGGGAAACGAAACGTCGCACTACAAGCAGCACTCGATCGGTGCACACTGATAGCGGCGAGCAGAGCGTTGGCTTTTATTCATGTACTGTCGAATATTCCAGCGTTATTGCAGGTGGCTGCGTATATTAGCAAATCGACAAAACTATTCGCATCCGGCGCACAATCTGAATATTCTCTGATGTGGGGTATAAAAAACAAATGCCCAGCCCATACCGTAAACATATAGCAGGAACACAATCTGAACAGAAGGACCTCCCACATTCGTGCATCTTCCGAAACATAATAATAATATCTGGGGTCTCACTTCCCAAAGCCATGGTTATTAGAGACACTGTCGTGTAGGGCTCTGGAAATTTCGACCATCTGGCGCTCTTAATTGCTCACTGACATCACAGCACATGGCACCCATTTCGGCTTCGCTGAAATGCGACCGCCGCGGCCAGGATCGAATCTGCGACATTTGGGTCAGCAGTCGAGCACCTTAGCCTCTGATCCATCATGGCGGACGTCCTGAGACATAGTATACCTGTCTTTGCCGAGCGTTGCAAACAGCCCTTGGCGACAAATTCCAAGTACATCATAATACACGTGTGAAGCTATGCATTGTCTTCTTCTTGCCCTCCTCCTCACTTCTCGTGACATTTGCTTCCCTTTTCCATCTTCTTACTTTGCTATAATACACCAGGCTATGCAATTTTTTACCCTCTCCCTTTCTTATCTCTTTCCCCTCCTCTTGCTTCCCCTTCCCACACCTTGTAAATGTCCGAAGATTGGCGCAGCTGTGTCCAGTGGCTGCTAGGCAGCGGCACAGTCACTTCAGAGCTATAGACGCTAGGAGCAGAGTCGGCAAAGCGTTTTCGGGTTACCCGGTAGCTTCTGCCAGACTTAACAGCTGTGCCATAACTCCGCTGTTGAAAGGAAACGCTGTGATGGCAGCAAGGCGCGAAAATTCGTCGCAGCAGAGTCGACCGCTGGTTTAGCCAGTACCTGGAAAGTCTCAACCAGCCATCGCTAAAGGCAGCGAAGAAATCAACACCAAGCTGATGCATGAAAATAAAGAAAAATAAATTAAAAATGCATAGTGCTTTGTTTTTAAAAGCTGCTGCCATGAACGCAGAATTCTTCACTATAGAGGCACTGTAATAAGCGCAATATTTCAAAAAAAAAAATAGTTTTCGTCGAACTTACGGAATGAGTAGCACAAAGAACACTGATGCTAGCAAGGGGCTGAGGCAAAGATATCTCCGGAACCCGCTGTTATTCATGGTGCAAGTGGTGAGGATGGAAAAAGCCCTAGAAGGTGGTAACCTCGGTTTTCATCTTCACACAGACAGGCAGTGGTTTTGATTGAGTGGCAGCTTTCCAGTTTATTTGATGCTGACAATTTTATCCTATTTGCGGACAGCCGAGATTATACCCAACGGCTGCTGGATATATGCGGGGTAGAAAGTGAAGCCTCTTGGAGTAGGGTTTAATATAACAAAACAGTGATAGTATTCACTGAGCCATCTCAAGTGGTGTCAACACAGAACCATGAAATACTGAGCATAAGCTAATACAAGTAACCCAGAGTATGGGTAAATGATAGTGATCGACAAGGGGTACAGGAAAAAACTGTGGCAGCAAAGGGAAACAGGAAAGCTGCAATAACACGGAGCGTTACGGGGATGAGTAGGTACGGCTGCTTCGAGGTTTCTGAAAATGTGTTATGGTTTCGGGGCCTACATGTGGTAACTCAGTGGTGGGTGTGTTAGGTCAGAGGTACAATCAGAAATGGGTGCGACTCAAATGACTGTGGGACGCCTCGCGTTGGGCGTTCAAGGAAAGACGACAAACGAGGCTGTAAAATCGATATGAGATGGGCAAGTTTTGGGGGAGGGAAGCTCAGAGCGAAACGAGATTTGAAGAAAAGCTAAGAAACGTTAAATAGCCTATATGGGAACAAATGTTGTTGACTCAGGGTGAATAAAAAAACAATAGACCATCTCCCCAAAGGGAACCCCTGAAGGGATTCGAAGCAGCAGCGGTGCGCACGGCATTGACCTGGTTGAAATGGGCGTTAATGCGGGTGCCAAAAAAAGGGTTGAAGCGAAACTCGGTGTAGCATTTACTCGAGTAACCATTTGTTTGAAAGGCACAGTATGGGAAGCAGGACGCGTTGAAGACGTGTGCGCTCGGCTTACCGCGCATTGCTAGGAGGGCGTGAGCTACTTGGCGCCGCTCCAACACCTGCTGCGAGGGGAGCGTTGTGGACGGAGGGACAGTGTTACACAGGCTAGTCAAAGAGCTGCTTCACATCTATAAGAAGTAGGAGACTCAACTGTAAGTTTACGGCCAGTGAAAGCGATATGGCAACAAGGGGCATTAAGCCAAAAGTCAGGGAGGTGGAGAGGATTTATTGTATTGAAGTGATTGGAAAAAATTGAGGGACCCTTAAGCTTTTACTTTAGAAGTTGAACGTGATAGCAAAATCCGGCCCGTAGTGTGTTCTTCAACCGCTAAGTGCACACTTATAATAGCTTTGTTACATACATGCACACAAACGCGTCCAAGTGTGACGTATCTATAGTGATGCAGTGACTGCAGTGTGGCCATTTCCCTTTGCTAGAACGGCGCTCTGCTGTAGTCGAGACACGTTTTTCACAATGTCTCACAGATGGCACACACACACACGTGCGCGCGAATGGTACATACAGGTTTTTGATCTAGAGCAAGAGTCGCATGGCCTGCAAGATACATGACACGCGCTCGCTATCTCGAAGACCATGAAGAGTCTCGCAATGCCTCACAGATAGCAGCACGTTATCTAGCGTTTGCTGTTTGCTTTATCAACGCCACTGAAAAGGCATGATATGTTTTCCGCTAGCCTGGGCATAGTTGTCAATTTTTAGAGCTGTTTTGAAAGTTCATGTGTGTTTTTAGCGGTGATTGCTGCACCATCCCGGCCTTTTTCAGTGTAATTTGATGGCCTCCCAAATGCGCCTACAAATCGCTGAATGGGCTCGTTTATGTAGTGTTTTTCCCAAACCAGCTACAAGTAACATTGTGGCTTTGTGGTAAGACATCTGCTTGCCACACAAATGGCCCGGGTTTGATCATCAATGAAACCGAAAATTTTAGTCTTTATTTTATTTGCTTCTTTCTCAATTTTTCGCTCACGGACAATTTTTCACTCACAACTAACGGTGCCGACTCCAATGGCGGAATTTCTGCGACACGAGCACTCTAACGCTCTCACGTTAAAAAGCGGCTTTGAATAACTAGCTAAATGTCAAAAATGAAATAAGGAATTATGCATTTTATGAATATTCAAGGAGTAGCACTTTACTTAAAACGCTTAGCTATAAAGAAAGTGTCATCAAAAAAGGAAAATGCAGAAAATCTAGAGAAATATGCAAAAAAAGAAAATGCAAAGAAGAAAATGAAATATGTAAAGGAGCTAAGGGAAAAGGAGTTCTGATTGAATGATGGAAGATCCACGCATGCGTATTTTACGGCAAAAGCCTACTTTGAGCTTTAGGGGCAACAATAGAAAGCTGAACAATTCCGCAATATAAATAAGTACTGGTTAAATTCGAACGCCGAAAAAAAAGCTTAGAGGCTGAATCACAGGCAAGGAACATTGTCTCTGCTTCTGCCTCTCAGTTTTCTTTCGTTTTCAACATGTGGCTTTCTTTCAGATAGCCCAACAAACAACACTCTTAAAGTACTGGGGGCAGAAAAGTTTAGAGAGAAAGCCAAAAATTAATAGCCAGAACTAATAACGTAATTCTGCAGTAATGGGCAGACAGCTGGACTACGAATTTACGTTTTCTTTTTTGTATGGTTAGATTGAATTAATTGAGGTAAAGAAGGCATTAGCTCAACTTCAAAAAAAAGTTATCTTTTTCATCTTCTCTTTGTCGAGCCTGGTAGCTCACGTCATCACACATGGTTATAAATGGTCATTCATGGCCCCATGCGTCCATCCACCAGTTTGAAAACCAAAAAAACAGGAGAACTATCATTTTCGCAAAAAATGAAACATTGAGGGTGCTTGAGCCTCGCTTTCAAGTGCAGATTGTGATAGCATAATGGCCCTAATGCGGATCTTCGTACGCATCGCCTCCTGAACTGCAAGCCTTCTTCAGTTCCCGCTGCATTCCTCAACCGGGCCATAAAGAAACGAATGACTGTGCGTGTACCGTTGGCCGTTTCAAAGTATCAATAAATGCCCACTGCAAGCAGAGTGGCTAAGCACCCACTACGCCGTAATTATTATCTTTTATGAATCAGCGAACGGCTCAATGTGTGTTTGTAGGGCAACACACGAACCTACGTAGCTGTTCACTTTGTTGATGGTTCCGCTGCTGATGATGACAAAATATACTTGATTGATTTATATGTGGGGTTTAACGTCCCAAAACGACAAAATATACTTGAGCGCTTTGAAATGTGTGGACCTTTAAAACACCCACTCGTTGCCCACTTCGCATGTTTCAACAACTGGCGTGATTCTAAGCTTCTGCCACGCAATATATGATGCGTTAGGAGACTCTTCCCATGTGACATTCATTCAGAGTTTCTTTCTAAGGTAGTTTCACTAAATGTTGTAGCTCTGTACGTGGCCTAAGATGTTCTCTCCTAAGCCGTGTGCAGAGCCACAATATTTGGTTAAATTACATGTAAAAAATTACACAGGCAAAAAGAAACATGACTGTGTGGTAGAACATCTGCTTGTCCTGGAAATAACTGGGGCCACACTCAGACGAGAAAATTTTCATTTTCAATTTTATTTTCATATTTGTCATTTTTGCGTCATGGACAAGATTATTTTTCGCTCACAACCAACGGTGCCGACACCGAAGTAAGAATTTTTGTGAAACGAGAACGAGCTTTTTGTCGCTATCGTCTAAAAAAGGGGGTTTCTTTTTTATATCACCTGCATTTTTCCCTTTTTCACAGAGTGTGCGCCCTTCCACAGCGTAAATGTTGCGAAGAGTCTTTTTATTTTGGAAGCTCTGTTATTGGTGGTGCATGTCCCAGCATTTATAAAAACTCTACCGAAACTGCAGAGGGTAGCACATCTTTAAAGAAGTTGATATAAAAGCACTGCTTGTATCCCATTTTAAGTCAGGAGAAGCTACATGCGGCAGCAGATCGTCTCCGTGTCTGAGCAAACAGATCCCACTCATGCACAAGGCAAAGTTCTTTGGAGGCGGAATCCCCAGGCGTACGGCTCGTGACGTCATCGAAAGTGCGCACTCAATGGTGCAAACATAGTGTGGGTCGTCTTTGAGGAGGAAGTGTCACGGACTTATAAAGTTGCACCTGACTATAAAGTTTAACGCCGTTATAACCCTGATGTAAATAATTATTGGCTATAGCAAACTTTACGGAGCTTGGCTTGGTCGAGGTTGATTTCAGTGAAACTTGTTCTTCTTATAACGAAACCAAAAACACAGCGGCTGCCGCGATATCGGCTTTAACGAACAAATATTTTCTTGTCCTAAAGACAGTAATACGAGAGGAAAAACCACCGGCTGCTCTTGCCTCGTGGCTTCTCCCCTTCGTGTTCATTTACTGTCTTTTTTTCGCTTCTTCTTCTTTTCTTTCGTGCAAATGTTATTCACTATGCAATACCAACTCACCCTGCTTTCTTTTCTTCGAAGAAATATGTAGTTCGTGTGAAGCCCAGAGCGCGAAAGTTAACACAAAAAGCAAAATAAACTTTGAAAGACGATTCACAACCTTGTTTATTGCGTTTGGTTGTGACATCAAGGACTGGGTAAAACTGTGTTTTAAAATTTCGTGGAAGTTCTCCGTGCCACTTGGAGAAACTAGCGAAGACTCAAACAGCTGAAGTATGACCATTGGCGTGTGTGCAGGTAGGGGGGGATGACCGCCCACCCCCTAGTCACATTAGGGGTGGGGGCAAAATCAGCCCTATACATTGACATAATGAGGAGGGGGGCACTGCAACAAACTTTTGCCGCCCCCTCCTGAAGGAGAACCCTGTGCACGCCTATGGATATGGCCCGCTCATGCTTGGACCCTGTGGAAGACAATAATCCACGCAGTGCTGCAAAACGTCATCATACAAAAACTATATTTCTTCAAATAAATATATCAGTCTTGAAATGCCATAACTGATGTAGAGGCTACAGACAGACTGTGTCGTTTATATTCGACTTGAAGCCCAGAATAATGTGTTTTTGTGTGCAGCATATTTGCAGGAGCCTGAATATCGACTTGTTACTGCCTAATTTCACCTTTACTGTTACTACGAATATCCGATATACCAAACTAAGTTGTGGTCCTCATGCCACTTCGCTATAACAAGTTTCCACTGTAGTACTTATGAGTGCTTAAATTGGTTTAGCGATGGCGATACAGTAGTGTTCAGCACACGTTCGACGTCGCCTACCTGAGGTGACGTTTGCCCCATGGGTTCTCTGACCAGTGACACAGCACAAAGACAGTGCCCCTGCTCTTCGGACCCTACACCTAAACGGCTGACCACCCGCACCCATTGCAGCGCGTCAGTGCGTGGCCTCTTACGTGGTGTCGCTCCTTCTCACTATGTAGAGAGGGAGTGCACAGCTCCGTGTAGCCGCGTGTCTTCTCTCTCTCCATAAGTAGAGGTCACAGTGTCACGTTGAAAAGCCGCGCGCTGATACGCGGCAACGCGTGCGTTGGTTAGCGGCTTCTGGCATCCCGCGGTGACGGTGTCAAGCCGAGTGATGAAAAAAAAACATCCTCACGTGATCACATTTCCAAGACGTAACTTGTCTCCGAAATTTGTAATGTCATCAAAACGTCCCACACCGGAACGTCAAATGATGGTGTCACCATCTACATGACACCATCACTTTGTCAGAGGTGCGCCGATCAAGGACATAGCACAAAACGATGTGAAAGAAAGCCTATACGTTGCCTGTGATCCTTGAGGCATTGCGAAAACTTCGTTAGCTGAAAAAAGCTTTCAGAGGGGGGTGCCAGAGGTTCTATATACATCGAGATATAAGAAAAATAGGTTTAAGGGGCCATAGGTGGTTTATTTATATGTGCACATGTTTCCGTATGTGCATGTGGGTTCTTGTATGTATACATTAGATGGTAACTCTATACAGTTGTGTATATTGCCTGTGTCATTATATCTGTTGTACCTGTGTGCTTGTGTGTTCGTGCCCTCAACTATGTTATGTGTCAATGAACTTGCGACAAGCTTGTGTATGCTAGTCCCTGGTAGGATGTGTTAGGGACATATTGTCGACATTAAAATGTTTCATGTATGCTGGGCTCATTTTATACGCTACTGCGCCAGTTGTATAGACACTGTACCCAAGTGTTCTTAGCGCCCTACGATGAGATAAGCTTTTTCTAACCAAAACACTTGAAGTGAGCGTCACATGACAACTTTGAAGCCCATCCACAAAAATTTTAACAGTAGTTGGAAAGTGTGAAAAGCGCGTGTAGCACGAAAGAGGAGCGGCGGCGGAGCATGTTGCTTTGTGCACGCTTGGCACGCGCACTCGTTAATTTTTGCTTTTTTTCCCATGAGCCCAACGAAAAAAAAATCCTGGCATTGTCTTTTATGCATCTGACACATTATGCAGTTTATCCTGAGTTGCTTCAAAGGGGAGAGCGATCTTCTTTTTCTTAAGTCCATGTAGTCAACCTCTCGCGCCCCTGTCCGACAGTTTCTTGCAGCTAACGTGGCTTTGCAATGAATCCAGATTACGAGGCATTGTAATTAGTTTCCTGCACCTCAACCTAACTGTTTTGCACTGCATCAAAGATTGTCCCTCCAGTTAAGCAGCAATTATTTAATGTGATGACTCACTTTTAGTGAGGTCGCAGTTACATCATGATGACTTCACATGTTTTTGTGGTTTGTAACGTCATACCCTGGCGTCATCACGTGATATTTGCGTAACTTGCGTTGGCGCTTCCAACGTGGGACACTGACTCAAGAGGCAGGTAAATTTTGGCGTTTGATGAACCATCTGAGGATTTCGCCTCAATGAAAAAGAAATGGAAACATGGTGGAAATTGTGACATGTATACGTGGAGGTTGTTGTCAATTGTTTGAACCTCCCGCGCGAATAGTGCGCGCATTTAAGGACTCAGAAAGACGAAGAAGAACAAACGTCAAGGAAATAAAACACGCTGTTTTTCCATGGATGCTCGGATTTGCGTTTCTTTCATTTGGCGCCTTTAAACGCCGAAGCATGTTTTCCCGCAGAGGTGCTTCAGAAGAGAATGGCTGTTGGACGCTATCCGCTCTCCCTCATATTTTTTCCCTGCATGTGCACAAGACTACCACTCCTGTGTGGGTTTTTTTTTTCTCTGTGAAAGAGGGTGGTGATTAGCCGAGTAGCTGGGAGGATTTTAGTTCGTGGTGCTTTATGACAGCGATGAGAACACGCAGCGATTACCGCTTGTAATACTGCAGCCAATACATGCATCATCGATATGCGCTGTTGACTATGCTACACTGCAAACGTGTTTAGACCCTTAAGGGTGTAAAATGGGTGTATGTAATGAAGGCACCCATATGAACACCCTTTTACATTCCTGATTAAAAATTTGAAGTAATCGTGAATAAAACACCCTCAGAACACCCCATTTACGCCCTTATAATTGGGGTGTTATGAACAAGGATACAAATGACTGATTGATATGTGGGGTTTAACATCCCAAAACCACCATATGATTATGAGAGACTCCCTACACTATAAATTTTTTTACACCTATAAGGGCGTATTTATTGTCCCATGGGCAATACTCTTTTAGGGTGTCTAGGAACACCTTAAACAATAAGGTGTTTAGAAACAGCCTGAAACCGTAGGGTGTAAAAAATGTTATACCCTACTTTAATAGGTGTTAATGAACACCCCTAAACTATGGGTGTTGGATGAAGCTACACTTATGCAAGTGGGTTGTAACACTAAAAAAAACCCTTGAAATGATGGCAGTTACATGGATAAGCATACTTGATCAAATGAAGCGGAATTAATGGGACAACAAAAACAGACACACAGGAGGTGACGCTTAGTCTTGTGTGTTGAGGAGAGCCTATAGCACCAAATTCCTACAAATATGCATCAACAACTAGCCCAAGGCTCAATTGTTCTCAGGGGGAAGCATATATGAACCTTCTCTGTGACACCACTATATTCCTTCTGGAAGATACTGGTGTCACCCACTGCACTTATACCTGCATGCATGCAGCTGATAAAACAAAGTGCCGTGGTCTTGAATGAGCTACATAAGACCAGTGTATATATGTGTAGATAGACTGGGCCAAAAATGACGAAGTAGGACGCGGCAGGCACTTACACATACACACACACACACATATGAGAAAAAAATAAAGCATGATGCCCCACCGTGGTGGTCTAGTGGCTAAGCTACTCAGCTCCTGACCCACAGATTGCGGGATCGAATCCCTGCTGTGACAGCTGAATTTTAAATGGAAGCGAAAATGCTGAATTTTAAATGGAAGCAAAAATGCGCATGGCCGGACGCAGGGGCGGATGCATGGACAAACTCAGAGACGGACGCACGGACGGACGTGCCGACGCACGAACAGACGCACGCACGGATGGGCGGATGGACGCATGGACAGTCACACAGACGGACGCATGGATGGATGGAAGCAAGAACGAATGGACGGACAGATGCTTCGCCCCACTCTCCATCATTCACCTCGTGGATATGCTGCCATTTTTTTATGTAGCAAAACAATTCTGTCGTCAGTTCTTCCTAAATCTATACTGAGAGTCAGTAAGCATACTGTGAGCATGTAAAAAGCTATCTATTTGCTTCCATATAACTGTTTTCCAAACATTTAGAGAATGCGGAAAGGATGCCGATTGGTCTATAATTACCAAAGTCATTTTTTTCACGTTTTTTTTGTAAAGTACAATAACTTTGGCTGTTTGGCTGTTTACACCGCAGATGGAAATGTCGTAATTTGCAGACATAAGTGAAAAAATGTGCGTTGACGGTACAAAAACTACCTCTATTACATACTTGACAAGTCAAATCTGTATGTTGTTTGTATCGTGTGATGTACTGTTTGCTCAGATAACGTCCTTGTAACTTCATTTTCCGTAACGGGTTAAAAAAAATGGATGAGGAGCATCTCGTACTATGCTTACCATGAGAGTAAGATGCTGGGGAGCTCTATTTAGTAAGATGCTGACTGAAAGCTTCAGCCAACTGTTCACCTGTGTAACCGTAGCCATTTTGCATGACTCTATCAAAATGTTTATCCTATGCAAAGTTTTTATTAAGAAACCGTACTTTGCCCATAGTTTATCTGGATGCCGAATTGAGAGTTGGAACTGTTTTTCGTGATAAAGTCTTCTTGCATTCCGTATATCATTATATAAGTTATTTCTACAACTCGTAAACTCTTGAAATAAATGCATACTTTTGGAGGCAATATAGAAATATTAGAGTTTATATTTACGTTTTATGCGAGCTTGCAGCTCTCGTGTTATCCAAGGCTTTCCCAGTTTATTTTTCCGGTATTGGTTTATTCTTAAGCGGAAAGTGCCTATTATAAAAACAGCAGACCTGTCCAAGAAATTTTGCATAAGCTTTCTAAGCATCAATTTTATTGAGCACGTCATCCCAAAGTGTATCCAATATTTCGCTATAAAATTTTTCCACAGCATTGGGTGTAATATACTGTATCATTAGAGCTTACAATAGTTTAGACCGAGGTAGATATTTAAGGACAAATAAAAAGATACTCATGTGGTCGCTCCTTTTGCAGCACGTTACCCCCGAGTGTATAACAGAACTATTAATATTAGTAACAAACAATCAAATAATGTTCTGGAGTTCACAGCAATACGAGTTGGATATTTAACAACAATGCGGAACCCAAAGCTTCTTAATAATACATCAAAATCAGTGACGCTGGTAGAACTAGACACCATGCCTATATTAAAATCTCCGCTCATTATAACGCCATATTGCTGCGCAGAAGTGAAAGAAAGGTATGATTCAATGTATTCAATAAACAGTCCAATCTCTCCACAAGGGGATCTATAAAACACAGAATACACTGTATTATGCACTAGTATGAAAACGAGTTCGGCTGCAGATGACATGCAACAGAGTTACGAAAAAGATCCACATTAATTTTTTTCACTGGAAAAAATGCATACTCCTCCGCCATGGCCCTTATCACTTTTCATTGCAAATGTTCTAAATGACAGAAAGAAGAAGTCACTATTGAGCTAAGATTCTGAAATAATAACAAAGTCAAAAAGCTTATCAAAACTGTCTAGCAAAATCTGAAGTTCATCTACTTTGTTATTCGCTGAACGCACATTCAAATGAAAACACTTCACGGATAAGGCAAGCCACTCGCAAGGCACAGTGCTGCGAATATCGCATGGTAGTACGCACTCAGCATTAGCCATCGTGAGCAGACGGCCACATTGTTACATTCGCACAAATACTTCAGCCGCAGAGAACTTGACCAGCTGACTGACATCATTCACCACGTTCGAAGATTCACCATCTGTTTTTCGGATGAGGATCTTTCCTTTGGCGTACCATACATATTGAAAACCGTTTTCGCGAGTACATTGTTTTCCCGTCCACAAAAGTGATCTAGCATGGCGTGTCAAATTTTCTGACGTGAACATCTTTGAACCTTGTTCCATCCGTACGCTTTTTTACCAGAATGTTCTGATAAAACTCTAATCACTAAGAAATACGGTAGTTTGTGAAATGTTTGAAAATATGCCTGGTGTAAAGGTGTCAACAGGCGAAATAATTAAGCAAATAGGACAAAAGAGTAGAAACAAAAACAGACCGTTGGTAATCCGGTTAATTGACCACCACGAGAAAATAAACGTGCTTGGAAACTACTTTAAACTAAATAGAGAAGATATCTCCATTGCAGAAAACTATTCACCGAAGACTAGGCAGACTATGAAGCACTTATAGGAAATCCCAGCAACCAACAACAAAAAAGGGCGACAAAGTGAAGCATGTGCATGACAAAATCATCATAAATGAAGACGCACGAAATGCTGCTCAGGGGAAAAGAATTTCTGTTCTAGCACCGAACAAGAAAGCAAGGAAAAAGCAGTGAACTACTACAGTCACTCAGAAATACTTCCGTAGCCTTATTTTAAACGCACGTAGCATCGTAACCAAGCTTAAGGACTTGAGAATCGTTGTAGCGGCGCATGAGCAACATGTCATAATAATATCTAAATCTTCCCTGCCCTTCGGTATCACATACTTCAAGATAGCACCACCGGGGTACGAAATATATAAGACCGAGATTCACTATGAGGTGGAGTTCCTTTGTTGTTTCGGCAATCCTTGCAATTATAAATATTGCCTGATATAGCAGGCACTGAATGCATCATTGCGAAAAAATTTTGGGCGGCTTCTATTGTGCAATGGTCGGTTTTTACCGCCAACCTCTCGTGATATATTTTTTGATAATTTCAATGAATTTCTTTGTACAGCTGGCACGCACTGCAAGAACGGTCTGCTCGCTGATGATTTCAACGCCAAGTTGGTCAACTTATTTCCATATTGCTTTTTAGAGGCAGCTGAACCTTTAACAGATATAGTCTTTTTTCCGTGCCCTGACACAACTAGTAAAACAACCGACTCGAGTGCGAAACACATTAAATTTTTTTCTTCGTAAATGTCCACGTCCTGAAGCGTAACCCAAGAGCCGGCATATTTTAAAGCAAATTTCAAATCATAGAATGGTGTGTCTTACTTTAGAGTTCAACTTCTTAATGGAACTCTCTGAAAGCCAGTATTTATTTCTTGTATTCCCGCGTACTGGCGATGTCTACATGCTTGATTCTTTAGATAAAGAATTATCGAAGCTTGAAAGTCTTTCGGAATCTGACGATCCATTGATAGCCTATGGTATTTTTCTTAACTTCTTCACAAGTGCATCGACAATTTCGTGCCCCCAAAACAAATAAAAATTAGTATGTGAAAGAAGTCCGTGGATTACATGTCAAGCAACCTGTTGTATCTTGGGCGAATATTACAAAAAGCAAGCAAGCAACATATATCCCGCATTCAAAGGTTTACTCCGATAAGCTCAGCAATTGCGCCGACCGTTCAAAATTGTATATATAAAGTTAAGAACCCCTATCGAAATGTTTCATTCAGAAGCTTTCTTCTGCCATCCCCCTCCCCGGATAACTTCTGGCGATATACCTATCCCCCCCACAAAAAAAAGACCCACGCGTCTGTTACCTGTGTTGACGGTACCATACTAACTGAAAAACATTTAGTTTCAAATGTTCTGAGAGAGTACTTCTGGTCTGTATTCACGAACGATGATTGATTGATATGTGGGGTTTAACGTCCCAAAACCACCCTATGATTATGAGAGACGCCATACTGGAGGGCTCCGGAAATTTCGACCACCTGGGGTTCCTTAACGTGCACCCAAATCTGAGCACACGGGCCTACAACATTTCCGCCTTTATCGTAAATGCAGCCGCCGCAGCCGGGATTCGCACCCGCGACCTGCGGGTCAACACGGGAGAAAAGAAAAGAGTGCATTCTACATGAATTCAAAAGAAAAAGTATAAATCAGCACAATACGAGATATATCAGAATTAAATAGGGAAAAGTCACATAGTTTTAGAGGTACCATTTTTTTCACAACAGGCGTGAAATGATTAGCCATTTCTACCTCATGGGGTACTACGTTCCAAATTTTGGTGCCATGAAACTCTAGCAGTCGTTGGCCGTACGTGTAAACTCGAAAAGTCGATGTCCGAGCAACTGGCAGGTTAAAATAATAATTGTTGCATTCCTTGTGTTGAGATTAGGTGTAACGAAAAAAGTTGGTGATAATGAGTGATTCTCACGTAAAATATTATTTATGAGAATGGCCCCTTTCATTTCGCAAGCCATGGAGAATGGCAGTATATTGAGTTGATGTAAAGCAAGCTATTATCATCGTGTGGTCGTGTGTATGTCATAATGCACAAGGCTCTTTTCTGTAAGCCAATGATGGGATCTAAGTATGTTTTATATGTACCAAACCATGATTCGGAGCAATATATGGTGTGACAGTGAAATATCGAATAGTAAACAATTTTAAGTATGCTAAGATGAAAACATTTTCGGCATTTTATAAGCAAAAAGCAAACGGAAGCTCATTTGGTGCATACTGCCACCTAGAGTTGTGAGCCGGCAAGCCCTAGCGAGCCAAAAAGGGCAAGGAGAACGAAGAAGAAGTGTGGTTAGCGCCTCGTTGTGAAGAAACACGCTCGTGTCTTTCTGCCCCGCTGTTCCTGTCCCTTCTCTACGGCTCTTGGTACGTGACAAACTGGTGGAGGTGCTGGGTGATCTATGCACCGTACCCCTCCACATAGCATGAACACAAGCGTCATACCGGTGGTCACTCCTGTGCACCGCGCCAGCAAAAGGATCCGAGGGCAATTCCCTGAGTTTGGACTGCTCGCAAACAACATGGCAGCTCCGACCAGCCATGCCGACACCAACCCAACCGGTACGAACGGCACAACGCCGCTCCATTGCACCTTACTCACACCGCGAACGCCAAATCCTTTTCATGGCACTGCACTTGAGGATGTGGAAGATTGGCTTGTTCATTACGAGTTCGTTGCCGTGCACAACCAGTGGGACGACGCAGACAAACTGCGGCACGTCTATTTCAGTCTTTTGGACGGCGCACGTGTCTGGTACGAGAACCGGGCAGGTATTCTTACATCATGGGAAGACTTCAAACGCCGACTTCTTGGGGCATATGCCAGCCCTGACCGTCGGGAGAGAGCTGAGCGCGATCTGCAGTCTCGCATACAACTACCAAACGAAGGGGTTGCGATGTATGTCGAGGAAATGACGCGCCTCTTTCACCGAGCTGACCCCGGCATGCCAGAAGAAAAGAAGGTACGGTACCTCATGCGCGGGGTGAAAGAGCAACTTTTCAGTGGGCTTGTACGCAGTCCACCCAAGACTGTGTCGGAATTTCTCACGGAAGCTGTCACCATCGAAAGCACCCTTAGGCACCGGGCCCCGTCATACGAGCGGCACGTCAATGCTTCAACTACGGAATACTTTGGAGCTTACGGTGGCCAAATGGATTTTTTCCGAGAGCTCATGCGTTCAGTCATCCGCGAAGAACTCCAGAAGCTGACAGTGCCCTCGCAGCCCCCTATCTCTTCGTTGTCCAGCGTTGTCCGAGATGAAGTCCAGCATGCCTTAAGAGAACCATCTTGCATGCGGGATTATCAACCACCCGGTGACTTCCCCCGCATGTCGTATGCTCAAGCTTTGCGGCAACCTGTAACACCTGCAATTCCGCATCCCACCGTGGCCCCAGCCATGCTGCAGACGCTCCAAGCGGCGCCATATTACAGCGCACCTCGCCTGATCTCGCGGAAATCAGACGTCTGGCGTGCGCCTGATCGACGTCCTCTCTGCTTCCACTGTGGTGAAGCTGGACATCTGTACCGACAGTGTCCCTACCGACAACTCGGACTACGCGGATTTTCGACGAACTCACCACCACCCAGGTTCGGTCAGCGGCCCCCTGATATTGAAGAGTATGTGGCTCAACAGCGCGGAACTTCGTCATCCTTGCACCAGTCACGCTCCCCGTCGCCGCGGCGATTTTCTCCTAATCGCCGCACCTATTCGAGCGTGGCGCAGGGTCGGTCCCCCAGTCCGCGCCGGGAAAACTAACCACAGCGACCTTCGGGGGCGAGGCCGCTCATACTGGACAAGCTCAAGGCCTCCTACCGCCGCTTCCGCAAACTGACGATTCCCCGACGACGACGACACCAGCTGGTTCCGAAAAGGTTTTATTAGATATTCCAGTGCTGCTCGACGGTCGCAAAGTCAGTGCTTTAGTTGACACGGGTGCGGATTTTTCTATAATAAGTGAAAAACAGGCTGCTCTCCTAAAGAAAGTGACGATGCCTTGGAACCTCAAGCCAATTCGTACTGCTGACGGGCACATCGTCATGCCACTCGGCGTTTGCACAGCACGAATACAGATTCGTGGTTCAACCTTTGTTATCAGCTTGAGCGTTCTCCGTCAGTGTTCTCGAGACCTGATCATTGGCATGGACTTCCTGAGGGAGCACGGTGCTATCATCGACATTCGACAACGCCTCATCACGTTCTCAACAAAAAGCGCCACACCAGAGCATAATCCCGGCCACGATCGAGTATGTCTGCGGGTAATTGACGATGCTGTGACGATACCACCGCGCTCAAGTGTTATGGTTCAAGTGGCTGGTGACAAATCAGCACACGGTGAAATGGTGGCGGAGAGCAATCGATCTCTACTCTTTTCCCAAAGTGTCTGCGTAGCACGAAGCCTAGTAGACCTACAGGATGGCCATTGCGAGGTACTTGTTACAAACTTCAGCTACGAGCGCCGACACCTTTTCCCTGGTACTGTCATCGCCTATGCCTACCCAGTAACTAATGTGACTGAGTGTTTTGCTTCCGAGGCAACCGATAATACCGAAGCACCTCTCCGGGGCGTCGACATAAATCCAACGCTTTCTGACGAACACAAACGAAGGCTTAACGACCTGTTGATAGAATTCCACGCCTGTTTTGCACGTTCATCGAGAATCCGCCAAACATCGATTACCAAACACCGTATTATCACCTACGGCGACGCGCACCCTATACGGCAACAGCCTTACCGCGTTTCACCAACCGAACGACGCGTGATTCAAAAGCAAGTGAAGGAAATGCTTCAAGACGGTGTAATACAGCCATCAAGTAGCCCTTGGTCATCGCCAGTGGTCCTTGTAAAGAAGAAGGATGGTACACTTCGCTTTTGTGTCAAATATAGGAAGCTGAATAACGTCACAAAGAAAGACGTGTACCCGTTGCCTCGAGTGGACGATTCTCTTGACAGGCTGAGGCGAGCAAAGTACTTTTCCTCAATCGACCTCAAAAGTGGTTATTGGCAAATTGAAGTCGATGAACGTGACCGCGAAAAACGGCTTTTGTAACTCCTGACGGCCTGTATGAGTTCCGAGTGCTCCCATTCGGCCTCTGTTCCGCTCCGGCCACATTTCAACGAATGATGGATACCGTTCTCGCTGACCTCAAGTGTAAAAGTTGCCTCGTCTATCTAGATGATGTCGCTGTCTTTTCAGAAACGTTTGACTAGCACCTTCGTCGCCTTCGGAGTGTTTTTGAAGCTATACGATCCGCTGACCTTACCCTCAAGCCAGAGAAGTGCCATTTCGGCTACAATGAACTGAAGTTCCTGGGTCACGTTGTGAGCGCTGCAGGCGTTCGGCCCGATCCCGAGAAGACTGCCGCTGTGGCCTCTTTTCCAGCTCCGACAGACAAAAAAAGTCTTCGGCGATTTCTGGGGCTCTGCGCATACTATCGCCACTTTATTGAAAACTTCTCTAAGGTTGCGGAGCCTCTCATTAGACTTACGCGTGACGACACCCCATTTCAGTGGACTGACGAACAAGCGACTGCCTTTGCGGAACTGCAACATCGATTGTCATCCCCTCCTGTACTCGGTCATTTCGATGAGGACGCTGACACAGAGGTGCGCACTGACGCAAGCAACATTGGTCTCGGAGCTATCCTGCTGCAAACACAAGATGGGATTGAACGTGCACATGTGATTGCCTACGCGAGCCGCACTCTATCACGTGCCGAAGCCAACTATTCAACGTCAGAGAAGGAATGTCTCGCGGTAATATGGGCGATTACAAAGTTCAGGCCTTATCTATATGGGCGCCCATTGAAAGTTGTGAGTGATCACCACGCTTTATGTTGGTTGGCTAACCTCCGAGACCCCTCTGGGCGATTAGCACGATGGAGTCTGCGACTTCAGGAGTTCGATATCACCATTCTATACAAGTCGGGTAGAAAGCATGAAGACGCCGACACGCTATCACGAGCACCTCTGGAGTCCGACCATACAGCTGTAGAAGACGACAGCACCTTCCTGGGGACTCTCAGTGGGGCGGACCTCCTCAGTAAGCAACGAGCGGACCCCGAGTTAAGACCCATCATCGATCATTTAGAAGGCAGCACCGCGTCTGTTCCTCGTCCCCTTTCCCGCACGTTGCCGTCATTTTGCTTACGACACGACATATTATACAAGAAAAACACTGGTGTTGGCAGCAGATCTTATCTTCTAGTCGTCCCTGAAGACCTTCGTGATGACATCCTATTAGCCTGCCACGATGAGCTGACATTCGGCCACCTGCGATACTCACGGACACTCGACCGGGTTCGAAAGCTATATTTCTGGCCAAAAGTCGCAGCTTGTGTCAAACGCTACGTGAAAGGATGCCGCGAATGTCAGCGTCGCAAGTCACCACCTGTGAAACCTGCAGGCCTCATACAACCCATCGATCCACCGCGTACGCCGTTTGACCAAGTTGGGATGGACCTTCTTGGAACGTTTCCTTTGTCTCACTCCGGAAACAAGTAGATCATCGTCGCAACTGATTACTTGACGCGTTACGCTGAAACGAAGCCATTGCCACGCGGTACAGCAT
This sequence comes from Rhipicephalus annulatus, assembly GCA_013436015.1. Classification (NCBI taxonomy): domain Eukaryota; kingdom Metazoa; phylum Arthropoda; class Arachnida; order Ixodida; family Ixodidae; genus Rhipicephalus; species Rhipicephalus annulatus. The sequence continues at coordinate 949,771 of WOVY01000950.1, read as the reverse complement.
CTGAAGTCGCCCAGTTTTTTCATGCACCACATTGTGCTTCGTCACGGTGCCCCGTCATTCATCATAACTGACCGAGGGACAGCGTATACGGCAAAACTGTTGGACGACATCTTCAAGCTCAATTACACGAACCACCGCAAGACAACCGCATACCACCCCCAGAGTAACGGCTTAACATAAAGGCTAAACAAAACGCTGACGGGCATGATTTCTATGTACGTGGATGTGCAGCATAAAACGTGGGACGAAATCCTGCCATACGTAACGTTTGCGTACAACACCGCAACCCAGGAAACGACAAGGTTCGTACCCTTCCGCCTTGTTTACAGTAGAGACGTGCAAACCATGCTAGACGCTATGATTCCTTGTGACATCGACCAGCACGAGCTACTAACTCCCGATGTCGACGATTACATTCAACGTGCAGAGGAAGCACGTCAATTAGCTCGCGTGCACATAAGATCGCAGCAATGTGAAGACGCCTGAAGGTACAATATCCACCACCGACAAGTCTTCTACCAACCTGGCGACCAAGTGTGGGTTTGGACTCCTGTTAGACGGCGAGGTCAGAGCGAAAAACTCCTGAGCAAGTACTTCGGACCCTACAAAGTATTACGGCGGTTGAACGAGGTCAACTACGAAGTTATTCCAGACGGAGGCTCGGCAACGACACAGCGCCACTCATCACGAACAGAAATTGTGCATGTCGTCCGCCTAAAACCTTATATTACGCGGTGATACTCGTCTTATTATGCCCGGGCAGCAAACATTTTCGTTTTTTTACATTGCCCGTTGGGTCTCGAACAAACTGTGAACTCTGTTAATGGTTTTTTTCTCTTATGACCAACCTCAGACAATTCTTTTTGCACCTGCATATGCCCTGTGCACTATAGCTACCGTTTCTCTTTTTTTCCCCTTATCGACCCAGCTGTCCCCTTGTGTATGAGCATCGGGTCGATGCTCTAATGGGAGGGGGAATAATGCCACCTAGAGTTGTGAGCCGGCAAGCCCTAGCCAGCCAAAAAGGGCAAGGAGAACGAAGAAGAAGTGTGGTTAGCGCCTCGTTTTGAAGAAACACGCTCGTGTCTTTCTGCCCCGCTGTTCCTGTCCCTTCTCTACGGCTCTTGGTACGTGACAATATATTAGATATGTGTGGTCTCCAGTTCAAGTTCCAATTCAATAAAGCACCCTAAATACTTTATGTTCTCTAGTTGTTCTATTGTTTCAACTACTAGCTGAATTTGCAAGCCTATAGTCTCACACTTGGCATAACGGGGACGGAATACTACATACTTTGTCTTGTCTCTGATCAGTGTTAACTTAATACATGCAAACCAAGCTGATATGTTATATAGCTCGCTATTTATTGTATTCTGCAATTCGCTAAGGGATTTCTCTGAGAATAATAGTGCCGTATCCGACTGTTATACGCACAGAGCGGGTCTGGCTCCTTTCCCTTTTTGCTAGTATTGTAAAAAAAACGAAACAACTGAAAATTATTTCTTATCATGCATCTGCTTCAATTTACCGAGGATAACCATTCTTAAGACGGTATTTATTCGAATCAGATTGGATTTCGTCATTTCAAATATTCTATTCTTGGGAGCCCCTCATCATTTCAAATATTCTATTCTTGGGAGCCCCTCATCGTCATTGTCACTGAGAGCTCCGTTCCACAGTAGACAATGTTTGAAATATATCAGAGTGGTGTTGACTCAAATTATCTAGACTGGCGTCATTAATTTAGTTTAACTAATATATAATTTTTAGTTATGCAATTTTTATGTGATCACTTTTCCTTATAAATAATTCATTCCTTGGTCAGTTCAGAAGAGTGGGCGTAAGCCATACATATAGGTAATCATCACATCATCAGAAGGTGGAGCGGCTCCACGTTAAAAAAATAAACAGAAGTAATGATAAGAAACAAACAATAGCAAAAATAAAAGTGTCTCCATCCCGTACTTCAGTGCACCTCCGGAAAAGGAGACCAGAAAAAGTGTTGGCATCGCTTGGCGAAAGGCAGCACCAGAATATTTCGCTAGTTTTTCAATTGTTAAAAATCGTTCTGTTTAAGATTGCACGCTGGACACTAGTAGTCAAGCTTGTTCTCGAACTTACGTGGGTACCAGAGATTACAGTGGAAAGTTCGATCACTGATGCAAACAGAATTTTTCGTTAGAGATATGGGCAGCGCCACCTTTGGTTATCAAGGGGTGTTTTTTGGTGTTTGAGCCTCATGAGGTGTATTATAGATAAGGTAAAAAAAGCGTCGAGTGCATCGAGCCAATCGTATGGTATACGTCCACTGTATCACTGTTCGTTTAGTTGCTCAATATACAGAATTACTCGGTTTAAAAAAATATTCGGCATTTCATATTCCGAAACCAACATGTGGTTATGAGGGGTGCCACTGGAAGGCTGTGGAAATTTCGACTACCTGGTTGTACAGAATGTGCACTTAATTCTACGTAGATGGGCCTCTAGTATGTAGCGTCCATCTAAATCACCACGGCCGACATTCGATGACCTTTGAGTCAGCGCTCAAATACCATTGTCACTACACCATCACGACAATGGTGAAATTATCAGCTCAATATGGTGGCGTCGAAACCAGTTTAAAGGAAGACTACAAGCGCTGATTGTGAAGCATAGATCGTAAACTTGGGCAATATATGCTCGGGCGCAAATTCACCGTAGTAACATATATTAAGGTATATAATTCCCGAGTAATTGCTCAAGTACAGTTTGTCCGGTTGTTTATCACGCTACAAGAATGCGATTTTGACGTGCGCCATCCCGCCGATTGATTTGATTGATATGTGGGGTTTAACGTCCCAAAACCACCATATCATTATGAGAGACGCCGTAGTGGAGGGCTCCGGAAATTTCGACCACCTGGGTTTTTTTAACGTGCACCCAAATCTCAGGACATGCACGGGCCTACAACATTTCCGCCTCCATCGGATATGCAGCCGCCGCAGCCGGGATTCGATCCCGCGACCTGCGGGTCAGCAGCCGAGCACCTTAGCCACCAGACCACTGCGGCGGGGCTGCGTCATCTCGCCGGGGTCTCGATTAATATCACCGATGCCACCTCCCACAACCCACTCGTGCCATGGAAACAAGTAAATCACATATATTTTGCCAATTAAGCATGCTCGAAGTCAAACATGAGAACTAACAGTTGGCGTCAATCATTACCTGTATACGACAGCAGATACAAACCCGAAGTTTGCAATATGCAACCATGCACTCATACAGGGTGTCACAGGTAACTTTAGCCAGAGTTTAAAAATATCCCGGCAGACGATTATGACGCGATCAAATGCATGTTGCTTACGGTTGCCTGGAGTTAGTCAGACAATTTATTATGTTCTCCATTATTGTTTAATTAGATATGTTTAACTACCTGCCTTTTCAAGAAACGAAGACAGATAAAAAAATTTCAATGAGAAAGTTGCAGATCGGTTTGCAAAACGTTGAAACAGATAGTTTTGAACTTTATATCTGTTTAGTATTAGTGTTTTTTGAAAAGCTAGTTATTTAAACAGATCCAAATTAAGCAATATTTGAGAACACAAAAATAGTCTAACTTAGGGCAACGGTGAGCAACATGCATTTGGTCGAGCCGTAATTACGTGTTCCAGCATATTTTTAAACTCTGGCTAAAGTTACGTGAGACACCTTGTATACACCATACCATCATGAACGGCGGCGCAATCATTTCTCGGAAGAACTATATATCATGGCCGTTCCGACATGTTTTCGTACAGAAATGCTATCAGTAGTTTGTGATCCCTCCGACAGAGGGGCACATCGGTCGATGATCCACGTCCGAGGAGCCACAAGAACGCTTCAGGGGGCTGAAGATGCAAAGCAATGTGTGCGGTTATGTCGGCTGCTGCGAAGCCTCAACAATTTAAGCGAGTTCCGGCGCGCGCGCCATTCTGGGCTGTTAGCATCTGTATTGATGATACCCGATCAGCTTTTCTCGAGGTTGGAACTATATACATAAAAAAATTTGGCCGTTGCATACCCCCACAGCTGGAAACCACTACATTATTGTATACCTGAGACTATGCATCCAGATATATGGAAGTGTTAGCCATACGATCTCCCAACGGCGTTCATTTAGTCAATTTACTGAAACTCAGATTTGATTAGAGATTTCGTTTGCCGAAAGCATTTATATCTGACCAAAATCAATCTTATCTTAACAATATTCCGTCGCATTAAATGACGCCTGAACCTTTACAAAGATGAGCCCCTCACCACTTCTAACACGCGTTTGATCCGCAGGCAAACGACCTTACTGAGTGAACTAGTCGAGTACCCAGAGAAGACTCGCTCCGTATAAGTACAGCACAAAAAGAGGCGACCGAAGCGTCCACCTTCTGGCAGCTGGCATTGCGGTTAATACATCACTGCAAACGTCTACTTGTGTAATGTCGTACATAAATGTGTACGGAAAGCTGTACAAATACAAAGCCCTTCTCAGGCTAGATACTCCTGTTAGTGTCACGTTTATGCGCACTTTAAAGAACAAACACCAGGAGGTTGAAATTTTCCGGAGCCCTCTATACTATACAGCATCCGTAATAACCATGCCGTGATTTCGAGGCGTTACACCCCAAGTATTATTATTACTGTTAGGACAGCCGCAGAGGAGAAATGCGCCCACACAAAATGTGGGGTTTTGATAATAATTTGGTGGGGGAGGAAGTGAGGGACAAGCCTTTGTCAGCCTAGATGTACTACATGTTACCGGTTCTATATAATAGTAAGTAAGTGTACACTAAGCGCTGTGCACCACAATCAGAATTTATGCGCATCAAGAACAACTTAGCGGTGCATGGTGGACAGAACACTCCACGGCAAACCATAGCAGAAGTATATCGCGTCAGACAGGAAAGCTTGTACTCACGTATAACGCGTCCGCGTCCAATGTCAGTGATCCTGAAGAAAATATACAACATTTTGACGCAAAGCGAGCACCCAAAAAAAGTTTTTCCAGAGCCACCACATGCCATGTATCGGCGTTGTTACTTCCTCTAAAGCTCGTATTATGAATTATATTCAACCCACTAATTGCCATTATTGTTCCAAACTTTTTACGGAAGGCATGCAATCAGATGAGTATACCACTTCGGCTAAAAGCACTGCCAAGTATTTCAGCTTGAAAATTCGTAGTGATTTTTCTTATGAGCCAGATAATGTCATTTTTATGCTTGAGTGCTCCATTCTCGAGCTGCTGTATATCCGTCAAACCAACAATGCGTTTTGGTGCCGGGGCAATAATCACAACGCGTATATGCAATGTGTACTTCATTAGCCGATATGTAGACACGTTCCCTCCACCGAGCATACATTAGAATCAATTAGGGGGGCGATATTGAAAGTGAGATTCATTTCACAGTTTGAGCACGCTTTTCACAAGTTGAAAGCGGTTTCTAGGGGCCTAAACGAAAACGTTCCAGCGTGCCTGCATATTATAGCAAAGCTTTCTAGAATATCATTATAGTATGCAGCGCATGCATAGTTCCATGCTGCCACAGACTACCTCTGTTTGTGTGGGCAATCATTCTATCACAAGAGTGTTTTTTTTGTAGTTTTTGTCTGATTTTTTTCGCAGAGTGCAATCCTTTGCTATGTATGCTTTGCACAGCGCTAATGAATCTGATAAGTGCTATGTCTCGCAGTATCACGCTGGACAGAGGCGCGGTTTCTTGTCTGACGGGATATATTTGTTTGTGCCATTGTGATTCGCATTGTAGTGTTGAGTCCACCACGCGCCTATAACTTGTTTTTAATTCGCATAGAGTGTGACTGCGAAGCACTGCTCCCTATAGTTTGCATCTTTCCACCTCAACAAGGTCTTTTAGCCAAAAATCGTCAAGTAATGAAAAAAATTATACATAAACACTAATCGTCTCCAATTAGTGCAGTATGCTTGTGAGCCATATAGAGCATGTCAGAATACTTTTTTCCAGTCTGTCAAGCTTGGCCATTCACAAATATTGCTTAATGAACATTGTAATAGTGACTCTACAGAAAAGTCTTCAATCTGAAATTTGTAGCGCTTATGCAGAAGTAATAAAATTTTTCATTCTGCGGTAAGACAACTCCACTGCTTAATTTTCTACAGCCTCGTTTTAAAGTTCGCGAAATGAAAAAATCATCACATCAGTGCCGCCCAACGCGCTGCGTTTTTAGTGTCCTCAAATGTAGGTTCAAGGAATTATCCAATACTGTTCACAAAAGAAGGTTGCTTGAACAGGCTATTGGTGACAAAGATGGACGTTCAACGATGGCAGTATGGTACCGATATAATAAAAAGAAGAAAAAAACACCGACGAAAAAGAGGCCGCCTCGTGCGAATGTGATGCGAGACCGTAGGCAGAATGCTGATGCTGATGACCTCTGAAGGCAGAATGCGACGCAGCGCCGGCGTTCTTTTTTTCTCTCTTTTCTTTCCAGCAATCAACGAGCATCGAAACATTGGTTGTAAACTTGAGGCAAACAAGCAATGCGCGCTTGATCTGTTATTTAGCTGATGAACCATTATTGGGTTTGGCTCACGAACACTGTGCGGAGGGCAGTGTAGTGACCATCGAACACTTGGCTCATTGAATCTATAGGCAGAACAATATTGCGAAAAGCGCTTGATAGCGTTGAATTTTCTTTTTCGTTGTTTTCCTTCACTCTGTTGTATAGTGCTGACATGGGTACCGGGTAAGTCACCAGTAACGACGACGTGCATGTGGTCATGCCTGAACTTTTTGAACGACGTAAATTAAGCGGCATTGCGGCAACGAAACTGGTGTGCCATCGGTTAATATTGCCGACGGAAATATGCTAATCAAGAGATAGCCGAATCAGAGCAGTGATTACGGAGTTCGGCTTCTGACCTAGAGGGCGCGGATTTGATCCCATTTCGATGGAGGCGAAATGGTAGCGGGCTCTGAACTGTGCGATGTCTGTGCCCGGTAAAGAACACCGCGCAGTTCGTCACAACTTCTGGAGCCCTCCCTACGGCGTATTTCATAACCATCTCGTGGCTTGGGAACGTAAAACCCCAGGTAGTATTGTGCTGATCGGGAAAGCAGAGTGTACTGAAAAAAAGAACGTGTTCAAAGCGTGTTGTTTCGCCTCAGTAAAATAGTCCTGAAATCTTGCGTGCATCTCGATTGTATTATCGGCGCGCTTCCGCGACTCAAGAATGGCAAGCATGTTATCAGCCCGAGACAACATTTTTTTTGTATATAGAAAAGTGACGAGTGCCAAGAATTCAAAGAACGGAACGCAAGCCAGCAGCATAGAGGCCGATGGAAGATTTCGCGGTCGTTACTATGGCAACTACGTGCAGCCACGCTTTGTCGCGTCTGCTTGCCTACCGTTTCGCCATCTGTTCCGCGCACATGGTCCGTGCTGCCGCCACAACCGACATCCACCAGTCAGCGAGGGAAAGGGGGAGGATATTTGTACGAATCTTATTTATGCTCGTGCGTTCATTTGTATATATGTTCGTGTCTACACATACAAAACTTTAAAATTTCGAAAAGAGTGCAAACACCCCCTCCTCCACCAATATTGGCTAGTGAGGAGTACATCACAGCAATGCGCCATTTCTGATTCTTCAAAGCGGCAAATCTACTTGTATGTACACAGTTACTGCCACCGTTGTCTAACAGTCAAAGTCGCCGTAGGTCGTTCGTTTTTTGTCATTAATGTTATCATATGTTTTCTGTCCTACGTTCGCATATGCAATTGCCTTAATTTGGTACCCTCGCTGAGTACAGGAGTGAGCGAAGTGAGCCTGTTCGCCGAGGCAGCCGGTTGAACCTGACACACACGCTTCACATCCATTATTCAAACGAATCGTCTGACTAGGCTCTAATTAGTAGAAAGGCTGCTTTTATACCTGCAGTAAATCTTTCAAATTCTGTCATGGGCATTGATATAGGTAAATTAAAGTATTAGTGTAAGTTCCTTCAAGGTGATCGCAAGAGCGACTAATTTCCGATAATGCATCAGTAGCGCCCGCTTTTCATCTCCTTCTGCCGCGGTGTGAATATATATATTGACGCTCTCGAAACACCTTATCAAATCACAAAACGGAGAAGTGCGTCATAGACATTTATGAATATAAAATGTGACTTTTATTTAACGGCGTGCATTGGGGCTGGAATACCGAGTACAACAACAGCGTTCGTCTTCGATGTGTCATATGTTGTCATTAAAGGCTCCGTGCCTTCAGATTAGTAAAAAAATCAATAAACTAACCCGTGTAAAATGCTTCACCATTCTGTTTTATCTATCAACACCCATTTTAACATTACACCGTTAAAGAGCTCGTTTCACAGAAATTCCAGCATTGCATTCGGCGTCATTGCTTGGGAGCAATAAATTACAGTATGTGTCACCGAAATATCGATAACGATGCAAATAAAACAAATAACAAAAAATCCTGGATCAGAGTGGTAATCGAACCCGGGCCGTTTGGGACCCAGCGAAAACAGAACCCGCGTCGTTTCAGTGTCAAGCGGATGTTCTAGCACACGGCCAAGCGTATGCTTGTGAATACATTGTAAATAGCTTCCTCTGCTTGGAAATGCAGTGAAAGTGACACATGTTTTACAAACACACGCGTCCTGTATACATGCTTCACAATGCAACATGAAATATTGCAGTAATAATGTGTGGTGCAAGCGCACATAGAAATCAGGCGTCAGAACATGTAATTATCACAATTACCTCGTGGTTTAAAGCCGGTAACCCACTACAAAAAACGCACACACGTTACTGTGCTTTTTTTCCTTGATTGATTGATATGTGGGGTTTAACGTCCCAAAACCACCATATGATTATGAGAGACGCCGTAGTGGAGGGCTCCGGGAATTTCGACCACCTGGGGTTCTTTAACGTGCACCCAAATCTGAGTACACGGGCCTACAACATTTCCGCCTCCATCGGAAATGCAGCCGCCGCAGCCGGGATCTGAACCCGCGACCTGCGGGTCAACAGCCGAGTACCTTAGCCACTAGACCACCGCGGTTGGGCATAGATAGATAGATAGATAGATAGATAGATAGATAGATAGATAGATAGATAGATAGATAGATAGATAGATAGATAGATAGATAGATAGATAGATAGATAGATAGATAGATAGATAGATAGATGATACGCTCAAAGTCGACGAAGTTCACTACGAATCTGCTCAGGATCAGCTCAGGGCCAATCTGCTCAGGGTCATGAATCCCGTCAAGCTGCTTTTTAGCAGCTTTTAATTCCTCTCCTTGCATCTTTTTCACTTTTTAATCTGATTTACATTTTGTTTTGTGTTGACCATTGCCATTGTATGAAAACATTGAATCACCGTACTTTAACATGATTGCTGAAAAAGATTGCTAAATAAACTGAAACTGAAATGCTTCGCATTAAAAAGAAAAGGGGGGGGGGGGGCGGCGCTCTCCTTGTGCCTTCTTTCCTGCGATGACATCCCGGTTTCGTGAAGGGACTCAAGCGTGTACAACGCGCACAGAAAAGAAACACGGCAAAGATAAGCTGAGGCAGCAGATATGCCCCTCAACTACACCGCAACTGATGGGTTAACGAACGCGCATCGGAAGTCCATCCAAAGCGCAAGCGACGTGCATGATGCGCGTGCCGCGCGCGCTCGCGGTGCGTCCTGCCGCTCGGATAGCACGGAGCGTGTCGCCGTCTGGTAACCTCCGGAGGAAGGCATCATCGGGAGTACCAGCCTCTCCCATTGGAAACGCTCGGTGGTCGGCACACTAGTATATAGGCGCTATAACGCTAGTAACCTGCCTATTTCTTATCTGGCAACGCTGGTAACATGCCTCTTTCCTATCTGGCAACGCTGGTAACCATTGTTCTGCTGCGCGGGCTGCGCTGTGCTGTCGATGTAGGCTGGTCGTAATTTTTCCATTTTCGTGCTCTCTCCGTACAATAATAGTAACAATTGCTTGGCTTCGCTGTACTGCCGATGTAATCTGGTCGTAATTTTTCTATTTTCGTGCTCTCTCCGTACATTATTACGTGCCGCCGAGCGAAATACCCCCACGTGCGCTGCCTCCAACACCCTTCAGGCCAAGTGAGATGTCGGCCGCCGTTTCTCAAGAGAACCCGATCCAAGTTGTGGCGCAACAGGTCAGTATTTTGTGGCAGTGTTAAGTTTAAAGCTTGGAAAATACATTAAGCAGCATACGTTAAGGTGCGGTCGCTGCCACTGCGCATGTGTCGTAACGCGAGTCGGCGTTCGCGTTCGTGGACCGCACGCAGAAAATCAGAAGTTGCGTGCGGCGATAGCCGCCCGCATGTCGCCCGCAAGCGCTATGGTGTCGCTGCGATCATTCGTTGCGGTTTGCAGCTGGGGAAACGCTATTCTAAAACTCGTATGATGCCCGCAGCGCTTGCAAACTGTATTCGAAATCTCCCTATTTGCCACGCGAAGTGCTAGAATTATGCTAGTGCCTTTCACTTGTTGAAGGACAACCAGGCACGTTATGCGGTTCTTTTAAACGTCCAAAACTCCATAGCGCAATTGCTCGTTTTGTCTCTAGTGAGTGCGATTGCGTGCCTGCCAAGCAAAGAACTTCGGTACTAAAAGGCACGGGCTGTCACACCTGAGGTTCCGCTGATTTAATAACCCCCGAATGCAGAAAAGTTACTTGACTCGTACTTGACTCAAGACAGTTTTGCCGGTCATCATAAATTGTTCTCGAATTTGCGGACGACTTGAAGGCGACTTGGCTCGGTCGAAGTCGGGACAAGTTTCAAGTCAGCTGCCGGGCTAGCTTGAAAGCGACTTCATGCGTTGTTCCAACATGGCCACCTCTCGAATGGATGTCGCGCGGAGGGTGGCCGCTTTTGAGTTTGCTTGCCTCGCCTTAAGCGTAGCATTTTCTGAGGCGCACTGCCAGCCGAAGATTCCTCGACCCGCTTTACGTGACCGAGGAAATCCGATGGAGTTTTACGATGAGCAACAATTCCACGCGCAATACAGATTCACGAAGAACGCCGTGCGGCAGCTGCTGGCTATGTTGCCGCTCCGTGAAAGTGGGGACTACCGAAGACAGCCTGTGCCTCCAGTGTTGCAGCTACTGATGACTCTCAGGTTTTACGGCGCTGGCACATTCCAAACAGTCACCGGGGATCTCGTCCGCATTCCCTAGTCGACAGTGTGCCGTGCAGTCGGAAAAGTTACGCTTCTCATCGCAAAGCACCTGTACGCGATGCTTGTGCGCTTTCCGCACCTGGTGGCACTTTCTATGAAGTGGCTGAGTTCCCTGGTGTTACAGGTTCTGTCAACTAAATACATGTGAGTATTAATAGCCCCGGTGCGAAGTGTTCCGTAACCGCAAAGGCTGTTTCTGTTTTTCTAAAACACGGCATTTTCCCTCTCTTTCGATACAAAATTGACTCGGCGCTTTGTCTGTGTGCCTCGTCTATCCTTTCGTCCCATTTAGGGCACTGTTTCTCACTCAGAAAGGCATCGCTTGCAGCACAAAGCTACGAAAAATTCCACTCACAAAAAAAAAAGAGGTGCCCCTATGACGGTTTTCCTGATCATGTGCCTCCTCCTTCACCGTCATGCAGCGAGATATTGCTACACCCCGCGAGAAAAAATTATGCTGAGGGCAATGTCCTGACCCCCTCTTTTTCTCTTGTTTACCAAGCTCTGCAAAAGGATACGAATCACTTTTGTTCCCAAAACTTGTTCTTTTATATATAACTGCGACCTAGCCTGGTACAAGCATGTTCACAGGCGAACAGAAAGGCGAATATCGTGAAAATCGCGTTACCTCGTGAGCCAGGTCAGCACAAATGCACGCCGTGGCGTTCGATTGAGAAAAAAAGAAACTATGAAAGAATCCAATGCGATGCTTGTTTCGCCTCCAAACAAGCAAGCGTGGAGAAACAGGCCGCATTTGGGTGGCCACTAAAACCAGCGGGCAACGGACGCTTTACAGAAGCAACACTGCGCATCGCTGTAGCGGCAGGCACCACGTGCCGCTCGTTAGTCGTAAAATGGCAAAAACATGTTTGTGGCACTTCGTTTTTATAGTTATTCTAAAATGTATGGTCTTTTTTTTTTGCTCTAACACGGGCCTTACACGAACAACTTCATTAATAACCTCGTTAGCAGGCGAGCAAGGTGTTTCTGCTTTGAAGCTCGTACTTGACTTTACCAAGCAAGACAGCCTGAGCACCTATAAAACATGAAGGCTGACTAGGGTGTTTTGAAGTCCGCTGCTTGCTTCACGCTGACTTACTCAAGTCAAGTCGAAGGCGCGAGCCAAGTAACGTCTCTGCATTCGGGGGTCATTAAAACAGTATGGCAACAACATGGGCTCGCAATTACTCATCTTTCGGGATTTTTCAGTAACTGTGCTAGGGTTGCTCTGTGCCTGTTTCAGTAAAGGAATTCAGTACTGAAACGCATGCGCTGTCACGCGTGAAGTTTTTTACATTTGAAACCAATCTAGCAAGAACGTATCATGAGAAAGTGCGCCCAGATTGTGTGCATTAAAATTTCTGTGTCTCTTTTGGTTCACCATAGCTGCTGGATGAAAACGTCCGACTTATAAAACATATTGTTCGCTGTAAAAACGAAGGGGACACTTTGAAGTGTTCGAGGTGAGTATGGATTTGCAGCTGATTTTGTTTCAAATGTGTCGAGTTTGCCAAAGCAACTCCTGTACTTGTTTTTAATGCACTCTTTTCCAGTGTTACAGTTGTGTAAAAGGTAATTTTCTTTCCACCTTTTAGGTATATGGCGCTTTTCTTCGGAAATTTAGTCTTCTTGGCAAATTTAGGAAGATCATGTAAAAGGACAGTTGTAAGTATTACTTTTAGGCATTTTGTTTCTCTTGCTTATGCAAATGTGATTAAATGTTATGCCTTTGTAATATTACCCCATGTAGAATCGTTTATGTTACTGAAGAATGCTGCTGCATAATGCATTTAAACAGCAGTAAATCTGCTGTGGAATGTCTGCTCACAAAAGCTCGGTGCACTGCTGCTGCATAGGCAATGCTGTTCAAATGTTCCATGACAGCACTGATTTTGGGTACTACCATTTCTAGAATGTTTTGCAGTGCAAAATCTCTGGTAGAAAAAGGGTGAGGTGTTTAGTTTTAGCAAATGTATGTGTCCTTGAAAATGAAATTTAATTCTAAATAATAGGCTGGAATATTTAGTAGCCTCGGATCGTGGCTTAGATTCCCTGGACTCAGCAGTATGCTCGGTCTGTCAGGCAGCCCAAAGCTGGTAGTTTCAAGCTAAAAGTCAAAAGGGATACTGACACAAAAATTTTTCTCCTGTCCTCAATTTGTGTCAATGAAAGGCAGTGCCCTGAAAAGTTTGGGAAAAGTTTTGCTAAGGCAGAGTAAGCCCTAAAAAATTTGTGTTTTTAAATGCTAGTTTTGGTTCTCATTGTATCCAGACGTCGCAAGACTGTTTGAGCCTCTCCTCATGTGCCTGTGCAAGAGATCATCAGGTTTCTACATCCACATTGCTTTGTGGCTCAATCGGCAACACAAACGCAGTCATTTTGAAAGTTCTCTAACCAGATGTCATCTCAACTAGCCAGGCTGATCCATGAAGTCACTATAATTAGTTGTAACCTGATACAACCTAGTTCTCCTTTTTGTGCAGTGCAAAAATTCACTTATAGATTAAAATATCAGCATTTACTAAGCTGAGCACTTGCTCAGAACCATCGTTGTATAGAGGAAGTTTATATAGGAAAGTATATTCTACTATGGAAATCGGCATCTGTACCCCTTTAAGCTTCATTTCATCGTACCACTACACATTTCTACCCATATTCTTGGCTGAGACACGAAGTATCAGGACATAGTTGTAACATCTCCTTATTAACTTTTCCTTTGTTTGTTTGTTTATTTGGTTTGGCACTGAGTCTCCACAAAGTCTATGCATTATTTTTTAACCAGTTCTTGCTATGGCTATGTTGTGGTTTTATGTTGGGTATAAAGCCACACGAGTGTGTTCCATTGCTTTTAAAGCAGTGTTTGTAAATTTTCAAGGCAAACGTAAACTTCCGAAATGCAAGGCAGCTTGCTGTACATGAATCAGGCTTGGCAGTCACGAAGTTGCAGTAATTATGTGCAGTTTTACTTTATGTACTAATGTAATCAGTAAATTCCAAGAAAATGACTTGTTTCTCGCCCGAATATTTTTTACTAAATATAGCATATCTGCTTCCCTTTAGGCCGAATCGACACACACACACAAAAAAAAAAATGTATCATATCAATTATTATTAGTACCAAACTTGAAGCACAGAAAGCTGAACAAAAATATCCATGACTTCAACCTATAAGTGATGTAAAGTGTACATGAGTTGTGTGGGAATGAGAAACTCTTGGTAATTTCAGAGTAAGTTTTGATTTTATAAAGTGATGGTAATGTAATTTCATTACTTTTGGTCAGATGTTGATTGTCATATTATTCATTTCCAAGAAAAAAATAATAACTCATAATGCACCCGCATTACTTTTTCGGAATAATTTTACCATATCTGGTATGAGTACACTCAAATGGTTTTACTGTACTGAATAGTCATAACCTGTGTTCAGGAAATGTGTGCTTGTAAATTTGGAAGAGGGAATATACACAAGTAACACGTTAAACATGCTGCAGTTTTACACAGGAATCTCAAATGCCTCCACAAACCCTGTAGCAGTTTTCACTGAAACGTGGGGAGGCTAATGCAGTTTCATACATAAACTGCGGAACCTTTGCAGAGTCATCAAAGCAATCTAAGAACTTTCAATGGCCATCCCGTATGATAAAATGAAGTCTAATTATATACAGGCTGTTTCACGGAATAGCAACCAAGGAACTAAAAAAACTGTTTTACCACAACTGTCAGAAACTATCGCATCAGCAGTTATAGGGTACTAGTTACAATATTTTATATTGCGCTTAATTGATTGATGATGCAAAATTTTTATATTAGGCCCAAGTGTGTTTCGCTACATTGTAGTGGACATTTCAAAATCACTAATTCAATTTTTCGTGGCAGCATGTATGCTGCATGGTGTTTTTTTTTTTTTTTTGTCGGTGTTGATAAGAGTTGGTGAAATGTGAATTAGCCATGTGACTGCACTCATCTGCTGACATATTTTAAGCCTCTCAACCATGTTTCAAAAAAACGTAAAACGACCATGTTTGTGGATCACTATCTTATTGCTTATCAGGGACGAAGGCTCTTCCTCACCATGCGCTGACATAAAGATGGTGTCGTGCTGCAGCCGCCAATTTCTTCACAATCTGCAACCAAGGTTGTTTCGATCGAACCGTAGTTTGGAGGGTTGCAATCTGGTAGTGCATGAGTGCAGTCATAGAGTATTATATTTTGCAGGGTGCCCAGATGAACGCAGTGCGACTGTCGATTGTTTCTATGATTAAAGCAGTATGAACTCTCAGTTGTACGAACATTTCATAGTAACGATTTTTTTTAATTCTCATCGATTTTTTATGAATTTTGTAAAAAATCTTTTAGTCAAATATTTCAGGTGAAAGAACTTTATCTGTGGACCTGGGCTCACTTTTTGGATAAGTTCAAAGAAGTTTTGAGCTTTGCAGCAGCGGTGTAGCCAATACAAGCCGCCCTCAAGTTGCCCATATGTAAATATTAGGTGGAATGTTTCTTTATAAATACTTAATTCTAAAGATCCTAGTTCTATTACGCTGCTCTTGAAATGGCATGCTATGCAGGAAAAAGCGGTTGCACTGAAAACACTATGCTATATGGTGCTGCCACCTGCCAGTCGTCTGGGGTTTGGGACTAGCTCTTGTTTTCTGACATTAAGGCCAGATGGCATCCATATCTCACACAGTGCCTCCTCTACTTTATCAATGACAGCTAGATGCGGCCGATCCAACATAGAGGAGGTGCTGTTAGAGGCACCGCAGGTGGCCGTGGGGGGGGGGCAGGACTCGTGTAGTATGGCCAGCAGAAGACCATTATATTTAGATTACATTTGCAGTGAAGCATGCAAATATGTGGCCAATGTTTTAATGCACTCTTTCTCTGTGTCACAGCTGTGTAAAGTAGTTTTTTTTTCTTTTTTTTTTCACTGATTAGCCATCAGAGAAATATCCTGCGTAACCTACTCTCCCAGACATCCCTGGACGTCGCTGGTCTTGTAGGGCAGGCATCTCTTGTAAGTATTACTTTTGGGCACACTGTGTACCATACATATCTACCTGCGAAGTCACGCCATTGTTTGGCTTCGCTGTACCGCTGATGTAGGCAGGTCGTAATTTTTCCATTTTCGCGCTCTGCCTGTACATTAATAAGTGCCGCTGAGCTAAATACCTTCACGTACCTGTCTCGAAAACTCATCAAGCTTAGTGACATGTCTGATGCACTTGCTCAACAGCAGAACAGGCAACATAGCTCGAGCCCAGCTCAGATACAAAAGGTCAGTCTATTGTATGGTCTTGAGCTCTGTACAGTGCGGAAAATACGTTAAGCAGTGCTTCACTTTGCACACTTCTTCCAAGGCAACTACATGTTTGCCTGAAAATTTCACATGTATCTATTATATATGCGGGATATTTTGACAGACGCGTTACACGGTTCTCTTAAACTTCCAGAAGAGCATTGCACAACTCTTCGTTTTTTCTCTAGTGAGTGTGGTTGCCTGTGTTCCTAGCAGTAAATTACTGTGCTTGAAGGCAATCTGTCACACCTGATCATAGGTGTGCGCACGGAGGGAGGGTTGGGGAGGGGACTCAAATTCAGCCCCTAAGTTAGCGGGCGCAGCTTTTGCGTTTTGGTGCCATATGTCTTTTCAAATAGCGTTTGCTCCCGCAAATGCTAACACACACTCGCTCATCGCTAAGGGGCTGTGCAGGCCTTGCGGGCCGCACGCTATTTCGTATTTCTTGCGGGTGGACCACAAACCCTAACGGTGGTTAGCGTTATGAGGCATGCGCAGTGGCAACGACTGCAATGGATAGTGTATGCAAAATTTTGAATACGCCATTCAAAATCGTTTGAATGTTCCTTTATGACTATGTAATTCTAAAGACCCTAGTTCTCTCACTCAGAGCTTAAAATGGCATGCTATGCACGTAAAAGTGATTGCGCTGAAAACACGATGCTATATGGTGCTGCCACCTGCCAATTGCCCTGGATTTGGCCCAAGCTCTTGATTCATGACATTAATGCCGGATGGCGTCTATATCGTGCAGCGCCCCCTCTATTTCATCAATGGCAGCTCGATGCGGCCGATTTGACATAGAGGAGAGACAGAGAGAGAATTAAATGGGGAAGAGGCAGGGAGGTAAACCAGACTTTGGGGCATCAGGACGCACATTCTCAAGCATCACGGGTGGCCGTGGGTGAGACCAGCACTCTTGTCGTACGGCCGGCAGAACACTATCATATTTAGATGGCATTTGCAGTGAAGCATGCAGATACGTGGCAAATTTTTCACTGAACTCTTTCTATGTCTTACACCTGTGTATAGATTTCTTTCCACTGTTTAGGTATCTGAGAAATTTCTACAAGAACCTAGTCTCCTTAACATCACTGGATGTTGCTCATCTAGTACGGCAGGCATCTCTTCTAACTTATTACTTTTTTGTGCGCACTGCATACCATACATATGTACTAGCGAAGCCAAACCATTGTTTGGCTTTGCTGTATCGTCGATGTAGGCAGGTCGTAATCTTTTCCATTTTTGGACTCTGTCTGTACAATAATAGCAAAATACCTCCACGTGCTCCCTTTCCAACAGCCGCGCCGCTGTGGTCTAGTGGCCAAGGTACTCGACTGCTGACCCGCAGGTCGCAAGATCAAATTCCGTGTGCTCAATTTTGGGTGCACATTGAAGAACCTCAGGTGGTCGAAATTCCCAGAGCTCTCCGCTACGGCGTCTCTCATAATCGTGCTGGTATGGTAGGTTTGATACGTTACACTCCATATATAAATTAGTTTCCAGCAACCATCAAGCAAAGCGATATGTCGGTCGCCTTCGCTCAACTGCAGACGTGGCTACATAACCCGAGCACAACTCAGATACAAGAGGTTGGTGTTTTGTATGGTGTCATGCTTTATAAAGTGCGGAAAATGCGTGAAGCAGTGCTTCATTTTGCTCGCGAAGCGCTAGAATTGTGCTAGTAGCTTTCACTTCTTGAAGGAAAATCTGGACGAGCATTCCTCGTATGTGTGATGTTGTGACAGACTCGTTACGCTGTTCTTTTAAACGTCGAAACGCCCATAGCGAAATTGCTGGTTTTGTCTCTAGGTTGCGTGCCTGCGTAGCGAAGAATTGGGGTACTAGAAGGCACGAGCGGTCACACCTGAGATTCTGCTGGTTTAATTAAACCAATATGGCTACAACACATAGGCTCACAGTTACTCACATCTTGTAGTGACTTTTCAGTAACTGTGTTGGCATTGCTCTGTGTACTTCAGTACTGAAATGCATGCGCTTTCAAGCATGAAGTTTTTGCTTTTGAAACTAATCTAGCAAGAACATATCATGAAAGTGCACCCAGATATTGTGGATTAAAATTTTTGTGGCTATTTTGGTTTGCCGTAGATACTGGATGAAAACAGCCAGCTTATAGAAGCACATGTCTAATTTCAAAAAAATGGAAAGTTGCAAAAGTTCTACAATTGTTCCAAATATGCTAATGAAATGCCTGTACTTGTGTTTTTTATGCACTTTTTCTGTGTTACAGTTGTGGAAAGTCAAGTTTTCTTTCCATCTTTTAGGTATCAGCAAATGTTCCGTAGCACTCTAGTGTACTTTACATCATTGGCAGATGATGGTCCAGTTGTGCAGGCATATAAGTATTACTTTTGGGCGAACTAGGCACCATAGGTACATAAATGCACCGTTGCTGAGACTTTGTAAGGCTTCTATATGCAAAGTTTGTGTTACACCTATGTAATATTGCCTACCATGAAATCTTTATGGTATTGAGAAGTGCTGCTGCATATTTAGTTTAAACATTAAATCAGGAGTGGACCGTAAGCGCATGAAAGCTTAGTGCACTGCTGCTGCATAGCCAATGCTGCTCCAACGCTGTGTGATAGCACCGATGTTGGGTACTTCCATAACTCTGCACACTCACTCATTAGTACGCTTACTTACACTCAATTGAATAAGGTGAGTGTGAGCCAACGAGAGTAACGAGAGTGAGAACTCATGAGTGTAAATGCTCGTGAGTATAAACATGAGAATACTCATGAGTAGTTGTATGAACGTGAGTGTACCCATCAACGTGAGTGCGTGTGCCGCACAAAGAAACAGGGTGGCACACGCATGCACTCACATGCACATAGTGAACTGCCGTAAATGGTTGTACTGAGGAAGCAAGAATCCCTAATGATGCTGACGTTATTATCTAGCGGCAGTTGACTAGACAAGCGATATGAGACTGCAAAAAAAAAAATATCTTGCCATATTGTGTCAGCTCGGCAATGAGGGTCCAAAGCTCAAGTTAGCAAAGCAACGACAACGCCCCGCTGCGGCTGTGGCGGCAAGCTGTATGGAAATTGGGAATAGGCGCAGCCGATTAACTGTGTTTCACCCCAGCAGGAGCAAGTGCAGCACACACTGCGTGCGTTTTGCAGTCGGTGCGGGGTACTTTGGCACTGTGCCGTGAGATTGGCATGCTGAAACGAGACGCTCGCTGTTCAAAGTTGCCTTTCTGCGATGGCAGAAGCGACCCCACAGAAGCGTCGCCGAGGTCCGAAGTGTTGTGTGCCATGACACTGCGGACAGTACCAAGACATCTGTAAAACTATTGGGTCTGGCAAGTCGTACGAGAGAGAAAGAAAACAATTGTGGATCAACGCAGTTAAAAAAAACTGACTTCTAGCTCTGTCTCGCCTTCCGTTTTGGTTGTCGCAATTCTTTGCTTGAAATTGTTTGTTTCGACTACCTGAATCAATACGTAATTTGGGGCAACCATGAAACGACCACAGTCTCTCGCTGTATCCTCACCATGTGATAGTCTAGTTTTGGTTGTATGTGGAAACAACTTTGTGTTTGGATTTCATGTGTTTGTGATACGTAGCTTTCATAGGATTTTCGTGCTTGCATGTAAGGCACACCGCGGTTAGCGTTGCGTTGTTGGTTTCTTTCAACTGAACTGTACACATTGTCAGAGGTTCGCTGCCTGCAATTCACGCATCGGGAAGGCTGCAATATTGTGTATAAACAAACATCTGTGCACTTTCAGCAAACTTTGACATTGGTTTGCTGGTTTTTTCTATTTCTTCTTGCTTCATTAGGGTGGTATTTATCTGTGCCGCTGGCACTTAATACATGAATAATAACAGTCACTTTTGAAGATGTGCGGTTTTCTCGCACGCACGCCACGTGTGTGCGTGTTAGCTTCGAGTATCAGTTTACGTGTGCACTAACTGCGTGAGTTCATCGCCTGGCCGATGTCACACATTGCTTGAAATTCGGCTGATTTTACGCTGAGCTGCGTTCGTGCAGCAGGCTTTATAAACCTCTACAGTCGACATTTTCATCAAAGATAAATGAAAGCCAAAGCGAGGATTGAAAAAAAGAAAGAGAAAAATTGCCTCCATATTTACATGTTGAACTGTAAATGTCGTATAAAGATGATTGTCTGGAGAGAGTGAATAGAATACAACATTTATTTGGTGTTCTCCGTGAGAAAATCGGTGATAGGAATTCTGGAGGAGCTGCGTGGGACACGAGAGCTGTCTGGCGGTAATCTCAAAAACAAAAAGGCGGCCTCTGTTATTGCGAGCGTGCAGCATGTGCGCACAATATTAAAGGTGATATTTTGTAGATCTTAAGGTAGGTGGCAGCACCATATCGTTTTAACGTAGGAAGCTCGGCTTTTCATGCAGAGTGTCCAATTGTCAGCGCAGCATAATAAACGTGACAGTTCGTAGGATTGCTTATGTATGTTGTTTCTAGTATAAATAAACACACCACAGAATATTTAAGTGTTGATATGGCGCCTCAGATAGGCATAATATTTGCTTTTTAATCGACAATCGCACAAATATGAATGCAGAAACCTGAGCAATATTGGTGGGCACTGTAGATGTGGCTGCACTTGAGCCTTTTCGGTTGACAGACAGACAGACCAAATTTTTGCGTTGAAATTATCCCAAGAAATACTATCGTCTTTAAAAAACTATGCAAGCAAACTATGCAAGCAGTTTTCGCAGCGGTCAAAGCTAAGCTAGCTGCCTCGCAGCTAACTCGGTGGGTGATGCTACAGTGGTACGAAGGATATGATTCTAATTGCAAATTTCATTGGGAGAGCAGGAGCACTCAAAAGCACACTGAAAGTGCTGGTAGTAATAAAATAAATAAAAAAATAAAAACTTAAAGTCGATTTTTGAGAGAAGCCTTTGCCAACAGCTGATAATAAAAAGCTTGGGTTCTTAATGTTTCTCGATACTTGCTACTCTCTAGTGGCGTAGCACATTATGCGCAAGCCTGGAGTCCATGCGCTAAATAGCACAAAATGTCACTAGACTGCTTCCAGGGATGTAGGTCATCATCTATTCTTTCAAAAAGCCTGACATGTGTTGCCACTGAGAAAAAGCAAGTGTCAGAATATGGGAACTATGGCAGGTAATTTTCACCATTTGAAAGCTTAAACAATGAAATCATCGTGAAATAGACAAGAACAGCTCCATATGCGGCTCGATTTCTGCGATCATTGCCTGTGTTTTGAAGAGGCGCTGTTAAATTTTGAAGTCTATAATGCAGACTCTCAACTTGAGCCAAGGTGACAGGCATGAAAAATGCGGCCTGTGGCCAGTTGCTTGAGTTTGTCTGTGTATTCGTGGACGGATTGTTGTAACCTTAATATTAGGCTGCTCAGCTCTGTTTCTTTCTGCTTCCCTCTGGCATCTTGATTCGGTAGCGAGCAGAATAGAGGCCAAATGAATGTGTGGTGCCCATGAGCTACCATTCAGCTTCAGGGCGTAATGTTGGCGTTGCACACGGCAGCGATCGCGAGGCGGCGTTGCTACTGGTAGACTCATTTGTTGACTGTTCGGATGCAGCGCACTGCCATTGAGTGATTCCAGTTGCCATGTTGCCAAACGTGACGGGTAGTCTTCAGCTGCCACTACTCATAATCTATAAAGTACTGGGGTTGTAAATGATGGCTACATATTAGAGTGTAGTACAAGGATTTATTAGGCGACCAGTTGTTCTGCCCGATTACTGCAAGCACGCTCCCCCGAACATCAGCGGGAGCTGCAATTTCAAGGAGCTACAGTAGTTCAGTGCATAAAGGCAATAGCTTTAAATGTCTCATCAAAAGCGAAAATTCGGTGGTCTAGTGGCTAAGGTACTCGGCTACTGACTCGCAGGTCGCGGGTTCAAATCCCGGCTGCGGCGGCTGCATTTCCGATTGAGGCGGAAATGTTGTAGGCCCGTGTGCTCAGTTTTAGTGCACGTTAAAGAACCCCAGGTGGTCGAAATTTCCGAAGCCCTCCACTACGGCGTCTCTCATAATCATATGGTGGTTTTGGGACGTTAAACCTCACAAATCAAAAGTGAAAATTGATCGCTGGTGCCGTCTTATTGCGTCGACGTCGTGAACACGAGTGATCCAAGAAACCACCACTACGTGAAACGTCATCATATCACATTACATATCATAAATGTTTGTGACAAACTGGAAGGTCACAGAACTTGACGGCATCATGTAACATCTTCACTTTGTTGAAATGGGCTGATCATGAGGGTAGTGCATAACCTGCTGAGCGGCAGAAAGCTAGCTTTGGCTCCAATCCTTGAGGCAGTAAGAAAACCATGTAGGGCGCTGATATATCACGGAGGGAAGTAAAAAACATTTAGTGCATCGAATCTGAAGAAAATGAGGATAGTTTTTGCCTCTCGGCAGTCTCAAATTTCCATAGAAATCTTAGTGGAGGCCGTCAGAAAAATTTGAAGTTATTATTTCCAGATTCCGGTGCCGTGTTCCCCCTATAAATATTCATTTACACAGAGCTGGTCTGGCACTCTCCCCTCTTTGTCCTTTCTGAAAAGAATCAAAACCTTTTTAACATTGTTCTGTTTCATGTCGTAACTACGCAGTAATTAGGAAAAGACTTCTAGCTATTCCGTTTGCCAAAGAAATAAAGAAAGAAAGTTTAACCAAAGAAACTGTTCTAAATTTGGGTGCCTTTGTCTTGGGAAATCACCACAGAGATGTATTTGATGCGGTGTGCAATTTCATTCCAGACACTAAACGTATTTCAACATAAGGTCCCTTTTAACGAATACTCAAAAAAGTCAAGAAGTAATTTTCGAAATGTCAAAATGAGACATACATCCCACTTTAATTAGGTTTAGCACTCTCAGCTGTCTGGTCAGCTCCCAAAATCAAGGTATAGTTATTATATTAGTGATTAGTTTATTTTTTCTCACTCTCTGAATTTTTTTTGATAATGTCTTCTTTCTTCATCTTTTTCTTTTTTTTTTTGTAAGCAATAGTGCAGTTAGTTTATAGAATACTGCATGTTTTCTTGGCCAATTCCCTAGAGTGGGTATGTTCCGTGGATTCCAGGCTACAAACAAATAAGCAAACAAGTTGTCTGAGGTGATTCTATAAGAGAACAGGACAGTTTTTTTTTTTTCTTTTGTAACTAATGAGAAATGAAAAAAAAAAGACAATCTTTTTTTTTTCTTCAGATGTGCAAAGTGGTACACAACAATATTATATACTGATACATGCAAATAAGGGCGTTTCAATAGCTAGAAAAAAAATTTAAACGTGAATGCTACAAAACTCTAATGCATATATTGAACTTTTAGCACGGCCTGACAAAGCCCGGTGAAAACAGCGCGCCGCTATGTCCGTAATACTTTTCATCCTCCGTGCATCCATGAAGTTGTCTAGAAGCACGACTGCAAATAAACTCGCATGAAAACAAGAATTTGCAAGCTTCCTATTACGTGCGGCCGTTCAGTGCCAGCATCCCGTAGTCTACTCGCGCAGTGCCCCTTGCGGCGGTGGCGAGCGGAGAAGGCTGAAGAGAGCATTTTCCTGGGCACTGAAAGAAAATAAAAGAGGCGCTGAGAAGCTTACCTCAACCAATAGTATACAGTAACGTCGCGGACTTCAGAAATGCATTTTGCATTAAGTTGGGTGTCATTGTCTGCACAATGTAATCGTGATTAACAAACTTTTTGGTTTGATAAAGTTCGCTTTTCGAAGTGCCTGACCAGCTGGGTGATTTAGAGGGGCAAAGCACGTCTTAGTCTAGCCTTTTTCTGCATCAGAGGTAGCTGGCAGTATCTCCCAAACAGTATAATAAATGGCATGGGTTCAATACAAGTTAATAAATGGCATAGGTTCAATACAAGTGTGTCCAATAAGAAAGGCAGCGGACGAATCGACGGCGGACTCGCTCTCTGGATTTCGAGACGACCGGTTGTGCCCCCACGATCTCCGACTACAGCGCAGCTCTGGTTGGCTGGGCTCCCCCTACGCCATCTCCTGCCACCGATATGAGCAGCCCCGCCGCGGTGGTCTAGTGGCTAAGGTACTCGGCTGCTGACCCGCAGGTCGCGGGTTCAAATCCCGGCTGCGGCGGCTGCATTTCCGATGGAGGCGGAAATGTTGTAGGCCCGTGTACACAGATTTGGGTGCACGTTAA
Source organism: Rhipicephalus annulatus (assembly GCA_013436015.1). NCBI lineage: Eukaryota > Metazoa > Arthropoda > Arachnida > Ixodida > Ixodidae > Rhipicephalus > Rhipicephalus annulatus. The sequence goes on along the minus strand of WOVY01000950.1, from coordinate 925,077 downwards.
AGAACCCCAGGTGGTCGAAATTTCCGGAACCCTCCACTATGGCGTCTCTCATAATCATATGGTGGTTTTGGGACGTTAAACCCCGCAAATCTATCTGCCACCGATATGAGCTCTCGCTGAGTGGTGCCCCGTCCTCGGACTCGTGCGACCGTGTCCATCTTTCCTATCTCCTATTTACTTCGGTTGCTCGCTGTCCCTGTGCCTCGCTCTCTCCTTCCTCTCTTTATATATACCTTTTAATCCTATCCTTTTAATCCCTCCTTACCCCCATCCCTTGTGAGCTACTGTTGAGGTGTCGCACTCTGATGCAGACAGTTACGGGGCTCACTTTTCTCTTCTTTTCCCTTTAAGAATCGTATAAGAAAAAGTAAACAAAGAGTCTACGAACGAACGGGCGGAAGCACGGACGGATGGCTGGACGGTAGCATGGACAGAAGGAAGGACGAACGCTGTGTAGAACTTACATGTCTTTTGTGTATTACATACCTCAAACTGAATGCTGATAAAAAGCACCTCTCACACTCCACAATCAATGACTTATCTAGTTGCACTCTATTTGACAACTGTCTCTCATTTCAACAGCCCTACTCCCTTCGTGTGAGAGGCCGTGCTGAGAAAAGGGGAGTGCCACTTCTTGATCAGTGTCTGATGGCACCTGCCGCGCATCTGCCACCGTGGCAATGGCAACTCATGGAATGTTATGTGTCCTTCGTGGAAGTTACGAAACACGGTCCTGTCGCACACATATGCACCTACTTCCTGGAGCTTCAACACAAATACAATTGTCCTGACGTTTTTACAGATGCCTCAGTCTGGCAGTTATGTATCATACGCAGCAATTGGCCTGTCTTTTTCGGAAGCTGGCTTACTGCATTCTGATACAAGCATCTTCACCGGAGAAGCTTATGCGATACTTGCAGCTGTTAAACACATCAAACAATCAAAACTACCAAAGGCAGTAATTTACAGATTTGTTAAATGTGGTAAAAAGCTCTGAAAACTCCCGAAAAACACAAAAACCTCATCCTTGTTCTGCTTTACTCATTATTATACACAGTCTACACACTCAAACATGTCATAGTGTGATAGCTGCCAAGGCATCGTGAGATCCAGGGCAACGTGATGGCAGACCAGCTTGCCGCATTCATTTTCGAAAACACTGCCAGTACATCTGTAGCCATCCCCACACTTGACCTGGAACCATTTCTCAAATGACAACTCAGAGTTTATTGGCAAAACACGTGGGATAGCCAAACAGAAAATAAACTGCATGTTATCAAGCTGCCCCTTGGTAACTGGTCGCCAGTATCGAAGTCGGCCACACAGACTTAACAATTACAATGCTGAGATTAGGACACACACATAGTACACATTCAAATTTTCTGTCTGGTGGTGATCCACCGATGTGGGAGAAATGTGGTGAACCTCTCACCTTTACCACATTTTAATCCAATGCAAGGAATTACTAACTTTAAGAAAAAAAGCGCTTCCCATCAGCCTACCGAGAGTAAATATCGCTTCATCCATCCATGTTCATTGGTAGCAATCCACTCTTCCATTATCAGTCATTGCTCGCGTTTTTTTAAAAGGTGTTCATATCTTTCATGTTATCTATCCTGGTACTCTGCAGCTCGACTCCTGAAAAGAGGTCGCTGCTGGGGTAGTTGCACTACAAAGCACATGTCTTGTGGCCCTTGAAACAAGGGCGTTGCAGAGACATTCGTGCTCTATCATCTTTCCGCAACTTTATTATAAGCGCAAGCTGCTCATTCCTACACTACACATGTCATGTCACTCTCATGATTTTAATACCTTAATGTTTTACCCGTCTTAAGCACGAGGCATTTAGGCCCCTATACAGCCAGTAACCATACCCATTTCCCGTATCTTTTGTCTCATGTACTGGCGCTCTTTGGCCATCATGTGGCCCTTGTGCCAAGAAACGCCATATATTATCATCACCGCTAGAGTGTAGTACTACCAGTGAGAGCGCTGTCAATTTTGAACATGTTTACTTTTATGAGTGTTCGAAACGAAGTGGTTGAGTGGCAAACATTTGTACCACTGTTCTATAAAAAGTTGGGAAGACTGAAAACGTATATAATAAAACAGACAAGTTATAAGAGTGGATAGTTATCGATCGCGTAGACCACAACGCGCACCAGTATTGCCTAGCTCTTGCCTCTAGGTGGTCTAATGGCACTTGGCTGCTGACCCGCACATCCAGGGATCGAATCGCGGCCGCATCCTCATTGCAGGCGCAAATGCTTGAGCTTATATTTAGGTACACAATTAAGAACCCCAGGTGGTAGAAATTTCTGGAGACCTCCTCTACGGCCTCTCTCATAATGGTTTTTTGGACGTTAAACCTTGACAATTATTTCGCCTAGGAATGCGCACATTGGTACTAGTGTCTACTTTCTCTTCCGCCGCTGCACAATCAATGTCCTAGCCGAAGAGAGAATTAAATGAGGGAAAGGAAGGGAGGTTAACCAGAAATTGGAGCATCCGGTTTGCTACCCTGGACTTAAGGGAAAAAATAATGGGGAATCAAGATGGGAAAGAAAATGAAGATCAAAATAGACGTGCGAAAGAGAAAAGAAAAAAAGTGATCTGGGTTGCTATAGCTTATTCAATAGGCCACTACCACGCAAAAAGTTCAATAAGGCCTTCACCGATTTTCTGTACGAAGACAGATTAGGTCGCCTTTCAAGCACTGACTGTTCTGACAAGGGTCTTTCGTCAAGGCGAGATAACGCAGCTGCCGAAAGCATGAAAATAAGAAAGTGGAATAAAATAACCAACACAGAAAGCTAGAGTTACTGTACTATATGCTACCTGTAGGTATCTAAAGGTACCATATAGAGTAACTCTTCAGAAAGCTGGCAGCTAACGTCATCTGCCGGGTGAATTGAGAACTAATTCAACGTTTCCGTTCATTTCCTTGATTGGCGGAAAATTTAAATGTGTAACTTTTTTTTCCGAATCGTCGAGCTAACTTTGCTCAAACTAACGCGACTGCAAGTACACACCTCGTGGGAGAAGGGCTACGTGGTTCACAAGCGAATCTGTCGCAGTAGACCTAAAGTTAGGCAGCATACCGCATTAATAAGGTTGAGAGCTGGGTTTGTTGGTGACTGATCATTATACCGTAAGGTTAAAGGAGTACTGACATCAAATTTCAGAATCGAGATGTGCCCTTCCTGCGATTGCTCGGTGTGCGTAGGTCATCTTGGCCAAATTTGAATGAAATCCATCGCGTGAAAGTTATTATATTTCGGCGGCAAGCAGCGCTCGAGAGTTTAATAGAAATTAGAGTGCCCTGCAACATCGACACTAGTGCTACGTGTTCAGTGCGATACATTCCACAAATACCATCCTGAGTGACGATGCGCTAGTAGCGATGATGTCACAATCCGAGTGTTCTTATTGTGGCACCGAAGCATGAAAATACACTCGCTCGTCGTGTCTGATCTTCTTTGTCACACCGCTTTGAATTATTTCGTGAAATTGTAAAGATGAAAACCACCTTTAAAAGAATGGTGAAAGAGAAGAGCATGATTGAACGTGTGCTTGTCAGTCAGAATGTCGGGGAATCGTTCTGAATTGCAGTCATCTCGTTCGAAGCACGGAAAAATGCAATGAGGCTGTCTTTTCATATCCCGTATGTGTTACGCACAAACACGACCACAAGCTATCAAAGTGGAACAGAGTATAGTCGGATATCATCGCTGACAAGTAACACGCAGGTATCGTTGAATTTTAGTTAAACATTTGACTTTGCGTCCGCGTAATGCCCTGTTACTGCCGCCGCAACTGCAAGAGGCTGGATAGGTGGGGCCATCTGGAGGCGCAAAGAACATGGCAAGCAGAGAACGTATTCTATACCTCCACTGATGCCCATTCCCGATAGGGATATTCTATTGACCCCTCTTTATATACCTGAATGCTGTGCACGCCAAAATACACCACTATAGCTAACTGAGACACAAGCGAACATGGCTGAAGCATGCATCTTCGGACACCTCTTCAGTGCTGCTTGTAACGGCTTTCATTTTGGAATTTCTGTTCAGTGAAAAGTCGATCGAATCAAAAATGATTCGCGAAGTTGCGAATCGCGGGGATTCCAAGCTCCAAACTATCGTATTCAACCCGAGTTGACACTTTGTACGGCGACGACGGCAATGCATGTGACAAGGCATGACTGAATGTGTCAGCCTAGCAGATGAAATGTTTGCGGAGCATCTGAGCCTGACGTCACTCTTTTCTGTAGAAAAGTGGTCAGCTGTGGCACAATCTGGAGGTGACCGTGAGGTAGCGCCACTGCTGGTGCTCCCAGTGCTAAATATGGCAGGATTGCTGGCCGTTTTGAATTGTGCTAGATACCAGTGATATAAATCAATAAATGTGATTGTTATTCATCCCTCAGTTGCGTTCTAGGTCGCGAATCGCTGCTACGGGGTCTATAGCTACTCGTTGGCGCAAAAATCTTGGCATGAGTAAATTGGCATGAGCCAAGATTTGGGCTATAGCCAAAGTAGCTATAGACCCCGCAGCACCGATTGGCGACCTAAAGCGCAACTGAGGCATAAATAACTATCACTTTTATTCATTTATAACACTGGTATCTAGCACGATTCAAAACAGCCGGCAATCCCACCATTATTAGCGCTACAGTGGCTGAAATGGGGAAGTGTGATGAGCGGCAAGCGGCGCCTACAGAGCGTGCTGAAGCCTCAGAAGAGGAGCTGCGTGGGGGCGTGCAGTCGTTTATACGTTGTTTGCACGTTTCCGACAGTTTCGTCGGGCGCGTTTGTCCTCTTTTTTTTTATTATTGCAATGGCACTCTGACATCAATGCTTCTGTATGCACTCTCATGGCGTGAAAACAAAGTCATTTTTTAGTCCTGGGGGGCACTATAGGCTACAAGTCATCTTAAAAGAAGCATGCGTTATTCGACATTCCAAAGGACGAAGCTGTGTTTGCGCGGTGGCGGAGAGCGATCCCGCAAGCTGACAAGCTGCTTCAAGAAGACTGGGCTATGTGCGAGCTGCACTTCGATGAGAGGGGCATCTCCCGGCACTTCGAGCATACTGTGAATGGCAGACGGCGACGCCAACACAGTCCCGAAGGCGCCACTGCTTCGAACTCCGCCGGGAAAGTCACCAGCCGTTGGGTAGCATAGGTTTCTCAGCTCGCGACTGCTTCTGCGCAGAGCTGATAGACGAGCGGACGAGACGACTGTGAATCAAGGCAAGGTACAGCAAAGAAATAGAGGCGTTACAAATTCGGCACTGGGACCGACAGCTTAGAGACTCGAAGAGCCAAGCTCTCTTCTCTGACACATAGGTCTACTGCTCACAACGCGCCGCAGGGCTTTTTTTTATAGGCACTGGGTGGATTCTTTGAGTAACCAAATGTCCAACCTGAAGCGCCGCTGGCCGTGAAGTCAGAATCCTCCAATGGGGCTCACCGCTGAGCCGCATCATTCTCGTCAAATCCGGAGCCGCTGCGGGTGGTTGCAGCCAAGGACGAGTGACGTCGCCACGCATTGCGTAAGCCTCGCCAGACTGGAAGGGGCCTATTGCTTCGACGGGCTCGTGGGCTGAGGGGGCTCGCTGTGCGTTGAGCGACAGACCGGCGCCGCCGCGTGCTGGCCTTGACACAGATTGCTTTTTTCAGGGGCATGGATGTTCGGTGTGGACTCGCAAGCATAACAGCGGGCAAAATGATCGGTGGGGGCGCACGGCCACTTTTCGTCGGCAGCGGCAGCGCCGGTGGCGTGGAAACTGAAAGTACAATATAAAAAAAAACTACTTTAGCATGTTTTTCTGCTTATTTAGCTGAAATTCAGTACTATTCAGTAGTGCCTGAGACAACTGCATGGAGATGTAAGAGGACCGGCAAACGCTCTATAAATTATTTTCCAGCATACATATTGAATGTAAGTTCTTTCAGCGCACCCGGTTTGTTCCCATAGCTAACACTGTATCACAAAGAATTTCATTTCTTTTTACTCTCACAGCGATGCTGTTATATCTGCTAGGTTTTTTTTCTTATTAACTTACACTTTGTATTGTTTTTAACTCCAAGTAACTGTTAATCTTTTATTTATTATCAAATGTACCACTTGCCTCTCGGTAATGCCTTCCGGCCTTGAGGCTACTATTCAATGAATGAATAATGGAGGAGCCTCTTTTCAACAGCTAAGTAGGGGCAAGTGGAGCTCGCAGTCTTTGTGCGTAATGTACTGCTTTTTTTTTCTGAGTAACAGACAGGTGGGCAATTTATGTAGGTCACAATGGCATATAGTGATTCATGAAAATCTCGAGAAAGGCACTAATTTGTCTCCCGTGAGGGGACACTGCTCACTGACTTATGATGCAAGCGCTACAACACAACGAATACAAATAGAGCGAAATAAATATAGGACTACATGCGCTTTTTTCTTTGTTTCCATTTTTAAAGTCTCCATTCTTGTAGGATGCAAGGAGGTGCGGGGGGGGGGGGTGGAGTGCAGTGCTTGAGTCTCGTTTATTTGTGAGACCCCTTTTTATCTATCTACCAGCCCATATTCTCTCCCCCTTTACCCTTTACCAAAACAAAATTTTGAAAGCGAAATAACCTGTCAAACAGATTTGTGTAGATACACACATCATCTACGAAATGTAAACAAATATTGTTGCTCAGAACGTAGTCAACAATAATTTTGAATTGCATGTCGCCCAAGGGCGTTATGTCTTCGTCATTCGGGTAAACAAACAACCACCAACCCGCGTCACAAGTTTTGTATTGGCTGCTCCTGGCCAACCATTGCAAGTGAAAGAGGGGCAGACTTGTACAGGAATACAAAGGCTGGTGTTCGAGCTTTAGCAGCATTTTTTGAAGGGGTCTCACATATTTACAACGCTGGAGGAGATCACAGGACCACCCAGAACCTTCGTTGAAAAGACGTCGATGTGGTGATTCACGTGCATGCGGTTTTGTGCGTCCACTCAGCCAGTTAGCTTTGCACGAAAACCCAGGATTCCTTTCCTCCATGTGTAAACCTCTCTGGGTCCCGCATCACTCGGCGCCCTGTGGAACCAAGACTTACACAATTAACATCGCGCACTCAAGCAAACGAGATTTCCAGCCGTGAGTTGAAAAAAAAAAAAAGCGGCATTTAATGCGTAAGTGCTCCTTTCCTCACAGTCCGAAAAAATAGGGGCTATTTTTCACAGTGCACTGTGATAGGAGATAAGACCCATGTCTTCAACACATGTGTTGAAAACGAGGGTGTTAGGGCCAATTGTTTGACTGGAAGTGGGGATGGTCGTAAATTAAATGCCTGCCGCAAAGGCTTTAGCAACGCACGAAAAATCCTTTCTTTTCATCTTGCTGTGGTATCTCCATGCCTGCCCGCTCAGCTTTGTTTTGTGTTTGTCATCTGTGGGCGAGGCGAATTTTAGCTAATCCCACCAGCCTCACAGATCAGTTACTGCAGGCTTCCCTTGAAAAGCAACCATACACATACAAAAATGTTTGAAGTCACCTTTCTCGGGCAAGAATAAAGGAATAAGAACAAACATGAAAACTCCAATCAAGATAACCAATCATCCAATCACCACTCGTCAATACAGCGGTGGAAGGGAGAAAATAATAAGCAGACTTCTGCCAAATGCTCACCTCTGAAAAACATCGAAGTGTTTTTATGGTACCTCAGATATGCGCAATGATTGCTTTTTAATTGACAATCGGACACGTAAGAACGCTGATTCTTGAGCAACATAGGTGGACACTGCGGATGGGGTCAGCCGTTCGGGGTGTCGGGTGGTGCTGTTTAAAGTAACCGATTCACGGTAACGGTGGACAAACAGACAAATGTACAGACAGACCGAATTTTTTGCGTTGAAGGTCCCCAAGAAAGACTATCATCTTTAATAATACAGATATCTGTGCTGCACGCCATAAACCCGGAGAATAAAGCTCGTTGCTATGTTTTGTAGCCTGTCTGCATTCCTTGGGGCGTACAAAGAAAGCAAAAACTAAGGTATGAGTAACTTGAGCCTGGGAAAAGCCCATGTCCTCAAGCTTTCACAGAATGGACTGGGCGAACACAATGACGGGTGAGGAAATGTCGATATATTTTCCGCGTGTCAAACCTGACTATGAATGGAAAGGAGTTTGACTAAGAAAAAAATAAAATACAAAAAACCAGGCGCTGCTATGCTGTGTCAGTATGGAGTCCTGAACTGCAGACAGGCTGGAATAATGTTTAGAAGCTCCTCAAACTCTCAGACGGTCACAAAAATGTTTGAGAGCATTGCAGTTTGAAGGAATTTGTTTTTGCCAGTGACTAAGCGTCGCGCACAGCAGGAGCGGTGTGTTAATTCCTGCCTCCTCCCTCCTTGGAATTCACTTGGTAAGCTTTCAACGTATCACATAGCAGGAAATGATATAAAATCTGATAGCATGTGTTGTGACTACATTTACAAAACTTGAATTTCGTCGAGATGGTGCTTTGCTGTTGGGAACTTTTTTAGTGCAAAACAATACATCGAAAGGGTATTTACAAGCACCCGTCCCGTCTCTCTCTTGTTTTGCGCTCCATAATTTTATAATTGCCACATTTATGCAAAAAAGGAAGCAGCGTCTGAGGACAAACAGTTCAATAGAGGAGGGAGGGTAGAGGCGCTTGATGCTCGCGCATCGTGCTGCACTGTTGCCTTGGAAGCTGCTTGATTTATGAAGGTGGAATACAGTGCTCATTCTCCTTTGGTTTCGTACATAATTGTAGATCAAACTCAATGTAAATCACTGTTACGTAATCAACTTCCCGGGTGTTGCACATGTGCCAGAACATGCTGCATAACTCACTTCCATGCCCTTTTAAAGCCATGTTCATTTATTTCGAACGATTGTGAATTAAACTGTATACACATTAATGAAGTTACAGATAATTATTCAGTTTTGCCCCTTGTTATCCTCGCAATCCGATATGCGTTCTGCTCTGAGAAAAGATCATACGAGTTTTGGAGCATGCATGAGCGTAAATTGCTCATTATACTTTGTCATAGTCTGCGAACGGTGTACTCTACAAAGTATAAAAGCATTAACTATTGGATTTCAAGTTGTGCCAGTGCGATGCATAAAATCGCTATTGCATCACAAAAAATTACAGGTTTTTTATTAGTAACTCCTAACGTCTTGTTGGAAATTCTAACTTCAAATCGAGAAATCACTCTGGTGCGAACTGCGTTAGCTCCGTGACCAAATACACTGCAAACAAATTTACAAATAGCTGTGCACTTAGGAAGTAGGCAGTATACATTAGCTTCTCTGTCATGTTGGAATTTTAATGTTGATATCTCATCTCAGTCGTGCATTTCATGTCGCCATTTTATTCCGGGCCTTTAAGTTAAGGTTATCATTTTTATTCAATGATATGAGCAAGTGGTTTTAATTTAGGACCTTCACTGGAACGAGTTCTAAGGGTGTGGGGAATTACACAGATTTACAATTTGGAAAAACACTTCTGTGGCTTTACTAACTGGCGCATACACCTTTACAAGGTACGCCATAAAATGAGACTATAAACATTTGTAACCATAGGTCAGCAAAATAAAAAGACGCCCTAACTTTTTTTTTTTTTTTTTTGCACAGGACTCGCAAGAACCCAGACTAACCAAAATTTTGCTAAATCGAACTAGGAACCCGCTCAAACTCAGACTCACAGTGGTAAAACTCAGCCGGACTCACTCTGACTTACGCCTCAATCTGAATCTTTGAATTCCTGTGTAGACTCATCAGTGAGTTTGCCGACTTATAATCGCAACACATATCTTGTTCACGTCACGCGTTGATAAAGACCTTTTGTGTACGTTCACGATGGTGAAATATGAGAGAATAAGGAAGGGTGTAAGGGTGGTTGCTATGCCCACACGACGATAATAGGGATGACCTATACGTAAGAAGAAACCAACTAAAACACAAATGCAGCGTAGGAACCAGGAAATACAAGTGCTGTACTTAAAACTAAATGTTATTAAAGAAAGCCCCTACAATAATTAACCAGAAGCACATGCTTAAAAAGGCTATCTAAGCTGCTGTTGCCCAATTAACTGTACTTTTTTTTAGCAAATGTTTCAAGGTGGTATTAAACAGCCGATTTCAATGGAACACGAATATCAATGCCAAGTGTACTCGCTATCTATACCGGGAGTTTTTTATCTGTGAGGAAAGCTGGAGGATCACTTACACATGACACTTCGCTCTGTTTTTGTTTCGAAGGCTTCACGAGTTTTGCGATCAATCTTTTTTTCCCCTTTGCTAATGAAATTCAATGATTTGAAAGAAATTCCTTTGTAACGCGGTCGTGTCTACAGAGATCAGACGGGTCGAGGCCTAGTGACACCTATAGGAAGTGTGAGCATCCTTCAGGCACAAAACTGACCTTTTTACTGGTCTCTGGGTCCCCAATGTATCAGTGTCATGGGCAAAGGAAGAAATAGATTGAACATGAAGGTTTTGAAGCCTTAAAAGAAGAAAAAAGGTCAAAGTGCAATGCATGTATAAGTGATCCTTCAGGTGTCCTCACAGCTAGATAAAAGGTTCGCGTTGCTAGATAGCAGGTGCACGTGGCGTTGATCATGGAAGTGTGCTGTTTGTATCATTTTGACACGCTTCTTGCCTTTGTAGTGTTAGGTGTGCAGCTGTGGAACACCTCAGCCTATTTTTCATGAATGCGCTTCTGGTACATGGATTTGTGGACTTTCCGCCATAAAGTTTTACTCGGATGTCCTGTCAGGTCGAGCTCCTTAGTTTGTTTTTCCAAAAAGATTATAAACGAACTCGCCAAGCAAGCTACATATGAGGTGTCCTTTTTAAAACACAGTTGTGACGAAATCAGCGTCTATAGTTTGTTGAATTAAGTCTGAGATAAAAACTGGTGAAGGAAATGCAGATTACTTGGTTTGATAGGATGGCGTGGATCATCTCACGGTGTGCAGGACAAAGCACGTTGAAAATACAAGCCCACACTTCAGTGTTTTGTCTCCATTCATATTCAGTGCGTTACTTCACAGTTCACACAAACTTAATTTATGCTGATCACCATTTCGTCCAATATTGTTGGTCTTGCTCAATCTGTCGATACAATAGGGATCGTTTCTGTTTGATAGAGCATTTCATATAATAATTGTCATTTTACTTTTCTTTGTTCATTAAAAGCCATGCATGTGGTCGAATTTCTTAACTGTTTTTTTTTGTAAATATGCTTTAAACAGCTAGTCCTTACTCAGTCATAACAATATCCTCCATACACATCGCACTTCTACCCTGCCCGCCCCCAGATCTGGTTCCCACCCTTCGCATTTGAGCTGCCGTTGTTCTTAGACTCGCTTGCACAGTCATAATTATGAATATTTCAGTACCGACTTTCCACACCTTTCATCATTGTTCAAAGCCCGTGTCACATATTACATATTCTCGTCAGCTAGAATATGCAGACAGTCGTTCGGATTGTGTTGCCATCGCTACTAGCGCATTGTCACTCAGGATGGTATGTGTGGAATGTATCACACTGAACACGTAGCACTATTGTTGATGTCGCAGGACACTTCATTTTCATTAAATTTGGTATGCTGTTTGCTATCGAATTAAAAAAAGTTCTACACGACCAATTCGATTCAAATTTGGCCAAGACGACCTACACACTACGAGCAATCACAGCAAGGGCTTATCTCGATTGTTCAAGATCGAGATGTGCACAACATTCGATCGCTTGGTATGCCTAGGTCTTCTTGGCCAAATTTGAACGGCAGCCGTCGCGTAGAAATTATTTTAATTCGACGCCAAAGAGCGTAGAAAAGCTAAAGAAAAAAAAAACCGGAAAGTTAACTCCTCTGTGACATCGACTCTAGTGTTACGTGTCCGGTGTGATACATTCCACAAATACCATCCTGAGTGACGATGCCCTAGTAGCGATGACGTGTACGATCCGAGTGTTCTTATCGGGGCGCCGAAGCGCAGAAACGCACTAGCTCGTCACGTCTGATCTTCGTGGCACTGGTTTGAATGATTTCGTGAAATAATCAAGATAAAAACTGCCTTTAGAAGAATGGCGAAAGAGAAGAGCATGATTAAACGTGTGCTTGTCGACCAGCATGTCGGGGAATCGTTGCGAGTTGCTGGTGAGTTGCAGTCGTCTAGTCCGAAGCACGGAAAAAGCGCAATAAAGGTCTTTTCATGTCACGAATGTGTTACACATCAACACGACCACAAGCTATCAAAAGTGGAACAGCGTATATATAGTCAAATATTATTGCTAACAAGTAACACACAGGTATCGTTGAATTTAGTTCATATGTAGACTTTGCGTCCACATAAAAGTAGTAATACCATGTTAACCGCGAGAAGCTGGATAGGAGGGGCCATCTGGAGGCGCAAAAAAGAACCTGGCAAGCAGGAAACGTACTTTATTTCTCCGCTGATGCTCATCGGGATATCTATATTGCATTGACCCCTAATGCTTTGCATGGCAAAACACACCACTGATACAGCTGAGACACACGAGCGAACATGGCTGAAGCGTGCATCCTAGGGCACATCTGCAGTGCTGCTTGGAACTTCATACATTTTGGAATCACTGTTCTGCAAAAGGTTGATCGAAGCAAAAATATTTCGCGACATTGCGATTCGCGGGGACTCCAAGCTCCAGACTATCATACTGAACACGAATCGACACTTTGTACGGCGACGACAACAATGCAGGTGACAAGGCATGACTGAATGTGTCCGCCTAGCAGACGAAATGTTTGCCGAGCAGCTGAGCCTGACATCACTCTTTTCTGTAGAGAAGTGGTCAGCTGTGGCATGATCTGGAGGTGAGCGTGAGGTAGCGCCACTGCAGGTGCTCCCAGCGCTAAAAATGATGGGATTGCCGGCCGATTTTAAATATTGTAGATACCACTAATATAAACGAATAAAAGTGATAGTTATTCATCCCTCAGTTGGGTTTCAGGTTGCGAACCGATGCTACAGGGCCTATAGCTACTGGCTGACGCGAAAATCTTGGCATGAGGAAATTTGATGCCAGTGCTCCTTTAAGTAGCGCACTCTTAACATGGAGATCAGAGACAAGGAGACGACACTCGAAACTAAATTTATTTCAGAAAAATGGTTCGTATACATGCACCCACGCTGACCTTTAATCGCTTGAGTATGCGCATATTGTGTTTCGTGGATAAGAAAGCATGAACTGTTAAGCTCATTTCTGCACGTACTGCGAATATTTTATTTTTAAGTCCTCAAAAATTGATATTAGATAAGTTTTCAGTGCCTGTCATTTTATTTCCGTGACACTTGGGGTTAGCATGGGTGCATATATAAAATATTTTTCTGAAATAAATTTGGTGGCAATTGTAGTCGTGTCTTTCTTGTCCATGTTAAAAACGAGGCTGCTTAACCTTGTGGTATGATGAGCATGAGGTATATCTGCGAAGGTCTCCATGTAAATACTCGGAAGGGTGCTCGGTATTTCGAAGCGTATGTCTTGGGCATAGCAAAATAAATAGTCGCTGCACAGAACTTCTTTGTTCATTATCCTTATTGATGCTAGAATGTTGCGAACGTGTGTGAATTGCTTTAGTGCACTGGCGTAGGCAGGGGGGGCTCGAACCTTTGTTTCCCCCCAAAAAATGTTCCGATTTCGCACCTGTATATGTACACACTCGTACAAACACACATCAAGGTGGCCAACCGTAGGGTAATTGCCCTCTACATGTATGGAATTTTGAGATTTTTTTTTTATTTTGTGATGGTGGTTGGTTTCACTTATTAATGGGAAAGTCTTAATGCCTTTTCAAACGTGGAAATTGGTTGGTGGCAACAACGGGAGTCTTGCCAAAAACCTTGATGTAACGACGATGCCTAATAACGTTATCTCGGCATAACAGTTGAATTTTTTTATGTTGTCGTGAAGTCATTGTGACACCACTGTGTGGTGTCTAACTATGGCGTCATAACGTGCCATCTTCACAGGTGGGTCGATGCCGGGGACCTGGAGATACGTCGGTCCACATCCTGGAGCTACGGTGGTCAAGGAGAAAGTGAGAGCCCGTGCGTGAACCCCTACTGTTACTAGGAGAGTGCTGCACGTACAATAAGTCGAGCAAAAGACGCGTATAACTATATTCTTTCTCTTTTCCGAACTGAAAATAATCTTTTTGCCCTGCCACATCGACTGGCTTTCATGTCACCGCGGCTGGCCGAGCGGGAAAAGCTTGCGATGCCTGTGATCCCGGAGGCAATGAAAAACCACGCTGGGTTCAGAAATTTTATGTCGGTAAATACAATCGACTGAGAAAAAAAAAACAATAATTATAAAATGGCTTTTACCTTCCTATCCCCTTAGGTGAATCTGTAAGAAAACATGTTTTTGTTTTTTCATGACAGTAGATTAACGTACGAAATAGCGTTCCTTTTCAATGGGCATGTATGTGACATGCGTTTCGCCAAGGTCAAGATTACTTTTTTTAATTTTATGGTTAGCTCTTTTCCAGTTGAATAAATGCTCTCTTCTTCTCAAATAACCTTAGTTGTCCTTTTTTTTGCTTTCTGCTGCTGCTGTCGTATTAGAGTTATTAATATCGTCCTATTTGAGTTATTTATATCGCCGACCAGTTTATTTTTGCAATGTTGTGTCTGAAACCCAAGGCTTCATGTATAGGTTAGCGCCAGAGTGTACACCTGAATCTATATTTTCACATTGAGTTAACTTCCGTATGCATGTATACAGTAAAGAAAACATTTTTTTCCTTTACTTTATCTTGATTTATAACTACGCGTTCTAACACAGCCCGACCTTCACACAAACAGCAAAACGCTTCTCCTATCAGAAAATGTATGCTTGCTTATATCTTCTTCAGCCTTACTACAGTTACTCAGACGATTTTCTGTCCAGCGCTGGCATTCCTACTTTTCCTCCTAGATCATTTGTTTTCTTCTGCATCTATGACGTTTCGCGTAACATTCCTTGTTACTATTTGGCTTACACTGCCAGAGAGAAACAATTTTATTGATGGCATAGCAAGGAGCAAGGTCGGTAAACTTAATTTGCCAGTGGTTCGAAGGGTGATGGCTAAAAGCTTGCCATGACCGTTTCGGCCCAGTTAACCACTTCTGCCTGGAGACGATAGTCAGCTGACGACAGGAGCGACTCCCACGCCTCGAGGGAGGGAGCTGGCAGTATTGTTCTTGGTGGGGGGTTACTTTCGCATTCCCAAAGAATGTGATTTTGGGTAGCTTTCACGCAGCTGCAATGTCGGCAGTTTGGTGTAATCTCCTCTGGAAAAATTTTAGACAACCGATGAGGGCTGGGCAATGAATCCGTTTATATTTGCGTCCAGATTGTGGCCTGTTCTCTTGACATATTTGCCTGCGCGGCCGCGTATGTCTTGCGGTTCTCTCGGTAATATGCTGTAATTTCATTATACGTGGTGATCCCTTTCTGCAAGAAGTCCAGGGTGGAGGGGTCCACGTCCCGTTTGAATAAATCTCGGGCTACCCGGTGGGCCGCCTCATTCTCTGGATTCCCCGCGTGAGCGGGCACCTGTATAAGTTGTATTTTATTGTCTCGTTTGTTATTTTTGATAATGTTGGCCGCGATTGGCCCAACACAGCTCATCGTAAAATTCATGAGCACTCTTTTCGAATCACTCAGGATGGAATTGGTAGCCGGAATTGAGGTGGCCAGCGCGATGGCAACTTCTGCCTCTAATGCTGAGGCCGTTTTTACGGTGGCTGCAGTAATAAGTTCCCCATTGCCGGTCACCGCACATATGGTGTAATGGTTGCTTGTGGAGCGGCGTCAACATACAGAACGTTTGGGCAGTCCTGAAATTGTTTTGCGAGGTTTTCTGCTCTTGCCTTTCGTCTCTCGCCATATATTCCTACCAGCATATTTTTGGGCAGGGGTTTATTTATTTATTTAGTTCAATACCCTCAAGGCCCGAGGGCATTGCAGAGGGGAGTGGGTTACACAACATAATGAAAAAGCAGAAAATTGGTGGTTACATGGATCAGTGAAGGAAACCAACAAGAAATAATGCACATTATAAGAACAAAAACAGGTATTAAAGAACTACAAAGCTTAACAGGTCTGCTGAAAAATGGAAAGACTATATTCCTAAAAATTATGGTGACAGGTTTGTTATAGCAGTCTCATACATAGAGGTATTGGACATCTCGACTACAGATTGGGGAAGGTGATTACAACTTGCTGACGTACGGGGGATGAATGAATTGTAAAAATGGTTGGTGTGGCATGTGGGAATGCCAACCTTATGACGATGGTCGGTGCGAGCGGATACGTTAGAAGGGGTTATCAATTTATTCTTATGGACTGAATTGTGCTAATATATCTTGTGAAACAGGCAGAGGCGAGATATTTCTATACGTTGTGAGAGCAGAGGTAATGATAAAGGTGTTTTCATGGAGGTGCTGGAGGTGCGATGATAGTTGGAAAGAATGAAACGAGCAGCCCGACTCTGGATGGATTCAAGCTGATGAATGAGTGTTTCTTGGCTGTGGTCCCACACAGATTCAGCATATTCCATTTTGGAACGTACTAATGGTTTATACAGAAGTAATTTTACTGAAAAGGAAGAAAGATGAAAATTACGGCATATAAAGCCCAGCTTGCGATTAGCATTATTGGTTACATGTGTTACATGCATCTTCCAGGAAAGATCAGAAGTGATGAGTACTCCTAGGTATTTGTAACATGACACAGGTTCTAGGTTAGTATTATTAAGATGATAAGAGGGCAATGTTGTATCGCGACGTGAAACGCGCATGTGCTTGATTTGTTAGTGTTTAACTCCATGTTCCACGTGTTCAGTCACGAACACGTTTTATATCTTATTGAAGAAGATAGACGTCAGAGTCGCTGTTAATAACACGGTATATAACACAGTCGTCAGCGAACAGGTTTATTGATGAACATAGATTATCAGGTAAGTTGTTTATGTAGATGAGGAAAAGCAAAGGTCCCAGCACAGAGCCTTGAGGCACGCCCGATTCAACTGCAGATGTGATGGATGAGGTGTTATTCACAGTGACAAATTGGGAACAATCAGTGAGAAAAGAGTGAAGCCATTTAAGGGCGTTCAGATCAATGTTAAGTTTGCTGAGTTTTAAATGAAGCAGTTGATGAGAAACCTTGTCGAATGCTTTTGAGAAGTCAAGAAATATGCAGTCGACGATGGAACTCTTGTCAAGAATGGAATTTAGGTCATGTGTGAATGTCAAAAGTTGTGTTTCACATGAAAATGACTTGCGAAATCCATGCTGGTGATCTGTAAAAAAGGTGTTTGACTGTAGGAAAGATGCGAGATGAGAGCAAATAACATGTTCCATAACTTTACATGAAATACATGTGAGTGAGATTGGTCGATAATTATATGGAGAATGCCTATCCCCAGACTTGTGCAAGGGAATCACCTTCCCTACCTTCCAGTCTTCCGGAACGCAACCGGTTTGAAGCGATTGCTGAAATATATTAGTGAGAATGATGGCACTGTACACTTTAGTACTAATTAAAAACTTTGAATTGATGCCATCAACACCACATGATGATGAAACTTTTAGATTTTTTATTATTTTTTTATACCGGCAGCATCAAAGACAATGGGGTCCATTGTTAAGAAATTCGAACTAGCATATGTGGGAGTTACGAAACACACATTTTGTGAAAAAGCAGAAACAAATACAGAGTTTAGAACATTTGCGGATTCATCAAGTTTGATTATGCGATTGTTTGCATCTTTAAGGGTGATTGAGGAATTGTCTCTTTTGTTCACTATATTCCAAAATTGCTTAGGGTTGGTAATTAAAAGAGATGGTAATGTAGTATTGAAAAATGAATCCTTAGCATCTTTTAGGGCTTGTTTGTATTCAGTAGCGCCGGCCTGATAATCACTCCAACGTTCTTGAGTGCCAGTTACTTTTGCAGAGTTGAAAATGCGTTTTTTCTTATTGCGTAATCGTTTAAGCGATTGACTGAACCATGGTGATTGCAGGTTAGATGTGATGACTATGCGTGGCACATATTTTTTTATGAGTGATAGAACCTTTTCTTTGAATAAAGTCCAGTTAGTATTAACGGAGCGATCATAAAAGTTGTGCATGTAATCACTTAAAAAAGCTGAAAGATCATGATTAATAGCATCAAAATCTGCACGCTTATAGTCCCGGATATATTTTTTGCGGTTCCTACTGTGAGGTACTGTGCAGGTGAAAGAAAAATGAAGCAACAAGTGGTCGCTTAGCCCCTGCAAGTAGGATATGGAATGGAAAAGATCAGGTACAGTGGTGAGCACTAAATCTAAGATGTTAGATGTGGTTGACTTAATTCTTGTTGCCTGTGTTATTACCTGGGACAAGTTAAGATCGTTGCACAAATTAAAAACGCGTCTCCCGCTCCGGAGAAAGGATGACAAGTGGAATGCACGTTTGAACAAACTATATTCGGGAAATTGAAGTCGCCTAGTAAAATGAGCGGACTATTCGGATACCGTACTGTTAGCGTCGAAATGACAATATGAAGCTCGTCAACAAAAGTGGATGAACAGGATGGTGGTCAATAACAAGCGCCCAATATCTTGGAACACGTTTGTATTTCAACCAAAACAAGTTCCAAAGCACTACTAAAATGAATTGGAAAAGACGAAATCGTATCTGAAACCGCGATAAGCACACCGCCTCCACACCGAACACCTCTGTCACTACGGTAAATATTGTAGTGTTTTTTGTAATCAAATAATTCACTGTTATCAACCTGCGCAGACAACCAGGTTTCAGTAAGGCAGATTATGTCGGCGTTAGAAGCATCGATAACAAGAGCAGAGATCGCCACGTTTTAGAATTAGGCTTCGAATATTTGTGAAAAGAAACGAAAGTTGATTTGCGACTGGTAGCTTTGATCCACTTCCCCTCGCGTAGCTCTATTCGGTGTTGTGCACAGATGCATGCGGCGACTCATGCGAGAGATGTGAAGTTTTGATTGATGACTTAAAGGATTCGGAGATTTCACGCACGCAATCATCAGAGGGGTTGTAGATGTAGCACTTTCTATTTACGGACAGTTTGTTAAAGCGAAACTTAAATCTTGAGGATTGAGTTTTGCCAAATTCAGCCAGTTTCTTTCTGGCAAGGCGAGTAGCTGGCGAATAGTCTTCACTAACGGCAACATTTACTTCCTTCAGCTTCGAACTACTCAGAAGTATTTGCTGCTTGAGCTTGAAGGAAGAAAATTTGGCAATGATTGGCCGGCACTTATTGGGATGATAACCGCCAAGCCTGTGTGCTCGTTCGATTAGTATTTCAGAGGGTGCTATTTCTAATCTGGATGAAAACACATTCATCAGCTTTTCTTCTGTCTGGGCCCAGGACTCTGACTGGGCATCAGGCAGCCCAAAGAATAAGAGGTTGTCTCGCCGCTGCGTATCCTCGAGCTCATCTTGCCGAGCACGCAGTTGATCGTTTTCGCTGCTAATATGGCTAATCGATTGGCGAAAATGCTGTATCTCTTCCTGGACTTCCTCAATCGCGACCGTTTTGCGCTCTACTTCAGTTAATCGTTTGTCTAAAACAGTAAGCTTTTCTTGAAAACTCGCCTGTGTTTTTTTTTTAAGCTCATCAACAGATTTGATTAGATCTGTCTGGTCCCTCTCCATTTTTTTCGATACGCGTGTTTACAGCTTGTAACATCATGAACACATCATTAAACTTCTTAGTCTGTGAATCAGTAAGAGGACTTTGCACTTGGGCTCTAGTGTTAGGTTTGGGATTGAGCTCGACATCACCGGACAACATAAGCAATTGAGTTACAACGTCAAAGCACTCATGAAAAACAGAAAACAAAACTCCCGGGCGTGGGAACAGCAACAAACAAACGTTATTTGACTTTTTAGCATACAGAGATGTAACCGAACTAACCTGGACGACAAAGCAGAATGGATTAGTGAACTGCATCGTAGTGCTGTTCACACGCCCACTAAAGGCGCCGGGATTCTGCCAGCTCTTCATATAGGCAGCCGTCGATGATGTCGTCGATCCGATTCCTTCGTTTGGTAGAGGGATGACCGTAGACACGTCGCTGTTGCACGGGCAGGCTGATACTTTCATATCGTTGAGATGGCAGGACAGCCCGCTGGTGTCGCTTATCGCTGGAGATATCGATACGGCGGTGAAATGAATCCATGCCGTAACCTGGACGACAAAGCAGAATGGATTAGTGAACTGCATCGTAGTGCTGTTCACACGCCCACTTTGATTGTAATGTCTGCACGAGTTGCCGCTGGCAGGAAAACCTTATTGTTGAGCATGCAAATAGTGTGTCGTCCGAGACGGTTGAGTATGTGCAAGCCTGCTTTGGTTCGTGAGAGCCTTTCTTCTTGGGTCATTAAATGCCTTTCTATTAGTTTCCCCACTGTGTTGTGGATACCAAGGTGCAGTAGTTTTTAGTGCTTGCGTATCTGGGAAGTCCTAGGGCACGTTTATATGTTTGTCTAATTAGGGAGTTTAGTTTTTCTACAGCCTTTTTTCTGAGTTGGTAGTAGGGCAATGAGTAGGTGACTCGACCGATTACAAAAGCGTGGATTAACTTGCATAGGTCTGATTCCTTCATTCCCTGATTTTTCATTGCCACTCTCCTTAGAAGTCTAGTCGTTTGCTGTACAGATGCCTGTAACTTGTTGATAGCTTCTGTGTTATGAGTGTTATGCTGCATGAGCATTCCTAAAACCCTGATTGTGCGAACAGTGGGGACAACGTTTCTATTTACTGTCATATCGATTGTGGAGCGCGCTGCACTGTAGGGGTCATCCTTCTTGTTTTTGGTTCCAATTACTAAGTGCTCGGATTTGTTGGGAGAACAACTAAGGCCCATTTTCTCTATGTACTCCTGTACAGTGTCGGCGGCTGTTTGCAACGCGTCACAGATTTGCCCATCTGAGCCTGTGCAGGTCTATATGGTGATATCATCAGCATACAGCGAGTGCCTAATGTGTGGGATCTGATCCAAGAGAACGGGCAGGCCACACATCATAATGTTAAAGAGGAATGGTGATAACACGGCTCCTTGTGGAGTTCCCCGTGTTCCAAGAGTGATTTTGTCGTTTTTGAGGTCGCCAATGGTTAGTTCAGCCGTGCGTTCATGCTGAAAAGTTCTGATATTATTGTAAGTGCGACTGCAAACATTCATTTGGGCCAAGTTGTCAATTACAGCAGCATGGGACACATTATCAAATGCTTTAGTGATATCCAGGCCCAGGATGGTCCTGGTAGCCGCTGTGTGTCTAGGATTTATTATATCATTGTGAAGTTGCAGCATTATATCCTGTGTGGATAATTGATGGCGGAATACCAACATTGTGGGGGGTAACAGGCATAAACTGTTAAGGGGGGACGCGGCACTTCGGGACCGAAAATCAGCCAAAAAATCGAGTTTTCGCGGACCTTCTTTTCGCGTTCCCGACATCATTGCGCACCTATTTACAAATTTTCATAGCAGAATACCATCAACTTTTATCGTTATTCAACTTTAAAAAACCGAAAACGGGCGTCCTGCCCTTTAAATTGAGGGCGAATAACGCAGGTTTCGGCTCTACGATACGCGGGAACTACGCACTCGATCGGCGCCATTTTGGTCTTGTTTGAAAGAACGCGTTTTCAGCTGTTTTTTTTTATTCAGTAAGCAACATTGAGCGTTTCCCCGGCTCGAAAAATGGGGCCTCAAAGACGAAGAGCCGCGGTCACTGCCATTGGCTAAACGGCGCACGTGACTGAAATGGCGCTTTCCGGTTGGCTGGAAGCTCGCGGCTTGCGCCTGCATACGCGACCCGACGCCATTTTGAAAGGGTTACCGCTGTGACGCCTCGAAATCGGCAGAGCACTCTGAAGCTTCTGATCGTATCGCCATGCCTGGCAACGCAAAAAAAGTATCGAACCGTGCACGCATTTGGTCGCAGGAAACGCAAAGGTCGTGGGAGAAAGTCTACGAAGTCATCAGAGCCCTTGGTTGACTCCGACGAACGATGTGTCGACGCTCCGCGGCCGTTCAGCAATGGTGCGACCGAGCGCGTTGCCTCCGACGACGATGACGGTGAAGCGAACTCCGGACGACTACGAATCGACGCCAAGGTGGTGACAAACGCCGAAGTTGAAGAAAATCATGCCCGGGAGAAAGCGACGCTCGACCGGCTTTCATCGGCGCCAGCAACTGCACGGAAAATTGACTTTTTCACCGCGAGTTGTAGCGAGGCAACCGCACAGGACTCGGACCACGCTGCTCCTTATCTGCTTATGCATCTAGATATCCTAAACGCGATAATGGGTGCCTTGTGTTGCAAAGCCTGCCACGGACCGGCTACGATCGTCAGAGGGGATCGGGACTACGGACTTGCCGTGAAAGTGCTAGTGCAGTGTGAAAGGTGCGGCGAGATCGCGAATGAATGGACTTCGCCCCGCGCGAACGGCACGAAAACGTGCAATCCGTTTGAAGTAAATCTTCTCGCTTCGAGGGCGATGGTGGCTACCGGCAACGGCCAAACGAAAATGAACGATATTTTCGCAACATTGGGCATCTCACACCGCGGTATGCACCACAAGACGTTTCAGCGGCATTTGAAGAACACGCTGGCACCCGCTGCAACGCGAGCGGCTGAGTCCGCTATGAGCGAATGTGCGGAAAAGGTTCGAACAATTTATGATGACTTGTGCTTCGGCCACCGGGGCAATATTGCCGTTAGCTACGACGGCACGTGGAAGACGCGAGGCCATTCTTCCCACATCGGCGTGGGCACAGTTATAGAATTATTTAGTGGCTACGTGTTGGACTACGTCGTTCTTTCCAACTTTTGCCTAGGCTGCGAGGTGGGCCCAAAGCCTAGTAGTGAGGGCTATCAAGAATGGAAGGCTAACCACAAATGCCAAAAAAATACGAACAGCAAAGCGGGGCAAATGGAAGTGGAGGCGGCTCTAATTCTATTTCAGAGGTCGCTTGAACGCCATGGCCTGCGCTACACAACTATGCTGTCTGATGGAGACTCTAGGACATTTTGCGCCATACAAGACGCCTAGTTGTATGGTTACATTGACGTGCAGAAGGAAGACTGTATTAATCATGTACAGAAACGGATGGGCACCGCATTGAGAAACCTGGTGCAGAAACAAAAGTGCGATGGGAAAAGAGGCCTTGGTGGGAAAGGCAGGCTCACAGGTGAGCTGATCACCAGGCTGAGCACATATTATGGCCGGGCTCTGAAATCGCATGAAGGTGACGTGGGCGAAATGCAAAAGGCTGTGATGGCCACATACCGCCACGTCACCTCCACTGATGAATGCTTGGACCACAGTCTGTGCCCAGCTGGTGAAACTTCATGGTGTCGGCACAATGCCGCAAAAGCAAAGGGTGAGCCCGACCCCAGGCATGCCTACGATCTACCGAAAGACGTGGCAGAGGCATTACTACCGGTTTATACCCGGCTTTCGGAAAGAGCCCTGCTTCAGAGGTGCGAACACGGCAAAACGCAGAACTCCAACGAGAGCCTACATTCGGTAATCTGGAGTTTGGCCCCCAAGGAGCACCATGCGTCCCTGTTCGCTGTTGAAGCAGCTGTGTCAGAAGCAGTGTTGCGCTTCAACACGGGCAATTTGAATTCTGCAACGGCAATCTTAGGTGAAATGGACATGAATGCGACAAGTACTGGTGCCAGGAGAGCGAGAGAAAAAGACCACCGTCGCAGCATTGTCTCCAACAAGAAAAGAACAGCCTCATTGGAACTCCGGAAGCTAGTGAAGAGGAGGCATGAGCACAGAATGCATTCAGACTATGCTTCTGGTGCGTTTTGAAGTTGTCTTGTTGCATCTTCTGCAATAAAAATGTGTGCCCACGTTTTTTCTCGATTTCTCAAAACGACGATTTTCATGTGCTTCCCATTATGCCGGAGCAATATCTCTTGTTCTATCTGGGTTATCATTACGATTTCTTTTTTGTTTCGAAGATAAATGCAGGGGATGTGTCGTAAAGTAAGTTTTATTGTAATAATTTTTGGAAAAAATTCTCTAAATGGATCTTTTGTTTCAAGTGTAGATGGGGAAATTTTTCATGTCATATTCAACATCCCACAACTTTGCTTCGAAATAGCCCAGAACAATGATTTATACTTTATTGCACACTGTGAACATACCGAATTGGTTCTATAGGTTGCACATCAATATCCAAGTTACAGTTAATTAGCTAATTAGGCCTTAATTGAAAAAGCCGCAGTACATTATATCTTTAAAACTAATTGTCACAGCAAAAAAATAATTAGATTTTTGAAATCAGCAGTAAAATCTACATAGGCTCTCTAAATTTGACTGAGGTACTCGCAAAAATAAAAGAGTTTTTGGAAGGTGTAGCATCCCCCCTTAATCGTTGCAGAATTGCGTGTTCCATTACTTTCCCTAAACATGATGTAAGGGAAATAGGCCGAAAATTTTCCAGGCTCAATGTCTTGACCGGCTTGGGAATAAATATTACTCGAGCATGTTTCCAACTTGGCGGTAGTGTCCCAGACACCCAATGTTTGTTCATAAGGTCAGTAATTGCCATAATAGACTTATCGTTTAGGTTACACAATATTTTGTAGGAAATTTAATCATCTCTGGGGAAGCTGTTGTACGAATACTATTCAAAACAGCACGTATTTCCGCCTCGGTTATATCTCGATCTAGCTCATGGTTAGTATTTGCAGAGTATTCAGGCATTTGTAATGAGTCTACCTGTGTGTTTAAATACCTGTTTTTCAGTTCTTGCACTAATTCACGGTTGGTGCCCGTGTATTTGTAAACGAGCTGATGCATTTTATTGCGCGACGTGCTTTTAGTCTGCTCAGGATTCAATAAGTGCCTGAGGAGATGCCAGGTGTTTTTATTTCCTAGCTGAGCGTTGAGCCTGTCACATAGCTGATGCCATCGTGTTTGACTAAGTTTTTTTGAGTACTCCTCGATGTCCTTGTCAATTCGCGCTAGTCGGCGCTTTAACTTTCGATTGTGCTTTTGGTGGCGCTATCGGCGGTGTAACTTGGCTTGTGCTTCCCACAGCTGGGCTTCGAGTCTGGGACGGGGCCGTCCCGCTCCATTGGAGTATCGCATGTAGCCCGTTTAGCATCGTTAGTGAGATTGGTAGTCCACTCATTGAGATCTTCGATAGTGGTGGTTAAGCGCTTGTTTCGGGAATCGAAAGACATCCCATTTCGTGTGTTTAGTAGCGAATTTCGTTTTTTGCAGCTTTTAGTGGGTACGTTGATGGAAAGCAGGTAATGGTCGCTTCCTAAAAGTTTGTTCAGTGTTTTCCCACGTAACTGCGTAAGCGTTTTAACAAGTGTCCAATCGGGGGTTGTGTTCCGACTGACGCTATTCGCAATCCTGGTTGGTCGATCGGGGAGCGTGAGTAGGGTAAGACCCAAGTCCCTAATCCTTTCCCATAGTTTAGTGCCCTTGCGGTTACATTTGGGGTAGCCTCATTCGGTATGTTTGTCATTAAAGTCACCCATTATTATCAGCTGTGAGTGACCTGCTATCATGCTAACTTTTCTGAGAAGTGAGGCAATGTGGGTACTGTTACGGATCCCAGCGTTCTTCACCAGTAGTCACTTCGGATCCCAGCGTTCATCACCAGTTGTTGCTGATTGGGGTCTACCCGGTCTATTGTGGTAGCGTGGCGTAACTTCGAGTGGAGGAAACGAACGCTGACAAGGTGGGGATACGAAAAACAAACAGGTTTCTGGCACTATTTACACTTATTTATAGCATAGAGAGGTTAGGAGTTGCACAAACCACGAGCGTGGTGGTTGAACCGTTACATGGTTCAGAGCGACGTCCAGCACTCTGCGGCGTCGTTGTAAGCCCCGTCGGGCTCCTCCTCCTCGAGTGGAGCACCAATCACACACACAGAACACCGCCCACAGGGCATCAGTCAGTAACGCACGGTCCGCCGAATACAGTCGACTCTCGTTAATACGAAGTTCACGGGGACCGCGAAAAACTTCGAATTAAGCGGAATCCCAATTGACCACAATGAACGAAAAATACCTTTATTTCAAAGCAGTTTATGAGAAAAAAAAATATGTGATTTCTGTTTGCTGAATCTTGCAGCAGAAAGCAAGTCCTGCAGGCTGTATATGTGCCCGAGTGGTTCCTCGGCGTTGCTCTCAGCAGTGAAAAACCGCTGCGCGAGTGCAAGGCCTGCGGCTACATCAGCAGCCCGCGGTAGTGGCTCACTTGCGGCGGCGGCGTCATCAACCTCAGTTTCGTGACTAGGCTCGCTGGGCCGAACCATCTCCACGATCTCAGCGTCCGACAGTGCACGGCACGTTTCTACTGAACTGTCAGTGGCAATGTACTCCTCGAAAGGGAAGCCGCCGAGAGCTGGCAGGAGACCATCAACGTCAAGCTCACTTGTGTCTTCTTCTCCCACTGTACAAGACGCCAAGTCAAGCGTCTGATAAGGCTCGCGAGTTGCCATAGTAAATGCACGTGGAGCTTCGTCGCACGTGGAAACGCTGAGTCCGCACACGACTGTAACGAGATCAACAGTGAGGCCCGGAACCGGAACTGTTGGAGCAGCCGCTTCGTGATCTGGGGCGCTGCATGCAACTGCAGTGCCATCAGCTGACGCTTTGAGCTGCGGCGCTGTGGTCAACTGCGATGCCCTTGGGTGCCGGTCGCACACGCATTGTTGTTTAGCACTTCGAAAATAGGAAATTTAACAAACATTACGATTTCCTCAGGGAATTCGATCGAAAATGAATTCGAATTAACCGAAATTTCAGGCCTCTAGCTTTAAATTAGACACTTGAATCGCGGAGACACGACCTGTGCGGTCGGTCTGCTTCACCGTCTCGCTAAACAAGCTAGCACATTGGCTCTCGGACCATCTTTTAATTCCTTTGTCGCTCCCCGCCGCTGGACACTGGTTTTGAGAGAACTGGGGTTCAGGGCGTGGGAGCGCTGCCCGGTTACGTTTCTCAGCGACAGCATGATGCCTACTGACGACGGTCATAACAGTACTAGTATCTCTGGGTGGACTATGCAAATTTGAAACGTATACGCTGCTGTCTGAGCGTTTGTGGGGCAGAAGTTCTACGAGAGTGTGAGCTATATCCGGATATTGCAAGTCATGTTGGATTGCCGTGAGATTGCGTTGCACCAGTATGGCAGTATCCGGTTGCTTACCGGCAGTGGTAAATTCGTTGAATGTGGGATATCCAGAAAGTTTTGCAGGATAGCCTGTCTTCTGTAACGCAATTATATCAGGGGACTGGTCGGCGGATTGGAGGTGCAATTGCAAAGCTGCCCGTTTGTTGCGGTAGCTCCTGCAATGCCACTCACTGCCAGAAGAGCGTGCTAGTCGTGTTGGCCATCTTTTCGTGAATATGGTGTTGCCCTGACAGATTGGGTTGAAGGCATTTTGGGACTTTTGTGAACAATGGGCTGCGTGGGAGTTGAAGGCGGTGTCTTTGATGTGATTACGTCGGTCGTAGCTGCACTCTCGGTCAGAGCGGGAAGCGAATAAGCGAGCTGTAAGGTTAGCGAGAGCCATACCAAGGGCGCCGATACTCTCAGTGAGCTGTCGGTTTTGAGTTGTTTGCTCCTTAGACATTTTGTCAAATAGAAATTCTAGCCTTTCAATTCGATCATTGATTTGCGAGATGTTCGGGTCTGTGGTGGTAATTACGGCTGTTGGTTCGGCAGCTTTAGGTTTCGGGCCCCTGACTGCGTCTACGTCCATTGTGGCAGTGTTTTCATTTTGCGCGGCACGGGTCACGATCTGTTTGGTACTGTTCGTAATAGCGGCGCTAGCGGGTGCTTGTTTGCATTCCAATTGTTTAATTTTATCATTAGCGGCAGCCAATTATTGTTGCAATAGTTTGACCTGTTCTGCCAACTCCCTCACCTGTTGGTTTTCGAAGGGTTTTGTCTGCGGCTGTCGCAGCTTGTCCGTCTGCCAAGCAACACTCTTTGTACAGCTGGAAGTCTGCTGTGATCCCGGGTCCTTGACGGGGATCGGGAGCGGGCACCGTTGTCAGGTCTGGTAGCACTGCTGCTCCTTCCCCCAAGCGGCGGAAAAGATTCTTGATAGTTCTTATTGTGGGTAGTAGTACCCTCGGTCTGAGAGCCTGAAAGGTGCTGAGTTGCTTTGTCAGTGCTCTTGTCGTTTCCTGGAAACTTTCTTTTCAGGAATCGGTATTTACAGTTGCGACTGCCGGTTAGGTGGCCGCCTTTACAAACGACACATTGCGCCGGGCAAGTGAGTTCTTTGCTGTCCATAGGTTGCGGGTGGCTTTCGCCACAACGACGACAGTTATCTTGTTTCAGCTTCGGACACACGTTGGTCTTATGACCAGTTTGTCTGCAATTGAAACACGCCTCTACCTGTTCTCTGAAGGGAAATATCAAGAGCGTGAAAGCAAGGTAGCGGGCATGCTTGGGTAGGGTATGACCAGCGATGGTTAAGACAAAATGTCTGGTCTTTCCCAGTCGCCAAGTGCTTACGATGTCAATAGTTAGATTGCGGGCGAGAAGCTCGTTGAAAATCTGGTCATCACTTTCGAAGCTGTGCGCATTGAATATTATGCCTCTAACATAGTTGTCGGGCGCAGGGGCATACACAGCCATGGCACAGGATTGGTCGGCAATTTTCAGTTGGGTGATTTGTAGTCTTCCGGCGGTAACCGTGGCAGTGAGCATGGCATTGGAGTGGGCGTGTGGTCGTGCACGGGAAGGAGTCGGCTTGCCGTGTTGGGTGTCGGTGGTCACATTGTTGGCCGCGTCTGAGTGGTGCTCGGGATCAGGACGGCGATATGGGCAGTGCATAGCCAACACAGTATGTGACCATGATCCGTCATTAAGCTCTTCATCAGTTATTGGCGTTCCTGTTACGACAACTCCCATTTTCCTGTCTGGGACGCACTCTAGAAGCGAACACTGAAAGAGAAAGACTGCATCTCTTCGCAACGATGCCGGAGTTAGGGTAAGCACGGCGGCCTAGCATAGTCAAGCATGGTGCATTGCGTTCACAGCAGCAAAACAACGACTTGCCGGTGTGAAGTGGTGATTTCCAACGGTGCCTGGTGTCATCTTGGAGCGTTGGGTCGCTTTTCATATGTAGAAAAGGGAAGTTGTGGCAATGCAGCTAGGTGAAAATGCAGAGGCCATGCGAATTGTGTCCGTGAGCTCTGGCGATCACAGCGTCTCCCTTACACTACCAGATATATACCTGCAGACAAGTGTCTTATGTTTTTTTTAATGCGAAGCATTTCTTAGTGAACTTCGGCTGCTTTGAGTGTATCTATCTAGCCTCTTACGTTTGGGTGCTCTCATGGTCACCCCATTTACTTGGCGTGAACCAAAATTAGCATGAGAGGGTAAGATTGTTTGACAAATAGGACGCGCTTGTTAAGACATGAATAATGTCACAATCCCGTTGCGTACGTCGTCTAACACTTCCCGCCAGACAGTGGCACATACCCACGGGCGGGTATGTGCCACAGGTGATAGACACTTTGTATCTGCTCAGGAACGACAAGAACACACATGGGCAATTTTAACGTGCAATCGTTAAGAAATACCCGACATCGGTAACATCGACCCGACGAGTCCCAGCTGGAATGGAACCCAAGCATTCTGGGTGCCAATGAAGCATATTACCACAGAGCTATGCCAGGTCTCGGAACTACTTTTCAAATAGACGCTAATATTCGTGAAATGGTAATAGTGGTTTCATTGCTGCCTACCCAATTTCATAAACATTGCATATGTACCATTTTCACAGCCGTCACGTCGAGTTAACGTCAGATGTGGTTATTTGCCTTGCACTGAAGTTGACCTATATAGCAATGTCTAGGGTAAGCATCTTCGCGAGCATCAGCGCTTCATATCAGCTTCTGGTGTTGCCAATACTCATGTTCCAGTTAGCATCGTTGCGTAGGTGCAAATAACTGGTTATATAAACATCTGCGACTCTTCAACATATGTCTGTGTATGCGACATTTGTGCATTAATTTAGCGTCATTTCATGACATGTGGCTCAATAAAAAAAATTGCAACATGGTCACTTTCTTCTGCATGCTTCGTGGATTCCCACGTACGCGTTATCTGGCGAATTTTTTACGGAACGCTTTTTCTTTCTATATACCGTCTTTTATGCTCCTTAATAATCTCGCTGCGGAGCTCATTTTTTAAAGCAGTGACTGACCCAAGCATATGCCATGTATATGCGTGATTTTAAACAAAAGCGAAGGCCACCTGTTTCCATTAAGGTGAGTGTGGAACACTCTTTTTTGCCTTTTCGCGTCACATAGTACCTGATCTTACTACGAAATGGCAGCAAACCAATAATCCCTCGCATACCACCTCAAGGAATTAAGTCTCTTACCACCTCAAGGAATTAAGAACGACACCCTCGCTATGAGTGAAGTAAAATGCAAACTTAAAGGCTCGCTTTCCTTGTTAGACCCACTGTCAATGAGAACGCACAGACAATAATGCCGGAGAAAGTTCTATCTGTTCACGTCGGGTAACACATGATCTTATGACGAGCTGGCGGCTGATCGATTGTAATAGTACTGATTACTAATAACATCCACTATACTTTGTTGTAGGTCCGTGTGCTCAAACTTGGGCGCACAGTAAAGAACGCTACGTGGTCGGAATTCGCGGAGCCCTCTACTACGGCGCATTACATAATCATATGGTGGCTTTGGGATATAAAACCCCCCATGTTGATCAATCAATTAATCATCATGCTTTCGTTGGCAGTGTTGTTCTTATCAATTTATGGATATGCAATGTATCACCTTTGCCGTTCCTCCTTTTCTGCCCTTTTCCTTCCTGTGTTATACAAGGCTATGGTATGCTTCACCCTAACTTTCATTTCCCGAAGGTAGATTGGGCGAGTTGGTGGGGTTAATATATAAAACATTGCTTAGACATAGAACAAAGCAAAGAAGTGACACACACCCAGCGCCTTATATGGCACTTCCTTCCTTCGTCCTGTGTCTTAAGTGCTATTTTATATACCTTTGCTTTCTAATCTCGCAATGTTGAAGCGGGCAGAAGTCTGCTTATTCAAGCTGAAACCTTCTATTGGGGGAACTTGTTCCCGGGAAACGAAACGTCGCACTACAAGCAGCACTCGATCGGTGCACACTGATAGCGGCGAGCAGAGCGTTGGCTTTTATTCATGTACTGTCGAATATTCCAGCGTTATTGCAGGTGGCTGCGTATATTAGCAAATCGACAAAACTATTCGCATCCGGCGCACAATCTGAATATTCTCTGATGTGGGGTATAAAAAACAAATGCCCAGCCCATACCGTAAACATATAGCAGGCGCACAATATGAACAGAAGGACCTCCCACATTCGTGCATCTTCCGAAACATAATAATAATATCTGGGGTCTCACTTCCCAAAGCCATGGTTATTAGAGACACTGTCGTGTAGGGCTCTGGAAATTTCGACCATCTGGCGCTCTTTATTGCTCACTGACATCACAGCACATGGCACCCATTTCGGCTTCGCTGAAATGCGACCGCCGCGGCCAGGATCGAATCTGCGACATTTTGGTCAGCAGTCGAGCACCTTAGCCTCTGATCCATCATGGCGGACGTCCTGAGACATAGTATACCTGTCTTTGCCGAGCGTTGCAAACAGCCCTTGGCGACAAATTCCAAGTACATCATAATACACGTGTGAAGCTATGCATTGTCTTCTTCTTGCCCTCCTCCTCACTTCTCGTGACATTTGCTTCCCTTTTCCATCTTCTTACTTTGCTATAATACACCAGGCTATGCAATTTTTTACCCTCTCCCTTTCTTATCTCTTTCCCCTCCTCTTGCTTCCCCTTCCCACACCTTGTAAATGTCCGAAGATTGGCGCAGCTGTGTCCAGTGGCTGCTAGGCAGCGGCACAGTCACTTCAGAGCTATAGACGCTAGGAGCAGAGTCGGCAAAGCGTTTTCGGGTTACCCGGTAGCTTCTGCCAGACTTAACAGCTGTGCCATAACTCCGCTGTTGAAAGGAAACGCTGTGATGGCAGCAAGGCGCGAAAATTCGTCGCAGCAGAGTCGACCGCTGGTTTAGCCAGTACCTGGAAAGTCTCAACCAGCCATCGCTAAAGGCAGCGAAGAAATCAACACCAAGCTGATGCATGAAAATAAAGAAAAATAAATTAAAAATGCATAGTGCTTTGTTTTTAAAAGCTGCTGCCATGAACGCAGAATTCTTCGCTATAGAGGCACTGTAATAAGCGCAATATTTCAAAAAAAATAGTTTTCGTCGAACTTACGGAATGAGTAGCACAAAGAACACTGATGCTAGCAAGGGGCTGAGGCAGCGATATCTCCTGAACCCGCTGTTATTCATGGTGCAAGTGGTGAGGATGGAAAAAGCCCTAGAAGGTGGTAACCTCGGTTTTCATCTTCACACAGACAGGCAGTGGTTTTGATTGAGTGGCAGCTTTCCAGTTTATTTGATGCTGACAATCTTATCCTATTTGCGGACAGCCGAGATGATACCCAACGGCTGCTGGATATATGCGGGGTAGAAAGTGAAGCTCTTGGAGTAGGGTTTAATGTAACAAAACAGTGATAGTATTCACTGAGCCAACTCAAGTGGTGTCAACACAGAACCATGAAATACTGAGCATAAGCTAATACAAGTAACCCAGAGTATGGGTAAATGATAGTGATCGACAAGGGGTACAGGAAAAAACTGTGGCAGCAAAGGGAAACAGGAAAGCTGCAATAACACGGAGCGTTACGGGGATGAGTAGGTACGGCTGCTTCGAGGTTTCTGAAAATGTGTTATGGTTTCGGGGCCTACATGTGGTAACTCAGTGGTGGGTGTGTTAGGTCAGAGGTACAATCAGGAATGGGTGCGACTCAAATGACTGTGGGACGCCTCGCGTTGGGCGTTCAGGGAAAGACGACGAACGAGGCTGTAAAATCGATATGAGATGGGCAAGTTTTGGGGGAGGGAAGCTCAGAGCGAAACGAGATTTGAAGAAAAGCTAAGAAACGTTAAATAGCCTATATGGGAACAAATGTTATTGACTCAGGGTGAATAAAAAAACAATAGACCATCTCCCCAAAGGGAACCCCTGATGGGATTCGAAGCAGCAGCGGTGCACACGGCATTGACCCGGTTGAAATGGGCGTTAATGCGGGTGCCAAAAAAAGGGTTGAAGCGAAACTCGGTGTAGCGTTTACTCGAGTAAACATTTGTTTGAAAGGCACAGAATGGGAAGCAGGACGCGTTGAAGACGTGTGCGCTTGGCTTACCGCGCATTGCTAGGAGGGCGTGAGCTACTGTCAAAATGAAATAAGGAATTATGCGTTTTATGAATATTCAAGGGGTAGCACTTTACTTAAAACGCGTAGCTATAAAGAAAGTGTCATCAAAAAAAGGAAAATGCAGAAAATCTAGAGAAATATGCAAAAAAAGAAAATGCAAAGAGGAAAATGAAATCTGTAAAGGAGCTAAGGGAAAAGGAGTTCTGATTGAATGATGGAATATCCACGCATGTGTATTTTACGGCAAAAGCCTACTTTGAGCTTTAGGGGCAACAATAGAAAGCTGAACAATTCCGCAATATAAATAAGTACTGGTTAAATTCGAACGCCAAAAAAAAAGCTTAGAGACTGAATCACAGGCAAGGAACATTGTCTCTGCTTCTGCCTCTCAGTTTTCTTCCGTTTTCAACATGTGGCTTTCTTTCAGATAGCCCAACAAACAACACTCTTAAAGTACTGGGGGCAGAAAAGTTTAGAGAGAAAGCCAAAAATTAATAGTCAGAACTAATAACGTAATTCTGCAGTAATGGGCAGACAGCTGGACTACGAATTTACGTTTTCTTTTTTGTATGGTTAGATTGAATTAATTGAGGTAAAGAAGGCATTAGCTCAACTTCAAAAAAAAGTTATCTTTTTCATCTTCTCTTTGTCGAGCCTGGTAGCTCACGTCATCACACATGGTTATAAAGGGTCATTCATGGCCCCATGCGTCCATCCACCAGTTTGAAAACCAAAAAAACAGAACTATCATTTTCGCAAAAAAAATGAAAATTTGAGGGTGCTTGAGCCTCGCTTTCAAGTGCAGATTGTGATAGCATAATGGCCCTAATGCGGATCTTCATACGCATCGCCTCCTGAACTGCAAGCCTTCTTTAGTTCCCGCTGCATTCCTCAACCGGGCCATAAAGAAACGAATGACTGTGCGTGTACTGTTGGCCGTTTCAAAGTATCAATAAATGCCCACTGCAAGCAGAGTGGCTAAGCACCCACTACGCCGTAATTATTATCTTTTTTTTTTATGAATCAGCGAACGGCTCAATGTGTGTTTGTAGGGCAACACACGAACCTACGTAGCTGTTCACTTTGTTGATGGTTCCGCTGCTGATGATGACAAAATATACTTGATTGATTTATTTGTGGGGTTTAACGTCCCAAAACGACAAAATATACTTGACCGCTTTGAAATGTGTGGACCTTTAAAACACCCACTCGTTGCTCACTTCGCATGTTTCAACAACTGGCGTGATTCTAAGCTTCTGCCACGCAATATATGATGCGTTAGGAGACTCTTCTCATGTGACATTCATTCAGAGTTTCTTTTTAAGGTAGTTTCACTAAATGTTGTAGCTCTGTACGTGGCCTAAGATGTTCTCTCCTAAGCCGTGTGCAGAGCCACAATATTTGGTTAAAATACATGTAAAAAATTGCACAGGCAAAAAGAAACATGACTGTGTGGTAGAACATCTGCTTGTCCTGGAAACAACTGGGTCCACACTCAGACGACAAAATTTTCATTTTTCATTTTATTTTCATATTTGTCGATTTTTGCGTCATGGACAAGATTATTTTTCGCTCACAACCAACGGTGCCGACACCTAAGTCAGAATTTTTGTGAAACGAGAACGAGCTCTTTGTCGCTATCGTCTAAAAAAGGGGGTTTCTTTTTTATATCACCTGCATTTTTCCCTTTTTCACAGAGTGTGCGCCCTTCCACAGCGTAAATGTTGCGAAGAGTCTTTTTATTTTGGAAGCTCTGTTACTGGTGGTGCATGTCCCAGCATTTATAAAAACTCTACCGAAACTGCAGAGGGTAGCACATCTTGATTTAAAGGCACTGCTTGTATCCCATTTTAAGTCAGGAGAAGCTACATGCGGCAGCAGATCGTCTCCGTGTCTGAGCAAACAGATCCCACTCATGCACAAGGCAAAGTTCTTTGGAGGCGGAATCCCCAGGCGTACGGCTCGTGACATCATCGAGAGTGCGCACTCAATGGTGCAAACATAGTGTGGGTCGTCTTTGAGGAGGAAGTGTCACGGACTTATAAAGTTGCACCTGACTATACAGTTTAACGCCGTTATAACCCTGATGTAAAGAATTATTGGCTATAGCAAACTTTACGGAGCTTGGCTTGGTCGAGGTTGATTTCAGTGAAACTTCTTCTTCTTATAATGAAACCAAAAACACAGCGGCTGCCGCGATATCGGCTTTAACGAACAAATATTTTCTTGTCCTAAAGACAGGAATACGAGAGGAAAAACCACCGGCTGCTCTTGCCTCGTGGTTTCGCCCCTTCGTGTTCATTTACTGTCTTTTTTTCGCTTCTTCTTCTTTTCTTTTGTACAAATGTTATTCACTATGCAATACCAACTCACCCTGCTTTCTTTTCTTCGAAGAAATATGTAGTTCGTGTGAAGCCCAGAGCGCGAAAGTTAACACAAAAAGCAAAATAAACTTTGAAAGACGATTCACAACCATGTTTATTGCGTTTGGTTGTGACATCAAAGACTGGGTAAAACTGTGTTTTAAAATTTCGTGGAAGTTCTCCGTGCCACTTGGAGAAACTAGCGAAGACTCAAACAGCTGAAGTATGACCATTGGCGTGTGTGCAGGTAGGGGGGGATGACTGCCCACCCCCTAGTCACATTAGGGGTGGGGGCAAAATCAGCCCTATACATTGACATAATAAGGAGGGGGGCACTGCAACAAACTTTTGCCCCCCCCCCCCCTCCTGAAGGAGAACCCTGTGCACGCCTATGGATATGGCCCGCTCATGCTTGGACCCTGTGGAAGACAATAATCCACGCAGTGCTGCAAAACGTCATCATACAAAAACTATATTTCTTCAAATAAATATATCAGTCTTGAAATGCCATAACTGATGTAGAGGCTACAGACAGACTGTGTCGTTTATATTCGACTTGAAGCCCAGAATAATGTGTTTTTGTGTGCAGCATATTTGCAGGAGCCTGAATATCGACTTGTTACTGCCTAATTTCATCTTTACTGTTACTACGAATATCCGATATACCAAACTAAGTTGTGGTCCTGATGCCACTTTGCTATAACAAGTTTCCACTGTAGTACTTATGAGTGCTTAAATTTGTTTAGCGATGGCGATACAGTAGTGTTCAGCACACGTTCGACGTCGCCTACCTGAGGTGACTTTTGCCCCATGGGTTCTCTGACCAGTGACACAGCACAAAGACAGTGCCCCTGCTCTTCGGACCCTACACCTAAACGGCTGACCACCCGCACCCATTGCAGCGCGTCAGTGCGTGGCCTCTTACGTGGTGTCGCTCCTTCTCACTATGTAGAGAGGGAGTGCACAGTTCCGTGTAGCCG
Organism: Rhipicephalus annulatus; assembly: GCA_013436015.1. Classification (NCBI taxonomy): domain Eukaryota; kingdom Metazoa; phylum Arthropoda; class Arachnida; order Ixodida; family Ixodidae; genus Rhipicephalus; species Rhipicephalus annulatus. The sequence continues at coordinate 888,350 of WOVY01000950.1, read as the reverse complement.
CGTGTCTTCTCTCTCTCCATAAGTAGAGGTCACAGTGTCACGTTGAAAAGCCACGCGCTGATACGCGGCAACGCGTGCGTTGGTTAGCGGCTTCTGGCATCCCGCGGTGACGGTGTCAAGCCGAGTGATGAAAAAAAAAAAAAAACATCCTCTCGTGATCACATTTCCAAGACGTAACTTGTCTCCGAAATTTGTAATGTCATCAAAAAGTCCCACACCGGAACGTCAAATGATGGTGTCACCATCTACATGACACCATCACTTTGTCAGAGGTGCGCCGATCAAGGACATAGCACAAAACGATGTGAAAGAAAGCCTATACGTTGCCTGTGATCCTTGAGGCATTGCGAAAACTTCGTTAGCTGAAAAAAGCTTTCAGAGGGGGGTGCCAGAGGTTCTATATACATCGAGATATAAGAAAAATAGGTTTAAGGGGCCATAGGTGGTTTATTTATATGTGCACATGTTTCCGTATGTGCATGTGGGTTCTTGTATGTATACATTAGATGGTAACTCTATACAGTTGTGTATATTGCCTGTGTCATTATATCTGTTGTACCTGTGTGCTTGTGTGTTCGTGCACTCAACTATGTTATGTGTCAATGAACTTGCGACAAGCTTGTGTATGCTAGTCCCTGGTAGGATGTGTTAGGGACATATTGTCGACATTAAAATGTTTCATCTATGCTGGGCTCATTTTATACGCTACTGCGCCAGTTGTATAGACACTGTACCCAAGTGTTCTTAGCGCCCTACGTTGAGATAAGCTTTTTCTAACCAAAACACTTGAAGTGAGCGTCACATGACAACTTTGAAGCCCATCCACAAAAATTTAAACAGTAGTTGGAAAGTGTGAAAAGCGCGTGTAGCACGAAAGAGGAGTGGCGGCGGAGCATGTTGCTTTGTGCACGCTTGGCACGCGCACTCGTTAATTTTTGCTTTTTTTCCCATGAGCCCAACGAAAAAAAAATCCTGGCATTGTCTTTTATGCATCTGACACATTATGCAGTTTATCCTGAGTTGCTTCAAAGGGGAGAGCGATCTTCTTTTTCTTAAGTCCATGTAGTCAACCTCTCGTGCCCCTGTCCGACAGTTTCTTGCAGCTAACGTGGCTTTGCAATGAATCCAGATTACGAGGCATTGTAATTAGTTTCCTGCACCTCAACCTAACTGTTTTGCACTGCATCAAAGATTGTCCCTCCAGTTAAGCAGCAATTATTTAATGTGATGACTCACTTTTAGTGAGGTCGCAGTTACATCATGATGACTTCACATTTTTTTGTGGTTTGTAACGTCATACCCTGGCGTTATCACGTGATATTTGCGTAACTTGCGTTGGCACTTCCAACGTGGGACACCGACTCAAGACGCAGGTAAATTTTGGCGTTTGATGAACCATCTGAGGATTTCGCCTCAATGAAAAAGAAATGGAAACATGGTGGAAATTGTGACATGTATACGTGGAGGTTGTCAATTGTTTGAACCTCCCGCGCGAATAGTGCGCGCATTTAAGGACTCAGAAAGACGAAAAAGAACAAACGTCAAGAAAATAAAACACGCTGTTTTTCCATGGATGCTCGGATTTGCATTTCTTTCATTTGGCGCCTTTAAATGCCGAAGCATGGTTTTCCCGCAGAGGTGCTTCAGAAGAGGATGGCTGTTGGACGCTATCCGCTCTCCCTCATATTTTTTCCCTGCATGTGCACAAGACTACCACTCCTGTGTGGGTTTTTTTTTTTTCTCTGTGAAAGAGGGTGGTGTTTAGCCGAGTAGCTGGGAGGATTTTGGTTCGTGGTGCTTTATGACAGCGATGAGAACACGCAGCGATTACCGCTTGTAATACTGCAGCCAATACATGCATCATCGATATGCGCTGTTGACCATGCTACACTGCAAACGTTTTTAGACCCTTAAGAGTGTAAAATGGGTGCATGTAATGAAGGCACCCATATGAACACCCTTTTACATTCCTGATTAAAAATTTGAAGTAATCGGGAATAAAACACCCTCAGAACATCCCATTTACGCCCTTATAATTGGGGTGTTATGAACAAGAATACAAATGACTGATTGATATGTGGGGTTTAACATCCCAAAACCACCATATGATTATGAGAGACTCCCTACACTATAAAATTTTTACACCTATAAGGGCGTATTTATTGTCCCATGGGCAATACTCTTTTAGGGTGTCTAGGAACACCTTAAACAATAAGGTGTTTAGAAACAGCCTGAAACCGTAGGGTGTAAAAAATGTTATACCCTACTTTAATAGGTGTTAATGAACACCCCTAAACTATGGGTGTTGGATGAAGCTACACCTATGCAAGTGGGTTGTAACACTAAAAAAAACCCTTGAAATGATGGCAGTTACATGGATAAGCATACTTGATCAAATGAAGCGGAATTAATGGGACAACAAAAACAGACACACAGGAGGTGACGCTTAGTCTTGTGTGTTGAGGAGAGCCTATAGCACCAAATTCCTACAAATATGCTTCAACAACTAGCCCTAGCCTCAATTGTTCTCAGGGGGAAGCATATATGAACCTTCTCTGTGACACCAGTATATTCCTTCTGAAAGATACTGGTGTCATCCACTGCACTTATACCTGCATGCATGCAGCTGATAAAACAAAGTGCCGTGGTCTTGAATGAGCTACATAAGACCAGTGTATATATGTGTAGATAGACTGGGCCAAAAATGACGAAGTAGGACGCGGCAGGCACTTACACATACACACACGCACATATGCACCACACCACAGTAGTGCAAGCAGTAACCTGTAGCGCAAGGTTCACCCGAACATAACATCGAAGCAAAAAACAATTAAGCCCATATGTTCACATCTGCCTTTATTATATAAAAACTGCAAGTCTGACAAACAGGACTCTAAATGCATTCTGCAAAATTTTAAAATATCTCACGTGACCAAGTTTTTTTCTCTCTATGCTGAAATTCATTGTGTTCAGTACAATAAATCCCCACAACTTTCAAAAACATTTGCGCTAGTCGGGCAAACAACTGAGAGGTATGGCGTTGATTGACACCTATACAATAGAAAAAAACACTTAGAAAGAGTAAGCGAGTTTCTGGAGTCACATTTACGACCTATTATATCTCGCAGTATAAATTTGGACATTAAAAAATGAGAAAATTCGACAAGGTAGTGTAATTAGGGTTTAATTAAGGTAATGTCAGTGTTGGTGTACTTCTAATTGCGAAACCACAGCTCGTCACTGCTGCTTGCACAATCATCTTCAGCTGCTGAGATGACTGGTGCCTTCGAGAGAAGTGGGGCCAAGCTGTTCTTTCTGCACAGGAAATTTAATTCCGGAAACCTAAAATAAATATACAAGGAACAATGACTGAAATTTCACAAAGAGTGCAACATACAGTATGCACCCTGTATAACTGCTTTCTTATGTGTAGGTATAAATTGAGTGCATAGCAAGCATATTCAGTGACATTGGGTTCCTCTGCAGGGAAAAATCCAAGAAAAGATATGCTGGGAAATAAACACCATAAAAAGCGCGCTGTGGTAGAATCATTATACTTTTCGTGCCGTAGTCATGAACCTTACTTTACCCTTTCAGCTTGCTCCCGCAGGCAAATAAAAAGGTGCAGCTCCAAGTTGACAGTGTTCCATTAGCTGCATCCATCAACCAATCTAAGTGAATGTCAAGTTCTATGCCTAAGTATGCATCAACAAAGCTGCATGTGTATTTCTGCACATCTACCATGGTACTCATTCCATTAGTTTATTAAAAGGAATACAATACAATCTGCAACAACATATTCCTTATTTTATCTATATTGCACAAAAGCACAATGCCACTGAGCATACATGACGGCAAGCACATTGAGAAGGTATTCAGTGCAGGTAACTTGTAAAATCAAGTAGTGTGTAGTTATGTGTTAAAATGCGAATGATCTAGTGTTCTTGAAATGACTCACAGTGACACGATTATATGATGAAAGAATTGGCTATCGAGTCATTCCACGTCAGACGTCCCAGCCATTTTGGCGACCATCTAAAATGTATTCGAAAAACAAATCGCGCTGATATACTGCATTAAAAAGTTAACAGAATATTTCGCAGACAAATAATTTTTTAGTCACAAGGCTGCCTCGTGAACTTCCCGGAATGTCATCTTGGTGTTTGTGAAAAAAAATATTTTATAAGTACTTCTTCTTCTTCCATGCCAAATTTAGTTTACAAGTTAAATAAAGGGCTTGTGTAAAGTGTTTGAAGCTCAGTAATATTATTTCCAATTTTCGACCACATATGCCTCAAATAATTTAGCCAAAACGTGTTATGTCTGCATTTTTCTATATCAATACTGCCCTTTGAATGAATATCTGAGGAGTGAATACTTAATCCACACAAACTATATTTTGAGGAAAAAAAGATTTTAGACCTCTCAAGTTGTCAAAGAGTAAAAATCGCGAATTTCACAAAATAATTGTTGTGTCCATAATGAGACACAACTTTTATCATGTGGTGGTTGAATGAAAAATAACCTTTGTACCTAAATCAAAAGCAAAAAAAAACAGTTTTTTTCAGTGCCAAATTTTGTCATAGCAATTCATGTTTTGAGAAAAAGAGCTCAGCATATCCACGGAGTGAATGATGATGAGTGGAGCGTAGTGTCCGTCCGTCAGGACGTACAAACAGATGGACAGACAGTCTGACGCAAGTATGGACGGACAGAAAGACGAACGGACTCACAGACAGACTGACAAACGAAAGCCCGGACGGACGGATGAAAGCACAAATGTACGGACGAACGATTCGCCTCACTAATCATCATTTTGTTTATGTATATGCTGTGAAAAGCACTAACGCCATCTATTTTGCAACTCACAATGTGGCTACATACTACTAGTATGACTACTTCTAGAAGAGGAAACGTCCCATGGCATCAAGAGCTTTGCCCCTAAATGATTTTTAAAATTTCTCGTTCGCCATTTGGACGGCAGCCGACGCCTCAAAGTTCCTCATTGCCGTTGATGGGAAAATTCAAAAATTATTTTATTCCTTAAAATAGAAATTGTAATGATGAAACTTGTCACAAAGAACTCTTTATTTGCTTTCAATTTAGGCAAAAGGTGATTTTTCATTGAACCACCACATGGTGCAAATTGCATCTCAATATGGACAAAAATGACAATTCTGTTAAATGAGTGATCTTTTCTCGTAGAGGTTAACAGCTTGAGATGTCTAAAAATAATTTTTCACAAAATATCTTTTCTGTAAAGTAAGTAGTCACAGCTCAGATATTCATACAAAGTGCAGTATCACAATGAGAAAATGCAAACATAGCACATTTCAGCTGAATTCTTGGAGACGTATGTGGCCGAAAAACTGTATTAATATTACTGAGTTTCAAGCACCTTACATAAGCCCCTTTACTGAACATGTACCAAACTTGGTATAAAAAAAAAAAGGAGTGGTACTTGTAAAATATTTTTTTTCACAAACAACACTCAGACAACATTCTGAGGAGTTTAAAAGGCAACAATGTGACCAAAAAAAATTTTTTCTCTCGGAAATATTCTAGCAGTTCACTGTTCTCACTGCATTAAATCAACACAATTTTTTTGCAAACACATTTGCCATAGCCGCCAAATTGGCTGGGAAATATAGAATAAAGTGACCTTGTTACTTTCACTCAATGACTATTGCATACTGCTAAATTAGGGCCGTTTGTTTCAATCATGCTGGCAGGCTGAGAAAGCTAACTCCTTCCTAATGCATTGTAGGCTGTTCAGTGGTTGTGCTTGTTGTGTTCCCAGATAAATATGCTGCCCAGTCTTACATTTTGGCTGCAACACATGCTTAGATACTGTGCAGTATTTATAACATTAGAGTGTTTCTGTGCAACAAAAATACTAATATTATGTTTCGCATAGCGAAAATGCCTGTAACATCTGAAGTACTTAGCAAAATTAAATGCCAAAGCGGGGCGAGGGCAGTATAACTCTGTATAACAAGAATATTAAGAAAGTTACACATGATGGAAACAAGCGGAATAAAATAAAACGTGCTCGAACGTTAGCAGTTATGCTCAAAAAAGCGTTCGCACTGTTGAAGTAGGGAATTCGGCCACACAAACAGACGAAAAATCCGTTCAAACGCAAGTCCAGCTTCAGTGCTTGATCCGCTACATGGTCACTGCTGCCAGCAGTGTCACGCTATGTTGAGGGTGAAGGAAAATACCGGTGAAGAGAATTTCAATGAAATTTAATGTGTTAGCAAGTAGGCAAACTTGCGAGGCGAACCTAATCTGAAGCAATATGCTGTGTTGTCACCCGATGCATAAACCCGAGTTATCACTGTAGTATTAGCGCACAAAACGAAAAAAGACCGAAAAGAACGACATGGGCAACACGCTCTTGTTTTCTGTTCTCAGTCTTTTTGTGCAATAAAAAAAAAGAGCAAATGAACTATCAACATGCCCAAGCATATGCGTCTTAGATATAGTTAATGCTTAGAGCTAACAGGCGCCGTCCCCACACATGTAATAATTATATAGCAAACTAAAATTGATGTTCATCACGAGCGAACCCCATTAAACACGGCTGCCAAAAAAGGGCACCGCAAAAATTTGTTCAAATTCTTCGCTGAACCACAGCCGTGCATGCTCACTCTGCTTTGTACTCCAAACAAACAACAAAAATTGCCGACAATCACACTTCTACATCATCCTCGTGAAACAGTTCGGACAAATATTCCCGTAAAACCATAAAGGTCCCGTAAAAACGAACATTGGCGTCATGTATTTTTGGCAAGCACGTTTTATTTAATTACTGTAGTGAATATTCTTCTTCATGTGTTGTTAAAAGTGTGTCATGGAAATTGGAAAGAGGACACCGACCATAATGAAAAATGCAGAATAAGGACATTTCGGTGACCTTGACGCAGCCTTGCTCACAATGACGGGAACCTTCTTGACTAAATAGCGAACAAAGCTCTCCTCAGGGGAGCCGAAACGCATTCTCCAGTTCTCTCTCTCTCTCTGTTTTTTGTGGATCCCCTTATTTTAATTTATGTCACTTCCAAAGCAGACGTGCTTTGGTCAAAGCCTTGACTTTGTAGGTAGTACTTCATCAACAATGATGAAGTTTTTTCTGCAGTGGTCTTGTTTCAAGGACTGCAAGCTAAGTACAAATATATTGTCGCGACGTGAAGACAGAAGTATACTATTTAACAGGTTGAGAAAGTAGCAGAAGGTCAGTATTTTTATTTACCACGTGCCAGAGCGTTCCTCTTCTTTTTCGTTATTGCTTTCTGCATAAAAGAGTACAGATGCCCGTATGCGCTGTCTTTGTCTTCCTCGCAGCACGCACGTGGCAATATGTACTCATCAAATTGTGTGACGCCTGATGCATGCAATGTTGCAATGTCTTACCGAAATGAAAGTGCTCATAAAATATCGCCTGCGAGACCCTGAATGCACAGTCGCTAAAGAACCATAGAGCTAAGGAAAAGCCTTTAGCTTAGCTTTTTTTCCAGTATTCACTACATTAAGTCGGTGAAGGTGCGCTAAATATTGCTCTTGAATATTACAAATGCGCGTTGTGACTAGTAGCTCGTGTTGGCCACACTGCACCGTCACAATGTTCACTGCGATTCAGATGCACTGTTAAAGAACGAATATTACGCAACAGATCACTGCCGCAAAGAAAAAAAAAGAAGCGCCACCGCTATCAGTAGAGGGCTGAAGTAGCGTTATACCGCATCTAGCCGGTCTGAGAGCGCACCGGCACCATCAAGTCTCGTCGCCTAGAGAACCTTGGCTGCCCCGAAGTGCTGCGCACGCAAGCGCAGAGCGCGGGAAAGGGACCGGCATCATCTTACATGTCACTGCGCACATGTCACTGCGTGCGCTGGCGAAAAACCCTCCTTTGTGTGTGCGTGTGGTGTGCATGGCTTCTCGATCGGTTGAGTTTATTAGTCGGTGTTTAGTTTGAAATGTGCCTGCACTCTGTGCTCGACCTGTGTGTTCTGTCAGTGCTGATTATTGCGAAGGTGCACCATCCTGAAGACTGGACCTGCGGATTCATATTGCGGAGCACTCGAAGTGAAATAGTGAGTACCGCTCTCATGTTGTTCCATTCTGCGCTTTGTTAACTGTGAGAGCAGGACAGTATCGCCTTCAAACAATTTTGTTTTCAACTAGTTGATGACAAATCAGCGTTTGTTTACTTAGCGAGAATATTTGTCCAAACTGTTTCACGGGGATGATAGCGAAGTGTGATTGTGGGCAAGTTTTTTTTGTTTGTTTGTTTAGATTGATTGGATTACAAAGTAGAGTGAGCGTGCGCGGCTGAGGTTCAGCAAAGTAATTGAACAGATTTTTGCGGTGCCCTTTGTTGGCAGCCGTGTTTAACGGGGCCCGCATGTGATGCACATCAATTTGAGTTTACTAATTAATACATGTGTGGGGACAGCGCCTGTTAGCTCTAAGCATCAAACATATCTAAGACGCATATGCTTGGGCATGTTGGTAGTTCATTTACTTTCTTTTCTTCTTATTGCACAAAAAGACCGAGAACGGAAAACAAGGGCGTGGTGTTCATGTTGTTCTTTTCGGTCCTTTTTCGTTTTTGGCGGTAACATTACCGTGATAACTCGGGTTGATGCATCAGGTGACAACACAGCATATTGCTTCGTGTTAGGTGCGCCTCGCGAAGTTTGCCTACTTGCTAATGCATTCGATTTTGTAAAATTCGTCTTCAATGGTATTTTTGTTCACCCGCAACGTAGCGTGATGTTGCCGACAGCCGTGTTTGTGCAGCAAGTCGCGCTGAAGCTGGACTTTTGTTTGAACAGACCTTTCGTCTGTGTGTGTGACCAAATTGCCTCTTTGAACAGTGCAAATGCTTGTTTGAACATAACTGCTAACTTTCGAGTACATTTTGTTCAGAATGTTTCCATCATGTATAACTTTCAAAATATTCTTGTTATTCAGAGTTTTATTGCCATCACCTCGCTTTGGCGTTTAACTTCGCTAAGTACTTCAGATGTTAAAGGTATTTTTGCTATGCGAAACATAATATTAGTTTTTTTGTTGCACAGAAACACTCTAATGTTATACATACAGCACGGTATCTAAGCATGTGTTGCAGCCAAAATGTAAGACTGGGCAGCATATTTAACTGGGAACACAACACGCAGAGCCACTGAACAGCCTACGCTGCATCGGAAAGGAGTTGTGCTTTCTCAGCCAGCCAGCATGATTGAAACCAATGGCCCTAATTTAGCAGTATGCAATAGTCATTGAGTGAAATTAACAGGGTCACTTTATTCCAAATATCCCAGCCAATTTGGCGGCTATGACAAATGTGATTGAAAAAAATAGTGCTGATTAAAGCACTGAAAACAGTGAGCTGCTTGAATATTTTGGAGAGAAAAAAGTTTTTGGTCACGTGGTTGCCTTTTAAACTTTCCAGAATGTTGTTTGAGTGTTGTTTGTGAAAAAAAATCTTTTACGAGTACCGCTCCTTTTTTTTATATGTACCAAGTTTGGTACATGTTCAGTAAAGGGGCTTATGTAAGGTGCTTCAAACTCAGTAATATTGATACAATTTTTTGGCCACATACGTCTCCAAGAATTCAGCTGAAATGTGTTATGTTTGCATTTTCTCATTGTGATACTGGACTTTGTATGAATACCTGAGCTGTGACTACTTACATCACAGAAAAGATAGTTTGATGAAAAATTATTTTTAGACATCTCAAGCTGTTAACTTCTACAAGAAAAGATCACTCATTTAACAGAATTGTCATTTTTGTCCGTATTGAGATGCAATATTCACCATGTGGTGGTTCAATAAAAATCACCTTTTACTTAAATTGAAAACAAACAAACAGTTCTTCATATGTGACAAGTTTCATCACTACAATTTCTATTTCAAGGAATAAAATAATTTTTGAATTTTCCCATCAACGTCAATGGGGAACTTCGAGTCATCGGCTGCCGTATGACCAAATGGCAAGTGGGGAACTTGGAACTTCGAAAATCATTTAGGGGCAAAGCTCTTGAGCACGTGGGTTGTTCCCTCCTCTGTAGTCGTACTAGTATTATGTAGCCACTTATGAGTTGCACAATAGATAGCGTTAGTGGTTTTCACAGCATATACACGGACAAAATGATGATTCGTGGGGCAAATCGTTCGTCTGTATACATTTGTGCTTTTGTCCGTTCGCCTGTGCATCCGTCCGTCCGGGCTTCCGTGTGTTGGTCTGTCCTTGAGTCCGTCCGTCTTTCTGCCTGTCAATACTTGCGTCAGGCTGTCTGTCCATCTGTTTGTGCATCCGGACGGACGGACACTACGCTCCACTCATCATCATTCACTCCGTGGATATGCTGTGATCTTTTTCTCAAAACATAAAATGCTATGATAAAATTTGGCACATGAAATGAACTGTTTATTTGCTTTCGATTTAGGTACAAAGGTTATTTTTCATTCAACCATCACATGGTGGAAGTTGCGTCTCATTATGGACAAAACAATTATTTTGTGAAATTTGCGATTTTTACTCGTTAAGTTTGACAGCTGGAGAGGTCTAAAATAATTTTTTCCTCAAAATATAGTTTGTGTGGATTAAGTATTCACTCCTCAGATATTCATTCAAAGGGCAGTATTGATATAGAAAAATGCAGACATAACACGTTTTGGCTAAATTATTTGAGGCGTATGTGGTCGAAAATTGGTAATAATGTTACTGAGCTTCAAACACTTTACACAAGCCCTTTACTTAACTTGTAGACCAAATTTGGCACGGAAGAAGAAGCACTTATAAAATTTTTTTTTTCACAAACACCCAGATGACATTCCGGGAACTTCAGGAGGCAGCCACGTGACTAAAAAATTATTTGTCTGTGAAATAATCTGTTAACTTTTTAATGCAATATATCAGCGCGATTTGTGTTTCGAATACATTTCAGATGGTCGCCAAAATGGCTGGGACGTCTGACGTAGAATGAGCCGATAGCCAATTCTTCCATTATATAATCGCGTCACTGTGAGTCAGTTCAAGAACACTTGATCATTCGCATTTTAACACATAACTACACACTACTTGATTTTACAAGTTACCTGCACTGAATACCTTCTCAATGTGCTTGCCGTCATGTATACTCAGTGGCATTGTGCTTTTGTGCAATATAGATAAAATAAGTATATGTTGTTGCGCATTATATTGTATTCCTTTGAATAAACTAATGGAATGAGTACCATGGTAGATGTGCAGAAATACACATGCAGCTGTGTTGATGCATACTTAAGCATAGAACTTGACATTCACTTAGATTGGTTGATGGATGCAGCTAATGGAACACTGTCTACTTGGAGCTGCACCTTTTTATTTGCCTGCGGGAGCAAGCTGAAAGGGTAAAGTAAGGTTCATGACTACGGCACGAAAAGTATAATGATTCTACCACAGCGCGTTTTTTATGGCGTTTATTTCCCAGCATACCTTTTCTTGGGTTTTTCACTGCAGAAAAACGCAATGTCACTGAATATGCTTGCTATGCACTCAATTCATACCTACACATAAGAAAGCAGTTATACAGGGTGCATACTGTATGTTGCACTCTTTGTGAAATATGAGTCATTGTTCCTTGTATATTTAGTTTAGGTTTCCGGAATTAAATGTCTTGTACAGAAAGAACAGTTTGGCCCCACTTCTCTCGAAGGCACCAGTCATCTTAGCAGCTGAAGATGATTGTGCAAGCAGCAGTGACGAGCTGTGGTTTTGCAATTAGAAGTACACCAACACTGACATTACATTAAGCAAACCCGAATTACACTACCTTGTCAAATTTTCTCAATTTTAAATGTTGAAATATATACTGTGACATATAATTGGTTGTAAATGTGGCTCCAAAAACTCACTTACTCTTTCTGTGTTTTTTTCTATTGTATAGGTGTCATTCAACGTCATAACTCTCAGGCCTTTGCCCGACTAGCGCAAATCTTTTTTAAAGTTGTGGAGATTTATTGTTTTGAAAACAATGAATTTCTAGTATAGAGAGAAAAAAACTGGGTCATGTGAGATATTTCAAAATTTTTCAGAATGCCGTCAGAGTCCTGTTTGTCAGACTTCTTGCAGTTTTTCTATAAATAAAGGCAGATGTGAACTAATGGGCTTAATGGTGTTTTGCTTTTGTGTTATGTTCGGTTGAACCTTACGCTACAGCTTACTGCTTGCACTACTGTGGTGTGGTGTGGTGCGTGCGTAAGTGTGTGCATGTTTGTGTGTGCCTGCCACGTCCTACTTTGTTGTTTTTGGCCCAGTCTACCTACACATATATGCGCTGGTGTTATGCAGCTCATTCAAGACCACGGCACCTTATTTTATCAGCTGTATGCATGCAGGTATATTAAGTGCAGTGGTTGACACCAGTATCTTCCTTCTTCCCCGTCAGCTGCAGAGAAGGTTCATATATGCTTCTCCCTGGGAACAATTGAGGCTTGGGCCAGTTGGTGATGCATATTTGATGGAATGATGTGCTATGAACGGCTCTCCTCAGCACACAAGACGAAGTGTGACATCCTATGTCTCTCTTTTATGGGTGTAACAGTTTTTGCAGTGTATAGCAATGCCACCTATAGAAGATTATGAGGCTTGCTCACTGCCACCGCGACGTCACTCATTTTGCCTGAGCGAGCGCGCATACGGGAGGCTGTGAATCCATTGCCACCACCGTGTTGCAGTAAAAAATAAAGTGTTCGCGGCTAGTTTTACACGCTTACCAGCTTTATTCTGTCTTTTGGGTCAAGAAGGACGCAGGTTTAAGTGAATTATACCGCTTCAAAGCACTTAGAGATTCAAGTGTGAGTCATTTATTCCACGAAAAGTCAGATTGTACGCTATCAAAAGTGTGGTCAATCTATAATAGCAAAGTTTAATGGACAACGAAGGGACAAAATAAATAGGGTGAATTGTATTCGTTCTTTATTTATTTACACACGTACGCATGCACACACGCTATCTGGAGCATGCAGAGAAACTATTTCTACTCATTTGCAAAGCTTCTGCAGTTTTATTTGTACTCTTTCCAACATCTGTCTTCATGACACACAGTTATTGGGGAGAGTGTGTGCTGCTGCCACAAGTATGTTATTCAGCACAATATCAGGGTGATAACGATTGCAAGAAAAAACTAAATCTTTCATTTCACAAAACCTTTCGTGACCAACACAAAAAGCGGCGTTTCCTCTTTTGCTCTGGCCCCTCTCTCAGTAGTGCGCGGTCGGTCATATAACTTACGGCTTGTGAAAAAATGTTAGTACTGGGCCTATATTAAACCGTGTAGCCCACGTCGGTGCTTATACTTCACTGCCCGTTCTTGTATCGGTATATTTTTGGTAGTGGTTTTTAAATATTGAAGTAGAAATCACAGCTGAAAACCAATCAAAAAAGCACTTTACTGTAAATGTAGAGACACACCTAAATTTCAAGAAAATATACTATTCTAAGGTGCTGACTGCAATAATACTGCAATAAAGTTGTATGAATACCGGCAAAAAAATGCTATGCACAAAATCGATGCATTGAGTCATTCCTTCCATTTTTATGAACCAAGTGAACAGAAGTAATACAAGTCCACAGCGCTAATCGCCAATAGCGAAATGTTTATTAACCCTGGAAGAAAACCGCCTGTTCTGTAAATGTACTGCCACACGCGTTTATTGTTTTAATGCCAAGGCTTACGCAAGCAAGTCAGAAGCGAACTTTAACAAGGTGCTTGATTGGGCTGGTTGGTGCTGCATGGTAGACAAAGAAAGTGCTTAACAGCGCATACGACAGCGCTCTGTTCAGCGCTCTGTTCTCGTCTCTTCTATCCCCTCCTGTCGTTTGCACTGTTAAGCACTTTCTAAGTCAGAAGCATACATGACACCTTTATTTTCGAGCAAGAACGGAACTTGGTGGAGATGGGGCCATTGGAACCAATTAGTATTGGGGTAGTACGGACACGCGTACATACCTTCAGGTCACGAAGAAAACAAATGCTGATATCAGCTTGAATTACACACTCCCGTTTCGTCCTTCAGTGGCCCTTAGGAAACGAGAATTAACGCTAGCAACTTCGGTCCCTTTGCCGCGACCATTTGCCACGCAGCATCGCCCAACCGTTCGGATTTGCAGCCGTAAAGATTGCGAATATCCAGTGCACAAAACACATCACATATTCATGCTACAGATTACAGGCACAGAAAAAGACGGCCTTCTCGGGTCGCCAACAAGCACATCACGCCACGAAAACGTTCGTACGGCTTGCCAATCCATGTCTGTCGCACAACGAGAGCAAGCATAGGCACTTCTGTGCAGCGAAACATGCCGGTCGCAACGGATTGACGTCAGAGGCCGAGGCAGACACAGTGAGCAGGCCTGAAGTTATGTAGATGGCATTGTGCTATAGCCGCACTTAAGGACAGAGGACGAGAGCGCGTGACGTATCCCATCTATACGGCACAATTTCAGGATGCCAGCAGTCTGTTCCTTTGATGTTACGAAGCTTGAATTATGTGAGGGATATCAACTGTGACTTGTCTCATAGCATGCTTCGCCATGCAATCGCACACCCCTTCTGCCTTGTCTCGCATCACTATCACGCGCGATCAACCGGTCAGCCTTGATAAGCATTGGGCACGCCCGCTCTTGCAAGCCTTTGATGAGCGTTCTTCTGAGCGTTTTCGACTACGCAGTAGGATGTGAGCGTATAGCCGAAAAGTGGAAAATCCTATATATTATGTGCTGAACATCTTCAGTGCTGTCACATGTTTCTTGAAGAAATAAGTGGCAATAGCGCTTGTAGGAAGGTATAAAAAAAGAAACAAAGACAAGACATACTACTATAGTGCCAACTACGAAGTGCAGTGCACTGGTCCGGTACAGCCACTTTTTTTTATCCTTCTTTAACTGAACTCATGAGCTCCAAGTAATTGGTCTTCTGGGCCCAATTCAAGCTGTTTTATTATAGCTCTTAGCCGAGGAGACCATCCAGAATGTAATGTTTTCGTTTTATTCTGGAAAATAAAGAGAAAGAAAGAAAGTCAACAAGTGCCAGCTTCCAGCGTCCCGTTTCGGGTACAGCCTGGTAGAAGGCGGTTGCACATGGCTGTTCATCAGGCATATGCGAGTATTCTCGTTTACTTCGCCGCCTTGCTTATCGACTGAACAATCGACGCTCGCGCGTTATATATATATATATATATATATATATATATATATATATATATATATATATATATATATATATATATATACATACATACATTTATATATTACATACATACAGAAGAATAATTATATCTGGTGGAATGTCTTACGTGCCCTCAGGCTACAATAGCATTATGAGGACCGCCGTAGTGGAGGAGGAGAAGCATTCACTTTGGCCCCATGTACGTGGAGCTGATGTTTATCGTTCGAGAGGGCTGCGTAAATTTCTATCATCTGGAGTTCTTTAATGGGCACTGATGTCGCCAAGGAGGTTATACTAAAGCTTCTGGAGTGGCGGTCCCGCATAGCCGCCAATGTATCGAAGTGAAGCCGCGGCGGCCATATTGCTCAGGGCAGAAGGCGGTGGCGCCTGCCTTGTAGCGCCGTAATGCTGTGGTCACTGGCAGCTGTGCGTTTCGTTATGGCTACTAAAGTACCGGTTTATTATTCTTAGGCAGCGAGGGAACGTGGGAGCGACTCTAATGCATATATGCTTTAATTTTTCTTTGGCACTTAGCGTTTTAGGCGTGTTTAAAAAAGAAAAAAAAAGCCAGGCATGCACGGAACGCGCAGCACAGTCGCACCTAAAGCTAGAAAAGCGGTCTTTCAGAGCATTTTCTAAACACTCTTTGGGATGCTACAAGCACACTGCTGTGTACCCACAGCGCCTTAAATATTAATACACTTTGTGTAGTAGGCCAGCATTCACTATGCTATCTTTCGTCGTTCTTTGGAGAAGCGTACGCGGTATCCGCTACACACTTGTTGGAAAGTTTGTGCAGATTTTTTTAAGCTGTGGCTGATGACGATGAAGAAATATGCGTGAAGTGGGTATGCGGCACATTTAAAGGGTGGTAAAGAACAAATTTTCCAATGATTTGGAGCATTAGACGACCCAATCGTCTAATGACAAATTTCGTTGAGAAATTCGTATTGTGTGACACCTGGCTGTTTCTTCGACGTTATAAAACGCTTTCTTATTCCTTTCCCGACATCAAGTCTGCCTATGGCCAGTTTAGAAACAAGTTACAAGCACTGGCGTGGCTCAGTGATAGAATACTGGACAAGCACGCAAAGGACCTGGGTTGGAATTCCATTGTGTTATTGATGTTCTTTATTTACCGAGTTTTTTTTTTTTTTTTTGTTCTATACTGGTTAGGGGCGGCGGCGGACAACTACGGCGTCGCAAATGACCCGTGTTCTGACCTCATAACAACTGCCGCTGTAAAAAAAAAAATAGTACTGAAGGATATCAATTCGCAATAAATGTTTACACAGTTTTCTCACAGCAGAAGTGACCGGTTAGGAGATGCAAGGAAAGTATAAGTTTCACTCGCACGCAACCATACGCTCTTGGCAAACAACAGTGCAGCCTGTGTGCAAACTCTGTTTATTAGGGGGGGGGGTGTCTTTCACCTTTTCACGTACTCGTTTGTGAAGCTCCTGGATATACAGGGAAAACGATGCTTGGAAAACTTACAATCGTTCCCCTGGTGATACGTTCTGCTCCATTATCTGGTCGAAGAAATTCCGAGAATCGTCAATGCATTTTAAAAGGCCCCATTGGTACTGCTGCGTACGATGTCGTACCCTTCTTTTTCAGCTGTTAATTGTACCTTGTTTTTGATTTTTTTAATTTTTTTATTTTTTGTTTTTTGCCTGTACCATTCTTTTGTGGGTGAAGTTCAGGGGTGGCGGGATTTTGACAGCTCCATCAATGAGAGGAGCTTTAGGCGAAAGCGTACTTCCCTGAATTTTCAATGGAGCTTGTTTCCTTTTTCTCCTGCATAAAGAGAAGCGTATCGCAACATATCAGAAATTTTGAGGCTGGGAGCGTAGTACTTATGCAAATATAAGAAGCTCCAAATTCCAGAAATGCAGAGCCGGTGCTACATTAGCTACCTTTCGAAAGCGAAACGCTCACTTTTGTTAGGCACACTCGCGTACTGGCTTTCGTAAGTGCGCATGGAAACGATGCAAACACGCTAGTAATTTTATAAGCCCGCCGTCTCGCTATTTACCTTGTCTCATCGAAGCAGCATGCTTCAACATGTGTACTAAACATATTTCGTCATTTTTTTTTTTTCGGCGCTAAACCTTTTTTCCTGATAGCGCCCTCTCATGTGCCGCGCATTACGACGTCTTCGGAACCCTGAAACGCACAAAAAATTTATTCCAAGTATCTCTGTGCACCCGGACGTAAAAAGGAAGTATATGTAGTCGCGGATGCAGTCGTAGTCATGAAAATATGCGAGGAAAAGCGAGCGGGCGAAGCGTGCCTACGTGCACATCAAAAGTTGTACCCGGTGTCCGTTTCACATGATTCGCGCTGCCAAATGCTACCCAAGAGCCCACCATCGTCGTTTTTTAAAGTCATCACTGACGTGTTCGAAACCATCTTGTTTAATTAGAGGCATCACGCGCAACATTACTGGCACTAAAACAACGCGAAAGCCACGTACACTACAATGCGCCCATTCATTTTCTGCCCTGGGCAATATGGCGGCGGTAAGCTTCATCCACGGAGCCCCTCCGCCACTCCAGAAGTTTTAGTATAACCTCCTTAGATGTCGCACACAACACGGGCCTCTACCATTTCGCCTCCATGGAAATGCGACCGCCATTGTTGGGTTAGGCGGCTGAGCACCGCAGCTAACCCATGATACACCGCGGTAGTCGGGGCCTTTCCATCGATGAGATACGAACCCGCAACCTTCAACCGTTGTGGGTTCGGATCCCACCGACATAAAGGCTGTGTTTCGTCCGCTTTAGTTTCATTCAATTTAGGTTGTAATTATTACAGCTGGAAGTAAAACCAACAACAAAGAACAGAGTTGCTCTGTATTGGACGCGCCTCGATTGCGTGCTATAAGCAAGATACCGCCACGCGCTACCCATGAGATAAGCTTTCGGTGCTGTAAAAAACACCTCGCATTATAATAATTTGAGACGAACAGAAAGCACAACATAGTTTACAGTCAGTCTCTTTGTGGAAAACTGAGCGCCCGCTTCACCCGGTCACTGCGATGGTTACCTTTGAACCGACTCCTTGTGTGAAATGTATAGATGGCTTGCATGTGACGTTACGGACACAGTTTCTGAAAGGAATTGGTGCTCCATGATGGTTGCTTCGATGACAGACAAGTTGCTTCTATGTCAAAACGACACGGCAGGAACGCCTCTGTGCGTGAATAATGAAAAAACCTGCATGTTATGTTTCTATAATATCAATGTGACATCGAAAACCGCGTCCTACAAAGACTGAAGAAGACGAAAAGTGCGTGTGTGGTGCGCAGTGGCGCCGCTCGTGGAGAGCGCGACGAAGAAGGTTTGTAGGAGCGCCACAGAACACCTATACACTACTATTTGGGAGCGCTCGAGCAGTGGCGCCGAGACAGTCCAGCAGTGGCAGGGCGTGGCGGCTACCGGCACGTGTGGCACCCAACCTATCACGGGTGAACTGCGGACCAAGTCGGATGATGAGCGACCCCAGGCGACGACGATGCTTGCGGACACGGTCGAGACCTGCAAGCAAGCTGGCGACTACGCGCGCGAGCCGCCGAGCTGAGAAAGTTGAGGCGTAGCATCGCAACCAGCATCGAACTCCATGGAATGCAGCGAACGTGTGTGAACGGTTAGCATCGAGTAGTGTGTGACTAGACGCATTGTGCCAGGGCCGCAATAACCGTGCTCTGCAGGTACGAAAGTGGGGGGGTTTGGCACCCCTCTGGGCTTCATGGATGGATGGGTGGATGAATCCAGCTGTGGCCTTTAGATCGGGCGGTGGCTCACGCCACCTAGCCATAAAGTTATGTTCTATCAGTATGGGTTGCAGGATTGAATTTCACTCGCTTATTCCTTGTACCACTAATCAGTTAGCCTCCGCTTGGTTATTTCTACCCGTTTAAGGTCTACCTTGCCTTCACTGTCCCTAAACACTAATGCTCTGAAATATTTCAAGTCATTATGTCTTTACAGAACATTATCAAATGTTCAGTCCTTTCGTCCTCCTCTCCACACTCACCACCTAACGTGTCTGTGTCTTGGTATTTGGCTCGGTATGTGTTGGTTAGCAATACTCCCGTTCTGGTCTCGAACAGCAGATAACTACCCCTAGAATTATCGTAGATCTTTTCTTTTGCAATTTCATGCTTGAAAGTTCGGTTCCCCCCTTTCCAGTGATGATTTCGTAAATATTCCAATCTTTGACATGTCCCTCTCTATTTTCTACAACTTCTACTTAACCAATGCTTCCTTTTGTCCTGGTATTCTGCTTTTGTCTAAATACTTGCTTGACAACTTTTGAGTTTGCTTCCTCCATTTAGTATCAACATTCTTCATGTACAAGTAGCTGAAAACATTTCTAGCCCAACGCTCCTCTCCCATTTTTCTCAATAGCTCCTCAAAGTCTACCTTGCTGCTGGATAGATCGATAGATTGATATGGCTGTACCCTTTAGATCAGGCGGTAGCGAATGCCTCCTAGCCATAATACTTCATGAACAAAAACTAGGTTTATCTTTTTTCCCCTAAAAAAAGTGGCACTTTGCAGCGAAGAATTTAGTTTTCACTCGTGCCTTCATTGCAGCCGCCAATCAGATAACTTCCTTTTGTTCCGTAATGCTGAACTATAGGGTGAAGCCCCTTACATAACATTATCAAGTGTTCGGTTGTTTTTTCCTCCTCTCCACACGCACTGCATACTGTGTCTACCCCTTTGTATTTCCCGACAAGTCTTGGTTTGTATCATGGAGGCAGTCTGCATCATAAAGGCAGAGACCCCCCCTCGCCTTCGCCTCGGCGTTGGCCCAGCATAGTCTTTAAGAGCGTGGCTAAGGCTCTCATTCATAGCCAAAGAAATTTTTGCCATCCTGTCTCACGGCTATTTCGCAAGGGACTGTTTATGTCCATTTCTTTTCGTTTCAGGCTTCTAAAACTCGGTAGTTGGGCAGTGACAAGTATAGGTAGTCTGGTGCCGTGGTCGTATTGAGAATTAACGAGGACACAGGATGACAAAATGCGCGGCATTTACACGCCTCTTGTGCAAACATAAGTGTGAAATGTACGCGTACACAAAAACAAAATGAAAGAAGTTTATTTTGCGACAGGCATTTGGTTATTATCTTCGTAATACTTTTGATAAGTCTCTCTTTTTTGTTAAAGTTATATATATATATATATATATATATATATATATATATATATATATATATATATATATATATATATATATATATATAGCTACATACATACATATAATGTAACGTGAAGGCACACACGAAACTAGGCGTTTGAAGATATATTTACACAGTGCCAACGCGCAAGCCAAGATGGAGAAGACGAGCTGTGCCTTACACCAAAATCACGTCGTCTTTCTCAGTGCCTATCTAACCGCTTTAGTGGGACATTGTCTTATAACATAACCCCCGGGTGCTGAAGCACCGTCTCGGTGCTTTCTATGATGTTGCCGAGTGATGTAATGTCTGTAGATAGTGAAGGGGAGGAGGAGGAAGACTCGAGCGGGGCTATCTCGTAGGTTACATCTGTCACCTGGCGCAATATGCGGTAGGGTCCCGAGTAGCAGGAAAGCAGTTTTTCAAAAGGTTCAACGTGCCCAGTCGGAGTCCACAATAGCACAAGAGAACCTGGAGTAAAGGAAACTTGGCGATGATGGGAGTTGTAACGCTGCCGCTGCTGATCTTGCGATGCTAAAAGGCACTGACGGGCAACTTCTCGTGCTTTTCTAGCTGTGGTGATAGCATTGCAGGCATATTCGGTCATCGAGTCGACGGCTGTCGGAAAGATGGTGTCAAATGGTAAAGTTGGATCACGGCCAAACACGAGATAGAAAGGTGAAAAACCAGCTGCATCGTGGCGTGAGGATTATAGGTGAACGTAACGAAGGGCAATGCAACATTCCAGTCCTGGTGGTCGGACGATACGTACATGGCGAGCATATCAGTTGAAGTCCGGTTGAATCGCTCCGTCAGTCCGTTAGTTTGCGGGTGGTAGGCTGTCGTAAATTTATGTTTTGTCTCGCAGGAGCGAAGCAGGTCGTCGGTAACTCGGGGAAGGAAATAGCGCCCACGATCTGTGAAGAGTTGGCGTGGGGCGCCATGATGAAGTATGACGTTGTGCAGGAGAAAATCGGCAACGTCCGTGGCACAGCTGGTCGGTAGAGCCCATGCAACGACGTGCCTTGTTGTATGATCCGTCACAACAGCTATCCACTTATTCCCAGAAGTGGATCCAGGGAAAGGGCCTAGGAGGTCAAGACCAAGTCGAAAAAACGGATCAAAGGGAACGTCAAGTGGTTGGAGGAACCCGGCAGGGCTCACAGAAGGTTTTTTTTAGCGTTGACACTGGTCGCATGAGGCGACGTAGCTGCGGACCAAGCAATAAAGACTGGGCCAGTAAAATCGACGCTGTACACGATCATACGTCCGAGACAGTCCGAACTGAGCGGCAGTGGGAGCGTCGTGGAGCTGGCCGATCACGCTCGCACGTAAGTGGGAAGGTACCACAAGGAGCAGTTCGTGTCCATCAGGGCGGACATTGTAACGGTACAATGTGCCATCCTTGAGCACGAACAGTTGAGTAGACGGATCGGGTGCCGCAAAATGAAGCTTCTCGATGATGTTACGTAAGACAGAATCTCTGCGCTGTTCCTCACGAATGTTGCTTAGAGCGGAGAGAGACAGGACACATGGCGCTTCATCGAACGCCTCGGGTGGGTCCACTGGATTCTGAGATAAGCAGTCAGGGTCATGGTGCTAGCGGCCAGATTTATAGGACACCGAGTGATTATACTCTTGGAGTCGGAATTCCCATCGACCAAGGCACCCAGTGGGGTCCTTCAAGGCTGTGAGCCAGCAAAGTGCGGGTGATCGGTTGTGACGGTGAAATGTTGACCATGTAAATAGGGCTGAAATTTCGCTTCTGCCCAAACGAGAGCAAGGAATTCCCTTTTGGTGATTGTCAAAATGGGCCAGAACAAGTGGTTTTGTTAGCAATGCAATAAGTGTACAGACCGCCGTAGCCTGTGCAACACCCCAAGTGAATGAGACATCTATTCTCAGTAAGTTTGTGAGAGGACGGGCTACTTCCTCAAAGTTGTTCACAAAACGTCGAAAGTACGAGCACAGACCAAGAAAGCTGCGGACTTCCTTGATGCAGGACGGAATGGGGAAGTTCCGCACGGCTCGCACTTTATCGGGATCAGGGCGTACACCAGAGGAGTCGACAAGGTGGCCCAACATGGTTAGTTGCTGGCGTCCGAAGTGGCACTTTGACGAGTTCAGTTGGAGACCGGCATTGCGAAAAACAGCCAGTATTGAGGATAGGCGGTCGAGGTGGGTCTCAAAGGTCGGAGGAAAAACGATAACGTCGTCAAAGTAATATATACAAATTGACCATTTGAACCCACGCAAAAGAGAGTCTATCATCCGCTCGAAGGTGGCCGGAGCATTGCATAACCCCAAGGGCATGACCTTAAAGTAGTAAAGACAATCGGGCGTGACAAAAGCGGTCTTTTCGCGGTCCATGTCGTCGACAGCAATTTGCCAGTACCCAGATCTTATATCAATGGACGAAAAATACTTAGCGCCGTGAAGACAATCCAGGGCGTCGTCTCTGCGCGGTAGCGGGTAGACATCTTTTTTAGTGATCTTGTTCAAATGTCTGTAGTCAACACAGAATCGCCAATGAATGAATGAATGAACAACTTTATTTATCCCTTGTTAAAGGGAAGGGGGCAACAGGAAAGGGTGTGGTGGGGATGAACTACTTGAAGTAGTCCTCCTCTACCCTCTCAGCCCACTCCAGGATGGCCTCCTGGATAGCGGGCCTCGAGCTGCGCAAGGCAGCCTCCCACTGCTCCTCACTAGAAATTAGGCGTTTCAGGAATGGGGGAAGAGGGTGCTTAGGGCAGCGCCACATGATGTGGTTCAAGTCTGCTGTGGAAGAGGCACAAAATTTACATGAGGGGGAAGGGTAACAGGATGGATGAATGCGGTGTAGGAGGTAAGGCGAAAGAAAGGTGCGAGTCTGCAGCTGTCGCCACAGAATTTCGCACCTGCGTGAAGATTTGCGCGTGAGTGGCGGGAAGGTTAATCGCTCTAAACGGTAGTGTGTGCAAATATCGTGGAATGAAATAAGGCGATCCCGCGCTGTAAATGGCGCCTCATCCGTAGCGAATTGCGACACATCGGATGCGTGTGCCCGGACTGTGAATCCTCGGGCACTCGCATGAGCCGCCTCGTTTCCGGCAAGGCCCGCATGCGCGGGAGTCCAGATTAGTGCTACAAGTCGATCAAGGGGATGATGCAAAAGTAGGGAAAGGGCTGGCCTAGAAACCCTGCCCGCTCCGAAATTATATATAGCTGTTTTGGAGTCACTGATTATAACGGATGAACTAGGTATTGTCAGGGCCAGGGCTATGGCCGCCTCTTCCGCTTCCTCCGAAGAAGAAGCAAGAACGGAGGCGGCCGCAGCGACCTGGCCGTGAGAGTTGATTACCGATATTGCATAATGATGCCTGTTACCGTAATCGGCGGCGTCAACATAGAGCACATCATTGGAGGAGGAGAATTGTTTTTTGAGGGCCCTCGCGCGCTGCATCCTGCGCTGTTTCTGGTGCTCAGGGTGCATGTTTTTTGGAAGTGGTGGAATGTATAGGTTCTCGTGTATGTGGTGTGGAATGGTGTACTTGACCTTAGTGATGGATGCCGGAGTGACAGAAAGGGTTTGTAGAATGTGTCGGCCTGTCACGGTGTTAGAAAGTCTGTTATACTGAGATGCAATATGGGCTTCTCCTAGTTCAGCAAGGGTGTTGAAGGTGCCAGTACGCATAAGCCTTTCAGTGGAGGTCCGTATAGGCACCCCTAAAGCGAACTTATACGCTTTGCGTAAAAGGATGTCTATCTGGTCGGATTCTGATTTAAGAAAGTGTAGGTAAGGCGTTGTAAAAGTTATTTTACTGATAACGAAGGCTTGGACCAAGCGGAGGAGTTCGGCCTCCTTTAGTCCGCCATGTTTATTACTGACCCGACCCAAAAGTCGCAAGGTATGATCAACGGTGGTGTGAAGTGTCTTTAGTGTGTATGTGTTGAGCCGATTGCTTTGAATGTGTAAACCGAGCACGCGGATCCTATCCACTCGAGTAACTGGTACGTCATCTAGAATTACCTGTATATTGGATATGTGTTTTACGCCCCCTCTGTGAGATGGTAGGAGAAGTAGCTGAGATTTCTGTGGGGAACATGAAAGATTCATAGACCCTGCAAGTGCCACAACCGTATTTGCCGCAGCTTGCAGGGTGTCTTGAATCTCTCCATCGGAGCCGCCAGTCATCCAAAGAGTGATGTCGTCGGCGTAGAGTGAAAACTTGAGGTCAGGGATAGATCTCAATGCTTGCGCCAACGGCATCATAGAGACATTAAAAAGAAACGGTGACAGCACAGACCCTTGGGGCGTGCCGTAACTTCCCAAAGCGTAAGACTGAGATTGATCTGCGCCTATGTGTATGGTTGCGGTACGGTTGGCTAAAAAAGTAGCTATATAGTTATATGTCTTTGCGCCAACCCCTATGAGATTAAGCTCGCGGAGGATGGCGGAATGAGCAACGTTGTTGAAAGCTCCATGGATGTCCAGACTCAAGATTGCTTGCGTATCTAGGCTGCTGTTGGGTGTAATGATATCATGCTTCAGTCGAAGCATGACATCTTGACATGACAGAGATTTTCGAAAACCCACCATTTCTGGTGGATAAACATTGTTGTCTTCCATGTATTTATTCAGACGGTTGAGTATAACGTGTTCAAGCGTTTTACCAAGACAAGAGGTTAGTGAAATAGGCCTGAGATTGGAAGTGTTCACTGGTTTGTTTTGCTTTGGAATGAAAATTACCCTGGCATCCTTCCAGGAACTTGGAAGGGTGCCAGTGTCAAAGCAGTGATTGAAATAATCTGTGATTGCCGTGACGGAGTTGTCGTCCAGATTGCGAAGTACTTTGTTGGTAATGTGGTCTGGGCCTGGTGCTGACGTTGTGCGCAGAGTGGCCATAGCATGCCGAACCTCTGCTTCCGTGATAGCGGCGCTCAATAACTCGTTGGGCTTTCCAGTGTACTTTGGTGTGTTATACTTCTGAGCAGGAGGCAGATGTTTATCGCGGAGGTCGTCGAAGAGTCCGTTTAGATCGTTTTTGTGAGCATATACAAGTTTCTTTATGCTCTGGTTTTGATGTGTGCGTGATGTGGTAGGGTCTAAGAGGTGGCGCAGTAGTTGCCATGTGCGTTTGCTGTCAAGGTTTCCTTGCATGCTGTCACACACCTGGCCCCATTGCTGGCAGGCCAGTTGTGTGGCGTACTCCTGGATCTGCAGGTCAAGCTTGGCTATTCGGAGTTTTAGCTTTCGGTTGTGCCGTCCTTTTTTCCATCTCTTCAAGAGAGACTGTTTGGCTTCCCACATATGTAAAAGCTTGGCATCAACCGTGGTGAGGGGGGTTTCGGGGGGCAAAGTTGTAGTATGCACCCCAGCATCTGAGTGAAGTTGCTTCACCCATTCTGAGATGTCTTGGATGTTTCTGGGAGCTGATATCTGGCGGGCCTCTCGAAATTTGTCCCAATTGGTGTGACTGATTGGCTTAGGTGCGAAGGGTTTGTGCTTGAAATGTACTGTAGTAGTAATGATGTAGTGATCACTACCGAGATTAACTTGCAAGTTGCTCCATGTAACGTGCTGAATTCTGCGTGTAAGGGTAAGATCGGGAGAGGTATCTCTCGATACGCTGTTTCCTAGCCTGGTTGGTGCATCGACGTCATTATGTAGCGTGAGTCTGTGGTCTTGTATGTGTATCCACAGGGCTCTGCCCTTAGGAGTAGAAACAGTGTGACCCCACAACAGGTTGGGTGCATTGAAATCCCCAAGAATTAAAAGGGGATGGTCTTTGGCAGCGGAAATGGCTTGAGTAAAAAGGGAGTCAAAGCGGTGATGTTTGTCTCGAGGGCGGCTGTAGACATTCAGAAGGTAAAGAGCAGATGTGTTATTCTTATGAGGGATAATCTCCAAAAAATCATGCTCTATATCGACGCCGTCGAAGTGGGAGTGATTTGCAGTGAGGTGTTTTTGAGTAAGAATTGCCGTATCAGGCCGGGACAGCTTTTTAGTTTGGTGGACATTATATCCTGGGAAGCTGACTGGCCCGTGAGTTTCTTGGAGGGCAATGACTTCGGGTAGATTAGAACGGGAGGCAAGGAACTGTTGCAGATGTGCTTTCTTTTTTCGGAACCCCCTACAGTTCCATTGCCAAACCTGAAGCTCGGAGCGAGTCGGGTTATTGGCCATTGTTAAGCGAAGCTGGTGCTGAGGTGGAAAGTGGTGCTATGCTAGGATTATGGGCACTAACTTCAGCTATCCAACTTGTAGTTTGTTGGATATGAGCTTGCACAAGGTCCATAAATTTGTCGAGTGCTTCATGTTTGGCTGCGTAATCTGCACTGAGTTTTTCAACTGCGGTGAGTATATTATGAAATTTAGTTTCTAATGCGGTTATTCTGTCATTATAATTTAAAACTGTCTCCTCCAGGGACTCTTCTGATCGTGGAGTGCTCGGAGTTTTACGTTTGCTGGGGGGAGGGAGAAGTGGTTCGCGTTGAGCACAGGGGCTAGTGTCCATGGGCAACTGTGCAGAGGGTTCAGGTGGGGCTGATGAATGGCACATGGAAGAGGCGGAATGAGAGGGAGGGGCTTGGGTGGTTGATGCGGAAGGAGGACGAGAATCAATTTGAGTGGTAGTAGCGGATAAGTGAAAAGACTCAAGTTGTAATTTAAGCCTTTGAATTTCAGCTTTTAGGGTTGCATTTTCTTTAAAGAGGGTGGAGTCGTTGTTACTGGTGTGATTTGAGGAGCAGCTAGAAGAGGCTGACTTAGCCCAGCCTACCTGGTGTGAGTTGACCGAAGAGTTGGTGAGAGCAGGGCTTGGTGATAGGGCTGGCCAGGCGTCGTCTTGCGTCGTTGAATCGGAGCGACGACCGCGATCTTTACTTTTGCTGGCACTGGAGCGTCGCCCGCGTTCCTTGCTTTTGCTTCGACTTTTCCGCCCGCGTTCCTTGCTTTTGCTTCGACTTTTCCGCTGGCTTGAACCGTGAGTTTGTTCGCGACTAGGAGATCGGTGGATGGGTGGGTCTTGCTTTTCCATGGACCGTGTAGGGCGCGGCTTAAATCGTTGTCTACACAGCGATGAACCTGTTTCATGGTTTCCATTGCACACAACACAAACATGGTCACACTCGTGGTCCATAGGTGCATCTTTTAGTCCACATTTGGGACAAAGTGTGTCACTGGTGTTGGTGCAGACGTCTTGGCGATGACCAATCTGACGGCACCGTGTGCAGGCTTCAACCTTTTGCCTGAAGGGACGGCATCGAAGTGCACAGCCTTCGTAGTGGACGTAGTAAGGAACGATTTTGCCTTGGAATATGATTAGAATGGTTTCAGTGCTGCCCAGGCGTCGTGCACCTCCGATAGTCAGCTTTGGGTTGCATCGGCGGAGGGTCGAGATGATTTCGTCTTCCGAGTAATCGGAAGGCAGGAGAACGGTTCCTCTGCAGGTATCGACGGGATCAGCGACATGGGTGGCGACTTCATGAGGGGTGCCGTTGAAGTTCAAGAGCCGTATGCCATGGTAGAGGTCGGCACGATCCAGGTCTGGTGTGCTAATCAGAACGGTATGGTTGATGGAGTTGACGCGTATTTGGTCAGAACTGGTGCGGTCAGAGATTGGGAGACCCGCCGCCTTGAGGATTATTTGTCTGAGGACGCATGGATGTATCACAGCACAGTTTAAACCTCCACGGACTCTTAATATGATTTTGTAATCACTGCGCGGCAGTGGTGGGGGCTTCGGTGCTGCTCTTGATTGGCGCTCCTGAGCCACTGCATGGCTTGGTGGTGACGAAGGATGCTGGCGTTGTCTTGAGAGGCTCTCGTGGATCGCGCGCCAGGAACGCGCACCATCGACGCCGGCTGCGTCGCGCCCTGTTCCAGCGCTCATGCTAGGGAGAGGTAGGCCTAGCAGCGATACTGCTAGCCGACAGCCCTAAAAGGGCTGCGGCTTGCGTAAAAAAACGTCTTAGTATTGAAAAAGTATCACAGGAAGCGTCGGTAACACTCACATATAGGTCCAGTCAAGTATTCGGGGCGTTTGGAGTGATCAGTTAGCCACAAGAGGAAAATTTGCAGGAGCCAAAGTCACATGCGACCGCTCACCTCCGCGCGCGTCCGCCACTCCCAGAATCGCCAAGTGTTGTCCTTCTTTTTTACAAGAACTACAGGGGAAGCCCATGGACTACATGATGGCTCAACAATGTCTCTGGTCAGCATTTTCTCGACTTCTGCTTGAATTATGTGACGCTCAGTTGGAGATACGCCGTATGGCCGTCGATGGACAGGGGAGGCATCACCGGTGTCAATGCGGTGCTTTACAGCCGTGATTTGACCTAGCGGACGATCACAAAAGTCAAATATGTCCAAGTATGACTTAAGGACGTGAAAGAGTGCGTCAGCTTAATACGGCAAAAGGTCTGACGCGATCATTTTTTAAGCAGACGGGCTTGCTTGCGAAGATTGAGCATTCGTGTAGCTACAGTGTCCATCGTTCGAAGACAGAGCTGAGATGACGCATTCGTCAGAGGGAGTCAGCATGGCGAGGCAATTCCACGTGGGAGCACTTTTGAACACAGAGCAAAGTTGAGCACAGGAATGAAGGCGCGGTTTGCACGTAACTGAATAACAGTGTGAGGTAAGGTAACACTGTGAGTCAAAAGAATGGATGTAATGGGCGCGAGCACATAGTCGCCATTGGATACAGGTGGTGAAGGCATTACGGTGATGCAGGTCACAGTTTGCGGTGACAAATGAACATGCTCAGCAGAGCACATACGAGCTTGGGGTGGACTGGGCGGATCAATCTGACACGGTAGGTCAAGTTGCATTGTACCAGCTAAATAGTCGATGAGGGCGTAATGAGTGGACAAAAAAATCAAGACCGAGGATCACATCATTGGTGCAGTGAGAAAGAACAATTAAAAGACGTGAAGTTTGATGGCCGGCGATAGTAAAGCGTGCAGTACAGACGCCAATAACAGAAGCCGTACCGCCATCAGCAACACATATACTGCGTGAAGGGGCTGGAGTAAGGACTTTCTTTAAGCGGTCACGAACGTGCAAGCTCATCACAGAAATATGGGTGCCAGTGTCTACCAAGGCGTTAACAGATAAACCATCCACTTCAACGTCGATCAGGTTCTGATTGGTCGGGAGCGTCAACAGAGGAATTGGAGAGCAAGTCGTATCAGCACCGTCACTTCCAAGAGCTGCAGCCATTAGTTTTTCTAATAAAACCTCACCATCACTTTCAGGAGCTACAGCCATTAGTTTTCTGAAGAAAACCGCCGGGCAGATGATGGGGACGGGGAATGGGGCGGCGGCAGAGACCGGGAAAATCTACGTCGAGCTGAAGGTGAGCGACTGTACTGGGCAGTGGCTGTAGTGGTCGGGTCGTAATTAGCAGAGGCATCACGCCGTGGTAGTTCCTGCCCATAGAGATGGGCTGGTGAGTGGAGGTTGCAGAAGCTTGAGTTTGCCCGATATGGTGAGGTCCACGTGCTTAGGCAATGGTGAGAAATGTGTCCCACTCGTTCACATCGAAAGCAAATCGGCCTGTCGTCAGGCGTCCTCCACACATTCGGGTCACGGTTACGTGGAGCAGAGCGGTGATAATGCTGTGGGTGCCTGTAGGTAGATGAATTGATAGCGTCGAGACGGTGCTCAGAACAGACCGTGTGAATACCCGCGTTGACTAGTTCTTGGTGAACAACGGCCTGTATTAGCGATATGGCAGTGTACTTTCTTTGCTTCCCGACACAATTTAAAGTATTATATCCACCATTTGCATTTGTTGAAGTTTCTCTCTTTCTGCACTGCGATAGAGATCATTCATTCCATTGTAATAAGTCTACTCTACTCATTTAGCAAAATAACATTTTTAACATTGATTACCGTTACAGAAAAAGCTCATCAATTCCAACGTGGTTAGTTAGAACTTGCAGTCAATTTGAACTGACCTGCTGGTCCCAGTAGAAGAAGAACATAAACTTTACTTGTCGAATCCAGACGATTCGAGTCCGGCGTTTTTAGTGGGCCTGGGCACCCACCGCGGATGCGGTTCCGAGACCTTGTCTCGAAGCGGCTTCGTCGGCACGCTGGACGGCCCAGAGTTGTGCTGTCAGGTTCGAGCTGAGCAGTGCGGCCTTCCAACGCGAGCGGAGGCTAGCGGTGGAAGAGTGAGACGAATCGACACTGTTCGAATTGTTTATTAGGCCCTGACACTCCCACAGCATGTGACTAAGGGTGGCAACCTCGCCACATGACGTGCATCTGTTTGTAGTATATATGTCTAGATACATGGCGTGCATGAGTCTAGGGTTTCTGTATAAATCTGTTTGTAATTGTCTGAAGTGTACCGCTTGCGTTCTGTTTAGCCTTTCGTGAGGAGACGGGTATAAGCGTCTTTGTAACTGGTAATGTGTGGTGATGTCGTGAAACCTGGTCATACGATCCTCCCATGCGCAGATGTCTGGAGTTCCCCGCGGGGGCTCGTCGTCCTTCGGCGATGCTCGGTGAGTGAGGCCTCGAGCAACGCGGTGAGCTGCTTCGTTGGGGGTGCTCAGTCCGGTATGTGCCGGGATCCATAACAGGTGCCTTCGGTTATCGAAGTCGACCTCTCCTGGATGTATGGGATGTCGTTGGAGTATGTGAAACGCCTCTTGCGAGATGCGTCCGTTGGCAAAATTGCGAATTGCGAATCACTAATCACGTATGTGGCATTGGTCAGTGTGAGGGCCAGTGCTATAGCCGCTTCCTCTGCCGCTTCAGCGTGTGCCGTGTTCACAGTGAGGCTTGTGATGTACTTGCCACAATGGCCAGTAACTACCACCACGAAACTCTTTTTATTGGTATAACGCGCAGCATCAGTGAAAACCGCTTCAGTGTCATTAGAGTAGCTTTGAGTAATGCGTTGTGCCTTGGCTTTACGCCGTCCCGTATGGTGTTGAGGGTGCATGTTGTGAGGCAATAGGGGTACGTATACTTGCTCACGTACCGATCTTGGAATTTCGACTTTGATGCCGTGCTGCGTATGGTACGTGATGCCAAGTTTTTCGAGTAGGTGTCGGCCTGGGCAGGTCTTGGATAGGCGCTCGAGCTGGGAAACTTGTTGCGCCTCCACGAGTTCCTCGAGGGTATTATGCAACCCCAGCTCTAGGAGTTTGCTGGTGCTAACTCCGGGCGCCAGTCCCAACGTGAACTTGTACGTCTTGTGTATCAGGGCGTTAAGCTTGTCTTTTTCCGCCACTGTCCATTTGTGAAACGGTGCCATGTACATTAGTTGTAAAATAACAAAGGCTTGTATGAGTCGTATGACGTTGCCTTCACGCATGCCCGCATGTTTGTTCGTGATGCGTCAGATGAGTTGCATCGTGCTGGTGGCCTTTGCCATTATCTTGCGCAGTGCTTCACCATTGCCGCCGTTCTGCTCAATCATCATCCCCAGTACCAGGATATTCTTTACCATTGGGATTGGTGAGCCGTTTGATGATGTTAGTTTGATTTCTTGTTTTTCTGAAGGTACGTAGTCTTTGGGCGGGTGCCCCTTTTTCACCGGTCTATATAGCAGTAATTCGGATTTTTCGGCCGAGCAGGTGAGTCCCGTGCCTGCGAGGGAATGCTCTACGCATTCTATGGCCGCCTGTAAGCGATCCTCAATCTCTCCGCCACTGCCAGTTGTCATCCAGATCGTAATATCATCCGCGTATAGCGTGTGATGCAGTCCATCAATTTGATGTAATCGCTCGGGTAATCCCAGAGGGACGATGTTGAAGAGCATCGGCGAGATCACCGAGCCCTGCGGTGTACCCAAGCTTCCGATGTTGATTTGATTTGATTCTAGTTGTCCCACTCGGATGCATGCGGTTCTTCCCGTGAGGAAGTCTCGGACGTAGTTGTACACTCGCATTCCGAGGTTCAATCTGTCTATTTGTCGCAATATGGCGTCGTGACAAACGTTTTCAAAGGCCTTCTTCAGGTCCAGGCCAAGGATGGCTGGTCCCAGTAGCTCCCTGTTTATTTCTGTGCGGGCGGGGGGGGGGACTCCGCAATTCAAGTGCATTGGTATCCACAACGGTGAATTCCACAATGGTACATATGGACGCCCATTTCTTTTTTAGACCTGAGTCAATAAACGCCGATTTCCGGCGTCCTGGTGTCCGGTTTTCTACACAGCCATGCAGAAAGCTGTTGCACATGACTTTTCATCAGGAACATGTGCGTATTGTCCTTCCTTTCGCCGCCATGCTTCGTTATACCACGCTTATCGACGGGACGGTCGACGCTCGCGCATTCAGGTTAGAAAAATGGCCGGCTGTACTTTGAACTGACAGAACACATTCACTACTTGGCACAACACAACGTAGTACTTCAGCAGCGGCACTCGTCACTGATCTATAGATGCAACATTCTCAGAAGCTTCACAAAGCTTTCCAGATATGTTTTTGATAGCCAGAATGCAAAAAGGCGGCTCTGGTATGTTCACCACTTTCGCCAGTGTCGGCAAGGGCGAATCACAGCTCAATAGAACTTTCTGCTTTACCACATTACCGTGCAGTAAAGGGTCTCGTTCAAGTTCGCAAGGTTCCGCATGGCCGACGGTTCGAACAGCACCTCCTCTATAGCTGGTTCGAACCATGGTGGAAAAAAAAAGGTTGGAACATTCACGTCAATGGCGTTAGAACTTTCGTTGCAACCGTCTCTTTACCCTGAACTTGGCCATATCTGCTTATAAAAACATTCAGCCCATACGAGTACCAGTGCTACTACAGACAGTACACAAATTACAAAACGCGCTCAGTAAATGCTTCGAACGTGCTCAAAGCAGACAGAGACGCTCAAGTGCTCGTCATGGAGAAAGGAAATAACTGCGGTAATTGCAACGTTTGGGAAGAAAAAAAAAAGCTCACATTTTTTTTTCTTTCAAAAACTTATTCCGATGAAAAAAAAGTGAACAGAAATATATACATTTAGCGTTAATGTTTGTTAGCTTATCAGTTTTTTTTTTTTTTACCACACAGCCACTCCAGATCCAAATAACCTGGATAGATTCTGTGAGAAAATAAGAGGCTGCACTCATCAGGGGTTTAAAAGTGCAGGCAGTTACATAACTTGTTTCACGCTAATAATAACTATTAGGCATATACTTGTAAACAAAGGTTTGCGTATTGTGACCAAGGCATTATTGCGCGCTAAGAATGTATGTCACAGTAGCAGACAAAATTTGTCTGCGTTGTGAGTTTTACAAGAAAAGTCAGCACCACATTTGTGGACTTAGATGCTGACCATTTTGTTGAAGCTGTTTTTTTCGATGTTTCAGCAGGTTTTTCGTTAACACTGTGTCGTAGGGATATAACAGCTTGCATTGTACATACGCATTGTTCACCATTGTTCATTTTTATGTGTGCACATAAGCTGTGTATGTTATATCTGGAAATAAAATTCTCTTAAACGACTTAGTTTTAATCGAACTGCGTGAACTAGTCGATAGACTCACTCCAGATGTACCTGAACGCTGTAGAGAACGTGACCTGTCCCAACACAATCCTAACTGGCGGTTCAATACTGCTAGTTTCCTGGATGACAAACGCGCTACATTCATGTACCGCCTGGCCAGAGGGCGCCTGCCCATAAAGTTTAGGCCCCTCACAAATGTCTCTACAAAAGGAAAGTGCCCCTTTTGCGGCAGTAGGGAGGACCTGGTCCACATTTTCTCCCAGTGTGCATTACCAGCTGCCCTTCATTGAAGGATAGCTAGCTTGTTTGGTCACCTAGGTGTTCTTTTCAACACCGTTCGGTTTTTGCGACCCCTGTCAGGAAAAGCGGTTAAGCAGTACGTGCTTCTGCTTGTCGAGTACTCCTACCAAGTGTGGGTAGCATGGTGCTGTGTGGTCTTTAGTGGGAGACGACCCGGACTTCACGAAGTGCTTGCAAAAGAGCTCTCGCTCAGTGGTGCCCCGTCCTCGGACTCCTACGACAGTGTCCATCTT
This sequence comes from Rhipicephalus annulatus, assembly GCA_013436015.1. Lineage (NCBI taxonomy): Eukaryota > Metazoa > Arthropoda > Arachnida > Ixodida > Ixodidae > Rhipicephalus > Rhipicephalus annulatus. Next base: position 853,961 of record WOVY01000950.1, on the reverse strand, counting down.
TCCTATCTTCTCCTTGCTTCTGGGTATCGCTTTCCCTGCGCCACGCTATCTCCTTCCCCCTTTCTATCTCTAGACTTTTAATCTTAACCTTTTAATCCCACCTTACCCCCATCCCTCATGAACTACTGTTGAGGTGTCGCACTCTGATGCAGACAGTTACGGGGCTCACTTTTCTTCTTAAGAATCACATAAGAAAGAATGGCAGATCGCCACCGGACAAAAGGTATGAATCTGTTAAGTGAGTGTGTCTTATTCGTAGCCTGGTAAGTGTTACTTGTGCGTAGCATGATCTGGATACTGGTGGCCACTTTTGAACTATCGGTTTGATAACATGTAGTTTGTTTTCCATTAGCCTATACCATAAGTACTACCAGCATGCCCTGCACTCCCGCCGAAGGAAAGGTTTCATGTCAAGTGCAGGGACGGCCATGGATGTATTTGCAGGTGCGTAGTCGTGCGCAGATGCAGCTATAGCTACATCTGCGCACGACCACGCACATGCAAATACATCCATCGATCTGCACCAGCGATCTTGCATCCATCGATCTGCACCAGCGATCTTGCAGTGCTCTGGCACCCAGCACACAAAAACATGATGTTTGAGGGCGTAGATTGTGCATAAAAGAAAGTAAAGTGACACTAGGACAGGATTTTTATGTTTTTTAGAGTTTTTAACGTTACGATGCTGAAGGAATCTTTCTATATAACCATGCATTGTTATTGTAATTCTTTGATGTGCTTGACGGCCACAGATATTGCATGGGCTTCTGCGGTGAAAACACTTTTTTAGGGGTGCAAAATACCAGAATTTGAAAAAGATGGGCCAACAGCTACATGGGACACAACAGTATAAGACACATCTGTAAAGAATTCTGGGCAAATTGAAGTTCCCGAAAGTGCGTGCGGATGTGTGTAGTAGGTGTGAGTTTAGTAACTTACTCGATAGATACTTCGCAGTCAATAACCTGCCAGTGCCACGGCAGCGGATATGCCGCTGGAGCCATCAGACGGTGTTGCAGAAAGTCCATGCCTGTTTTCTCAGAGCTCCTAACACGGAGTGAGTACGGCTGTTTGATTGAGATGTGGGTAATAAGAGCAATATAATAATAGTAATAATGTTAATAATTGCATGCACTAGCCGTAACACTCTTTGTATCATTAGCAAACAAGGTAAAATATATTACACACAATCCTCAATGTATGTGAGAAAAAGTAATACCTATTACGAAAATAAAGTATAACAGCAATTATTTACTGAATTTAGGAAAACATGGTTGATCTTAGCAATATAATAATAGTAATGATGTTAATAATTGCATGTACCAGCAGTAACACTCTTTGTACCATTAGCAAACAAGGTAAATTATATTACACACAATCCTCAATATATATGAGAAAGTGTAATATTTATTATGAAAATATAGTATAACAGCAATCATTGACTGAATTTAAGAAAACATGGTTGATCCCTCTGTCATAAGAATTGGTATAGCACGAAAATAAAATGCGCCTTTACAGAAGTAATTGAATGTTTACTGTACCTTGATAAAGGAGGATTCCCCAAATGTATGTTTTAGCGGTTGACAGCTACAGCACCGTTTAATGTGGAATGGGGCGGACGAATGGGACAGATGGGCAGCAGTACGTTTTGCAAGTGCTTGTCGCGAAGGCCACAGTAATGATGATTTACTTTACTGCTGCAAGAGGCTGACACTACCCCGTTAAAAAAAGAGCAGTTTAAGAAGAAAGTGCGAGATATATTACGCATTTGTATAGCAGTTACAATCTATGGCCATTGTGTTGTGGACAGCATGCATGGAACTTGTCGTGGGGGATCGAGAGGTGATCGGTTAGATGCCCGTGTAAGGAACTTTTTTCTTGACATGTGATTGCGTCCATTTTTTCATCGTCAATTCCGTGATCTAAATGCATTGCTGAAGTCTTAGTGGACCCCGGCATACTATGTGTTCCGCACTCAAATTCGACAGATCCCATAAACTTTGGGAATCGGTTTCATACGAAGCTGTCAACCAGTCTATGTCACATTTCTTATTTTACTTCGAACATGCGTTACGGTGTATCCAAGTAGATATAGCAGTGGTGACGTGATGCAATCTAGACATTCACGTTTCAGCACGGACGTGAATTTGATAAAAACTAAGTATGCGGTATGATGATGTGAATATCATTCGTTAATGCATTCCTGCATTGCCGAGCAACGCTTGGTTATAGCTTGCAGAGTCAAATGAGTGTGTATATAATGTTTATGAGGTTGTTAAAAGTGAAGGTGACGCTAAAGCTACAATTGATATTAGGTAACCGGACATGACGTGCAACTGTATAGTAGGAGTACATATGCAATGTTTATCTCCTTGTTATGAAGTCAAGTAGCTAGAACCGTCACCATAATCACTTTGCACTGACTTGATGTCTTCACAGTATCTTTTCCTAAGCAGATTCAATACTTTGCATGTTTCTGTGGTAGAATACCTGACTGCTGCACGAAATACTTGGTTTCTATTGTTTCTGGGATCCTTATTTTTATTCTTTACAGTCGTCGGCTCGACACAGCGGATGCCATATTTTTTAAAGGTTCTCGCATTTAAATTACCGATGTCGGTTGTCGCCGTTTCTATAGGTATAGATACAAACTTCGAGGCGCGTACCCACATACCGCAGCCTGTGGTATACGGGTATCTGAGACACATGACTACTAGAACCAGTTTCATGGCGCACATATAATTTTCATGTTATATCAGGATCATATGCATATTCTGATACCCTCGTGCCCCCTATGACTGATTTTGGTCTATACTGAAGTGATGAGTCAGCTACGATAGCACCAAGACGATGCTGGCCGGTAGAGGAGGAGATAGAAATGCTCAAAATATTTTTAGTTTTATAAGGATTCTTTCGCGTTTAGAAACACATCTTTGTGAGCTATTATTAGTCATCATTAAATATCATTACATGATACAAATATGTACTGTTGGGGAGGCCGCCATCAATATATTTGTATTTATGAAAAAATTTGCGAGGTAATGCATAAAAAGCATTGCGTGTTACATGCGTTACGTGTATATGTGTTGTCTCAGAGCATGCTGCTAAAGACTGACTCTCTTTTGCACACCATTGAACAAGTGCTGTGTGTATGTATAAAAAATCACGTGAAAGTGCGAGCGCATTGATAAAGAGATATATATATATATATATATATATATATATATAGAGAGAGAGAGAGAGAGAGAGAGAGAAAAAGAGGGGGGAAGGCAGTTACTGATGGTAGAAGTGGAGAAGGAAGAAGTAATTAGGGAACCCTAAAGCTTCGCCTTTAGGAGTTGAACGCGATACCGACATCCTGTTCTTAGTGCGTACTTCAAACGCTTAGTGCATGAAACCTTTTCGAATTTGCTATGCACCCACTACGTGGCCTAAAGAAATAGGCGCAGTAGTGTATGTGCCTTTTGTAGTGGGGTACCAGCTTTCAATCACAGAACCGCTATCATAATCACATATTCTGACCCCGTTGGCAATGGACGCTTGTACCATGCATTCATGCATTATTACTGAAATCTTTCGGGTTGCATTGTGAAGCATGTGTACGGGACGCACATATATGTGAAGCATGAGGGCTACTTTCACTGCATTTCTAAACAGAGCAAGTTCTTTTTACTGTTTTCGCAAGCAGAGGCATGGTCATGTGGTAGAACATCTGCCTGCCATGCACACGACCAGGGTTTGATAGCCACTTGGACCCAAACAACCCTGGTTCGGTCCCCACTCTGCTCCAGGAGTTTTTATAAATAATTTATTTTATTTGCATCCTTCTCAATTTTTCTGTCACGCATAAGATGATTATTTTTCATTCACAACCAACAACGCTAACGCCAGAATTTCTGCGAAATGAGCTCTTTAACGCTATCTTGTCAATAAACACATAGCATATAAGTCAGGCCACGTCTCCCAGTCATCATAGCATCATATAAGCTGACAGGATGAAGACCTGCCTGTCACTTTATCGACGACGTTTTCAACTAGACGCCCTGAAGACACTCGGTCTACCAAAGCATATCCTAGCAGCACAAAATGACAAGCATCATGACGGAACCATCGACTGACCTTTCCATCTTCAAATACACTGGAGCAGCAGACGATGGACCCGTACAAGACTGGTTCGACCTGTTTGAGCTCCACGCTACTGCTGCACCTTAGTCGGAATGAGAGATGATCACCAACTTCACTGACTACATCTTCAGCGAGGCTTTCAAGTTCTACCCCATGCACATATTTGAAAATGACGAATCATGGTTAACGATCAAGAGTTGATTGCTTGTTTTAACAACCACAACAAGTACTTCCTTATTACCAACAATCTGGAGACAATCCAACTCAGCCGCCGCAGTTCATGCTCTTTTGTTAAAAGCCACAGCTTTCCATCAGATTTCTCTTCTGCACGGAAGTCGGCACCTTCAATGTCGTAGCTCCAACATTGACAGGAGATGTTGCTCACACTACTGATGCCCTTCATGCTTTGTCTCGCATTTATAGTCCGGCTTGAAGACTGACCATGCAGAAGCTCTCCAAGTGCTGCTAACTCTCACCATTCATGTCATAAGGAAGCCTTGTTCAGAGTAGACGAGAGAAAATACCGAACTACGCCATGTCGACTCGAACTGTCAAAATCAGTCTTCATGCATTGGAACAGCTTACTCCAAGTCTCGCACTCTTGGCCCACCTCCTGGTTTTCTATTGTTTGACTCTTCTGTCGCTCACAACGCCCACCTCACATCTCACACGCCCATTACGGTCGAGATAGAGCTGCCAAAATTGGAAGATACTCAGCCAAACTCTGAACCTACTGTCCAGATTCATGCGCCAGAACAGCTCACATCGTTAGTTCCATAAAACTACAGCCATTCCCAACTGAAATTTGACCAAACCTTGCCTGTTGCAGTGTCACCGTTCAGTGCGCAGGCACGTGAAAATCCAAACACAGGAGGCTCGGAAGCACCACTACTTACAGGGTGCTGGGTGCCAGAAGCCCCCGTAATTAACGGTGTCGCAGGCACCACAGATATTCCTGCAGTAAAGTCTGTCTTACTAACTTCACTGCCCGAAAAGCATTGCAACAGCTACCAATTGAGCACTACGTCCATTTTCTAAAATAATATTTTCCTCTTACTGTAGGGCTGCCACTTCAGAATTTTTCGCTACACCGGCAAGGTCAGACCAAGCAAATTGACCAGGTTAAGTGACATGTTATTCTACAAGGACAACCACAGTCATTGAAAGATCGCTCGCAGCTCGAGGAAAGACATTTGCAAGCGAGAAAAGTCAAGCAACGACATATTAAAGATGTCTTGCTCGCGACAAGGCAAGTATTAAAACTAGAATATTTTTGCAAGGGACATAGAGTAAGTTTTCTTCAGCAGAGCTCAAAACAGAGCCTACAATCAATGCAATTGGAACAGGAGACAAGATGACACAGACGGCATAAAACCACACCCCGTTTTTCGGAAAGACACAGGCATCGCCACGTCAGCCAATGAATATGCAAATTGGTAGTGCCCGATGCATACCATTCACGACAACGAACACGACGTCTGCAAAGCTCCAGCTATGAGTGTACCAAGGCGTTCCACCTTAGTTCATTCCTCCCAAGAACTGCTGTGTCATCACCAATTTCTGCATTCAAGCTGTGGTTCTGTTGGCCAGGACACAAAAGCCAGCCTCGCCCACCGGAGTTCTACTAGATATCACCGGGCTGCCGCCCTCTCCCGTGAAATGTTGGTGCAAGTTTATGCAACTCTCATGTGACATAGAGCTACTGCATTTTCTGTCATTTATTTCTTATCATGAGATTCCACTTGTTCATGCTTTATAGCTTGTAGCTCGTGCACTCTTTCTGGGGAGGGGGAATCCTGTGATGTAGGAAGGCAGTAACTGATGGTAGAAGTAGAGAAGGAAGAATCGCAATAGAATAAACACATGACGAATGAGCCAGGCCACGTCTCCTAGTCATTGTAGTGTCATATCATATATATATAAATTCCGGCTGACAAGTGGGGTAGGTTTGCCCCCCCCCCCCCCCTACTCGCAAAAGAGTTGGTATGCCACTGGGCACTACAATCCTCAAGTACATTCCTGCCTTTCTCCAGCAGCAGTGCCTTTGAGTGAGGACGATGACTGACACCTTGCACACCAGATTTTGTGCTACTGGGAAACAACATCGTAGTTAATGGCCCTGTTCTGTATGAAATTGTGCAATCAAACAGTGGAACCTAGACATCCTTGTTGTATAAAATGTAAGCCTTGAAGCACTTATAAAATGAATACCAGAGCTGCGTAATTTTACAATCGAGTACTGACCAGTACACTTGACTATCTTCCGTCTCTCCAAAAGAAACTGCAATGTTAGTAAGACTGCCCCAAAATATTTCAAGTGGAAGAAAAAAATTGTACATATAACTCAAATGGCACCAAATGAAGACAAGTTAATAAAAAAAATTTTGTACTTCTTACTATTCGCAGAACTTAACAATGCCCCCATTTATTAGTTGACATTTTATTAGAAAACAAGTACAAGAATCTGAACTTTTTTTTTTCTGCTGTTCGATTATAGATAATAATCATGGAGCGTGATAGTATACCTTTAAAAAAAGAGAGAGAGCAAGAAAAAAAGAAGAAAAAGAAGGTGAGGAAGCTAATAAACTGAGCGAAAATTCCACTATGATGGAAATGAAATTTTCATTGGACACAAGCAGCTAGTTTCTTGCACTCATATTTAAAGACTGGAGATTATGTTTTAAGATGATTCTTTTTTTTGTCTAACATTATGAACATGTGCAGTTACATGTGATAAAGAGAATGAAAAGAAATTAACTCTTCCAAACAAAGGCCCTGGTGACCTAAACATTTGCATAAAAATCAAGACGAATAAGCTTGCTACCACTCTAACAGAGGCTACATTGGTGCACAGCTAAACTCTTGCATAAACATAGTGCACGGATTGACATAAATTACCCTTGCCATCAATATAAAGCAGTTGCACATGAACTGTCCTGCCAGTGCTAGACTTCGAAATTGGGAGACAAACATAAGCCATGCAATACAATCAACACAGGTGCTGGGTTATTGAACTCTACAGACAAAGCCATAAAATTTAAAATTTAATAGTGGTGTTTTTGCTTTAGCAACATGCTCATTATGCTAATAATGGCTTGACAATTCACTTACAGCCTTTTTTTACAATAGTTGATAAACCATTAAATTGAGCATTGCTAATTACTATAACACTGAAGATAGCAAATGTGAAAAAAGGCACGACCTAGTTATTACACTAGCTTGATTAGGTGGGGAAAATTGTTGATGCCATGTTTTATTGAAACAAAGCCACGGATTCATAGCATCGGTTCTTATACACAGTCAGTGCAGGCACTGGAGGGCGCCGGGTAATTTCACAAGGAGCAAATAAAAAAAAATAATGCAGGCTCTTGGTGTGCCCAGGTCATTTCATGATAGGTGAATAAAAATTTATCTTCTTTGGCCCTGATGAAGTCCTGAAAGTTGGAGGAAACAACCAGCCAATGTTAAGGCATCGCAGCCACTTTAAGAAAACAGGTAGTAATGGAAGTTGTACGATGAAATGAAGCCAATCAAAACATTGTCAGTCCAATTTTTTTAGCATGATGCAAAGCATGCCTTGTTTAAATAAAACCAAATGTGCACTCATATTTAGTAAAATGAAGGGCAACTCTGAAAATGCGTGATCAACTGAATAAGAAAATTTCACCCATAGCTGGCTCAAATATGTAGCTTAAAAATGTCGAAAAAAAAAGCTACAGCCCATAGGCTTACTGAACGTGGAGAGCCATTTGTTTCAGCAAGGATCAGAATAATCTTGTGTTCAAAAACATTGTGTACTTGCAGAGCTTACAAAGTATAATCAGTGCTATTCCCGTAGGCATTGCAAGCTTTCAGAATCTTAAAATGGCATTTATCTACAATGTTTCTGCTATGCAGCTATGTTTACCACAACACAGAGTAAACAGAATCTGATACTTTTCAATCACAGTGAAATCTTTGTAACTGTTTAAACAGAAAGAACATTCAGACAGACCGCTTCCAATTTGGCTGGCTTTGTACTTTGATGCTGTACTCCTGTAGTACATCTGTCTCTGCAAACAAAATTCCTGTTAAATATAACATATCTCCCAAGCACCTTGAGGCCCTGTTTGAAAAGAATCGACTGTTTGTTACCACAAAGTCTAATTTCAATAATAGAAGTGTAGTTAGAAGTTCAATGAGTTGACAACATAATGATATTAATATAGCTCAAAAAACTAAAAATTAAGATCTTACAGTTGAAATTTGCATAGCAGCATTAGCCATCACCAGCTAATCGCAATTATTAAAGTCCAAGTTAATATACCTTTACTGTAATAGTGTACATCTGGATGGTATTCATAAGGCATTAAAGGCAATGCAATATAATTTATATATGCATTGAAACACCCACACCCATGCAATATCTTTGCAGTGATAACTTACTCTAAAAGCAGTAGTTTAGAACATTGTATAGAAATGCAGCAAGATTTTCTACTCAGTGACCTGTGTTCACAGCTTCAGTTGGCAACTAGCCCAATAGACCTTTTTTAAATACACAAGTGGCACCAAAAGGTGCGCAAGCGTTCATCAGAAAAGTGTGTACATCTCAGCAGCTACCATGATGAGTGCATGGGCCTTGCACTTTAGCTTGCCACTCATGCCAAGCCAAAACTTTTTAGACAGTGAATTTTAAAAGGTGCAACTTAGTATGTACTGTGTCATTCAATCACAAACTTCAGTGTTTAGCTGAGACAACCTCTAAACAATTTTCATCAGTCCTACTGTAGGACCAGATGAGCATCTCAGAGGAGACTTTTTTTTGGTGCCAGTGCTTTACAGCATAAATGGAAAGAGAAAAATACATCTACGATTCGTGGTTGCATTTGGAATCGACTTCCATCGACACTGTCGATGAGCACAATGTGAAGTGTATATTGAAAGAGTACACTAGAAAGTATAGTCTGCATTTAGTAAAATAAGATACATCCACTAATCGGCATGTGCATTGCTCGCACCATATGTGTGACGAACTATAAATGCCTATTAACCTCCATTAGCACAACAACCACAGGTTGAAATAACACTCGGAGGGAAAAAAAAAAGCAGGACAAAGAGGTGAATACACACACCATGGCCGTCACTCAACTGAATGTTTATAGCATGCGCAAAAAAAAGGGGGGAGGGGGTGCAGCGCATGTGTCAAAGAGCCACAAAAATTTAAGCAACCAAGGCGCACGTTTCAAGTTGATTAATATTGAGTTTCGTGTCTTGTAACGACCGACAAGGTAGTCTTATACAAAGTGACATAAAGTGGCGTTATTTGTGACACGATATATCACTAGAGACTGGAATGTAGGCAAATGCCTATATTGTTTCTTGCATTTCTATTGTGCCACTTTGATATATGAGCATGAATTAGAGGTTAAGAAAGCTTTTCCTAACGTTTTTATAGTGCCTATAAATGCCTATTTCCGAGTTTTGTGCCTAAATTTTTATAAACGCCTATAAATGCCTAATTTTCCATTTCGGTGCCTAAATGAGCAATATTTGGTTTCGAATTTTGTTTTCGAGTACAAGGAGACCAGTATTCATGTTATCAGGCAAAATAAGGCTTTCAGAACTCTATGAGGTGCAACCTATACTCCATCTCGAAGCTCCTGTCCGCACTGTCAAGGCTAGAAGGCCCCTTAGCCAATAGAAAGGCCTATTAACCTCTACACATGTATTCATCTGTGTCGCATTGCCTGATCAGCACTTCCGTAGCGTCTGCTCTCATGTGTAAGGAACAGTTCATGTGAGAAATTTTAGTAAGACAATGTAAGTTTTTGCATGCCCAAAGAAAAACTTTGTGCCACAAGAATTTTTTAACTGGTTCATTACGAACCGCGAAAGCAGGATGCGAGGAGGTGAGCTTGAAACTGCCACTTGATGTGGGTACGCTTCGCAAGTCAAATACCTTTCCTGCCGATTTCGGTATCAGAGCAACGCGGAGCCGGAAGATAACATGACACAGACGCATCAACACGTAATGTGCATGTAAGGTTATGTTCGCAAAGCATGCCAAAACCAGGTCGTGCACGCAAGCAGTGTCGTTTCAGTGTTCTCTGTATTGTACTGCCTGTTTATGTGGAATTATTCCCTCTATGCGTACATGTTTGCAAAGGCTGGCATAGACCATGTACCTTTACCACGAAACACAGTGTCGCACTGCTGGAACTGCTCTAAGAGACGATGCAGCAGGAATACGCCAAGAATTGTCAGAGCAGACACTAGCATGATGCGAGAACGAGGAGAACACCAACACAAACGAAAAGGAGGCAGTTTCGTCTAACATCTCGCTCAATACGGAGTTATAAAATATTTACGTCCACAGATTTTATTTGTATGTTTTAATATTTCTATCAACCTTGATACTTCTATTCAAGCAACAGATTTCACAAATTACACACGTAGCATCGAATAATTCTCGATGTGTCGCATACTACTTTGACGTACGGAGAACCACTCCTTGCCGAGTCTGCCATTTTACCTCTTTATGAGGCACGTAGTGTTCCAAATCTTGGTAGATGACACCGTGAGCGCCCAGTGCATGCATTTCTCTTGACTGCTTATAATGCTCAACCCTGGTGAGGGGCCCTTTAATGTGTTCACAGACAGACGAGAAATTGATCGTGTGCAATCATACCTGGTTAATACGGTACTACAAGACCCTTCTGACCTATTAGCAATCTGGCTATTTGCTCCTCCTGCCCTTCTCAGCCATGTCGAAAATAAAGACACCCAGGAAGCGTGTTTAATTGATGATTGACACTGAACTAACCATGTTGGACAATAAAAGGAGAGATTGTGTTCTGCAAACACTGCGGAAATAAAAAAGCATAGCTGTGCTGAACTGCACCTTTCCATCATAATAAATTAAAGCATTATTGCTTTCCTGTTGTAGACAGGTCCCGCACGCATTTCTTCGAAAATGGGAATTATTACAAAAATTTATTGTGTCTATGTTTACCATATTGGATGCCGAAGACTATGTTTTGTCTGCCTGTTTTTGGTGCCTAAAAATCTGGCCTCTGTATATCACCTCTGAAATTTCTCTCAGATTAGGTTGATGGTGCAAATTTATTGTGCTTTACGTCGGCTTCATTAAATTAATACATCAAACAGTATGGCCAATGCACATGCGGACAAAAAGAAATTTGCATTCAACTCCAATACAATAACTGGTAAAACAATAAAACAATATACCATGTTCAAGCACATGAGCGCCACCAATGGGCATGCAAGCGTTTATGAGAATAGTGGGTATGCCGCAGATCTCGTCAGAATGAACGCGCGGTTTGACGCTTTAGCCTTCCGCTTGCACCGTGGCGGAACTTTTTAGATACAGTGAATTTGACAAACGACACATTACTGCACGATTCAGTCACCAACTTCAGTGTTTAGCTGTGATGGCCTCTCAAGAATTTTCATCAGTCCCACTGTTGAACCAGCTGAATGGCTCATAAGTGTCACCCCTTTTTTTTTTTGTGTGTGTGTGTATGTGTATGTATGTGTCTTACAACATTTTTGGGGTGTGTGTCTATGTTTTACAACACACATACACAACCCGTTTGCCTATGAACTGTAGGAGTGGTCTACGATTCGTAGTTTAATTGAAATCAACGTCCATCAACACTGTCGATGACAGTGTTGTCCAAAGTGAGGTTATGATATTTAAAGAGTATGCTAGAAAGTATTGTCGGCATTTGGTGAAATAAGATACACTCACCGAACAGTGTGCACATTGATCAAATTACAGTAAAACCTCATTATTCGAACTCGATTATTCTGAAATCCCGCTTAATTTGAAGTAGTTTAGCGATCCCATGTTTTCAATGTAAGGTTGAGCGAACAATTTGCAACGGTGGTCAGCACCATTCTGGTTAATTTGAAAACTTTGGATGTAGTGAACTAATTCCCGATCCCAATTTAGCTGCAGAACCGCAGAAACGACAGCCCCTAAGAGCCACTAGGCAATGTACTGTAGTGATACTGCTGAATAGCGGTTGAAGCATCCCAGCCTTGATACTTCCAGCATGAAAAATGAAATTGAAAAGAAAAAAAAAAACTTGCGTGATCAACTGAAATGTGCGCCTGCCGAAAACAGGTGTGCTTCACTGCAACACAATGATGACTCTTGCGAAGCATCTCGCATGCTTCTCACGTCAGTGTGTCATGATTTACCCATTATTTATGAGAATACAAATAAACTATTAAAGGACAGTCTGGCAGAATTTGTGATGTATGTGAACATACGAGTGCCGGTTTCTCCAGCAATTTGTGCACTTGCAGTGCTGACGGAGTTCTTGCCTGCTATGCCTACTTCAGAAACTCTGTTCGAAATCTTCAATGATCATGTTTTTCAGCCGAAACATAGCAAATTTCGTCACACTACCTATTAGTAAATTCTTTATTTTACTAGAAAGAATAGGCGAATAGTCGCATCATGACACGCTGATGCACCAAAAAGCAGGTGACACACGCAGTCACCCGCTTGTGTTGCAGTGAAGATGTAATAATTTTCGCAGGCACACATTTCAGTTGATCGTGACAATGTTTTTTCTTTGTTTCTTTTCTTTTTTTTTTGCGATTGCAACAGAAAGGCTCAGCGCTCCTTTTTGTTTGCGACAAAACTCTGACCTTGTATTGCTGGAAAACATAACCCTTGGAGCCGCAAACTAGTCAGCACAGCAAATGGCCAGCACTGATTATACTTTGAATAATTTCAAGTTCCTTGCATCTCACTTTTTGCATAATCTGTTAATTCGACTCATGGTCCCAGTAACTTCGAAATAACAAAGGTTTACTGTATGTATGAAATGAACAATAAGCCTTTACTAACCTTTTTTGGTACTACACAGGGCTGGGCAAAGATACTTTGAAAATGTATCACGCTACAATACAATATACTCAGACAAAAAGTATTGGAAATACAGATACAGGATACTTCTGCAAAAATTGTATTCGATACGATACTTGCGAATAGTATCTTAAGATACTTCGATACATTCGCAAATTTGTTGTTATAGACCCCCAGAATGTAGTAGCGAACGCATGTGCACAAAAACAATGGCTTTAAGACATCTGAAATGTGCCCAATTTCATTTTAATGAAATTTTTATTGGTATATGAAAAATTTTGTTCCATAGTTCAATAGTTTACTTCTGAGGAACGTATTCTTTTCTTCCCTTTTGTTTACTTCCTTGCTACTATGTTTCTGAATATGGAGTACCAACTAGCCCGGTCTGCCACCCTTCTTTGTAGACAATTTGCTGACAGTGCTTCTTGCTTGTCAGTTCTGGAATTCCTGGGAGCCACTGCTGAGCTTGCCGACCAGCTAGCCGATCGCCACAAGAGCTTCAATTAGAAGCCTTCTCACGATGGTGCAAATACCAGTGTGTAGTTTCAGCTTGTTCATAAAAGACCGTCTTGCAATGCCGAATCACTGGTGTACAGCAGCGAAAATGTTTGTAGCGATATTTTTTATGGAACATTGCGTATATAGGAAGGCCTGCATAGAGCGCATAAGGCTACTATTCCTTTTTTTATTCTGAATATCTGCTGGCATAAATCATTCATTATCTATATACTCACTTAGGTGCAATCAATTTTCTTGAGTGAGAAGACGTGTGTACCTCAGAAACGCCTCAGACCTACTGTGTTGTCACGTGATGGTGATCCTGAATGAAACGCCAGTCACTCTGGTAAGAATTAAATTCCCCATAAGCTAACTTGCTCCCAGAAAACTATGCAATTAAAAGTACAAAGGAAGTTCACTGTACTCTGATAGCGACATTAAGTGTTGTAGGCCTTCGGTAATCTGAATATCGGCAGAAGGCGTCTCGTATTTATACAGCAGTGATCGCACCTTCCAGTGTTCGCGAATTGGTAAGAATACGCGTAGTGCACGTAATCTGAAAAATAATAGTTCAGCTTTTATGTCCAAAAACTGAGATATGATTGTGAGGACCGCAGAAGTGAGGGATCCGAAAAATTTGACCATGTGGTATTCTTCAACGTGCAATCAAAATTGAAGTGCATGCGGCTCTAGCATTTCACCTCTATCGACATGCGGCTGTCGCAGCAGGATTTGCGCGGAATCTTAGCCGCACAATCTGCGACAATCTCAAAGTTTACGAAACATTGCAGGTGGCTTGCACCGAGCGGTCATAAGTTTTTTGTGTCTTAGACTCGATAACAACCAAACAAAGAAACAAAAATAGCGCATAGCGACACAGTCACACACACATTGTCACGGGACAATACCGCTTACAGCCGCCCATAGCTACGATTATCCGGCAGTTAGTAATAACAAGAATAAAAGTTAAAAATAAAATAGGGTAGACTAACAAAGGAAAACAATTACAACCAAAATAGAAAAGCCGTTCTGTTTCAAGCAGTCATTGTGAATAAATCGAGATACCCGATACAGGTGGCGCTCCTCATAGCTATGGCAAATAATCATGAAGTATCGCCAAAGTACCTGTTAAAGTAAGACAATAAAGAAATCGGTGCCTATGAAAAATTACTTGAAATGACTTGTTGGGACGTTCATAGGAAACAGACAATTTGACCTAACAATGTTTCTCGAATACCTCTTCCAAGATCTTTCCGGTAGCTCCTAATTATTGCCATTAATATTATTAACTGAATTTGGTCACTTTATGAAGCATTAAGTAGAATGTTTGGAGATGTATAATGCCTGCCCACAAAAGACGTAATTGTTTCCGAAATTGCCTTGCCAGAAGAGCAAACTTGAAGGAATATAAATGTATAAGTAATAGAAGAAATTAAGTAGACAAATAAAGTTAAGGATAAAACAAAAGGCATATTGCATTCACGAGACCTAAAAAGAAATAGTTCACAGCACTAGGTGAATATGGGATGCAAGCGAAGCACAAATGAGAAAGCGCTAGTGCTTGCCCCGCCGCGGTGGTCTAGTGGCTAAAGTACTCGGCTGCTGACCCGCAGGTCGTGGGTTCAAATCCCGGCTGCGGCGGCTGCATTTCCGATGGAGGCGGAAATGTTGTAGGCCCGTGTGCTCAGATTTGGGTGTACGTTAAAGAACCCCAGGTGGTCGAAATTTCCGGAGCCCTCCACTACGGCATCTCTCATAATCATATGGTGGTTTTGGGATGTCAAACCCCACATATCAATCAAAGCACTAGTGCTAACAATCCTATTATAATTTCAAGAGCTCTTTCAATAGAAATAGCAGGGGGAAAGCGGCATAGACCTCCAAGATATTGTCTGATAGGTAAGTGCTTGTTATTTTAGATACAGCATCAGTGCCAGCAGTGCTATAGTTCACTGGAAGCGGCACCAGAATTGGTGCTGTCATCACCGCACGCACTGAGGTACGCGGCGCTTTCAAGTGGCCAAAGCCAAGTTTCATGGCTCTGACACAACTACCGAGGGAAGAAATTTCGAAAACAAAAAGACTATGCAAGCCCTGCTTCACCGAAACAGACGTGCACACCTCATCGCCTACCCTGACTGTCGGAGTGGGACGAAAAGATAAATTTCATTGCCCTTAGTTTTATTCAGATGGCTTAGTGGCACCAGCACCAGCCTGAGCAGCGGAGTTAGGTCAGCGATTATTGTTTCACTAGGTATAGCGTTCCGACAGCTGTATTTTGTATCTTAAGATACACGATAGATACATTGTCGAATGTAACGGGAACACAGATAGAGATACAGATAGAGACATATCGTGATACAGATGCAAGATACTCATTGATTGATATGTGAAATTTAACGTCCCAAAACCATCATACGATTATGAGAGACATCGTGGTGGAGGGCTTCGAAAATTTAAACCACCTGGGGTTCTTTAATATGCACCCAAATCTGAGATACAAGATACTCAAAGAGTCTAAGATAGTATTTCAGATACATGTATCTTCGATACTGCCCCATCCTGGTACGTACAGTTACAGGTTGGAATAATACTTAGAGCGGAAAAAGAAAGAAGCCGGACAAGTAAGAGAACACACACACCATCTAGCACCCACTCACAACTATAAAAGTATCGCACGTGTTAAAAAAAAAAAAGAAGTATCTGAAAAATTGGGGTGCAGCGTGTGTCTTTATAACACACGCATCACCCCCATGCACAAAAGTCAAACAACAAAGCTGTGTGTTTACTGTTGATTAATGAAGCTCACCTTCTCTATCACTACATGACAAGATATTTGACTTGGACAGATTGCGATGTTATTTGTGACATGATATGCCTCCGAAATTTCTTGCGTTCTTGAAAGCACAGTGACAAAATCACTGCTTTTGAAGATAGAATTACATTTGCATTATTGCAGAGAGGCAAGATCAGAGGCTCCTTTCAATGGACTTAGATGCTCGCTGAGAAGCATGTTAATACCTCAACCTGTTCGATGTGCATGTGGGCAAAAGAAGGATATTTGTACTTAACTTGTGCACAAATATTGATGATACAATTGACATGCCTTTGACCGCATTTTTCTTTGCACACTGCAAACCTTTGCGATCTTGTGTGCACTACGGAACAAATGTGGCTAAACTTATTTGGGCAAACAAATGCTACCGTATAGATTTCCAAGTCACCTTGATATACATTCTTCACTTTGTGCCACTTCATATACATACATAGAATAACTGTGATATTTCTAGTTGCTTTATTTTTTACTGGTAGCAGCAGACACAGTGCTTATCTTTATTTGCCATGCGAACGAATTTCAGCAAACTGATGCAACGATACACAGGATACCCTGCCTTTTTGTGGCGATCAATTCACAGCTGGAAACTACTGCTTATCTTATGTGCGCAAGTTTTTTTTTCCCCCGATGCCATGCGTAAGCATGATGCCACAGTTTCTAGTTTAACAACATTCGAATACGCCGGTGTAAAATTAAACACCGTGATTTTGCTGTATTCGGACCATGGGCACGCAAACATGCTCACAGTGAAGCAAAGGGATAATAAAGAGCAAAATGATTTTCCACGCATTAGTATAGTACAATTTTACAGTGTTGAAAACACCGCTCCTACTGCAACAGGAGGCGTGGTAAGCTAGAAAATGCATGAAAAAAAATTCGGGTGAAGATGCCACCTTGAAATTCCCGCACCAAGTCATCTTGACGTCATACATTTAGAAGGCAACTAATGGATACTATGTGGCTTCTAATCGATAAAAATAAAGTACATTGACATCTGTGTCTGTCAGAGACCTTGAATATGAAGATTCAAAATATTTCATTGAGCCAATGTAGTGAAAATACGAAAATAAATTAGGAAATTTTCAATGTAACACACAGAGATTCCAGTTTGTCAACATCAACCAAGTCATTGTTCCTTTTTAGTGTCCCTTTAAGAACATGTACCAAGAAACTGCAAATTACCAAAGCTGGGCACCTCGCAAGTAAATTCTAGTCTCATCCTTTTTTTTAGAATGAGCTCACTTATTTCCTTCTGACGAACAATTATTTTGGGATGCACCGATTGTTGCGCTTGAGTGGGCTAGGAGCATAGGGTTAGGAATTTTGTGATATTTGTAGTGTTTGGCCAATCAGAGTGTTTGTGATTGTAGCCAGTCGATAAATGTTTCGTGTTCGTGCCTGAGGGCCCAGAACCACCACAATATGCAACTCAAATGTGTGATTATTGATAAGTTTCCGATAGACTAACATTCCATCATATTTGGCACCGCACTACACTTTTGTAAACAGTACTACAATAAAGTTGAGAGTACGACAGAAGCCCACCAGATCAGATGACAAATATTAAAAGGAAAGAACAAAGACAACACATCAAAGGATTACAGATGATGCTTCGACTACTCCACAGAAGTCTCTCCGAGTGAGTAAAAACTGAGTATGAAGCATGACGTGATTGCTCGCTGCAGTTAAGAGTAATTGGCAAGACTTGGACGAACGATGACTCCAAATGAGTATGCATTTCCTTCCTGGCAATCATGTGTTCCAGTGTGCTCCTCCACAGTATGCAGTTGCGCAGTGCTTGGCCAGGGCATTCAACGCAATGAGTTATTACAGAGATTCCTTCTTTGTTCAGTGTCTTGGCCCCTTTCTTGCAGTACTACAACCATGCAAGACAAACCAAAAATTAAACCAAGACTGTGGGTAATTTTGCTAAAATTCTTTCTGAAATTTATGCCACGCAAGTATGAATCAAGGCTAAATTTTTAGAAAATTTTATCTTAAATGTGAAATGCAATGAAAAAAAAAACTTTTCACGTGACTTATTAAAAATCAATTTCCTTAGTTTCACTTCTGGCTCAAAAAATGAAGCATTAAAAACAAAAAATCACCATGAAGTATTGTACTAGTTTTTCTCTGTTCTTGCAAGCTTTACGGAAAGAGATAGTACAGTGTGAAAATGAAAAGGGGGACTAACACCTAAACAGTGGATGGAACAAGCTCAGAGCCCGGCTCACCATCTTTATCATCTTGTTCAAATGCTGCGTGTAGTATTTCGCAAAAAAGCCCTTTGAGCCAAAGGCAAAGATTGTTGCACTGCTCAGCGAAAAAGTAGCATCACTTCGAGAAAAAGAATCGGGTGACAGAAAATGTGAAAGAGAGGAGTTTGAACCCTGTTGGTTTGCGAACATTTCCATTTTTTTCTCCCTTAAACGAATCTCAAATGGGTGCTATCACACTGGCCGAGAGAGCTCCAAAAACATCATACATGTTGCAACTATTATTCAACACAATAGTACTATGCATGCATCTCTAACTGATTACACCCATCGTTTAAACAATATGCCATATTTGGGCATTATAGAGCAAAAAAGTTGGTACCTTCTATTAGCAAATTAACTGAATGCATTCGACTAAGTTTATGCAAATGAGGTGTTCACAAAAAATACGCCACTGATTCAAATATGCTATCACTAGTTGTGCCTTGAAACGCTGAGTGAGCACAATTAAAGCTGTAGTTGGGGCGAAGAGAAGCTTAAGGGATAAAAAAATCTGAACAGGGGGTGTCGGTAGAGTAAAAATTATGACTTCCAGTCTTCGTTTTCAGGGCAGCTGCCTTGAAAACAAGACCACTTGTCACAAAGTTGGCTTTAGCAGCACCCCCTATTCAAGAATTTCCAAGTGAGTGCCTTACCTTAACATTTTTGCTGACGTTGGCATGGATTAATATCTATGATGTTATCAAGTTGTTGCATTTACTCAGCTTGCAACTTCTCGGCTCTTTAGTTTCCTTCAGTTGTGGTAGCTGCTACTGCCACATTTATGTCACTGCGGTGGATTTAAAGTGGCTGTATAAAAGAGCAACAAAGGAGTAGCTAAGGTATAAAATAAGGCTAGTTGGTTTGCCAAAATGGTATAGTCAGTACAGTGAAATGTGCAGTTATTTGCAGGTTCTCTTGGTTTGCACTGTGTGCCTTGCTACACCCATGCTGATTGCATTTTCAACTCTCTACATATCGAGCAATTCAAGTCCATTATTTTGTATATCAACACAGTGTTGCAGCACATGTGATGCAGAGATAGCTCGAGCAAATGTTGGGTGCAGTTGACGTTTTCAAATGGCAGTTCTTTGTTTTCCATGTAACCAGAAGCCAACCTGTCAGCAATAATTTTCACATCCAGCCGACTGGCATCATTGCTACCTCCTCATCGACAAGGACAACATCTTCAAAGTGATTGCTCGAGGCACAGCGCGAGGAACACCAGCAATTTCGTTTCAAAGACGGACAAACTCGCCATTGTCTACAACAGTGCTCATGGATTTGGTAAATTCGATATACCCAAAGTACAGATAATTACAAAATGTACATTTCACATAAATAATGATACTACAACTTTGAATATAAATATGAAGCAGAATTCATTGTACTTGGGCTCTCTATGATCAGATGTGACAGTAGTGCTAAAAAGACAAGAACAAACAAAAGCAGCACATATACCAAAAGTTATTATTAAGAATGTTCTTGTATTTTCATCATGGAAGGTCACAATAATAAAGGTGTAACAAGCTGGGTGCAATGCATTCTTTAACACTACTTCTGAGTGAACTGAGGAATTATGCAAGCAGAATAAATCAAAGATGACTCAGAAATGAAAGACTGCTGGTGCTGCAACAGTGAAATTCCTCAATCGGCTCGCTGCGATTTTATGGACTGACAATACCTGTCCTCACTGGTTTAGTTGTAGCCAAGTCTACATTGTGGCTATTTTGATGAAACAACTCCAGTTAGAAAAAGGATCATTGAAAACAAGGACAGAGGGAGGCATTTCAGTGGGAAATATTATGGCCAAGAAGTAATGTGCAAGGTTTACTGTATGGCTTGAATTTATGGGAACACCGGTCAACTGGTATTTTCAGGAACTGCAAGTAGCAGCCTTATGTGGAAGTATGAGCTATTCACACATACTGTTTATCTCTACGAACTTCCTGTAACTAACCTTGGCCAAACTATTCAAAGCTCCTTACTAAACCAACTAACACAATGTCTATTAAATTAAAGGGGCTGCTCAGGACCCTATCAAGGGACACAAGCCTCACACTAACATTTCAGCTCATGGTCTGGTGCTCTGAAATGTACAACATAAATTATGACACTGACTGAGGCATTATATTTCGCTATGAATGATGCAGTGAGAAACTATGGCATATCATGCATGTAAAATATTAAAAACACAGAGTTTCATAAATAACTAAAATTTTGATAATCTAGGTGAAGTCAAATACAAACAAGCAATATACTAGTAGTTACTAAATGCTTACTTTTTCGGTGTCATTTGAGAGCTCTTTCTACCAAGAAAACTCTGGACCAAGCAATGTGCTTTCTGGTGTTAAGGAAGGAACAGAAAAACCAATTGGAGGCTACGCTAGACTCGCCTCAACAAAAGATCCACTAAATTTGCCAGCACCACTGTGAACGAGTAATTTGTGGTGCACGAAACATCTGCATCCATTTTGGAATGGGCAGCACAAAAAGCGAGGAAACTGGACGTACTAGACACTGCACAGCACTAATTATGTGATATGATGTGTAATACTCCTCATGCCCCCATTTTTTTGTGCCGTCCGCACCAACATACATTACCAGTTTTACCTAGCCCAAATGACAATTCTTCTGAGACATCTGGAAATTAATGCCTGAATGAATTTTGTCCAAACCACACATTTCCTGTGGGATGGATACTAATAAGCATAGATTATATACCTGTAAAAGCAGACTGCATAACAGCAGCAAGGATTGGACAAAAAAGACTGATAAGCAAAACAGTAAAAAGGTTTTTTGTTTTTGTTTTGGATAAGATTGCTAGAAACAAATGCAGTGATGCTACCGAGGTCTGCTGATTTAGAGCAATTTTTGGAACTGAAAAATTTACATTTTGGAGTACTTTGGAGCAGAAAAATCTGTATTTTGGAGCACTTTGAAGTAGCAAAATTTTCAATTTTGGAGAAATCCAGAGCAGGTAACTTCACATCCTTCAGGAGAAGCAAGTTGCATTTACATTCAAGGACATAAATAATTATTTTTGGGTTCTTGGGAAGAGCTAGAAATATTTTATTTGATTGCAAACCTTATGGAACCAAACCATTTTAGGAGTACTCCCTATCTCAGTTGATGATGCAGAAAAAATGTCATGCTGTTGAGCATTCTGGAAAAACTTGTTCAGTGACTATTTTCATAGCAAATAGACAGAATACTGGTTGAGTAAAATAGCACATCCCAAATCCCAGAAAATACAATTTTATGGGACAAAAATTGTAATATTTTGACCCTGAAAATATACTCTGCTATCTGATCCTCTAGCATGCACCTGACCTCAATGGGGTGTTAAACAATGGTTCTGATAGTACCAGCAGCATATAATTCTCCTGCATTTACCGTAGGTATGCATGTGTTCTTTGTGCCTCCTTTTGTCTTTGTGCAAAGTTTGCAGTTTGCACTGCAACCAGCTGCTTGAGGAACAGTGAATGCATTAATCACACATCATCATCTTCAATTGTTTTCTTTTTACATGCCCTAAGAAGATTCTAGCACAATAACGGATACGCTCACACGGTGTAATGACGGCTTTTATCTTATTATAATGCATGCCTTTCTTTCTTTCCTTTTTAGGCTTTTTAGGCAACATTTGTCCAAACACTCCTTAGGCTGCACGATTTGAGATAGAATACCAAAGCAGCGTTCACAGTAACCTAGTTGGGACCAACCTTACTAATGTTTATTACCATCAGCGTCGAAAGGTGGCAACCACAAAGGGCAAGTTCAAGCAAATGAAAACAATTACACACCTTTTGAGTCTAATGAAGAGTGCACTTTCAAGTGAAAATTTATATTACTTATTGACCTAGTGGCAAGAAGCTGCTTGACATATTCTCGGCATTACAGAGAATCACATGTATAACAGGACAGACAAGCAAAGTGGTCCATCTGATATGTGTCAACATCCCATTCGAGGTTACTGAGAAGTCCTTCGATCAATGGAGGACAGTAAGTGTGCTGGCAGTTGTATGTAGGACATATTTTCTTCTTTATAGTGCTGAAGTGCTGCATAAGAGGGTTGCATAACATAAAATTAAAATTTTATTGTTTTCTGGCTTCATGTTTTATTATTACCAGAAGGAAAGATGAGATAGTGTATTTCCTGCTCAAAAAGTCATGTTTGTCTGCCAAGTTTAGACAGTGAACTGCAATTTGCACCCTTTCAACACACAATATATTGTTACAAGATTACATCACGCCTTCATGGTGCTAAGTATTTTTACTCCATCGACCTTCGCTCAGGGTACTGGCAAATTTCTGTCGACGACATGGACCGCGAGAAGAATGCTTTTGTCACCCCTGATGGTCTTTACCAGTTTAATATTATGCCATTCGGATTATGCAATGCTCCAGCCACCTTCGAACGAATTATGGACACTCTCTTGCGCGGGTTCAAGTGGTAAATTTGCCTATGTTACCTCGACGACGTCATTGTGCTTTCCCCGACCTTTGAAACACATCTCGACCGCCTTTCTTCCATCCTTTATGTTTTTCGTAACGCAGGACTGCAATTAAACTCATCGAAGTGCCACTTCAGATGCCAGCAAATAACCATGTTGAGCCATCTTGTGGACTCCTCTGGCGTACGCCCTGATCCTGATAAAGTTCGAGCTGTGCAAAACTTCCCCATCCCGACCAGCACAAAGAAAGTCCGCAGATTTTCAGGTGTATGTTCTTACTTCCGACGTTTTGTAAACAATTTTATGAACGTGGCCCAATCTCTTACGTACTTGCTGAAGAAAGATGTTCTATTCTCTTGGGGCGCTGCGCAGGCTTCGGAGTTCTCCAACCTCGTGTTGCTCACACCACTACCTATTCTGGCCCATTTTGACATGTCTGCCCCAACAGAAGTCTGCACTGATGCCAGCGGCCATGGAATCGGTGCTGTTTTGGTCCAGTATCAAAACGGCTGCGCCCACGTTATCGCAAATGCCAGCCATCTGCTATCTGCGGCCGAGCGGAACTACTCTATCACTGAACAGGAATGCCTTGCTCTAGCTTGGGCAGTTGGCAAATTTCGGCCCTACTTACATGGTCATCGTTTCACCGTCACATCTGATCACCACGCCCGCTGCTGGCTCTCGTCGTTAAAGGATTCCACTGGGCATCTTGGTCGCTGGGCACTACGGCTCCAATAATATGACTACTCAGTGTCTTACAAATCTGGCCGTTTACACCATGATGCTGACTCCTTGTCCCGCCATCCAGTGGACCCTCCTGAGACTTTAGATGAAGCACCGCCATGTGTGCTCTCTCTCTCTGCTTTGAGCAACATCCGTGATGAACAGCGCCGAGATCCCGTCTTGCATGACATTATTGAAAAGCTGAACTCTCCAACGCCCCATCTGTCTACTTGATTGTTTGCACTTAAAAAAGGCACCTTGTACCGCTGCTATCTCAACACAAATAGGCACGAACTGCTCCTTGTGGTGCCTTCTCACCTACATTCGAGTGTTATCACCCAGCTCCATGATGCCCCCACCGCCGGTCACCTTGGTCTCGCTCGGACTTACGACTGCGTTCAGCGTCGATTTTATTGGCTCAGGCTTTATCGCTCTGTGCACCGCTGTGTCGTCGCATGCGACCAGTGCCAACGTCGGAAAAAACCTTCCCATGAGTCCTGCCGGACTCCTCCAGCTACTTGATCTTCCTATTGACCCCTTCTTTCGAGTTTGTCTTGATCTCCTAGGCCCTTTCCCTCAGTCTACTTCCGGAAACAATGCGATAGCTGTCGCTACGGATCATACAACCCAATACGCCGTCACGCGGGCTTTGCCAACCAGCTGTGCCGCAGATGTTGCCGATTTTCTTCTGTACGATGTCATCCTCCATCATGGTGCTCCATACCAACCCCTCACTGATCGTGGACCCTATTTTCTCTCCCGAGTTATTGATGACCTGCTTCGCTCTTGCGAAAACAAACACAAATTTACGATGGCCTACCATCCACAAACTAAGCTTACCGAACAATTCAACCGGACTTTAACTGACATGCTCTCAATGCACGTCTCCTCTGACCACCTAGACTGGGACGTTGCATTGTCATTTGTCATATTTGCATACAATTCCTCACGCCACGATACCGCTCGGTTTTCACCCTTCTATCTCTTATTTGGCTTCGACCCAACTCTATATTTCGACACCATTTTTCCGACAGCTATCGATTGGCCAACTGAATAAGCCAGTGACACTATCACCAGAGCTCGCAAAGCACGAGAAGTAGCTCGGAAGCGCCTCTTAGCATCGCAAAAGCAACAGAAGCAACGTTACGACGCACATCATCGTGACGCCTCCTTTTCCCCGGGTTTCCTTGTGTTCTTGTGGACACCGACTCGGCATGTTGGTCTCTCTGAGAAGCTGCTTTCCCGGTACTCAGGACCCTACCGCGTCTTGCGCCCGCTGACCGACGTTACCTACGAGATAGCCCCGCTGAATTCGTCACCTCCCTCTGCTTCATTGTTTACAGACATTGTTCATGTCTCCCGACTTAAGCTCTACCACTCCGCAACACCATAGAAAGCATTGAGACGATGCTTCTGCACTCGGGGGTCATGTAGCAAGACTACATCACGCTAAAGAATCAAGACAGAAAGTGAGAAAGACGACGTGATTCTGGGATGTGGGGCACGCTCTCGCTTGCCATCTCGGGTTAGGCTTGGCGTCATGCTAATATATCTTAGCTGTAACCTCGTTTTTCGATAATTTGATTGATTGATTTATAGGGATTAACGTCCCAAAACCACCATATGATTATGAGAGACACCGTAGTGGAGGGCTCCGGAAATTTCGGCCACCTGGGGTTCTTTAATGTGCACTCAAATCTGAGCACACGGGCCTATAACGTTTCCGCCTCCATCGGAAATGCAGCCGCCGCAGCCGGGATTCGATCCCGTGACCTGCGGGTCAGCAGCCGAGTAGCTTAGCCACTAGACCACCGCCGCGGGGCAACCTCATTTCTCTGTGTGCCCACCCGTAACAATATGAAGGACACGCTACAACTAGGGCAAATGCTCCTATTGAGTAAACGATGTGCTTTGGTCCTTTTAACCTACTAGATATACCAACTGATTTCATCTGTCCCTTCAGGGCAGAATTCACTCAAGTAAAAAAAGAGAGCAGGACTCTTTTCTTATTGCTGAATAATCTTCCAGAGATCTCTTTGTGCTTTAAACAGATGCTTCAAGCATTCCCGGTCATTGAAAAAAAAAGAAAAAAAATGCCACAGTGATGGAAGTTTGGTTCAATTGGGAAAACTTTATTCTGAAAGTCCGAAGGCGTGCACCCTAGAAGTGATGGAAGTGACATTTAACATTACACAGGAAGAATACTACTTTGGAGCAGCCGTAAATGTTTACGGAGCAAAAAAAAAAAATGCTAATTAAGAGTAGCCACTGGTATTTTAGAAGCAGAAAATTGCCCACACTATAAAGAAGTTGAGAGCATTGGCAAAGAATCTCGTAAACACTAATAGTATATTCAAAAGACAACAATCAATATAAATTTCATGAAGAAAACAATCGCAGGTGTTCAAAAATGTCCTCTGAAATAAACTACAATTCAAAATACTAGTATTTGTGGCTGGCACAAATCAAATCAATACTGGAAAAGCTGAGTGCCATATTTTAGAAGTAACCACAGTCCAACATAAGTGTTGCCAAATAAGCAGTAGATAATCAGTATGAGGTAAACGCAATCCTGCTAATTTTCACATTTCATCACACTAGCCTGCATGTCTAACAGAGGAAAAAAAAACAGCTAAATGAGATATATGCTTAAATATGCCAGCTTTTGTCACGCAAATGAGTTCAGAGGTGACAATGCAGCACACGTGTAGCACACTGGGATGATAGTACACATATTTTTTTCAGTTTCTCTAGTCAGTCAAACACAAAAATTTATCATTCTCATTCTCTAGGTGTCATTTTGTAGCAGGTTTGGAGCAATTCTAAAGAAAAATGACTGTTTTGAGCAGTTTGGAGGAATCGGAGCAGCACTTCTATTACGGCCACCAGATCTGCGCGGAACACGCAACATAGTCATGGCGAAGACTGGAAGAGCGGCCGGTCAGAGTCTTTTCTAAACACTCTTTCGGGTAACTACAAGAAGCACACTTGGATAGGTGCCCACTATGCCTCAAATGATCAGAACATTTGTGCAGTAGGCAGGCCCACGGTTTTGGCTGGCCTTCATTATGCTATCCTTCGTCATTCTTCGAAGAAGCCTGGTATCCCCTACACACTTGCAAAGAATTTTGTGCAGCAATGGCTGGCGACGACGAAGTGGGTATGCGCCACACTTAATAGATGATCAAGAACAAGCTTTTGTAAGAGTTGGAGCGTTGAACAACACACTCGTTATGCAATTCGTACGCTGTGATGCCTGGTAGATCCTTTACTGTTCTAAAATGCTTTATTATTCATACTAATGCAATTCCTTTCCCTACATCAAGCCTGCCTAAGGAGAGTTTGCAACAAAGTTACGGGCACGGGGTAGCTCTGTAGTAGAATGCTGGGTTCTGAAGCAGGGTACCCGGGTTAGAATCTCGCTCCGTTCTCAGTGTTTTTATTTCCATTTCTTATTTATTATTTCGTGCGATAGTGGTTAAAAACACCGCCAGCGGTAAACTACGGCACCACACGCACCTCTTCTTGTGATTTCATAACAGCTTTCCCTGAGAAAAGGAATCGCGCTACAATGTCAATAAATGTAAAGAGACAGCCTTCAAGAAATTAAACACAGAAACAATGAAAAAATTAAGTAGGAGACAGTGACTTGCCACTGAACCCTGGAGTGAGCCCAGCAAGACACTGAGAGTAAGTAGTGCTCAAATATCTTTTTTCGCTCTGCCAGAGTAGACAAGTCGGTCAAAAGTGGCAATCAAATCTGCCAGGCCTCACCGGACAGCAAAAGGAACATTATGAAATGCAGTGTACTTTTTTGCTTCCCGACACAATTTACTTTAAATTAATTAAGTATTATATTCACCATTCGCATTTCTTGAAGTTTATCTCTTTCTGCACTGCGATAGAGACCATTCATTCCATTGTAAGAAGGCTACTGCACTCATTTAGCAAAATAACAATTTTAACATTGATTACTGTTACTGAAAAAGCTCAATTCTAACCCGGTTAGTTACAACTTACAGTTAATTTGAACTGACACGCTGGTCCCGGCAGCACCCTGTTTATTTCTATGGGGGCGGGAGGGGGGGGGGGGGGTCTGCAATTCAAATGCGTTGGTATCCACAACGGTGAATTTCACAATGGTACATACAGCCGCCCATTTTTTTTTTTTTAGACCTGGGTCAATAAACGCCGATTTCCGGCATCCTGGAGTCCGGTTCTCTGAACATGCAGCCATGCAGAAAGCAGTTGCACATGACTGTTCATCAGGAACATGTGCGTATTGTCCTTCCTTTCGCCGCCATGCTTCATTATACGGCGCTTATCGACGGGACGGTCGACGCTCGCGCGTTCAGGTTAGAAAAACGGCCGGCTCTACCTTGAACTGACACAACACATTCACTACTTGGCACAACACAACGTAGTACTTCAGCAGCAGCACTCATGACTGATTTAAATGCAACATTCTCAGCAGCTTCACAAAGCTTTCCAGATGTTTTGATAGCCAGAATGCAAAAAGGCGGCACTGGTATGTTCACCACTTTCGCCAGTATCGGCAAGGCGGAATCACAGCTCCATAATACAGCTTAATAGAACTTCCTGCTTTATCACATTACCGCGCAGTAAAGAGTCTCGTTCAAGTTCGCAAGGTTCCGCATGGCCAACGATACAGTGGCTGTACCGACGGTTGGAACAGTGCCTGCACTATTGCTGGTTCGAACCATGGAGGAAGAAAAAAGGTTAGAACATTCACGTCGATGGCGTTAGAACTTTCGCAGCAACCGTCTGTTTACCCTGAACTTGGCCATATCTGCTTACACGGAGGTCTGTTTATGAAAACATTCAGCCCATACGAGTACCAGTGCTACTACAGACAGTATACAAATTACAAAACGCGCTCAGTAAATGCTTCAAACGTGCTCAAAGCAGGCAGAGACGCTCAAGTACTCATCATAGAGAAAGAAAATAACTGCGGTCATCGCAACGTTTGGGAAGGAAAAAAAAATGCCTCATTTTTTTTTTCTTTCAAAAACTTATTCTGATAAAAAAAGTGAACAGAAATATATACCTTTAGCGTTAATGTTTGTTAGCTTATCAGTTTTTTTTTTTACCACAGCCACTCCACATCCAAATAACCCAGATAGATTCTGTGAGAAAATAAGAGGCTGCACTCATCAGGGGTTCAAAAGTGCAGGCAATTACATAATTTGTTTCACGCTGATTATGACTATTAAGTATATACTTGGAAATAAAGGTTTGCGTTTTGTGACCAAGGCATTATTGCGCACTAAGAATGGACGTCACTATAGCAGATAAAGTTTGTCAGCATTTGTGAGTTTTACAAGAAAAAGCAGCACCACGTTTGTGGACTTGGGTGCTAATCATTTTGATTAAAGCTGTATTTCAGCAGAGATTTTTTCAGCCAAACTAGGGTTTATAGGCACTGCAGTATCGATGTTTTTGTCATGTACTTTATCCTTGGTTGGAAGTCAATAAACTTCTCTTTGTTGCAGTATACGTAGGGACCGTTTCATTCTCTCCCATAGTAGAGTATTGTGTACTCTAAATCGTTAACCACCTAATTTAAACACACAAGTTTAGAAACTCGCTGATAACTCCGTGTCTTCATTGTCCTCTTGATTCCGGGACGGCTTTAAGCTCTCCCGTAGTACCCTGTACTCTTCATTACCCACTTTTCAACCCTCCCCCCATGAACATGTGTGAACGCGTGTTTGTGCATATAGCCTTCCTATTTATATAACTTTAATCATCTCGATGATCATGAATGTCTTGCCCTTATTGTACAATTTCCGTACATCACTGCATACGCCAGTAAGTTATTTTCGCTGTTTATAACAGCTTGTGCACTGTACATACGCATGATCATCACTGTCATCTCTCTGTATGCACATAAGCTATGCAAGATATGCCTGGAAATAAAATTCTCTTAAACCAGTTCTGAAGGTCTGCCTTGTACACGCGTCGCTGTCTGACATATAGTGTGAATCTCTATGGCGTAATGTCCCTGGTCCAAGGGATGAAGCATTAATTACAGAATTGGAACCGCGTTATGAATTCCGCAAGGCAATGCGATCCGTTGTTGTTCTGGGATAGTGTACGTGATGTGACGCTCTCGGAGCAGCGTACTTGCACACAGGAGGGTGGTATGCGTTGCGACCAAGGAGGATACATGAAACTTGCTGGAGTGGAAGCCGCCTATGCGCCGCTACGGGAGAGAGTGAAGTCGTCGCGCGGAGCGTGCGGCGGCCATGTTGCCAGTGGCAGAAAAGAGCCGAGCGCTGCAAATTTATGCTTCATCGCACTGCGCGTGAAGTGACTCGTGTGTTTATAAAGCAACGTAAACAAGTAATTCTGGTTGTAAATGTTTATTGCGACTTGTATGTACGCAGCCAAGTGGCATGTAGAGAACTCCATTAAAGTGCATATGCATCAAATAGCGATGCCTAAAGCAAACACATCATCAAAAACATAGGTGTCCTACTGGTGGTTGAAAATTATTGCCCTTGTCAAAAGTGGTCCCACCTTACTTTTGACCAATTCTCGTTTTTTTTCCTTCGTCATGTGTTGTATCCTCACTTTTACGTATTATTCGGCGATTTGCCTGCACAAACTGTAAACCTGATTATCAAGCGTATCAAAGTCTAGGACGTGCTGCTCAAGTTTATGGAACCAGTTTTTCTCGGAGGAAGCTCATGGAACTTTCAGGATGAGGTGTTTTGCTCTTGACTTCACCGTTGTGATGGAATCACATTCAGCCTCTAGCCGCCTCAGTCCTCGACTTCTTTACAGAGGCTAATGACATCTCGCGACGATGAAACAAGACCACCTCGCCTCTTACATTTAATTAAAGGTGTCAGCTCATCTGAGTGCATGGCTGCTATGCACTCTTCACAGGTAGTTGCAGTTCGACCTTTCGAACAATGAAGCCTGCTATGTATGGCACCACGGAACCGACAAAAGCAGAAAAACTTTCGGGCTACTCAATGCGATGCGTATTGTCGTGGTCATCGAGCTGCAGGACTGGGGCCTTGCGCATGTCAGTGAGATTACTTCTTGGATCTACCATGGCTGCAGGAGTCGTTGCATTCAATACGGAGAGAACATCTTGGGAGCAGTGTCCAGAACTTCAAGACTTGACTCCGTCTGAAGCAATAGACTCTTGTATGCAGCCATAAACTGCGAAGCTGTTGGGTTGTTGTTATGGCCGCCTCATCCACGTATTTATTCATAGAAGTTTTCGGCATAGTCTTGACTGAGTGTGTCAGTAAGTATTTCAGCTGACCCTGGCTGTCAAGTCTTTCAAACATTCTTTCCGTGCTTGCCATCTGTATCCAAAAACCAATGAATCCGTTTTTTTTTTTTTTCAGTCCTTCTGTCACTGCCGGATCTCTCAGCCCGTTTATGTACGCTCGAGTCTCCGCAAAAAAACGACTTCCAGAATGCTTCGTTCCCCTGCCGAAGGGGCGCTTTGTAGGACCTTGCCAGCGGGTTCCTGGAGTTTAAGATGTCAAACAAGTGATCAAAAGTTCTAATAAACGTAGATCTTGTGCTGGCACCCTTGAATTGCGGCAGCTTTAGCTTTTGTTCGCAGAAGTCCAAAGCGTCGGCAACTGAAGCACTCAATCAGTTGTACAGCATATCATACCTTAATTTTCTTGCTTTTCCCATTAGACGTGGACTTTTGTAAGTTTGTTTCTGAACCACAACCCTTCTTCACGTTGAAGTGCCTTCAATGCCACTTCATAACCCCATTTCACATGCTTCCCTTCAATGTCAAAGTGGTGGAAGCACTCTGGCGCGAAGTGCACAAAGCGAAGTGATCTCAGTCTTTCGCATTCTACTTCACACGGCGAACGGCCCACTCCCAGAGGCTCCGCGTTACGGGATCTTTAGGAAGCCTGTAAAACAAATCCGGACTGTTATGTTTTGTTATCGCGTCAGTAACGAGCGCGGAATGGCTATGTCGAAGACGTTTTCGTGTACGTACAGGTGGAATGTGAGGCGACAATCTTTTTTCAACCTGTTGGCACATCCGTAAACGACGCAAGAGGCAACCATTGTGAACTATTTGTCTTTACGTGCCGACAAGGTGAAACAAGAACGGACGAAATCAGCAGCTCGCGATGGCACTGAGCACGAGGCACGCTTTTTTGCCACTGGCAAGATGGCGGCGGCTGGCTTCACTCGCACAGCGCCCCTTCCACTCCAGCAAGTATTCTGTATCCTCCTGTGTTGCGACCATGCGTGGTACAGTAGTTGGCCAGGATTTTAACAAGCCGTGTTTATTTATTAGGCTATAATACAACCCGGCTCAATCTGATTCGAACCACTACTTTCTTCACTGTGAAGTTGATTAAAAGCTTTACTGAACTGAAACAAAAACAAACAAACAAAAAGTTTTTATTAGAAAAGTTTGATCACCAGTCTCTATAAGAAATAATGCGGCTGGTTTTGGGTAATCGTGCACTTGAAGTCAAGGAACATTGGGTACGGTGCTAACGGTGCCAAAGACTGCTAAATCTAGGGATTTCGTAGCTTTTTTAAAGGATTTGGCGTCTTTTTGTGGAAGTGTGGCAGCTTGGGCTAGTTGGTATGGCATGACGATAGTTATTGCGCGAGAACAAAACGACGACACAGAGTGTGTCCTTCTTGTCTCTGTGTCGTCGTTTTGTTCTCGCGCAATAACTATCGTCTTTTTGTGGAATCTAAGGATTCTTCAAAGGATCTGGAGGTGTGGCAGCTTGGGCTAGTTAGTACGGAATGATGATATTAATAGCGTGAAAATAAAACAACGACACAGAGACAAGAAGTCCTTCGTGTCCTTCTTGTCTCTGTGTCGTCGTTTTGTTCTCGCGCTATAACTATCGTCATGTCATACCAACTAGCCCAAGCTGCCACACTTCTAAGTCACTCTAAGGTGTTACATGGCGCAGCCTAATGAAAGAAGTTACTGAATAATGCCACTTTTTCAACTAGAAAGACCATTAGGAAAATTTGCTGGTTTTTGTCAAAAAAAGATTTGGTCTGCTGGACAGAGTGAAGGCGAAACTTTTACGCATAATACTAGGGTGAAGCGAAATCTGGTCGTCGTAACTGTTTAGCATTCACGCGCCCTGTGTGATGCAAGCTACCCTGTGAAAGGAGAAAATTTCCTCTTGCAATAAATATGAAAATGTTCACGCTCACCATGTGCTTTCACCGTGCCAAATCTTTACATCTAATAACTGCTGGACCTGCAGTAGACTGACAGTAAGGAGGGTTGACAGCTGGGTAATTTGTGGTGGCCTCATTGTTCTGAAATCGGCCTGACGTAAAAGGCCTAAAGACTTCAGGCCTGTGTGTTTTCAGCTTTTCTGTCGCAACGTTTTCATAGGAGCGAAAATAGTGACAAAAATATTGGGCCAACTTTGAAACTGATTGAAACTTAAGTACGGAGGTGTCCCAAGTGATAGTGAAAATGGACCCCTGCACATCAACTACAAATCATGCAACGTAACGTTGATTGCGAATACATAGTTAGACGTTGACCACTGTAGACCTCGAAGACGGCAAGCACATGAAAGGTACTACAGAATTGCACATATTTGTCTCTGTAGCAATTCGCTCCATCTCTCAGTGGTGTGAACTTACATTTTCTGTAGAATTATTTCACAGAAAATGTAGAAAAAGAATTTCAGTGGCTGTTAATATGTGTCTTGTTTCTTCAGTAAGATAAGATTAAGAGAATTTGAAGCACAGTACGAGTTATCCTTATATTTAAAGAAAGGCGAATTAGCCTGACTAGGGACATTATACACTCAATTTAAGGATTTTTGTTGAGACTTAGGGTGCTTTTGGGGGTCAATCTAGGGACAAAAGGTTGACATTGGTTGGCATCCCTGCATCGCGCCTGACCGCGCTTCCTTTCGCGTAACCATTGTTTGGCTTCGCTGTACTGCCGATGTAGGCAGGTCTCAATTTTCTCATTTTTTGTGCTCTGTTCACAATAGGTGCTGCTGAGGTGAATAACCCTACGTGATCTGCATCCAAACACTCTTCAACCCAAGTGACATGTCGGTCGCTTTTGCTCAACAGCAGAAAGGGCGACATAACCCGAGTCCAGCTCAGATACAAAAGGTCGGTATTTTGTAGCAGTGTTCAGCTTTCTAAAGCGCAGAAAATACGTTAAGCAGCATTTCATTTTGCACGCAAAGCGATTGAATGATTCTAGTGGCTTTCACTTCTTGAAGGACAACTGGTGGGCGTGATAATGTGCACGAGCATCCATCGTATGCGTAATGATGTGACAGACACGTTGTGCGCTTCTTTTAAACGTCCAAAAGCCCATAGCGCAATTGCTGGTTTTGTCTCTAGTGAGTGTGGTTGCGTGCCTGCCTAGCGATAAATGCTGGTACTATAAGGCACGGGCTGTCACGCCTGATGTTTCGCTGGTTTAATTAAACCATTATGGCAACAACACATGGGCTCACGATTACTCATATTTCGCGACTTTTCAGTAACTGTGTTAGTGTTGCTCTGTGCGGGTTTTTTGAGGAATTCGGTACTCAAACGCATGCGCTGTCAAACGTGAAGTCTTTTACATTTGAAACCAATCTAGCAAGAACGTATCATGAGAAAGTGTGCCCAGATTGTGTGCATTAAAAGTTTTGCGGCTCTTTTGGTTCGCCGTAGATGCTGGATGAAAACAGCCAACTCATACAAGCTATTGTCGACTATCAAAACAAAGGGAAAGCTTCGGAATGTCTGCAGTGAGTATGGATTCCCAGCCGCTGCTTTTGTTTCAAATGTTTCGAATGTGCCAAAGAAACTTCTGTACTTTTGTTTTTAATGCACTCTTTTTCAGAGTACAGTTTTGTAAGAGGTAGTTTTCTTTCCACGTTTTAGGTATCAGCAAATTTTACACAGGAATCTAGTCTACTTGGCATCAGTGGCAGATGCTGGTCCAATGGTGCAGGCATCAATTGTAAGTATTACGTTGGGGCACACTGATTTGATTTTCTAAAGTAATAATTTTCCAAGTTTTTATTTTCTGAAGTAATAGCAATGTAATGTTATTCCTTTTGGTCAGTTGTTGTGATTTTATTCATTTATAACAACTAAAAGTGAATAACTCATAATACACCCTAATTACTTTTTTTTAGTAGTAGTTGTGCCATATCTGGCATGAATACATCCAACTGGTTTCACTGTGCTGAAAAGTTGCTACCTGTATTCGCAGCAGTCGCAACCTGTAGTGAATGTGTGCTTTGTAAAGGTGGGAGAGAGAATAAACACAAGTAACACGTTGAAGGGCCCGTAAACCACCGGTCGAAATTCAGTTGTGGTGGAGAAATTGTGCACGAGTGTACAACGAACACTGAGCCGTGAGGATTTTTCGAAACTGTGCAGTAATAGCAGAGTTACGGTGCGTTTGATTATCGAAACCATGACGACCACACCTTTCGCTCTCTCCTGCGCTTCCCTCCGCTGTAGTCCTCTCCCACGCCGCTTTGCCCTCTCGCTGAGCACCCCTCTCAATCTTGCATTGCATACGTCATTGCTGACGCGCTGCTTGAAACACCGTCTACTTCCGGGGGCCGCGACTCCAGCCGTCGAGTCCGTTAGTTGCGTGCTTGTTGGTGAACTGTGTCTGCCGTAATCGGGCCGGTATGAATCCTGCATTGCACGCACGCCTTTAAAGGATCACCAACGTGTTGGACCTGTATGGAGACACAACATTCCTCACATATGTTGCACGCATGCGGGCAACACGATGGACAACAAGCAGCGCGGACAGCTGCTTGCAGACTGACCGCAAATCGCAGGCTCTTGCTCGACCAATCACAGCATATTTGGTTCGGCGCGTCAGGTGGAAGCCAGAAAGGCTTGGAAAGGAGGAGGGATTGCTTCTTAGAATTTGTGGTGCACTGGCGGCTCGTAGCCCTGCCACATGTAGAATCATTAATCGCGACGGCATTCTGCACACGATGCGCGCGTTTACTTGAAATGCTTGAAAAAATATCCGAGGTGGTTTACGGGCCCTTTAAAGCATGCTGGAGTTTTTAATGCAGGAATCCCAAATGCCTCCACAAACCCTGTAGCAGATTTCACTGAAACGTGGGGAGGCTAATGTCGTTTCATACTTAAATTACGAAACCTCTGCAGAGTCATCAAAGCCATCTAAGAACTTTCCATTACCATCTCGTAAGAGAAAATGTGGAGTCTAATTATATACAGGCTGTTTCACAAAACAGCAACCAAGGATCTAAATAACTAATTATATGCAGGCTGTTTCACAAAACAGCAACCAAGGATCTAAAAAACTGTTTTACCACAACTGTCGGAAACTGACATGAGCTGTCGTGTGGTACTAGTTAGGATATTTTATATTGAACTTGATTGATGATACAAAATAATATTCACTTTTGCGGCAATTGTATTTTGCTACATTGTAGTGGGCATTCCGAAATCACTAATTCATTTTTGTGGCAACATGCATGCTGCGTGGCGTTTCTTTTTTTGTCAGTGTTTGATAAGAGATGGTGATATAGGAAATAGTCGTGTGACTGTGCTCATCTGCTGACATATTTCAAGCCTCTCAGCCATGTTTCAAGTGAAGCAACCATGTTTGTGGACCACCATCTTATTGCTTATTAGGGACGATGGCTCTTCCTCATCATGTGCCGACGTAAAGATGGTTTCGTGCTGCAGCCGCCAGTTCACATTCTGCAACCATGGTTGTTTCGACCAAAGCATAGTTTGGAGGGTTGCAATCTGGTAGTGCATGAGTGCAGTCATAGGGTTTTATTTCATATTTTGCAGGCTGCCTAGATGAATACAGTGTAACTGCCTATTGTTTCCATGATTAAAGCAGTATGAACTCTCAGTTGCACGAAGGTCGGTTTAACGAAAATTTCACAGTAATGATTTGTTAAAGATCCCCAACACTTTTTTATGCATTTTGTGCAAAAATCTTTCTGTCGAATATTTCAGGTTATGAACTTTATCTGTGGACGTGGGCTCACGTTTTAGATAAGTTCAATGAAGTTTCGTGCTTTGCTGCACTGGCATACCAATACAAGCTGCCCATGAATTGCCCATTCATCGGTGGCAGTACAGCATCCCTTGTGCATACAGCGCCACCAAGACAAAGCAGCTGTGCAGCAGACGAAAACCAGCCGTGTGCGCTTCAGTACATGCCAGAACTATCACATTTAGATAATGTTTGCACTGTTCATCTGTGACCTAGAGATAATATGACAAAGCAGTTTTAATGGCTGAGGCAGGTTCAAACTCTGTATCTCTAGCCCCAAGGCTGTAGGACATAGTATTAAAGGGATACTAAAGAAAAACAATGAATTGGTTTAAATTGAGAAACTGAACTCTGAGAAATCTGTCAGGTTTCAGTATTATAAGTTCGTTATTAGCAGAGAAAATCAATGTGGAAGTTCCGTTGTTAAATGTACCAAAATGTCAATGTGTGATGCAAGAAATTTCAAAATGTATTTTCAATATTTTCATAGCATTCGCTCTATAAAATTTTATTAAACACACTAAGTCTATGGAACCCACAGATTGCAATGTACTTAATTTTTATCTATTGGAAGTTACATAGGACACAGTAAACACCTTCAAAATTTGTCATGGTGTGTGGTGTGGGAATTTCCAAGGTAGCGTCGCCACCCGTATTACAGCTAATGCTGTTATGAGATCACAACTCGGGTCACACGTAGTTGTCCGCTGCAGCTGCCACCACCGCTGCCAGTGTCCGTAACCACATCGCGGGAAATTAGAAAAAAAAAAAACCTAGCACCAAAGACAGTGTGGCTCAAAACCTGGGTCTGCTGGGTGCCAGCCCAGTATTCTACCACTGAGCTAGAAAAAAAAACCTAGCACCAAAGACAGTGTGGCTCAAAACCCGGGTCTGCTGGGTGCCAGCCCAGTATTCTACCACTGAGCTACGCCGGTGCTTGTGCCTTGTTGGCAAACCTAGCACCAAAGACACAGTGGGGCTCGAACCCGGGTCCACTGGGTGCCAGCCCAGTATTCTACCACTGAGCTACGCTTGTGCTTGCGACTTGTTGGCAAACTTGCCTCAGGCAGGCTTAATGTCGGGAAAGCAATTGCGTTAATACGACTTATAAAGCGTTTTAAAACAGTGAAAGAACAACCAGTCGTCGCACAATGCGAATAGCGTAACGAGTGGGCCATCCAATGCTCCAACCCATTACAAAAGCTTGTTCTTGTTCCCCTTTTAGCTGTGGTGCATACCAACTTCAGCCACAATTCTTCATTGTCGTCAGCCTCTGCATGAACAATTGGCACAAAATTCCTTGCTAGTGTTTAGCGGGTACCGCGCTTCTCAGAAGAATGACGAAAAATAACATAGTGAATGCCGGCCTACTACCCAAAAGTTTATTATTAATGCCCTAGTGGGTATCAAGCAAGTGTGCTTGCAGTAGTTACCCAATAAGTGTTTCAAAAGGCTCTGAAAGGCCGCTCTTCTAGCTTTCGTTGGGACTGTGTTGCGCCCAGTGATGGAAGTGCTGCGCCAATTGCGCCAAGACAGAAATGCTGCTACATGCTGCGCCAAATGGCTGTTTTTCGCGTATATTGCGCCATGCCTGCGCCGAGGCTAACGATTTGTGACGCTCGCCTCCACGGCCAATGGTTCCGGAACCGAACCAGTGCCGAAATAGCAGCCAAGCCAAGGCTATCTTCAGCCACTGCTAGTCGTGTGGGAAGCGTTGGCTAGTGGCCAGAGAACATCGCACCAGTCACACGTGCTGGGCGCATTGGCCGTTCCGTCAGGCAACGAAATGGCTTTTACGAGGAAAGGTAAGCCTGCAACATATGCCGTTGATGCCTGTTTTGTGTTGGCTGATGTGGATATAATGCTTGAAAAGTTATGAAGTGTTTGAGCCTCCCATTGTAATTATTTGTAAAAACCTTGATGTTATTGTGCTGTTAAACCTACTGCTCGGCTGCTGACCCGCAGGGCGCGGGTTCGAATCCCGGCTGCGGCGGCTGCATTTCCGATGGAGGCGGAAATGTTGTAGGCCCGTGTACTCAGATTTGGGTGCACGTTAAAGAACCCCAGGTGGTCTAAATTTCCGGAGCCCTCCACTACGGCGTCTCTCATAATCATATAGTGGTTTTGGGAAGTTAAACCCCACATATCAATCATCTGTTAAACCTACTGTTTATTGTCGCGTTTTTGATGCACATTTCCTGCTGTTTTTGAACGCATTTGCTTTGGATGTCCCCTCCTGTGACATCAGTAGCCCCTAAAAGCACCGGAATTATTGAGGGGCTCGTCTTTTCTTTGTTCGACACAAGTATTTAAGTCCTGTTTTTATATCGCACATTATTAGCTCTGAACTGACGTGAAAAAAAATATATAAAAGGCACGAGTGCCAATAGCTGCATTTATTAGTAAGTTATTCGTGGAGACTTGTATTGCAAGATCACAGCTCATTATTTTACATTGTTTGTTTGCGATTTGTAACTGTCTCCACGCAGCACGGTTCAGCGCACCAGCGGCAGTAGTTCGTACGAAGTGACCATGCGGCATCAGCAGCCACGTGTTATGTATTGATGTGCGCATGAAGTTATTATCGTGTAATCTTGATCTGGGCCATATCGTGCCTATCTGTACTGACTGAACTGATAATATATCGAATTTTGGATTTTTAAAAATTGGTCGGTAGCATATGAAACGCGATTGTGAAAATTCACAGCGCGCCTGTCGCCGTGGATTTTTATATAATCATAGCATTGTATAATTATATTACCGTGCCTTGCGATACCTATTGTAATTATTTTTTGTGCTATAGTGTGGCTCAATTTACCATGCATTTGCAAAAATAGATGTCCAAGTTTGTGTTTAAGTTGTATTATCAGAAGTTTGTGTAATCAAGGCAACATTTTCTTTCAGGTCGTCAAAGCAAGTTTAATAAACCAAGTGCTCAATGAGATTGATTCCAACAGTAACGTCATCTCTGTTTGGTGCAAGCAAGGGATAAAACAAGAGGAAGCGTTCTGCACCATCTGCAACACTATCATAAACTGTGCACAGCATGGTGTAGCGGCTGTCAAGCGTCATGCTGCCAATAAGAGTCACGTTGAGTTGTGCACTCAACATAGAGATGCTTCTGGTGTTCTAAAGAAGCCTGCTACTAAGCAAGTTCAGCTGGAATCATGCTTTGCAACTGGGCCAGGACTTTCGGAGGCAGACCGTGCTGCTCGAGCATACTTATTTTGCGCTTGGAGTGGCGTTGTCTGGGATCCCTTATACATACGGGGATGCAGCAATGAACATGATGCCATTGATGTTTCCAGACTCTAATATAGCCAAGGAGTTCCAGTGTGGTAGGAAGAAGCTATCATACATAATTTCAGATGGCCTAGGTCCATATTTTACGAAGGCAGTCACAGATGAACTGAACAGGCCACACACATATTACACAATTCAGATCAACGAAACACCGCTCCCAGAGCAATGCTGCCAACAGCTGGATGTGATGGCAAGATATTTTTCTGATACACAGAACCGTGTTATTGTTGAGCATTTGCGCTCTTATCACTTGGGCTCTGCAACAACAGAAATCTTGCTGGCACATGTCAAAGAAGCCCTGCAAGATTTGCCTGCAAGGAACATGCTCTGCTTTTACAGTGACGGGCCCAACGTCATGCGAAGTTTGAAAAAAACGTTTGAAAGAAGATGTGAATCCAGCTTTGCTGGACATTGGTGAATGTAGTTTGCACAAGGTGCATAATGCATTTGCAAAAGGTCTCGAAGCATTTAGTGATACTGTAGAAACAACGTTGCTTGACATATATCACTTTTTCAAAAATTCAGCCGTACAAAGTGCTACGCTGAAGGCAACACAAAGATTCCCAGGTTTGCCTGAAAATGTCCTTCTGCGGCATGTAAGCTTGCGATGGCTGACGCTGAGTTCATCGTTGGATCGATTTATCCAGCAACATGAAGCTGTCAAGGAAACAGTTCTGGGTGCCCAACAAAAAAGTTGAGTGGGTGGCAATATTTATAGGCGTCTGAAAGAAAATCTAATGAAAAAGGATCTACTTCCCAAGGCAATCTTTCTTCGAAATGTCGCAGATGTGTTGAGTTCTTGACGTTATTTCAACGACGGGAGCCACTCCTTCATATATTGTATGAAGAAATGGTGAAGCTTGTGAAAAGAATTCTGGGACGTTTCCTACTGATCGGTGCATACAGGGACTTCACAGGAGCGGAACTTCAATCCCTTAATGTAGAGTGCTCTGCGAATTGGAAACAGGTAGTTGAAATTGGCGCAGACACTGAAAATTTCATTAATTCTTTCACGCCTGAAGAGAAGATGTTTAGAATAGGTGCACGTAGCTTTTAAATTCAGGTTGCGAAGTATCTGCTTTCAAGGCTGCCCTTTGGCAATAAAGATCTCAAGAGCATTCATCCAAGTGCTGTCAAGGAGGAGAGCGCCGTTGTGGCACTCAGCAATTTGACACAAGTGCCAGAAGTGGTACCACCGCAGGAAGTGTCTGCTCTGATGGACAAACTAACGCTCCTCTCCACAGAAGAGTTTTTCTCTAATCCACACGAGCGTCTCGACGATGCGTGGCAACACATATTCAGCCTCTTGTCAAAAGACGGTGGTCCCAAGTACCCCCGAACAGATAACTTTGTTAAAGCTATGCTGTCGCTTGCGCATGGCAATGCTGACGTTGAAAGGGGATTAAGCGAAAATCGCCGTCTTCTCCATAAGCGAAGTAACCTTTCAATTGCAAGTTTAAATGGATTGCGTGCGACTAAATCATTTTGTAGCCGATATGGCCAAGATGCCTCAGCCATTCCTCTAAAGCCTGATATGATCAAAGCGGTAAAGGGCTCATTTTAAAAGTACCAGGAACATGTGTCTGCAAAATGTGAACCCTCAGCCAAGAAAGCGAAGCTTCACCAGGACTCCGTAGGAAGCAAAGTGGATGAGCAGCGAAGTATACAGATATCGATTCTGCTAAGAAGATGCTAGCCAATGCAGAACTGCTTATTGTAAAAGGGATGAAGGCTAGGAAGTTTGATGATATTGAAAGTGGACAAGCATTGCTCAAGGAGGGTCAGGCAAGACTTGCTAGCAATCTTAGCAAGCTTGAAGATTCAAAGAAAAAGAAAAGCTGTGCGCGCCTATAGGACTAGTCTCAGTTATGAGGTTTGCATGTGAATTTCACCGTGATGTGTACTTCCTTTTTAGAGTTGAAGTACTCTGTTTAAAGACTCATGTGAGAGCTTTTCTGTGATAGTATTACATTGTCATAACTGTAAAATGATACCTGATAGTGCAAAAATGACAGGCATTCTGCAAATGTTGTGTGTTCAGTAAATGTGTTTATATTTTAGTTGGTAAATTTGTTAAGTGCAATATATGATCAATAATAAATGCAATTATTTTTAAGATAAAATTTATTTGTCGTGTTCCATGCACATATCGGTACCTACCTGCTGCGGTGAGATTGCTCCAAACAGTAGTTAGCTTGCTATAAACAAGACATTTTTGTGCTCCAAGTACACTAATTCTTGCTCCAAACTTCCACTTTTCCTGCTCCGAAATGCCAAAAGCCACTTCCACCACTGTGCGCCTTCCGCGCAGGTCTGGCGTTTTTTTTTTTTTTGTGCATTTTCTCGCTTACTAAGTGTGATGTCATGGTAAGAGTGGTGTTTACGGGATTGTGAAACTGTATTTTACTGATACACAAAAACTCGTTTTGCTCTTTAGTGTCCCTTTAAAAAGTTATAAGAATTGGTGTCACAGCAGCAAGCTGTGCCAGGGGTAATGCACAGAAATGTACTCTCTAAACAGCTTTATCTCTTCTTGTGCTTTCACGCCAGTCCAAATGTAAATTACAGAATTCTTTTCAAAGTAAATTGTATTTCACACATTCAGCTTTAGATCTGGTGCACCATATGCTGTTGCTTATTCTAGTGACTATTCTGTTGAGTGAACTTTCAGTCAAGGGAACTATTTTTTTGGGACCCTTGAAGTTTAGTCAAATGAGAGTTCACTGAAGTTCCACTCTATTGGTCAGTGAAATCACCTTCAGTCCTGAGTGCGTGCTCATTGGTGGAAGTGCATATTTATCTGCCTTTGAGGTGGAAATGCCACTCTCACCTGAAGTTGTATAAGGCTATAGGTCATATTTAAACTGTGAACTTTTGGGAGGCGCTTAACTCATTCCAAGGCATTTTTTAATCTTTTAAGAGAAAATAGTTTGGCGCTTTTTTTAAGCCTCACCGTTTATGGTCCCTAATAAGTAGTGCTCACAAATCTGAAAGCATTAAAAATGGCATTGAAGAAACTATAGTGAGATCAAGTTGAGTAATGAGCAGCTGTCTATCTATCGCAGCCACCACCATGTGGTCCAGGAGTGCCTGATCAAGGAGGCAGCCCCGCTACAGGTGGCCTGATGCCTGGTCAACAATCGTATGGGCCATCTATGCAGTCACAGCAGCAAGCAGCCCCAGGTAGTTTGCAAATAGAACTGGCAGTGGCATCAGCTGCTTCTCTCTTCCTGAAGCAGTTTGTATGTCCAGGTTTTGGAAATTCTGTTCATACTATTACCAGAGCCATTCAATACTTCTTATGGTCGCGAAATTGTGCCGTCATGCTATAGGCGAGCTTCATACGCTGCTCGAAAATGCCGCAGTGTCAGAGGCAATCTTCCTTGCTTTCCGCATATTTAAATGCTTGCGCAGTGCGAGACAAGCTGCTGGATATGATGTGTTCATGTTAGCGGAAATGTCTTAGTACAAGGATGCCTAACAGGTGTTGCGTGCAAAGGTGCCATTCCGGCTACAAGAAAACCAAAGCAATTGTGTCTTCTCTTTACCATATCAACAGCATGAGAAATGGAAGTGGCTGTATGTGCCTAGAGATGGACGTCTGTGCCTGAACCATTGTGACGCCTCTGACATTGTCACTGCGTATGATTGTAACGTCGGCGGAGAATCCATCTCTCTGAAACATGAAAAGCCAACGCTGAAGGCTGATGTGGTTTCAAGAATTTTTGAAGTGCTTCCTTCGTATCTCGCGAAGCGCAGTTCCCGTTCCTACTCATCATCAGTGTAACGAACAATCAAATGACCACTTGAGTCACAAACAAACAGGAGCTAAGGGGGGCAGCTTATGTCCTGCAGTTGGTGGTAAGAAATCAAACAGCTGAAGGCGCTTCGGCACCCTAATCCATATTTCATGTGTGTATGTTCAATTTACTTAAGAAAACCCACCACAGGGGCCAAGGCACTCGGCTGCTGACCCGCAGGTTGCGGGATCGTATCTTGGCCTTGGCGGTTGTACTTTCGATGGAGGCAAAAATGCTTGAGGCCCGTGTGTTTAGTTTTAGGTGCACGTTAAAGAACCTCAGGTGGTCGAAATTTCCGGAGCCCTGCACTACGGCCCTGCAATTTCCGGAGCCCTGCATTACATCTCTCATAATCATATGGTGGTTTTGGGCATGAAACCCCAATGTTTATATTATAATTTGCTTAAAGAATTTATTCGGGACCTGATGCATTGGTACTCTATGTATGTGGTTCGTGTGTGAAAATTAAGATATGATTGTGCCTGTATTTTGTTTTTGCACAAGCAACATGGCTTTATTTTTTTTTCATTGAATTATCAAGCTTTTTCCCCCTCTAACTTCTGACTAGGATGACAATATCAACATTAGTGAGATGAGAATATTTTAAGCTCTTGTAAACAGCTGTGCATTAAACCAAACAAATAACCCACAATCGATTGTTTTGATCTGTTAAGATTAGGGCATTGTGTTTTCGGAGTGTATCTTTCTTGAAATT
Source organism: Rhipicephalus annulatus (assembly GCA_013436015.1). Classification (NCBI taxonomy): domain Eukaryota; kingdom Metazoa; phylum Arthropoda; class Arachnida; order Ixodida; family Ixodidae; genus Rhipicephalus; species Rhipicephalus annulatus. The sequence continues at coordinate 809,335 of WOVY01000950.1, read as the reverse complement.
CGGAGTGTATTGTGGATGTTGTTTTATGGGGCAAATTCAGCATTTATCGGAGTTAATTACTGGTAAATCTCCAATCCTCAGAAATTTGGCTTTTAATTTTGTGTTATAAGTTGTTGAAATGTGGTCTTCTTGATAATTATTTCCTATGAAAAACTTTGCATTGTTGCTCATAATCCTGCCTTTTCATTCTTTGATGTTTTTTCTCTCACTTGCTGTTTATTTACTCTGTTGATGAGGCTGTTCATTTGCACCGTTGTATAATTGCCAGTGTACTTTGTGGGGGGGGGGGGGGTGCCAGTTAAGCTGTTCCTCGACTTTTCCTGCCAGCCTCCCTCATCGCCTTGATGAGGAAGGGCTTATTATTTATTGTTATTTTCAACACCCCAAAATTTGAGATGAAATATCAGCATTATGCTAACCCAGTAAGTGTATTTAATATGTCTGAAAGGTTTGATGCAGGACAAAGTATATACACAAGCACAAATACTTTCAAAACAAAACACGTTTATTTGTATTACAACCTTAAAGCTTGTAATAGATGCAAGCATACTTTACGAGGTTATTGCCACTGGCGAAGGTGCAGTCCTTCTGATTGATGATTTTCAGCTTTGAAAATGCCCTTAGAATGTTCAGACAGCCTTTTGCAAATTGGAGTTCATTGTATAAATTGAAATGGTCAAATACTTCACCGGCAGGTGTTTATAGAATTTTTTTCGGATTACTCTGAATACACTGAGCTCTATTTAAAGTGCAGCCAGAAGGACTTAGATACTACTCTAACAAATTGAGAATCTGTGGCGGGCGAATGCACATAAAACAACTCATACTTCTGCCCCTGTTTTTAATGTGGCACCGCTGGAACTTTGCTGTGATTGTACAGTTTCATTGAAAAGATTACCTGTCATAGTGTCGAAGCTAGTTATTTATGCATGCTGAGTGGTAAAAGTAAATGCGTCAAAGCAAAGTGACTGTCATGGAAGCTTAAAAAGCTAAAAAACCTAGGCTTTTTCACACACAACCCCAGCGATAGCAGCATTCGCATCGCCTCTCATGCACAGCTGTACCCGACAGCAGTTGCTGGGTTCATATGAAACTGAAATAGTAGTTGCGTGATCGTAAGAAGCATTGAATGACTTTGCTATTACTTATGGAATTGCCGCTCAATTATTGAAGAAGTGAGGCATTCAAAATTATAGGACGGGTATTAATGGTGGAGCTCATTCAGACCCACTCAGGAAATATATTTTGCGTTTGCGGCTCACTCAGGCTCACCAATATTTTCTTCAACCAGACTAATTCAAACTCACTCACCTTGACTCACTCAGACTCTGGTTCATGGCCCAATTTGAGTCTGAGTAAGTCTCAGTGAGTCGACTCACGAGTGCGTTTGCCAACCTATGGTCGAAATTGATGGTCTGGTCTATCCTTTTCTTTGCGTGTTTAGCATTGTTTTGGAACAGAAGCCACTTTTATGTCCCTTTCGGGCTGTTTTCATGTAGTGATCCCACAAGACAGTATTCTCTTACACAGCATTGCATAGTATTAATGAGAACAAAAGGAAAAAGATGCCAAGGATGTTATTGGAAGTAATTGTAATGTAAATGTAAAGAAAGAAAAAGAGACAAAAAATAAGTTGCCTCTGGCAGGGACTGACTTTCTTCCACTTCTTTTGTCACATTTACATTACAACTACAGTTGAACGCAGATATATCGAACTCGAAGAGGATCACGAATTAGTTCGATATATGGAAAATTCTATATAAAAAAATACAGGCCCCGAGAGCTTACCTGTAGCGGATCATCACCTACAACTGGCGCATTTAAGAATGACAATTCCACACGCCACAACAGAATGATTTATTTGCGTGCGTGAAAAAAATCTTTTATCTTGGCCTGCTTCGTATTTGAAATGTTAAAGACGCTAGTCTCGATCTTATCAAGGCTGTCCAGGTGCGACAGCCCGGTTCCCTTCATGTGGCCGATACAATGGCGAATGATGGTGAACGCTGCCGCCACTTTAGCGGCAGAGTACACACGTGTAGCCAGCGCCTCGTCCAGACGATCCCCTTTGTTACATGAGCTGTCGGCTTGGGAATCTTGAGTCCCTGTGATCACAGCTACTGTGTCCTCGTCAGCGAGGCTCGCAACGGCCTGGACATTGCAGTCCGCTTCCACGAAATCGTCCGCAGACAGACACTTCGTGTGGAACTGTTGCCGGGAAGCGGAACGACAACTCGCGAAACGCGTAGTCTATGCGCTCGTCGTCGTCGTCTTCACTGGTTTCCGCAAGTTCTGCTGTCTCGAAGCCTGCCTTGCGGAAACAGTTGACCAACATGTCTGTCTTCACGTCTCGCCAGGAGTTGAAGATCTTCGCGGCATAGAACTTAGCGGAGATTTCTGGTTACTTCTTCGTCATTCATTGCTGGATGACCTGGCTGCTGACAGCTTCGCTTTTGCCAGAAATGGTATTGCAAACGATAATGTAGCGCTAATTAAATTTGTGAAGCCACCCGATGTTGTCGGCAAAGTTGTTTCGCTGAGTGCAGCGGCAAACCATTTGGCCTTGGGGATCAGCATTGGGCCATCCACCACAATGTTCTTCACGCACACTTCTAAAAACCAGGCATACAGTGCCTTTTATACATTCCTGTGGGCAGGAGCGCGCACATGACAGGCTCCCGAAGTTCGCTGCTCCGCCGCCTTTGCCTTGACATATGCCTTGTTTTTCAATAATGTACTCGGAGTGCTCCGTGGTATCCCGAAGTCCGCGGCGGTCGAACATTTCTCACCTGCCTCAACACGCTGAATAGCCTTCATCTTTGTCGCAATGTCGAGGGTCTTGCGCTTCTTGACGTTGGCCATAACTAAACGAAAAGTCGTCAATTCTAGGAGTTTGCAGCGGCTTTGCACACCACGCACGCAAAAGATAAATGCTGCACATGCGGTGGTACGTAGGCAACTCGCATACGGAAGCAACACAGCGCTCACAAGGCGATGGCCACCTGTGAGGGCAACAGCAAAAGGCGCGAGCTGTGGTTGGCTGATCAAAACTCTCAAAACAGCAACAAAAAAAGTAAAAGGTGAAAGGAAGAGGACGCCAGCTCCTTCGTTCCTGCCGACGGGTATGCGGAGGAAGCATGAGAGAGAGAAAGAGAAACGAAAAAAGTAAAGCCATTCCACTAGCTAGCGAATGCGCAGTCTGAGCCTTAGCTTCCTTAACTTTTTTCAAGCGTTTTGGGTTTTGACGGAGGCGTGGTGCCGCGCCGAGGTCGCCAGGCACTGCGAGTGCCAAAGTGCACCTCCCATCTCGCGCTTGCACATGGAGCTGCACTGCTGCGGATGTCGCGGGGCATGGCGAGTGCCGAAGCTCACCTTCCTGCTCGCGGGGCGTTCAATATATCCGGAGGCGGGTAAAAATACCATTTGATATAAACGTGCGAATTTCTATACTTTTACAAAGGAACTTGAAGGGGATAGCTTACGAGTTCGATATACCCAAAAATTCGATATATTTGGGTTCAATATATCCGTGTTCGACTGTACTTCTAAAAACATCCCCTATACTTTTCTTAACATCATTGTGGGTTTTCTCATTAATATTGTATCAAACAAAGAAAACGAAGCTTTAAATTTACATTTCTTTCCATCATAGTACTGAATGGTAGTGCTATCTACAGTGTGGTGTAGTGCTGGTGGTTTTAAGCAGTATTGATAATGCCGGTAGTGCTGAAAGTATCAATGGTATTAGCAGCACTATTGCCACGGTGATCAATACTTGTGGCATGGGCATGTTGGTACCACCAATGGTACAGCACCACTGTGTCAAGCTGACTGCACATGGCAAGAAGGTTGCTTTTTAATTATTCCCATAAAAGCAATTCTCTTTCTGAGATGATGCTATTGAGATGCAGCTCTTCTGTTTACAGACACTTTATAGGGTTCCAGGCAGTTCCTCAATGTTTTGATATGTGGAGTATAACGTCCCAATACTATGATATGATTATGATAGATGCCGTAGTGGAGGGCTCTGGAACGATCCATGAGGTTTGTTTACTTGTAAGGTACGGTATAGGAAGTCTGCATGCAAAATAGCTCCTGCATTCAGGCTTACTGCCACGGTGGTTGGGAGGGCGTCATCCATAACACAGAGAAACATAATGCCTCAAATGACCACTGAAAGCATGTTAAATGTGTTCCTTAATGCTACCTAGAGTTTGTTCTCTATAACCTTTCCATTATAAAACTATTTGATGCCTTTGTTACCAGAGGTACTGTGCACACTTTCACATGGTTGTTTTTCTTTTTCTTTGGCATGCTTTTCATAACTTGAGTGAAATAATTGTCATCCAAGTAAGAGTGATCAGTACACAATTAAACTCTGGCTGAATATTCTGTGTAGTGATAGCTGTAGGGCCAGCGCTACCCCACATGTAGTCCAGACTAGCTTGACATCACTTGAGTTCAGTTTATGCGGAGCAACTGCTGGGCTTTTTCTAAAGGCTGTCATAGCGACCATGTCGTGTTCTTGAAGCTGCAGTCTTTAGGTGGAGTATGGTTTGTGTCTGGTTTGATTTTGCCAAATCTGAGTTGATGAGATCCATCCTGGCTATACATACCACATACTGCATACAGAATTAGCCCGGTATGTGCAAGCTTACTAAATTTTCTGCTGGTATCGCTGGTGAAGGGCAGTAAAGTAGCACCATCTCCTTGGACCTCCTGAAAACTGGCATTTGTAAAACATTGTGATGCAGTTACCGTATTTATTCGCATAATCCTCGCACTTTTCGGTGGAAAACTGATGCAAAGTTGGGGGGGTGCGAGGATTACGCGGAGCCAAGAGAATCCACTGGAACGAGAATCCCACTGGAGCCAAGCAGAAAACACTTCAATCTTAAAAGGTATCTCAGAACGACAATCAGACTGAAAATCTGAGCGCAAATTGACATTTATATTGCATCAAGCGATGGCTTTTAAATTTGAAGCTTTATCCAATCAATGCCACTATCACATGCATGCTGCATGTCTTGTTTGGCTGCATAGCCATAGAAAGCTGTTCCCTGGTACAGTCTAACACCTTTATAAGAGACAAATGGGTATGAGACATCAGTGTGCCTACAGTAAGATATGAGTTGATGGGAAAATGCATACATAGTAACCTATAAGCAAGATCTCATATAAAAGACAAGGATTGCTGCCTGGAGCATGCCTCTTATTTAGAGTTTTAACTCTATAGGGATTTATTTTAAAGCTTCATGGCATAAGAAAAAATCGTTCAGGTTGAGTGGTAGAACTGGAAATATTTTTTCTCCTTTGAAAACATTTTATTTGCTGCTTTGTATTGCCATGAAGTGTGAAATAGTTTTTCATTTTCCCCGAACTTTGTGCCATTTTGTGGATTTCCTCAAAATTCCACAATATTTGCCGTATTTAGCAACTTTAATGTGCTTTGTATTTAAGTAAGTCTGTTAGGAGACAGACATTTGTTTCCACCGCAGTTTCAGCCTAGTGCAAGAAGCTCTAAGAACCAAAAAGGTAAACTCCTTGGAGGTTGCCCATAACGATTGCATCACTTTTTCTTCATGGCTGCTTGAGTAAAGTTCCTTGAAAGAATTATCTTCGAATACTTTACTAAAATGAGTATTTTATAAATGAGCTTGGAAGTGACATTTAGCATGTGTGAAGGTAAGAAATGGTGGCCATATATTCCCTTCGTTTGCTTGCTTGATCTAGAGAGGTACCTATAGCGAAGCCAGGACAAAATGTAAATTGCTGTATGATTAGTGGGTGGATTTCGAAACCTCTGTCATGCTCATTTTGTTGATGTGCAGTACAATATAGACCACTTTGTGACCGCTTACAGTGTGGTCTTTTTTTACTCCCGTTTACCTTCCCATAAAACGCCATGTATATGCATATCGCTTATTCTGCAGTTTCCCAAGATAAAATGCCAGTTATAATGCTGTTGCTGGAAAATCTTCGACACACGCGGTAGCGAGTGCGCGTATCGGGGGGGGGGGGGGGGACTTCTAAGAAAAACCGAAAAGGTAAGAAAATGTGGTGTGGAGTGCACGATAAAAGGAGGTGTGCCAAGTGTGCTGCAGGGAAGTGAGCGAAGAGGTCGTTACGGAGGAGGGGACGCGTTACGAGCGAGGGAAGGGTGGAGGGAGGATAAATAAGAGAAGGGAAAAAGACCGCGGCTCATGACTGCGGTGGCACGCTGTGTACGCTCACCGTGTGCGAGGAGGGTGGTTGCCTAGGTAACAGATAAAGCCTTTACACCATGGCCGACGCGGCTACAGCGTACTAGCGTCGCTAGCGTGGCTCCAGCCGCTTGCTGGCTGCGCGCAGCCTCAACATGGCACGTGTGATCCCATCATTATCAAATGCGCTGAAGTTTTCTGCCGGGAAAAGCGTTGTTATTGAGCTTGCTAGATATCTTGTTTGTTACCATGTTCACAAATTTTAGAACATTTACGGCTTTATGATGGAAGCTTTTGCCTTGGCTGCCAGTGCGCGGTCTTACATAAGCTTGGTGGGTTTTTGTCGTTGTTTATCTCTTGGCTTCAAACACAAGTTTTTAATCACGACGGTGTTCTTGGTTCAAAGCTTGAGTGCAATCTTTTCGACACCCGGTGTTCATGTCTTCGCCAAACTTCCTGCGACAACATGTCGAACAGTGGGCTAGGCCTTTTCAGCATTTCTGTAGCGGTACGTGTGCTGTCCTTGTTGCAGTTTGATACAGAGTCAACGAAATTCTTTGCGATGGCTGCACCTGAAAGGAGGGAATACGTATCGTTAATCAAAACGAGGGTGGCACATGTAGTACTCCAATGGTGGTTCGCGAATCGATTGCGATGTCTTGAAATCAAGTGCGCACCTGGGAAATCTAATGATAGGCGTCTTTCAGTGCGCGAAATTTCAGACGCGATTCGGCATAGTTTCTGTGTAACATGCATAATCGATTCAGCCTTACAAATAGTCGGTGAATTTTCGCGATGGTGCTTTTTGTTACACCCCCTCCATTCGCATTCATTTCGTTGGTAACGCGGTTGTTTAGACGTTAAAATTCTTTAACATTCAGAAACTTAAATGTTTGTAAGCACCACGCATCGCATGCTTCGATTCTTGGGCACGCGAGCTGCATGCCCAACACGTGTTGTGCAAGTGTGGCCCTTGAAAGAGGTTGTTTTGGTTATGATGTGATATAGCCTATAGTGCAGATATTCACGACTCCCGCGATTTACGTGATAAGTGGTCTATACTTTATATGGGTTAGGGAATCTCCCTTACTCATATAAGAATAGCACACCATAGTGTAAACGAACAAATGGACATTTATTTGCATCTTTTACATAGCAAGTTTGCCAGGTAAATCTTACTCCCCGCCACAGTTGTCTAGTGGCTAAGGTACTCGGCTGCTGACCCGCAGGTCGCAGGATCGAATGCCGGCTGCGGCGACTGAATTTCATATGGAGGCGGAAATGCTGTAGGCCCGCGTGCTCAGGTTAGGGTGCATGTTAAGGAAACCCAGGCGGTCAAAATTTCCGGAGCCCTCCTTTACGGCATCTCTCATAATTATATGATGGTTTTGGGACGTTAAACCCACATGTCAATCAATCATCAACTAAATCTTACTAATAATGCCAATGTAACAAACAAAGAACAACACAATACAGTGTTGACAGTGTTCGACGCTCCATAAGATGGAGTTTGTGGGGACTATCTGTGGCATCGTCCCAACAAGGGTGCAATACACATGCAGTGATGGAAGTGCTGCTCGAATTATTCTAGACTACTCCAAAAGAGAAATGCTGCTCTATATTGCTTCAAAGTGTAATTACAGTAAAACTATGTTAATTCGAAGTCACTGAAGCCGCGAGAAAGCTTCGAATTAAGTGGGCTTTCGAATTAACAGAACATACAAGAAGTGGGATGCAAAGAACTTGAACTATTCAAAGTAATTAGTGCTCGTCGTTTGCTGTGCCTGCTAGCTTGCGGTTTCAAAGGTCATGTTTTCCAGCAATACCTGGTCTTTATTTTGCCGCGAAAATGGAAGAACAGTGGGCCTCGCTGCTGCCACCAAAAAAAAAAAAATGCGGTTGCGATTGACTGAAATGTGTGCCGGCAGAAAAGACATCTTCACTGCAACACAATACTGACATGCGGGCAGCATGTCGCCTGCTTCTTGCTTCGTCAGCACATCATGATGCGACCATTAACACATTCTATTATAATTATGAATTTTATAATGGCCAGAATTACGAATCTCACGATATGTTTTGGCTGGAAAAAATGATCGTTGAAACTTTTCAACTTAGTTTTCGAAGTAGATGTTGCTGGCAAGAACTCCGCCAGCTGTGCAAAGACACAAATTGCTGGAGCAACTGGCAATCGGAGGTTCACATACATCACGATTTCCGCTAAACCGTCGTTTATTCATTTCTTTACAATACCAGAAAGAATGGGTAAACCATGACCCGCTGACGTTGCGAGAAACATGCAATAAGCTGCCCGCGTGTCACCGCTGTTTTGCAGTGAAGCACAGCTTGTTTTCCGCAGACGCATGTTTTGGTTGACCACGAGACCATTTTTTTTTTTTCTTTGTGCTAGAAGTAGCGAGACTGGGGTGCTTCAGCTGCCGCTCGTTAGTATTGATACGTCGCATTGCCTGTGGTTATTAATAGCCGTCGTTTTGCGGCGAAATCGGAATCTGGAACTGGCACATGGCACCCAAAGTTTTTCTATTTACCGGACTGGTGCTGGCCACCGCTTCAAATTATCCACTCAAACTTGTATTGCAAAATATGGGACCGTGAAAATCTTTCAAATTAAGCAGGTTTTCAAAATAACCGAGTTCAAATTAATGAAGCTTTACTGTATTTGTTACTAGTAACTGTTCTGAACCTGCATCAAAATGGCTGGGAAATTGATAACGGTGAACTTCAACCGAGTGAACATCCAGTGAGCTTAAACAAAAACAAGTTGTATGCTATCATATAGTGTGCAGCTTGTATATTAGTAGTTGTATAGTAGCATATTGACACTGGTACATGTTGTCATTGTCTATATGTATCTTATTTATATTGTCATGGGGTCGTGACAACGATGAAGGCAGCAGACAGTAGGTCGAAGATTAAGTTGTTTATTCAGCTGAACTTCTGGCCACATAAAAGGAAATTAAGATTACGGCAAACACTGGCACAGATATCGGCGAACAGAGCGTCGGCCGTCGATCTACTGACAAGTGGCGAAGCATGTTGGCATTTATACACTTGCCATAGAACATTCTAGCGTTATCGCTAGTGGCGACGTAAGTTCCAGAATAATCTGAAATGCTCACGAAGTTGGCGTAATCTGAACAAAATGATCAACTACAGTCCTGAAGCTTCTCAAACACTGTAGGCGTGCTTTGCGCTGAGAATTGCGTACAGCGTAAAGGGGTGATAGAAAACTTGAGAAAGGAACGTGGCATTGTCCTTCTCTGAAAAAGGCATCGTCCCAATGCTGTAACAGAAGGTGAAAGTTCAATAATGTAAGAAAGTACAAATAATAAAGTACGGTACAGCAATAATAACAACAAAATACACTCTTTCAGTTCGTTAACGTTCATGAAACAGCTTGAGACATGCGACATGGACGACTTCAGGTCGTGATTGGCACTGTTGAGAGAGTAATGCCGTTGGGGACAACCTCGTAGTCAAGTGGGCTGAGACATCGTACTACCCTGTATGGTCCGAAGTACCGTCGCAGAAGTTTTTCACTGAATCCACATCGGCATGTCGGCGTCCGTACCCAAACACGTTCACCAGGCTGGTATGGCACAAGGATGGCGCCGACTCCTAAGCTGCTTGCGTCAGTGTGCACTTATGTTTCGGAATTTTCTTCGAAATGCGTGATTATCGGAGGCATCTGTAGGCGTCGTTTTAGTTCCCCAAATGCTTCCTCCTGTAAGGTTACCACTTGAACTTGACGTAAGTCCTCGTCAGGTTAGTGAGTGGTTTGGCGTTGCAGGCAAAGTTCTTGACGAAGTGCCTGTAATAGGCGCACAGGCCGAGAAATCGACGCACGGCCTTCTTGTCAGTGGGCGGCAGAAATGCAGCGATGGCGGCTGTCTTCTGCAAATCGGATCTTACTCCGGACTTGCTTATCACGTGACCTAAGAACAAAAGTTCCTCTTATTCGAAATGGCAGTTTTCTGGCTTCAGGGTGAGTCCGGAAGTCTTGATGGCTTGACATACAGCTTCAAAACGCCGACGATGCTTTTTGAAGCTTGAGTATAACACCACGATGACGTCCAAGTAAACGGGACAAGTCTGCCACTTCAATCCTGCCAGCACTGTGTCCATAGCGCATTGAGAAGTTGCAGGTGCAGAGCAAAGACTGAAGGGCATAACCTTGAACTCGAAAAGGTCGTCTGGTGTTATAAACATCGTTTTTTTTCTGCCTTTCTCGTTGACTTCGATTTGCCAGTAGCCAGTCTTAAGTTCATCGACAAAAAGTACTTCATGTTGTGGAGTCAATCCAAGGCGTTGTCTATTCGTGGGAGAGGATAAACACTTTTTTTGTGATTGTTAAGGCGGCGATAATCGACGCAGAAACGTAGGGTTCCTTCCTTCTACACTAACACCACGGGTGACGCCCACGGACTCCTAGACGGTTGGATGATGTTGTCGCGTAGCATTTCCTCGACTTGCCTTTTTACAGCCTTGCGTTTTCGTGTTGAAACTCGGTAGTGGCTCTGCCGTAGTGGTCTGGCGTTTTTCTCTGTTATTATGCGATGTTTCGCGACTGCGGTCTGGCAAATTTTTGATGACATCGAAAAGCAGTCCTTGTATTGCAGGAGCAAGCAGGGCCTAGAGCTGTTTTTGCTTATGCTTCGGAAAGCTCAGTGACGTCGAAAACTGGGTGAGGAGCTTTGTTCCACGGAGTAGCTTCTACAGAATCGGCGAGGGCGAAAGCATTGGCGACCTCCATAATTTCGTCGATGTAGGCAACCATTGTACCATTGTTCACGTGTTCTTACTCGTTGCGGAAATTCGTGGGCATAACTGTTGCTTTTCCTCCCCGCAGGTCAGCGAGTCCTCTTGCAACGCAAATATTGCAGTTGACCAATAAGTGTTGATTGCTTTCAAGACGCCTTCGAAGTCTTCTGGTTTTGGGGTAACGACGGAAATAATGACGCTTGAGCGAGGAGGGACAGTCACTTCTTCCAACACATTCACGGCACGGCTTCCTGATGGCATGCATGGCGGTAGTGCTTTTTCTGTGGATAGTGTTATCGACTTTGTTTTCCGGTCAATGACCACATTGTGGAGGCTCAGGAAGTCCATGCCAAGAATGACATCTCTCGAGCAATGCTGCAGTACGACGAAGCTTGCTGGATAAATGCTGCTGTTAATGATCACTCTGGCTATTCATATTCCCGCTGGTGTTACTAGGTGACCTTCGGCTTTACGGATTTCAGGGGCAGTCCTAACTTTCTTCAACTTCGTGGTGAAAGTCCCACAGATGACTGAATAGTCAGCTCCGGTGTTGACGAGAGCTTTGACGCTGTGGCCGTCGATGAGAATGTCGAGGTTGTTAGTTCGTCGCCTGGCATTGCGATTGGGTCACGGCGTCGGATCATGGCTACAATGGTTTGCACCACTGTTTTGACGTTGCGTAATCAGGACTTCTTCTTGGTCGCGAAGCTTCGACGTCGGGGTTACGTTGAGGTGACGAAGGGTTTTTGAAGTTTCGTCATCGGTGGCAGCGGAGGATCTTTGCCGGTTTGTTGTGCAGCAACTGCACCTCCATCGGTTGCTGCTCTTAACTTTTGCTGATACGGGCTAGGCGACCGGCCTCGGCTTGGGCCCGTGTACTGACGACGGTGCGGTGACATGTGGCGGCTGGGTGAAGGTGAACGAGAAGATCCTCGGGGTGTCCTTTGCGTTCCGGCGAGATAGTCAGCGATGTCACATGGTCTTTCACCCCGCTGTGGATGCGGCGCATCAATGATGAAACCGCGTAGTCCTATTGGGCGGTACTGGCAGCGGCGGTACGTATGCCTGACTTCACCGCAGTGGTAGCACAGTGCGTGGTAGTCAGGAACGCGCCAGACATCAGTCTTCTTAGGAGCATAGCACTGGCCAGTAGGTGGGCATTACGACATTGGTGGTGATAGTGGTGGTGGCGGTGTCTGGTGGTAGAACTGTGGCGGGGCAGTATCCTGACGCGGGCATGGAGGAGCGTTGCAGTGCACTGCAGCGGTGTAGCTCATAGCTTGCGGTTCAGGCTGCAGTGCTTCGGGGATCCGAAGCTATTGCCGAACTTCCTAGCGGACAATGTCGGCGATCGAATGAACTTCAGGCTGCGGTGAACGTAATAGCTTGCGCAGCTCTTCCCGCACAATCGCCCGGATTGTCTCGTGCAGGTCGTCGGTGCTGGGGGCATGAGCCTCAGAGTAGTGTTCTGCTGAAGAGCAGCAGTCATACTGCCTTGTGCGCATCTCAAGTGCCTTCTAGATTGTGTTTGCCTCGGTGAGTAATTCTTCGACCATCTTCGGCGGGTTGCGCACAAGCCTTGCAAACAACTCTTCTTTAACACCTCGCATAAGGAATCGGACCTTCTTGTCCTCGGCGAGGTCAGCGTGGCAGAACAAATTGAGTCGTCTCTTCGACGAAGATTGTGACGTTCTCGTTGGGGAGTTGCACACGTGTCTCCAAGATAGTCGCAACACGTTCTTTGCGGACGACTCTCGTGAACGTGCTGAGGAATGTCGTCCGAAACATATCCCAGCCTCGCAGCGAGGGCTCTCAGCGTGAACTACGTTTTTGTGGCATCTTGTAGGTAGAAGTATACGCGGCCTGGTTTTTCTTCGTGATCCCAGCTGTTCAAGGCGGCAACTCAGTCGTATGTCTCGAGCCAGGTTTCTGGGTTTTCACTAGGTGATCCATGGAAGCTCTGTGGCTCTCGGGGTGGGTGCGTCACCATAGCCGCAGGCAGCAGCGCAGCGGCAGTCATCGTTGCAGAAGTGGTCCTCATGGTGGACGTGCGAGTCTTGTTGGGTAAAGACCCGTACATCGGTGGTAGACCTTGTTGTCTACGGCTGACTCACTGGTCGTGGTTAGCGTCGTTGTCTTTTCCACGACATGAACTTGGTTTACGGCTGGAGGGAGGCGTGCAGTACATGGATCGAGAAGCGTCTCCACCAGATGTCACGGTGTCGTGACAACAACGAAAGGAGCAGACAGTAGGGCGAAGATTAAAGTGTTTAGTCAGCCGAACTTGTGGCCACGTAAAAGAAAATTGAGATTACAGCAAGACACTGGCAGTGATATTGGCAAATTGAGTGTCGGCCGTTGATCAACTGACAAGCAGCGAAGCGTGCGGGCATTTATGCACTTGCCATCGAACATTCTAGCATTAACGCTAGCGATGACGTAGGTTCCAGAATAATCTGAAATGCTCGCGAAGTGGGCGTAATCTCAACAAAATGGTCTACTGCAGTCCTGAAACCTCGAACACTGTAGGCGCGATTTGTGCTGAGAATTGCGTACAGCGTAACGGGGTGATAAAAAAACTCGAGGAAGGAACGTGGCAATGACAAGCAAACTATTTTGGTGAAATATGTGTGAGCAGGCACTGTACTGATTACAAACTGCTGCATTGATGACTGATGTGTAAATGATTACATTTATAGCTCTTCATCAGCTTTGGCCTCATTTATGTCACGTGGAACATAGGATGTATAGCTGAATTAGCCTATATTATTTTTGAAATTCTCAATGCGGGCTATTTTGGTGAAAGAGCAAAATAACTAATTAAGCTCTTATTGATCATGAACTGCTGCTTTGGTAGTGTTAAGGGGGTAGACTGGTCTTAGACATTTTTTAAAAACGAATTTCAGTGATTTTGATCAAACTACACATGATTATGCAGTCTTTTCTTCTGATTTCAAATATTAGATGCGGAAGCATCTTATACTCGCGCCTTGTAGTGCGCCGTCCGCACCGCTTCTCGAACATTCGACAGCTGACGCGCGCGCATGCGCCGTCGCGCCATCGCCCACCATCTGTGCCGCGCGCGCGCTTCTCCTTCGAGAACATTCGACAGCTGACAGCGCATGCGCCGTCGCGCTGTATATATACTCAAGGTCGGCGCTCGCTCACTCAGTTGCCGCTCGTCCGTTGGTTTGTACGGCGCGTCGACGTCCAAGGTCGCGGTGAAATGAATTCCAACGAATCCACAAACACAATGATCGACGTCCCTTCGACCAGCGCCGCCCTTTCGCATACGTGTGTACGTGTTCACTCATTTAACACCCCCTCCTACAACCACGTTAACCAATTTAGCCATCGACCCAAGTAAGTCGCAATTTAACGCCCCATTTCACTACCACGTTAACCAATGTAGCCATCGACCCAAGTAAGTCGCACTTTAACACCCCGTTAACCAATTGTATGCTCCGCATCCTCCTCAGTGTTCCCCCGAGGGAAGCTGCGGGCAATTTTTTTAATTAGTTTTTTTGTAACTCCTCTTGTTTCCATATACAACTTAAGTTCACCTTCTATTGTTTAAGGCTGCCATAGAAAAAAGTGCATAATTAAAAGTCATATTTAAGATATTCCAATATAGAGTAATGATTATAGATTGAAAGTATGCAAGAGTTGTTTTTTTGTTTTTGGCCTTTCTTGATTATCTTACAGCAAAATAAACTATTCATTGTCAAAAGCAGTTGGACTTGTGTTACAATTCTGATGAGTAATAATTAAAAAGGCTTGTGCTCTGAATTCTGCTCCCATGCTTGCATTCTACACACATACAGGTTTCCATTGCAAAAAGAATTATTGTTGTACCTGTCCTAGCTGCAGAGATATTGAGGCCTCAAAATTGAACAGTCGTAAATTTTTTCAGAAAAATTGAAAAAACTGAAAACGCACAGCTTCTTCAAAAAACAACAATTATGGTTTGCATGTTTTGCTATCCTCACAGAGGTCCTCATAAATTCGTCGCAGAGCTTCTAACACAGGTTCCGGCAAATTATAAAGAAGCCTCGAAGTCGATTCCGCATTTTTTTGCAGGTTCTGCATGTGAACAGTACCAAGAATCTGGACAGTTAGAATGACATTACAAAAAAATTACCACTTCCTGGTGTGTGAAAATTTGTAGATATAGAAAAATACTTACAGACGCCAAATATGTCAATTTAAAAAAAATGATTTTTTTTGTCACTTTTTGGTCCCAAAGACCAGTCTGCCCCCTTAAATGTGGTTGTGGCTACTTTTGTAATTTGATGCTCAGCTTTCTCTTTTATCTGATTTCTATCGGAAGTACTGGTATTTGAAATATATATGTTGCTCATCTTACTTTATGTTCAATGACAATGTGGTCTTTTGTGTTCAATGATTTTATGTGGAACCTGTTTAATAATAAATTGATCCCAGGTATATCGAACTTGGATATGTAGAATTATTGGCTCTATGAAGCAGCTGAGAAATCACCTTAAATTTTCCATGCAAAAGTATGGGGCTGGTGTGCTTGTATATCAAACTCCCGTAGAGCGAAACATGCGCTATATCAAAGGATGTGCCATACCAAAGCCCAGACAGTGCATTTCTCCTAACAAATATTGATCATTTTTTGGCCACATTTTTACAAGTTCCAATCTTTTGTTGCATGCTGGTGACAAAAAGGTGGTGTTATTCCAATGCACTGATGTAGCTCGTTGTGCAGCACTTGTCAGTGCACCAGTATGTTTGATGTGCAATCCGCCGGTTGTAACGTGCGGGCATAGTGTTTTTCAAAGAGGCTGATTGCCAAGGGCACCATAATGAGAATGCAAAGAGACTCTACAGCCTCATTGCAATGTTTGAATTCCCCTCTTTGTTCTTGGGTGATGGCCTGTGTGCTTAATAAAAATTGCCTTCTAGATATACAACCTCGTGTTGTATCTTTTGTTTTCTAATTTGGGCAAACATTCTAATGCTTCAAATATTTGAACAAATATAACTGTACTCGAATTTTCTTCGATACAAATTTAAATTGTTAAATGTTTAGATGTATTCGAAGTGAACGAATAGGTGTATATTAATCTGCATGCAAGTCTTTTGTAAAGGTGGTTTCACTGCAGTAAAGGGGTGCAAGCCATGAAAACATATACACAAAAAATAGGCACTGCTGTGAAGTTTAACATTAATGTTTAATGAACCTGTTATTCTTACATCGTTTTATCATTTTTCAAGTTTTAAAGCTTGTTATACCAGCTTATATGCTCTAAGTAGAGTAAATTTTAAAACAATGTATTTTACAGGTTGTCACTTGCATTTACTAAAACTCAAATCCTGCTACTACAATAGACTCTACAGTAGACAAAACTCTCTTAAATGAAATCGCTTCTTAAATGGGTCGGTTTGGTACTTGAATATTATACCCCTGTTTATTTTTAGTAAATGAAACTCCTCCTAAATGAAACCCTATTGCCTGGTCCCTTCAGGTTTCTTTTAAAAGGAGCCTACTGTATTTAAAGTTGTTTCGACTTACATTGAACCAAAAAGAATGGCATTTACACAGGCCTTGCTTCAATTTTTAAATGTTGTACAGGTTATTTGGGTCATGACAAGTATGCCTAAAGTTAGGTCCTTGGTAAATTTTATATTAAGCTTTTGGATTTGTAGCATGACAAATTCAGCGGTCAAGAGCACGCGCAAAACTCCATCTCTCTAGCCAGTGTTGTTGTTTATTCATTTAACTGAGTGCACTCGCCACTCTGCAGCCGTGCCAGCTTGTGCAGCCACTGGCTGCCTGTCATTTGGTGATGTGAGTAGCAGTGTTACCTTGAGGACAATGACCATGCGCAAATTCGCTCCTGGGGTGCAATCTCAGAACGATTCTATTCCCTCATTCTACGCTTTTCGCCGCCATTAGCCATCTGCGATTGGTCAAAGCGACGCTTCGACTTATGCAGACGGCTAATGGCACACTTTGACCAAACGCAAACTGCTAATGACAGTGAAAAGCGTTGAATGAAGAATAAGAATTGTTGCGCGATTGAACCCCTGGGCGCAATAAAGGCTTTATGTGAGCTGGGGCCAACAAGTCATGTTGCAGTTGCACAGGTAATTGCATTTTTCAGATCTAAAAGGCTATAGTACTTATACAAACAGTTCATTTAAATATTCATATTAGGATTAGCCTATTAAATTTGTTAAACTACAAGTTAACTAATTTTTTGGAATGAGGTATAATTGCCATGTACTATCTGTTACTGTATGGTCATCACCACTGACTAGCAGGATATCGTCTGTGCAACTGCCAATTAGTATGTGCAAAAAAGCCCCCTTGAAAATGTCACTCAGTTTTTCTTGAAACACCTGATGTGTCATGATAGACTGCGGCACTTTTTTTAAAAGTTTTATGTGCGCTGTCTGGTGAGAAAAGTGTTTAAATGGGTATTTTTAGTGTTTCTCCTGTGCAGTGTAGTAGTTAGAGTGGGTTTGTATGTTGCCTCCCAGGTGGGCCTGGAGCTGTACAACCACCCATGGGGGCCCATGGTATGTCTGGCTATGGGCGATCTGGGCCCCCACCTCCATCCTCCAGCATGGTCAGTCAGCAGCAGGCTATTCCAACACAGCAACCACATCATCAAACGGTGAGGTTATTTATTTTAATTCAGTGCATTTTCTTAGCTAATGCAACACACTTTTTGTGTTGCCTCTTCAATATAAAACAAGCTGTTGTGCAGTAAAGTCTCAGTAATTAAACTTTGTTATTTTGAACTTACAGTTAATTCGAACTGATGTTCTGCTCCAAGCAATGTTCTGTGTATTTTCTAGGGGGCAAAATCTTGATATTTAATGCAGGGGTATCCACGATGGCTAATTTGAACTCTGGTTTTCATCGCTCCTTGCAGAAGCCGGCCCAGAGTATTCATAATGTGTTGCAAAACCAACCCATGTTTAGTGTACATGCCAAACAATAAAATGGTAGCACTTCTCAACAGATGAGAATTCGGACACTGCACTGGAGTTCTTGCGTCAGCTGCAAATGATGCTCATAGTATAGTGGCTAGAAAGGTTTGCCTAGTGCCGTGAACAGGCTCCTTCCCAAGCAGGGGCAGAGAAACCGGATTCTATACACCGCGACCCAGTGCTGTTTGTTGCTGGCGCGCTGGCGAGTGTCTGTGGAGGTTGACGACAGGATGCAGCTGGCGGCTGTAAAACTGCATCTTTGCCACAAAACTGCTTCCCGAAACACTTATTTTAATCGTTGATATTATTGCTAATTATCTTTGCGGTAGGGATAGAAGGAAATGAATATAATTTTACTATTCGAATAGCCATTTACAGATGCACTAACTAGGAGTTCGACATATTTTTGCCGCGTACACACAATTTTTGCTTTCCTCTCCCCCCCCCCCCCCCCATCAATGTGGATGTTTCAGCTGACAAAGGCTGGAATTGTCAACAAGTAACTGCCAGACCAATAAAACACCAACTAAAAAAAAGTATGCAACAGAGTATGCACATATTTGTTAGAGCTGTCTGTACCAATTGCTGTTAATTTAGCAAATATACCCGCTTTATTGTGCTCTCTATGCAAGCACAAAGCAGCAGCGACAAAGTTCCTTGAAAATCAGCCTGTCATTTGCTTAGGTGTGTGCAGGTGGAAGGGGGAGGGGACGTCCGCCCTCACTAGGGGGGGGGGGGGGCACTAAGTCTTCCCTATACATCAGATTAATAGGAAGTGAAGCTGCTACGATGAACTTCCGCCACGGTATGCATCTTACATTGTGACCTCTACCCTCCTCCAAGGTGGATGGTTCAGCTGCCAAAGGCTGGAATGATCATAGTAACTGCTGGACGGATAAAACGAGAAAAAAAGTACACAGGCAATCAACAGCTCGCACCTTTTTTTTTTTTTAATTTTCAACTGAGTTGTGTGTGTCAATTGTTAATTTGGGAAGTGCACCTGCTTTATTGTGCTCTTCTGCGGATGCAGAAAAGAGCAGTGACAAAAGTTCTTTGAAGACCAGTATGTGAAGCTTAGATCATACATGGAAGGGGAGTGGGACAGCCGCCACCACTGGGGGGAGGCGAGGGGGTCCTGTTGGAATTATTATTTTGTTTTTGCAAAGTCTCGTTGCGAATAGGGGCACTGAGAAATCGAAGTTTGCATCCAGCTATTGCTTCACTTTGTATATTGTTCTTTTTTTATTAAGCTAATGTAAGTACATCTATTTCGTTTGATGCAGCTTCTTAATATTCAATACTTATTCCTCATGTGTGCATGAAGTTCAATTTATTGTCTGCTGATGCTCATTTTTAATAATTATACATGGTTTAGTGTTTATTTCATTCAAATATACTTGTCCTTCTTTTTTTTTTTCTCTATTCACTCCCCGAATCTCCATCTTCGTCCTGCCCCGCCGCGGTGGTCTAGTGGCTAAGGTACTCGGCTGCTGACCCGCAGGGCGCGGGTTCGATTCCCGGCTGCGGCGGCTGCATTTCCGATGGAGGCGGAAATGTTGTAGGCCCGTGTGCTCAGATTTGGGTGCACGTTAAAGAACCCCAGGTGGTCTAAATTTCCGGAGCCCTCCACTACGGCGTCTGTCATAATCATAGAGTGGTTTTGGGACGTTAAACCCCACAAATCAATCAATCAATCCATCTTCGTCCTGTGCGTGCTATATATCCCGCTTGTATGTGCTGTTCAGATGAAGATAACCTGGCAGTATACTCTGAAGATCAGTTTCTTTTTCCTTCATTTACAGTTTATCGGCACCCTGTGTGACAAGCACAGCGTCTTTGTACCGTTGCACAAAGCATGTATTAAACGAGAAATGCCTGAGAGCGCGGACTATGACGTGTAAATGCCGTGCACCAGCGAGTGGTTGTGCCCTCTGGAGGCTGTATCATAAACTCTTTCAGCTTTTCCGCCTCGTTCACGACACTAGGAAAACCTTTGTAGCCACTATACTCATAGAGTTGCAAAAGAAACGCTGTCATATGCAAAATATTTAATGCTCTTAATTTTTATTGCTTCAACTCTGCCATGTAAATGTGTTTTGGGGCACGAATAGCGTCATGTTTTTGTTCATTAAGGCTCACTGCTTACATGAATGCATGAGTGTACTTGTTTCTGACGCATCACTGACTGGTCAAAAAGTTTGCTACTAGAGCTCCATGCACTTTATTTATGAAATCGTCTGCTGCAAACATGTAGTAGCACCTAGTCTGCTATAAAGTGGTTAGAGGTGGCTTCTCTTGGTTCTACATGAACAGTGTGATGCATTGTCTGTTCATTCTAGTGCCTGCCTGCTAATTCAAACTTCACCTAATCCGAACAATTTTATAGTCTCAGTCAAGCTTGAATTTTCTTTATTTTGACATTCCCTGGGGTGCAACAGCTGTACCAGTTGAGCCAATTTAATGCAATTCCCTATTTTTGCGCTGAGCTGCGCCAAAAGCATGAAATTTGCTAAAGTTTTGCCTCACTGTGCCAAAATGCCCGACCAGCCTCAAAATTTCCATCCTCCGTCGTTCAAATGCCTCAATAAATCAAATGCCTCAATTCAAATGCCTCAATAAATCATCTGCATTTTGAATTCGATGTACCACCTCCTATCATTGTCCGAAGAGCATATGATCCAACATATATACAAAAATGCTGGCACTAAGATGCTCTACTTGCTTCATTTTGTTTCGGCAAACCACGCTGGCAAAAAACTTTCATACCTGTATCCAGTAGCGCAGTGCAATCGGCCAGTAGCAGATGTAGCAGACGATACCTGTGCTTTACTTGGGTGCTGTTGGAGACCGTGGGCGAGCGCGCTTTCCTCCTGCGGTGGAAAACTAGCAGTTGTGCGCCGGTGCAAGGATCGCTGCGCGCATGTTCGCCAGCCTTCTCTCCCAGGGTCTCATTATCACGGTGCGCGGTGCCGCTAGAGTTTCTCCTCCTGTCTTGCTCCATGTGCTGGGCACTGCTCCCTCGTCATATTTTGGTGTCTTTGAAGCCAGAGTTAAGAAAGCTATTAGAAAGCCATTACTGCTAATGATAGAGTAATCCGATGTTGTGTTGGGCTCTCATTTCATTTGTGAGACCACCATTAGCCATCATTGGTGCTATTGGAGCTTGACGGGTGCTCCAGCGTCCTTGGTGCTTGACCTTGATGTGCATATAGCAATGCAACAGTGCCTCATGATGAATGCTGTGTGTACTCTGAACTGAAGCAAATCACACTTAACGACATTTTTATACATATGTCAACACCAACAAATTAAAATTTCCTTGCTTACTCCTGTGAATGAGTGCCACAGGCATGTGCAACGCCGGTATTAATGGGACGGGATGCTTTCTGCTGTGTCGGTTGGCAGCGCCACAATCTGCAAGCACTGGTAAATTAGTAAGAGGTTCCAGAGAGGGCATCTTTGCACTAGAACTTTTTCGATAGGCATAGTTTTAGGAAGAAAGTATTGTCAGAGTACATTAAAAAGAGACTGTAATTACTCTTTCATGGTGCATTCATGCTTGCCATTATGCATTCTAGGCTCTTAAGAGTGTGGCTTTTAATTCGACGAAAAATTTTTGTGTCAGTACCGCTTTAAATTTACTTTCGCTGTAGTACAGTAGTGTCGTGCTGAAAAGCTTCCCAAGTTTGGGAGGGGCTGCAAAAATTTTGGGGATAACATATTTTGTCATGATGGATACAAAAAACAATGCGAAAGACTGAGTGCAAGTTAAAAGGACACTAAAAACAGTGCAGACTTACGCTAAAGTTTATTCGTTAACACCATGCAATATATATTTGCGCAGTCCCAAATGAAAGAAAAGAGAAGTAAGGATTACCTATGATAAAAAGAACAAACTATTAGCAGCATCACTGCTAACCGTGCTTACTGGGCATGCAACTATCTGACAGATAATCAATTTCTTTGCCTGTCAAAGCAACTGAAGGCCTGCTCACGCACGCGCTGCCAAGCCTTACTATTTCTAACGTCTTCAAGATTTCTCTTATCAGCAGCTCCCGATGGTGCTTGACAACCGTGCAGTGCCAAGGAGTAGATGCCAAGGGGCCTAGAAATCGCTGTAGAAACACTGTAAATGTGTTCCTTTAGATGCTCATTAATGTACCGGCCTGTTTGGCGACGTAAAGCTTGTCACAAGACAGTGGCATAGAGTGTACCATGCCTTTAGCACATGGAAGAAACCTGTTCAGATGCTTGGTTTTGCAAGCACGTGTTTCACGAGCATCAGGGTTAATAACCGTGGACAAGTTGACCAGTTTCTTGGGAGCAGAAAAAAAAAAAAAACGCCAGGCTTTTACAGAAGACACAGCACAGGCACAGCGAAAGCTGGAAGAGCGGCTTTTCAGAGCCTTTTCTAAACACTAATTGGGTAACTGCTGCAAGCACACTTGCTGGGAACCCACTACGGCATTAATAATAATAATTTCTGGGTAGTAGGCTGGCGTTCGCTATGCTATTTTTTGAGAAGCATGGTATCCGCTAAACACTTGCAAGGAATTTTGAGTGAATCACTGATGCAGTGGCTCACGACGATGAAGAATTATGCCTGAAGTCTGTACGTGTCACAGTTAATAGGTGATTAAAAACAAGCTTTTGTTATGGGTTGGAGGATCGCATGACCCTCTCGTTATGCTATTCGCATTGTGCGACGACTGGCTGTTCTTTCGCGGTTCTAAAACGCTTTACAAGTCATAATACCGTAATTCCTTACCCGATATTAAGCATGCCTAAGGCAAGTTTGCCAAGTTCCAGGCACCGGCGGTGTTCAGTGGTAGAATACTGAACTGGCGCTCAATAGACCCGGGTTCGAATCCTATTGTGTCCTTGGTACTAGGTTTTTCTTATTTCGTGCGATAGTGGTTACGGACACTGGCGGCGGACAACTACGGCGCAGCGCCTGATCCGAGTTGTGATCTCGTAACAGCTTTTGCTGTGAAATCACAGCCTATCCACGGAGTGAATGATGAGTGGGGCGAAGCGTCCGTCAGCCCGCCCGTCCGTCCGTTCGTTCTTGCTTACGTCCATCTGCGCGGCTATCCGTGTGTCCATCCATGCATCCATCCATCTGTCCGTCCGTCTTCTAGCTTGTCTGTCCATCCGTCCGTGTGTCCATCTAGTGAACACTCCAAGTACCGCCATCTTGCATCTCGCATCCCCTGTGGCACATGGGTGCTCCGCACGTTCGTCCGTCCATCCGTCCGTCTGCTAGTCTGTCCGTGCATCCATCTAGTGAAGGCTCTTAAGTACCGCCATCTCGCATCCCGGTGGCTGCATACGACAACGACGGAGGATGGACAGACCCGCACCTTACAGAGCTTCGCCCCTAAAAGATCAACCTGACATCTGCTGGCTATTCTCTTCAGAAACCAGAATAGCCGGCAGATGTCAGGTTGATGCCTTTTTTTCTGCTCTCAAGGAACTGGCTGGATTGTGTCAGGCTGCTAATCCTGACACTTGGGGAACCCGCATTTTCAAAACCAAGCATCAGAACAAGTTTGTTTAATGTGCTGAAGGTGTGGTATGCTCTCTTCCATTGTCTTGTGGCAAGTGTTACATTGGCCAAATGGGCTGTTGTATTAATGAACGTTTAAAGGAACACCCTTACATCGTTTCTACAGCAATATCTGGCCACCTTAGCATACACTGCTGCGATTGTGGATCCATTCCTGAGCATCAGTGTTACACGTTTCTCAAGTGCCATCAGAATAAGCAAAGTGAAATCTTGAAGGCGTTAGAAATAGTGAGGCTTGGCAGCACATGCATGAACAGGCCTTCAGAGGGTTGTATGCGCAGTATACACAGTTAGCAGTGATGCTGCTGATAGTTTCTTTTTATTCTTTCTTTTATCATTATTTTTCTTTCTCTCGTTCGAAACTGCACAAATATATATTGTACGGTGTTAACAAATAACCTTTGTTGTAAGTCAGCGTTGTTGTTAGTGTCCTCCTTTTTTCTTGTGCTCAGTTTCGTGCTTTTTTTTTATCCACCATGTACTAACATGCCCAAGCATCCACTTTAGCTATATATTTCGACCCCTTTGTATACTCACGTGCATGCATTGTGTAATAATCATTGCCAGTGTGATTGCTGGTGTCTGTAAACTACTGGTAATAATGTAGAGAGCTGTCTGTGATGTTGCTGTGGCACTGGAAAAGAGTAAATGTCACAATATGGGTAGAAAGAAGTCGAAATTTTAAGAGCTGGTTTTCTTTGTTAGACACAATAATAATGAGAACTAACAGACAATAATGCCTAAAAAAGTATTGGTGATGTTATCATTTAATGTACATGTGAAGAAATAAGTAGACGGAAGGAAAACTTGCAGTGGCTAGGGACTGAACCTACGACCTTCAAATAATGCGTTCGATTCTTTACCAACTGAGCTACCGCAGCTACCCCCCCCCCCCCCCTCCCGCTCGTCCATTTTATGGAGCATCTATGTGCATTTAAATGTCATAGCATCAATCAGTGCTGCCAATAGCCATGTCGGCAAGTGTGGAACACTCTTTTTCTTCCTGCTGATGTCACTTAGCATGTGATTTTATTACAAACTGGCAGCTCACAAATACTAATAGTTCTGAGTACTAATAACGTCTCTTATGCTATCCTTGGCATTTTTGTATGTTCTCATTAATACAGTGTGAGTTGGTGTATTGCTCAGTCATACTTACCAGAATTATGAAAAATCAAAAATGCATTTAAAAAAAAAGCTAGACTATCTATAATTTTTTTAAATTCTGAGGTCCACTCAAACTTTAGCTATCGAGTTTACTGTATTTCTTTCTAGTAAGTCCATGAGCTTCACTAGATAGTATTTTGATTCTCATGTCATAGGTTGTTGAAAAATGTACTGTATTTACTCTCGTAATGAACCCATCTATCTTTCAAAAAAGTTGACGCCAATTAGGGGGAGGGTTCTTTACGCTGGAGAAAAAAAGTCATGGGAGTTATAACAGCGAAAATTTTGCATGACGGTTTTGCTTCTTTTGGCCCACGAAATGCGCGATGAATCATTTTTGTAGCTCGAAGCTCTTGTTTTTTCCCGTAACGATCGCACGCGGACCGACGCCGAAGTGTCGTCCAGCCGCTCGGCTCCCATGCTTCAGCACATGCTCGACCAACTTTGAAACCAGCCGTGTAACTAGCGTGCCGGTCAAACCCGCCCTCTGCAACAGGTGTCTCCTAGGCGACACGTTGTCGGCGCTGTGGGTGCTTCGCATGCCTCTGAGATGGCGGGTGCATGTCGTGTTTCCACGCTGTGCGTCCTCCTTCTCAAAGGCCATGAGTGTAGTTTGTTTTTTGCTTTGTTCTCGTGCCGCCATGCTTGCGTGGCGCTCTGCGGCAGAAAGCGTGACTTTTAAATTTTGATAGATGTCATTCGCGTTCGGGCTACCCGCAGCTGTTTAGCATGGTTGCGAAACTATGTTTTGACTTTCATTGCATCATTATTTTAGGATATAATGGCTTGATTTAATGTTGTTTTGATCGTCAACGGTACTGGCTATCACAACGAAATAAAATGAACCAGATACATTAAAAAAATTTTTTCCTCTCAAGGACCAAGGTGGGAGGTAGGTTTATTATGCAAATGAGTTCATTACGCAAGTGAATACGGTAAATGTTGTCTTGTAGCATTTCTTTCAAAGTTGGGCTTGCCGATAATGCTCGACTTCGGTCCACTATTGGCTATTGCAGCCAATGCAGCACCAGCCATCTTCACAACACCCTGCAATGAACCAGCATGGTCAACAGCCACACATGGGCCAACAGCCAGGTAGCCAACACATGGCGCAGCCACCCTCACACCCATCAGTGATGCAGCCTGGCATGGGCCCTGCACACCAGCCCAGTCAAGGCCATCAGATGCCTCAGCATACAGCCAGTCCACAGGGGCCTGTTCAACAGCAGGTATTACCATTTACTAGCTTCAGACATGTACAGTCTGTTGCTGATGTTCTTACGTGAACATGTTCAGTTGGTGCAGGGGTAGTCGTGTAGCGGTGCTACGTTTGTGAGGGTTACTTCTTTTGGAAGTTGGGGCTTAGGTCACATTCGTGCATGTGACCATGACTTATTTGAAGCACAGTCCCATTTGATAGTGTGGTCATGTGGCTGTCTGCTTAAAGTTTCAACTGTTTTGGGCCATCCAGCCATTTCGTAGTTTGCAGACACAGTCTTTGGCAATCCATGATCGATGCACACGAAGGAAGCAATAAATTAGCGGGGAGTGTGGCAAACAAAACTGAAGTTAGAAAACAAAAATACGGTCGAATCTCATTAATTCGAACTTCCGGTTAATTCGAACTCACGATGAGGTCCTGTCAAAGCTATAGCTATGTGTATTCCAATGAGCGAAAACGTCCAGTAATTCGAACACAAGCATCTGCGACGGTTAATTCGAACGTACAGCGCTACGAAAATGCTCTCAGCAACCCGCCCAATGCCGGGGCGGCACCTGGGACACCTCAATGCTGCGCGCGAAGGAAATAGAAAGGAAAGAAAAGGCTGCGGTGGAATGTTTGCTCTCTCTCAAATGCTGCTCTGCGACAGCCCATGCCACGCTTCTCCCTTTTCCGCCCCTGCAACGTTAAGGAGGGACATGGGTCTTAGGGCTCTCTCATTGATTTTTGAACCATATGTGACAAAAGTTGGCATGCTTACATAGTTTGTTCTCCGGACTCTAAAAATATAGTTATTTTTTCTGTAGCTTCATTAGGTCATTAAATAATCAAGATAACATTTTATATTGTTCTTACCATAATAGAAAAATAACCACCTGTTTAAAATTTATAAATAACGTATGGAATGACAGTAGAAAGCATTGGTCGAAATTTCCGGAGCCCTCCACTACGGCGTCTCTCATAATCATATGGTGGTTTTGGGACGTTAAACCCCACATATCTATCTACAGTAGAAAGCATAAGACATGCAACATAAGAAACACTTTTTTGAATGGGTCATTATTTTTTACTTTACAGTACACTAAACTTTACAGTCCTGAATGTGGCCATTGTGTGGTCACACAAAAGACTAGTTTGAAAAACTTGCATCAAGAGGAATCAAAATCTGCTTCCTATGTTGTGTGCTCCAAACATATAGCTTCATGCTGCAAAGTAAAATATTCTGCTATCTGTAATAGTTTCAGATATATTGCAGTAATTTTCATGCAGGGTGTATAAAATTGCCATTTGAGAAAATGAAGAAAACAAATAATTCTAACATTTTTAACTGTAAAAATGTATGCACTTATATTTACATAGCCATTGACATATAAATGAATGCTAGAAAGCCTAAGGAGTGTAATGCTGTGAGCTGATGGAAAATTGAACGAGTACTTCTCGAATTACAGCACAGTAAAGTTTATTGCATGTAACCAAATACAGAAATTTTTATATTAAAATAAAAAAAATGAAGCTGCTCATTAAAAATAGGCTGCCAGCATTGTTTTTTGTGCACATTTAGCTGCATTGTGCCAAAACTATTGCAGCTCTAGCTGTCCTAGGTCCACTTTTACCGAACAAGCAAAAGAAAGTGGTCAAAATCTGTGCTTCGAGAATAATGCTGTTAAAAAATTAATTTTGCCGTTCCGAGGGAAAAATATTATGGCACACATACTTTTAGTCAGTTAAGGGGGGACGCGGGTCTTAAAAAAGTAAAAAATGGCCAAAAAATCGATATTGAGAAAAACGCATTTTTCGAATCTTTGAACCTATAAGCACCTCTCCTCAAATTATTAACGCTAAATTCGATAAAAAAATAGGTTAAAATCTATTTTCAAACCATCACGGGAGTCGCAAAACAACCCGCAAAACAGAAAATTTGTTCGAACTTCCCGCGCGCGCCGCCAGCGAAGCAGCCGGCGGATCGGCGCCATCTTGGGCTTGTTTTGAAGCTGGTTCCTTTGTGCGCGTTTTGCGGGCTCTCAAAATGGCTTAGCGCCAACAGAACGACTGCCCTCCCCCGTTTTGCGAAGCCGTCTGCCGGACCGCTGATTGGCTAGAGCGCGCGCGCGCCGGCGAGCCCCTCCCGTCTCGCGCTTACCATTGGCTGGCGCGGCGGCGCGGCCACGGTTGCTCGCTCTTTTTTTTTTTTTTTTGGTTTTGCTCCGTCGGCGCCTGCTCTCGTGCGTGTTATCTCGTCTGCTACCCGCTCGTGTACCGACGTCGCCGACGTATACGTCTCTGCATTTCGCCTGCATGGCTTGGGAAGCTTGCCTGAAGAAGAACACTCGTCAAGCTTTCGGCAGGAAACGAAAGCGAGCGTGGAATGCGCGGCAGAAGGAAGCGGCCTGCGCGCCGCCGAGAACGCCGGAGATGGCCGAGGCAGCGCATTCTGACGACAACGAGCTGTCGGAAATGCCTGTTATTGCGGAGTGAATCCTAGTGAGAGCTTACACGCTACAATTTGGCAACAAGTCCCCAAGACCACCCATGCCTCACTGCGCAGCGTAGAAAGAGCAGTGGCTGAAGCCATCAGCCGCTTTAATCAGGGGGCCACGAAGAGCAATGAAGCAATTGCTGAGAAGCTAGGCTACAGTGCAGGAAATCTTTTCATGTGTCGTAGCCTTGAAAAGGATAAAACCAGTCTTCACAAATCGCGAAGGGAGCACCTGCAGAGCAGTTCAACAAAGGCAACACTTGCAAAGCGACATAAGCCTGCAAGAGACACTGCATACAGCCCTGGCATGCTGTAGAATTGTAAGGATGTCTGGGACAAAAATGTGTTTTACTTGAAATAGTGTTTTATGTATAAAAGGGCGATGTTTTTATATATAACATGTGTCTTCCTTTGGTTTTCAGTGCACTAGAACAGCCACAAAGTTGTAGACTGGGTTCCTTATACTGATTCAATGGCCAGTACACAGTTTTTAAATGAGCTGTGGCAAATATTTTGGGAAGATACATTGACACATTTGGTACAGCCATACTCACATAATGTAGAGCTATACAACGGTGTCATTTTTATTGCTCTAGCTTCACTTTAGCAAAAGTTACAGTTATTATAAACTTTAAATGCTTTTTTCTCAGTTCGATGTTTTTGTGCACCACACTAAACCTTAGGGGTTTTTCTTATATGTTACTGTTGATTGAGAATGACAAACTTGGTATCATTTTATTTGTAATAACATTACCTATGGGGTGATGCTATTTTGATTACTCTAGAAGCATACTGTTAATTACAATTATGGATAGTAATGAGCGAAAATTGAACAGAATATCCATTGTAAGTGCTGGTCTGTTTTCTTATCTATATAATGCCTAAAAATTAATAAAAATAGCATCACCCCATACAGAAAGCCCTCAGCATTGGGGCTATGCATTTATTTTTTGGATCTGGCTTGATCAAGTTGCCAAAAAGCCCCCAATGAAGTGCATAATTAATAAATTACAGATGGTAATATCTTTTTATCCACTGAAGCTATTTCAGAAACAATTACATATTTGAAATCAGCATGAAAAACTGTCCAAGATGGGGAGGTTTGGTCAAGATTGAGCCAAAAACAGAAAAAAAAATTTTAAAGACCCATGTCCCCCCTTAATATGCACCGGGAATGTAATAGGACTGATTGTTTGTACGAGATGTCGTTTCTTCTAGTCCTGTAGCAAGTTGTTGCCCTGTGCTCGTCTGCCTAAAGGCCGCTTGTCAGTTCAGTGACTGGATTGACGGTCACGTGCGACAAATGTGCGTGCATCATCCACAATCCATCGAATAACGCGGCGATGTTTTCCAGCTTGTCCAGAATAAGTTACCCGTAAGTGTCGCGAAGCAAAGTTGCTCCCTCGCTCATCAATTTCAAGGCTACACGAGTGCCGAGGTGTTAGTTTCCTTTTCACGTAAGACTGCCGTATTTTCGAGCGGAGATCACGACAACGTCGCGAACACGTCGTTAAAAGCAGTCTATCTGTTGCCAGTAGCCTCCATTGCGGGGGCCGCGAGCATGTTCACTGCGAACGTATTGACTTTCTGTTGTTGGTCGACGTACGGCGTACTCCACTCTGACGACCCGTCGTGCAGTTCAAGGTCCTTTCGTCAAGCGTTCAAGGTCCTTTCGTCAGGCGTTCAAGGTCCTTTCGTCCTTTCGTCAACCACGACATCGGCGGGTTTAGCGATAAGACTGCGCTTCCGTTCCGTCCCTACAAAGATTGATATCTCTTGTAGCTTCACTTCTGCTTTTTACTTGCCGTCTTCTAACTGATGAGGCTGCAAAACACAGCCGTTCTCAGTAACGTTGTCGGCAACCAACGGGCTCGTACGTGAGTTAGGCCTACACCGGTGACTCGGTGACCGCCGTTGACTGTGTCGAGTTCGTTATCCTCGTTGTCCTGAGCCATAGCGGGGATGTTTCTGAAGTTCACAGTGAACGAACGACCGCCACACCCGCTTCACAACTTACTGTAGCACGGAACTTCTTTACTGCCGCAAGCAGTCCATAGCACCATGACAAAATGGCGCATGTCCGTGCGCGTCACGATGGTGAAGCAGGCGCCGAAAGTGCCCCTTGGCCAATCAGATGCCTAGGTTTGGTCACGTGCCCCAAGCAGCCAATTGAATCACGCGCTAGTGCTTCTCGATGACGCGTTTTCGCTATAAAAACAATGAGCAAGGTGAGCCAGCAGTGGCGGGAAATTGAAGATGAAGAACTATCCTTCCAAACGAGACCAAGATGAACACGATAGCTCGTGTGTAAAGGCAACAGTTTGGCGTGGAAAAAGCGCTATTTTAGCGTCAATTTGCGCTCACATTCATCTCACAAGGATGTTATAAATTTATTTTGCGCTAGAAATAATGACGCGAGAAGCTAGAAACTTCTCGGATAAGTGCAAAAATAGGCGCAGATTCCGCAAATGTCAGCTTCAAAAAGTCGATTTTATTGTGAAGTTCGGCCTTCTAAGACTTGTGTCCCCCCTTAAGACCCCGCTCCTTCCAACACCACGCCCGAAGAGAGGGAGGAAGAAAAAAAAACGAAAGCTATCGCTGGGTTTAATGAATGTGTGGTTGAATGAAAGGAAAAAGGCATTATCTTTTGCAGCCCTTGCTCCTTGCGGGAGCACGGCTCTGCGCCTTGAGGGAGGGGGGGTAGTCCCTCATGCACCGGTGCCGCGCTCCTCTTTTCCCGTCCCTGCCACTTAACCCTTCTCCTTTCAACGATACGCGCTAAAAGAGCAAAAACAAAAAATCTGCCGTGGAGTGTTGGTTTTTTCTCAAATGCAGATCTGCTTCTCTCTGCGTGAAGACGCTCCTCCTTTCTCGTCACGTGCTGGCCATGTTGCGGCGCAGTCGTTGTCGTCTTCAGAAAGTGTCGGTGCTGCACATTTTCGCGCGCAACTTCTCTTTCCAGGAGAAATGTGAAGCTGAAGTAGAAATGCTTTGCAAGCTGCGTGCAAAAATTGATTGACTCGCTGCAAGGCAAACGTGTGCAGATGCGCATCACCGATTACTTCAATTAATAACGGATGTCCT
Organism: Rhipicephalus annulatus; assembly: GCA_013436015.1. Taxonomy (NCBI): domain Eukaryota; kingdom Metazoa; phylum Arthropoda; class Arachnida; order Ixodida; family Ixodidae; genus Rhipicephalus; species Rhipicephalus annulatus. Next base: position 777,866 of record WOVY01000950.1, on the reverse strand, counting down.
GTGATTTGTGATTAAATGTAAGTCTTCTGAAACTCCCCTTCCTGTGTTAGATCAATGCACATGCACCACTGCATGGAGAGCCCTCCGTTTATTTAGCTTTCATTAATTCGAACTTCTTTTAATTCGAACAAGTTTTCGAGCCCCTTCGAGTTCGAATTATCGAGATTCGATCGTATAATATTTGCTAAACAAGATTACCAGGTCAGAGTGCCCACGTGGTATGCATAAAACTATGGCAGTGCAGCCAAACAAACATGTGCTGTCAATATGCCACATCACTCAGGTGATGTGTCAGGCCAATACTGCAAAGAAAAGCGGCTCCAGAGAGAGTGAACTTGGCAAGGCTGCCTGTATGATCTAGTGCTCGTGCCTAGTTTTTCTTCTGCCATGTCTACCTCACTTATTTCTACTGGCCAAACCTGCTGTCCAAACCTAGCTGAATGACATTGCTACACACTATCTGGTTAGGTTGATTGCAGTTTCAGCTAATTGCTGTGTGCATTACAGGGTGAATTATCTTAGTTTAGTGCCGTAGTATACACTCTTTTGAAAGTTGCTGCTTTGTGTAATAAAAACGTGCAATCTCTTCTCAAGGAAATTTTGTTGAAAGTTGCCACATGGAATACAGTCGACGTCCAATTTTCCAAACCCCTGAGGGACCACGAGAACGTCCGGAAAATCGGGCATACCGGGAAAACGAATGCAAGCAAAAACACACTTTTTAGTAATTTACTTTTCTCTGTCAGAGAGCGTGTAGTCAAGAGTACAGGGTTCTCATTGCAATTCAGCAAATGCATCATTTAGGTGGCTCTGAAAAGAGCCGAAAGAAAGAAAAGCAAAAATATTCGATGTGGCTGGTGCTACCGCGCTAGTAAATACTTAGGCGCAAAAACAGGTAGCTTATTTTTGTTTGCATGGCGTTCCACTTGCTCGCAACGATGTCTGCCTCGATTTCAGTGAACGTCATGCTGTTGCTGTACACCGATGACAGTGTCAGTGCTCACATCAACTCCGAGCTTGTTGGCTGTGTAGGCCGCTGCATCTTTGATCTCAGTGTCTGAGTCGTTGGAATCCTCCATAGCTTGACGAATGATTTCGTCATCTGTCAATTCCGCACACAGCTCCAGGTCTTCGTCAGCATCAGCGAAGCCCTCAGGGGTTATCCCGGCTGGAATCTAAACACCGGCAGCGTGCAAACAGTCGAAGGCAACATTTATGAGTGGAAGTTTGTTGCACACGCTGTCCACTCCAGGCCCCAGTGTCCAGTATAAAGCTCGCGTGTTGAAAACAGTTCTGGAGGATCTGTTGCGTAACTGCCATCCACGAGTCTGCAAGCATGCCGACGGCAGACCATAGGTCAACAGCGTGCGCTGGATTACGGAATTTTCGGTTTCAAGGGTACGGCAGCCGTGGTGGGTTCGAGAGTCTAAAAATAACCAAAATAGTGATGTCGATAGTGACTTCGAGTCTGCAGTTAGCGGGGAAGATTCCGAAAAATCAGATGGGGAAAGCTTTAAACGTCCGAAATTTCTGACTTTTAATACATTGACTCTATGGGGAATTTTGCAGTGCCACAGATAATTCAGGGATATCGGGCATGTCCGAAATTTCGGGCGTCCAAGAAATTGGGTGTCGACTGTATCAGGCCAGCCTTTGAATTGGCCTAGTAGGTCACAGCATTTAATAATTCTTATTCGAAAGCTGTAAAATGCCTAAGTTCAATACAGGTTGGTCAGTAGGTTCCCACATGTACAGAAGCGTTTACTTCCATCTTAAACACTGCACCATACGACCAGCGCTCTGTGGAACGCCCATCGTGGGCGCTTTTGGGACTAGCGTGCAAGCTCAACGCCGGCTGCTACAGTGTGGCAGTGCTGCCGAAGCGTGCTTGCTTTGCGGGGAAGCTAACTTTGTTCTTGCTATGTGCATGCAAATCCAGAATCCGACAAGCTTCTCGAGAAGCGCAGCGACTGCACCTTGTTCTTTCCAGCTTTTGCTCCTCGTATTTTCTTTCTTTACTGCATGCAGTCGCACAAGTATTAAACCATAAGTAAAATCTCCAAGTAGTAGTAGTAGTAGTAGTAGTAGTAGTAGTAGTAGTAGGATTTTTATTTACAGTAAGCCGGATACAGAGCTCACTGCAGGGGCAAAGGGCTAAAGGCGAACAGCCTGACAAAGGCCCTTGTCCCTCCACAGTCCGTGACAGTGCAAAGCTTAAACAATATATATATTCAATACATTGGTTTCAAGCAACCTGAAATTGTAAACACAAAATTCAAACATAAATAGCATAAGAAGTTTACATAACACATTTTAAGAATTAGAGGTCACTCTCGTTATAATTCACAATTAAACAATATCAATGAAACAACTCGAAAACAGACACAAAATGCATGCGGATACAATGAATTCCGCTGTATACACTCGTATAATTGACATAGAAGTTTATAAACAATTTAAGCATTTGCAGAGGCATGAGACTCCATTACGTAGTTTCGATAGTGTAGACCGGTGGTTATGAATAAGTTCTTTATTTGTTTCTTGAAAGTCGCACTACTAGCCCTAAAGTTCAATTGATCTGCAAGGGTATTTAAAACCTGAGGTACCTGGTAAGCAATACTTTGTTTTCCATACTTGGTTCTTGTTCTAGGAGCTCGTTTCTTTTGTTCTCGCATACTGTAGTGTGGTCTTTCGGTGCAACTTTCTTCATATAGCTTAGTCTTTTGTATTAACTGAAGTAATTTAAAATGATATAATTGATCAATTCTGAGTATGGAATGTTTAATGAATAGTGGAGCAGTGCGCAAGTCTTGTAGATTCCCCCTGTAATTTTCAAAGCAGCGCAATATTTTCTTTTGTATAGTTATTAACTTTTGGTAATTCCCTTGTGATGTCGTTCCCCAGACTAACATCCCATAACTTACTTTAGAATGGAAGAGTGCATAGTACATACTTATTTTTAACCTCAATGGGATTAGGTGCATTGTTCTAAAAAAACAACCAACTATTCGCGCTAATGCGGTGATCAGATGATTTACATGTGTATTCCAGTTTAATTCCTCCTGAAACCATACACCAAGAAACTTTTGTTCCCTAACATGTGCGATGCAATTTCCTTCGAATTTTACAGCTATGTTACTAATAGGTTTGTTTATAGGTCGGAATATCATATAGGTTGTTTTTTTTTTGCATTCAAGCGCAGTCCATTTTGCCTTAACCAATTTGAAAGATTGCTTAGATAATTATTTACACTGACCTCAAGTGATATTAGATTGTCTGATGTAAAGAAAACATTCGTATCGTCAGCGTATATTATAAGTTCAGGAGAATGAGGTATATCGACAATATCATTTATATAGACAAGGAACAATAATGGCCCCAGTATAGACCCTTGGGGGACTCCTTGGTTCTACTTTATCTTTGCAGAAATAGTGTTATTCAGTTTTACATATTGATAATGATCTTCTAGGTAACTTTTGAACAGTTGTAGTGCAACTCCACGCACCCCATAACTTGATAATTTATGAATCAATGATTTGAATTGTATGGAGTTAAATGCCTTTTGAAGATCGAGGAAGAGCCCAAGAGTATATTTTTTGTTTTCTATATTTTCGATTATCTTATCTTTGATATACAGTAGAGCTTGTTCTGTTGATTTATTTTTTTGAAAACCATACTGACTTTTTGTTATTATTTGGTGCTTATCAAAAAAGGATGCAAGTCTATCATAAATAACCCCTTCAAATATTTTTTATATTGTTGGAAGCACAGATATAAGTCGATAGTTCGCTAAAGTATTGATATCACCACCTTTATGTACTGCAGTGACTTTTGCTACTTTTAGCTGCTCTGGAAATACACCGTTAGTGAGGGTGAGGTTGATAATATAGGCCATAACATTAGATATCAATGCTGACACCATTTTTAACTCAACAGAACCTATCTCATCAATCCCTGATGCAACATTGTCTTTAAGTTTTCTAATTAATCTTTCTACTTCAACCGGATCTGTTGGTGCGAGAAAAATAGAATACGGCAAAGGAGATTTATCAGGAGTTGGAGCATTATCTCGCTTTTCATCCGTTAAAATAAAGGAACCCGCATTTATGAAATGTTCATTCATGACATTGGCCAACCTTTCACCACTGAAAATCTGACCATTAATTGTTAGGTCCTGTGTCCTATTACAACCCTTTTTTCTGTTCGTAAGCCCATTTATGACCTCCCATAGCTTCCTCTGGTCATTGTAAATGCTTTCAAATAATTTTTCATAGTAGTTCTGTTTAGCCTTCCGTATTCCTTGTACTCAGCTAAGGCGTCTGTGTTCCGCGAACGAATGAAATCATGATACAACTTATTCTTTATTTTTATGCGCCGGTAAAGATCATGATTTATCCAAGGCTTTCTGCATTTCTTATTTCTGCCACGTGAGCGCTTCTGAAGTGGAAATTCCGTATCATAGCTAGTACTCAATAACGTCATGAATGTGTTATAAGCATCGTCAGGATTTTCTTGTCTATAAACAGTGGTCCAATCTATGTTCTGAACTAGCTGAAAAAAATGTTCCCGAGTTTTGCTGTTTTTAATTCGGTGGAAAGATGTCTCTGTTTTCTGACCAATTTGAGAAGTAACTCGTGCAAGAAAGAAGATGGGCATATGATCACTTATGTCATACGCAAATACCCCGGATTTTATATTCTGTGAGCTTAAATTTGAGGCGCATATATCAAGGAGTGTAGCACTGGTTGATGTAATCCTAGTAGGTGAACGTATAAAATTTGTACTTCCATATGTAAGTAAGAGCGTTTCAAAATCTTTGGCATAAGGATCTTGGAACAGAGGTCAATGTTTATATCACCCATAACTAAGCAAGGAGTATTCCCGCGAACAGTGGATTACAACATTAAGAAACTCAATACAACATTAAGAAACTCAATAAATTTCTTTTTGTGGCCATGTGGTGGCCTATATACGCCAATTACTATGAATGGGCCAACACACATTGTAATGCATTCAACATCATCGTTCATAACAGTATACTTATCAAGCAGTTCACTCGAAAGCGTATCCTTAAAATAAATAGCAAGACCTCCACCTTTTTGCTGGTTACGACAGAGAAGTGGCTCTGGCACTCCCACAACTAGGCTACTGAGGCTGCTTTGTGCAGAAAAGTTGGAATATTTCAACTACTTGCACAATTGCTTCACCAGTTACAAGTTTGCCGAAACATATTCGAATGTACAAAGAAGTTTCACTGCACTCTAAATTAAAGGCTCACATCATTTGGCCTTGTGCTAAAGTTTTGAGTCAAGAAATGTATAGACGAGTTTCTACCCGCGGCACACAGGCGCTACCATGTTCAGTCACGTGACCATAACTGGTCAACGAACGCATTGGGCCAGTGAAACGGTCGTGGCCGTAGCTTAGGTTGGAAGCCAGCATGGCAGCACCCATGCAGACGCGACCACCCGCATCCAAACTCGCGCTTGCTACTCATCAACTGTCGTTACGGCAATAAAAGAATGGTGAAATCAGCTACTGCTTTAGGTCGTCTCACACTAGGGACAAAGAATTGGTTATGTTCTGTCTTTATTAAAGAAGTTAGCTGTGTTTATATACTCTCGTAATGAACGCACTTTCTTCCCATAAAATGAAAGCAAAGTTGGGGGTGCGTTTATTATGAAAAAAATTTTTTTGAAACTTTTTTGAGATGAGAAAAAAATGTGGCTATGCAAAAAAACATTTGGTCACTTAGCCTTTCGTAATTGACATACAGTCGAACCCACTTTTAACGATCCCAGATATAACGATCTATCGGTTATAACAACCCGATTTCGGTGCGCTTAAGAATTTCCTATACTGCTCATTGAAACTGAGTCCACATTTAGCAAACATGCTTTAAACCCTCCTACTGTTACATCGAACACTTACAACATGGACACAGTAATAATATAGCGCATACGAAGCTAAAAAAAAAAAGAACCAAACCTCTTGAAGTGTGAGAGGCGCACGCGCACGTGCCCCACAATTTTCGCGGCAAAAGCATCCTAGGTCAACGCGCACCACGCGCAGGCTTCAGATGCTACGAATGATGTCGCTCGCTTTGTAGGCATTTCTTCAAAGGTAGCACGGTCAAGAAAGCTTTGAATAATATTTTCTGGTGCCTTTCTTAACATGACGATTAGCCACCGTCAACGAACGGCTTGGATGTTAAAACGACTGACAGCTTCATAATGTTTCTATCCGTGGAGGAGACGATCAAGGTGATGTTGGCGAAGTTGCGAGAGGACTTCTAAGGTTGCCTATGGAAGCTAGCTGCTAGCACATTGAATAAAGCTATCGCAAACCAAAAAACACATCTATGGCGTGTTTCCGGCTCTCAGAGAAGTGTCCGGCCCCTTCAGTCAACGAAAGCATAGCTTTTAAGATCTGCACAAGAAATTTAGAGGGGCCACCCGTTTTATAGAAAAAAAAAAATTTATCGTCCCCGTCACGGAGAGGTCACTGGGTTCATCTGTTGTGAAGGCTGAGCGTGCCGGTGCTGTTTCTCTATCTATGCTCCGTTCGTTCGGTATGGTGGCGTTGTATTCTGTGTCGCATTTTTTTGCGGACCACGTGGATGAACTTGAGTGGCTTGAGCGGTGTTATCATCAATTCGCTTTGTTTTTGTTTTTCGCTAGTGCTGTCTGCACTCACGTGGCATTGGTTCTCTGGGAGCGATGTTCTAGGAGGGGTACCTCTGAACATTTTTTGTGAAAAAAACAAAGCTGCTTGTGCTGTGAGGGCGCGGTGCCACTTAGTTCCCATGTTGTAACTTGCGCAATGGCTGAGAATGCTCCCAAGAGGAGGAGAGCCATCCTAATCGTAACGAAGCCGGACACAGTCCGCGACATTCTATTCGGTATGAAAAATGCCGACATTGCGAAGAAATAAGGTCTTTCGAAGTCGACGGTCTCCACAATCCTCAAGGACGAAAATAAGTTGCACGCCTTGACCAACTTTAGCAGTGACGAAAACCAATGGAAGCGCGTTCGTGAAGCAACATACAAGGACGTGGAAGATGCAAGCGTTGTTCAAGTGGTTTTTGGGCGCTAGGGGAAAGAAAGAACATTCCCATCAGTGGACTCATGCTTATAAAGAAAGCAGGTGACGTTGCGTTCCATCCAGGCCATGAGATTTTCAAGCCTTGAGCAGGATGGCTGCAGTGATTCAAAGAACGCAATGGGATTGTCTACAGAGCTGTTGGTGAAGCAGCAGCAGTCAATGTAGAGGCAGCGAACGACTGGCTGTCTGCCAACATAAGCTCAGTGTTCCAGTTCGGCGAACGAAACATCTACAATGCGGACGAGGCTGGTTTATTCTATCCGATGCTGGCCAAACAAAACTCACTCACTCAAAGGTGACACATGTGTTGGAGGGAAAAACAGCAAAGTGCGGGTGACGATGCTGCTTTGCTGCTATGTGGGTGGTAGCAACTGCCGCCTCCCTTTTGTGATAGGGAAATCAAAAAAGCATAGGTGTTTTCGACAGTTTGTGCCTGTTTCGACAAAGGCCTCTCCCATGTTCCGCCAATTGACCCGGTCCTGTGCTTGCTGCTGCCAATTTATACCCGCAAACTTCTTAATCTCATCTGCCCACCTAACCTTCTGTCTCCCCCTAACCCGCTTGCCTTCTCTGGGAATCCAGTTAGTTACCCTTAATGACCAGCAGTTATCCTGTCTACGTGCTACATGGCCGGCCCATGTCCATTTCCTCTTCTTGATTTCAGCTATGATATCCTTAACCCCCGTTTGTTCCCTAATCCACTCTGCTCTCTTCTTGTCTCTTAAGGTTACACCTGCCATTTTTCTTTCCATTGCTCGCTGCGTCGTCCTCAATTTAAGCTGAACCCTCTTTGTAAGTCTCCAGGTTTCTGCTCCGTAGATAAGTACCGGCAAGATACGGTTGTTATATACCTTCTTCTTGAGGAATAATGGCGATCTACCTGTCATAATTTGAGAGTGCTTGCCAAATGTGCTCCACCTCATTCTTATTCTTCTAGTTACTTCAATCTTGTGGTTCGACTCCGCGGTTATTACCTGCCCTAAGTAGACATAGTCTTTTACAACTTGAAGTGCACTATTACCTATCTCGAAGCGTTGCTCTTTTCCGAGGTTGTTGTACATTACTTTTGTTTTCTGCAGATTCATTTTAAGACCCACCTTCTGCTCTCCTTGTCTAACTCTGTTCGGTATAGTCACAATAAAAAAGCGTGGATGCCTCGAGTGCTCTTCGGCGACTGGCCAAAAGAGTCGATGACGAGATGGCGGCCAAGAAGAGAAATATCCTCCTAACCCTCCACAACTGCTCCGCTAATCGGCTGTACCCTGAGCTGAAAGCCATCAAAATTCTTTTTTTGCCGCCCAATGCCACAGCAAAGCTACAGCCCCTCAATATGGACATCATTCACAACTTCAAAGTCAATTATCGTCGTCGGGTAATTGAGAGGCTGCTGATCCTGATCCGCCAGGACAAGCCTCTGAAGATTGATTTATGGATGCTGGTGTATAGATGATAAGGGTAGATGGACTGATGCTACCCGTAAAACAATGTGAAACTGTTTCAGAAAGACTGGCTTTGTCCGTTCATCGACTTTGGCAGCATCAGTCAAGGACGTTGTTTCGAATGTCTTGGAGGATGCACAGCAAGCATGGAGGGAAGCCATTGAAACTCAACTGGTGAGTGAAGCAGACGACCTCGACGACTTTGTTGCAGCGGATGATGCTGTGTGGGTGACTGAGGAACTTGACGACAGCGCAATTGTCTGTGAAGTGCAAAGAAGCCCGTCTTGAGGCGCCATCCTCGGATAAGGATAGTGATCATGACATTTCCCCGCCGGCACTTATAGGCTCTGCAATGGCGAGTGAGTACATTGCCGCTCTGAAGGACTTGGTATTTTGGAGGGGACTACCAGAAGAACATGTTAGTAACTTAGAGAACTTGGAAAAGGCCATAAAAAGTTCTACAATTGGGCATAAGCAAACTTCTATCACCCATTTCTTTGGAATGCAGCGATGAACCTGAAGTTTTTTTTTTTGTGTGTGTGTGTTTCTTTTGGTTTGTGCTTATTTGTTTATTGTGCTTATTGTGGCAACTAGCAGCCCTATGTTGTACGCCGTGATAAAGGTTCTTAAGTGTAAATAATTTAGGATGAACATTATACAGTCGCCAATCGATTTTTCGGGCTCCAAGAATTCGGACTTCTTAGATATTTTCGACTTCAAAAGTGCACTGTCAGGGTTCCCATAGGGCTAATACATTTTTTTGACCGACTTTTCTAACGAATTCGCCCCCAAAAGTAGGATTTTTCGGACTAAATCGCTTGTTTTGAGCCACGCCACAAACCTGTATGGATGTCGCCATGTTGGATTTTTCGCCGGCTCGACTAAGCTTAGTGGCTTGATTTTAATATGGCTTTCCTGCCTCCATGATTGGAAAGCGAACGTCATATTCAAGTTTCGGAGGCCATGTCTGTTTTAGAAAACGCGGCACGGGACCATTTTTTTGTCTTCGGTCAGCCATAGTGGTCAGCACTGTCGTCATCGCACCGTACAGGGAGGAGGCGGAGCTGCGCAGTGGTGGAGTGAATGTGCCTGCCATGATGACATTAGGGAGTTCTAGAATAGCGCACCGCGAGCCCTTGCGGTGCGGTCGCTGCCACTGTGCATGCGTCGTAACGCGAGTCGTCGTTCTCGACCCGCTCGCAGAAAATCCGAAATAATGTGTGGCGATCCTGGCCCGCGAGGCCCGCACAGTGTTGTGTGTAGCTTCCGGGCGAAAGTTCCCAGTCTTTTTCCTAGGGCGAGCAAACACTATTCTAAAACTCATAATGCGTCCGCTATATCCACAGCGCCTGCATACATTACTCTAAAACTCCTTATTTAAAGACTTCGCTCGTGCGGACGATGACAATTTCGTGCGCGGAGCCCACAGACGAAGAAATTCTTCGTCAGGTGGTGCCGCAGCCGGAGAGTAGTTCGGATGATGACCACAATGATTGCCCGCAGCTGTTGGCGGTGGAGATCGCCACCGCGGTGACGCTTTTGTCAAACGTTTACGGTGGCGATGTCACCTTGGTGCAAATATGGGCAAACCAAATCGCTTCCAAGCGTAGTATGAGGCAAGTCATAATCATGGACTTTTTTAAGCCTGCCTGATGCAATAAAGTACAAGCGAATTTTTCAGACTATATGATTTTTCGGACCTTTTTTCAGTGACCGCCAGGTCCGAAAAATTAGTCAGCAACTGTACGCTGCTGCGTATAAACTGCCACTCAAGTGAAGCTATCGCCAGAGCCGATCTTCACACCCCCCGAGCCGGCACAAATGCGGCACTGTGCGCTGAAGAGCGTTGGTGCTTAGCTGCTACAGTTGAAACTCGCAATAACGAAATCGGTGGGGAAAGCACTAAATTTGGCTCGTGCGGGAATTTCGTTGGCGCAAGAATGCAGCAGAAAAGACATGGAATTTACAAAAAACACATTTTATTTCCAAAAGTCAGTAATTACTTTGGCGGGCCTCATCATGCAGAAATTTCATGCCTCTTGACTCGCGCTGTAAGAAATAGTCCATCGCCACGTCGTCATCGTGCTCGCCGAAAAACAAGCGAATTGTGTCGAAGGCATTCAGCACATCCTGCCTACTTGTTTTCTCTGGCTGCTTCGGTCGTTGCTCATCGGGATCGGCCACCTCGCAAGCGCTACTGACGATGGCTTCATCAGTCACTTCCTCGTTCATGACGACGCCTTTGTCTGCACAAACGAACTCATGGACACTGAGGCCATCGTGAATCTCATTTGCCACGGCACAAAGTTCGCCCCATGCACTGGTCAGTGACGGCGGCACTGCGCTGTTACCAGTATTGTTATCAAGTGCGCCTACAGGCGAACCTTCTTCGGATTCCGCTGGATCAGTGCATGATGCCTGTGGAGTGACAAGGCCGGCGGCGTGTGTGAAGCAATTCGTTATCACAGCTCGACTCGTCGCAATCCATGCGGAGTTGATCATCTCTAGCGCCATGAACGAGTCCACGTCAGGGGGGCGCTTCATATGCATATTTAGCAGCAAACGCTGAATCAGCCTCTCTCTGTAAGCGCACTTCACGCTACAAATAACTCCCTGATCGAGAGGCTGCAGCACCGAAGTGCAGTTTGGTGGAAAGAACACCAGGCACACGTTTCCGAGCTGCACATCGACGTGATGGGCGCTACAGTTGTCCAGAAGAAGGCAGACCGACCTGTTTGCCTTCCGCATGTCGGCATCGAAGGACTGGAGCCAAAAATAGCCTGCGTAATCCACGACTTCAAGTTTGCGGTGTAGCTTACTGGCAGCCCTCGATCCCCCTTGAAACAGCGGGGATTCTTGCTCCTGCCAATAACGAGCAGTGGCCGTTTATCTGTGCCATCCATGTTAGCGCACAATAAAATTGTCACGCGCTGCTTGCTGTGCTTGCCACCGTGGCACTTCTGGCCTATAAAGTCCAAGGTCTTCGATGGCAGCATTTCATAAAACAGTGCTGTTTTATCGGCATTATATATGTCCGAGGGCTTGCAGTGGCCGAGCAGTTCTTTGTTGCTCAGCAGGCACGGCGACGTTGTCACCGAGTCTACGGCTGCTGCCTCCCCCGAGATGACTCTGGCCACAATGTCGTGGCGAGCTTTGAAACGGCTCAGCCAGCCGGGACTCGCCATAAAGTTGTCGTGGCTGAGCATACAAACGAAGTCCAGCGCCTTCTGTTGCAGGATCCTGCCAGATAAAGGCACCTTGTTGGCACACTGTTCACAAAATCACGCGAACACTGCCTTGTCCACGTCCGGGAATGCTGCCGCCGTCACGGTTTTGTTTCTTGCACTCATGCCGTTTTCAAGTGCACCAAGAATGGAAACCTTGTTCTTGAGAATTGTGGACAACGAGTTGCAAGCAAGCCCGAACTCTTCGGCGATGTCCATTTTTTTCTGCCCTTTTCCACCTTTGATGGTTGCAGCTTTGTCTTCCAGCGTGATGAACTTTTGCTTATTCGTTGGGGGCGGCACCTTCACAGGCAGTGAAATCAGACGAAGCAATCGCAACACACGATTCACGTTGCACCAAGCGATCAAGCAAACTCTCCACAAATGGCTCCACACACGCGACCATGTGTGCGCAAAGCCGACAAAGCCAAGCACAGAGCCAAGCCAACAAACAACACACCATGAGGATTATGGCTTTGGCTACGTACGTAGTCCGTGATAACGAGCAGGTGTTGCAGCAAGCCATAATAATCATCATTGTCGCCAGCTTTACGTTTTTTTTTGTTAACAATGATGGTGGCTGCTTCTTAAGTGCGCTTAGCGATAGTTTTGCACAATTTTAAGTGTAGCGTGCATGCATATCAGCAGTTTTCGAATGGAAATGTTGGGAAAGTAGATTATTTACGCACCAGTGTTTCGTAAATGAGGGGCTGCGGTCTGAATAATTTTCGTAGTCGCGAGTTACAAAATGCATTGTCTCCTATGGGCGTTCGCTGGTGCTCCGAAAACATTCCGTTGCGGTGAGAATTTCGTTCTCTCGGGATTTCGTTATCGCAGGTTTCGACCGTATCTAGAAGTCGCGGTGCGCCGAAACTTCGTTTGCACAGTTGTTGATACCGAATCGTGATGACTTTCGAACTTCGCTCTTCCCCGTACGAAGCGACGCAGTTCCCGGTGCGTTGAGTCTGGCACAACTGATAGGCGGAAACGTAAGCCATTACCGTGCGTCGAGATTTTGAAGACACCGGAAAAAAAATTTTTGCGGACATTGTGCAGTCTGTCGGTGGCGGTAGGTTTGACACAAACACAGTTTAGTACGTTCGTAAGCAAGCAGCGGGCATCCCTTCGTGAGGTGAAAAGGCTTAACTTGTCGCAGGAGGGGTTCCTCGGCATATTGCAGAATTTGCGGGCGTTTTGAAGGGCGAGTCCAAATACAACTACTGATACAACGATCATTTTTCAAGTTCGTTATAAGCGAGTTTGACATGCGTACACTGCTTGGAAACAGCTTCTTTATTGCACTTCACTCATCTTTGGAGGTTGATGTTACTATCTTCTGCAAGCTGTACCCGCGCCACCCGCGCACATCATAAAAGTGTTTTGTGGCTGTTGTTTTTTTCGATCGCTTAATGGCAACAGTTGTATCTGCTGTCATATCGAGGGGCGCCCGGAAAGGTGCTCTACTGCACTACGACGCACTTTGCCAACTTGGTGGCAACCTTGCTCGACGATCGCAACGCCGCCGTTTTCATTGCAACAAGTAACCAACATTTCAATAAGCTACCACTGAAGCATCAAAACAAACCACCGATAACAAGATTAACAACAAAATATGGCGGCCACCTCGCTGCCTACTTGAGAATTGACTGTAGAAGAGATAGCCTACATCTTGCATTTCTTGACGTATGTGGGGGTAACGAGCATGAAGAGCTAATTGCAACGTAAGCAAGAATCAGGTGCTGCCAATTGCAAAAATCGTCACGCTCTTTTTTGGATGACGAGTGATTTTTTCTGGTTTTCAAGAAACCTGTGAAGCGATAGCGACGAATGGCCCTTTGAAACAGCCATGGTGACAGGAAATTCTGTCATTGTCGCTCGAAAATCGTGTGCATGTAGTTGAGCCGTAAACTTGTATTTGCAGAAGGCGACCGTCGCTTGGCGTGGGCAATTTCTTGACGCTCGCTCCCTGTGTGCTTGTCAGCTGCGATGTCTCTCTACACTCGCACCGTTAGTGAACCCCATTGTGGTGTACAGTTAATTTAAAAAGACAAGGGACGTGCTGTACACAGAAAGAAAGAAAAAACAAAACGGTGCGGAGCGGTGGCCGAAGGAGGGGCGGGAGTGTGCGGAGGTGTTCGAAAGGTTGCAGCATAAGCAAAAAAAAAAAACTAAAACCAACGGGCAAGGAGGTGCCCTGTGTCGCTCTGTGGGGCTGCCGTGGATAAATGAAGGGTTTTAATGCACTACAGAAAAATAAATTTAAATTTTGACTTTTGGAGTTGTGGGTGCGTTTATTATGTGAGTGCGTTGATTACGAGAGTAAGTGCGACATTAAGCTATGCTTGCTAAGCCTAGTCTGAGAACTTGAGAATGAATCTTAAAAACACTGCATTATACCGATGAACAGATTGTTCTCGCAGCTTCAGGACGTAAATATAAAGCGAATAAATGCATGCATGTGAACTTAGGTGCCGTAAAATGCGGGATGACGACGTGATAGGATTATAGGATTGAAGCAGAAGGAAAGTGCTCCCATAAATTCCACCATGTTGAGTTTTCTGACGCATCCGTCTGCTTCACTTTTATTCACCGGCGCGTCCGTGTGCTTCACTCAGCGTCCATATAGTCTATGTGCGCAGCAGACGCTTATGGGGATGCCGAGCAGATTATTCGACGCGGATGTTAATCAGTGCTGAGAAGGCAACGGCAGAAGGACGGCCATGTTAGGGAGAAGGCCAAAGTGGTATGTTACCATCTAGTTTCGAATGAACAAACCAGCTGCGGAAAATCATCTATAAAGCGATATGCAGGCCTTGGGTTGCATAGCAATAAAAAGGGAAATAAGCTTTGTTGAGCGCCTGTTTATAGAGGTCATGATTTTTCAGTGGTGCTTTGTTGGTGTACTGACTGCCTGGTATGAGTTAAAGGGACACTAGTCAGATAACAGTTTGTCAGAGTGAAAGCTCAATGTATGACAACATCTAAAACGACAATATTATCAACAACAGTGCCCTACTTACCGAGAAATTAAGGTAAATGGACAAAAACACATGCACCTCAGTTGGACATTTTTAAAATGATTCCAGTGACAAGTAATCGATCTAGCTGCACTAAACAGAGAACCTTCCGTTTGTCAAGAGACGCAATAAAATGCTGCTTGTTCTTTTCTATTTAATTCGTGGAAAAAAGAAATGCCGGACGTTACTATGGGGAATGGCGCGAGTGGTTCAAAAGTTCAATTTTTGCGTTGTTACACAGAACATGTGGTGCCATCTAGCGGGGCGCAGTTGAACAAAAAACCTCTGCAATCCCGAAGCCAATGGCGGGAAATTGATCAATGGCCATTGCTGCTGCTGTGGCTCCTTCTGCTTTTGGTCTGCTGCTACTAGCGCAGTAAAGCCGGGCAACGTTGTGCACGCAACAGTGACGTGAGTCGGTCCGATTGGTCTGTTTCTTGAGGCGGGTAATTTGAAGTGCGCTATCCCGATGCGGACCACTAAAACGGGATTTTATTTCAAAATAGGCCTTTTTTGGCACAAAAGTAACACTATGAGGTTTCTTGACCACTATTATAACAATTAACGTCGACTTAATAGTTGCCTTGAGTGTCCCTTTAAGCTAAAAAGTTGCCCCGCCGCGGTGGTCTAGTGGCTAAGGTACTCGGCTGCTGACCCACAGGTCGCGGGATCAAATCCCGGCTGGGGTGGCTGCATTTCGGATGGAGGCAAAAGCGTTGTAGGCCCGTGTGCTCAGATTTGGGTGCACGATAAAGAACCCCAGGTGGTTGAAATTTCCGGAGCCCTCCACTACGGCGTCTCTCATAATCATATGGTGGTTTTGGGGCATTAAACCCCATATATCAATCAATAAGCTGAAAAGTTAATTAGAATACTTTTCCATTTGCCTGCATGAACAGTACGAAGTGCGGTTCCAAATGAGTAGCAAGTTAAGATGGCTTGTTGAGTTAAATTTGCTCGCACATGAAAGCATTGGTGCTGGTAACATGCGAATGTTTGAAAAATCTCCGGTATTTGCAAACTGCACACACATTTTTCTTCCCAGGTGAGAATTGAATTGAAACTTTCCCACTAAAAACTGTTATCTCAGGCCTTACCATGTATTTTGCAGAGCCTAACCTTTAGGCTGATCAAAAACAGCAGGGCAAACATTCTGGCTACAGTTGACAAAACAACTGTGTAACTTTGTTTTTGGAGTTTCTGCACAGCTTGGAGATTTTACTCATTCACAGGTCAGGATTTATTTTGTTTCTTTTAGGCTAGGTTGGCAAAAATTGTGGAGCTCTCTCAGACTCACTCGAATATATTTTATGCTTAGAACTGACTCGGACTCAAACTCTCCAGAGTTTTGTGGGGCCAGACTTACCAGGACTCAAAATCATCAAAATATTACTCATCTGCAGGGTGCATACAGGTTCTTGAAAACCCTTGAATTTGAAAAGTGCATTTTCAAGGCCATTTGAAGTCCTGAAATTTTTTCCCATTCTTGAAAATCCTTAAATTTTCTGAACACTCTCAATAGACATTGTGGCCTCCTTTATGTGGTAGATCGGCATATCTGCCAAGTCTCCCTGATTTTGACCAGTTCTTATAATGGTACAGTTGTCAGGAAAATTTCCCGGAAATTAAAATTTCTCTGTGTGATCTGGCCGCATTGACGAAATTGCAGCCCAATGGAATCTAGGCTTTTTGCGAACCCATCGAATCTTATTGTAAATGAATTTAGGAGGCGTTCATCTAAACGCGCAGTAGAATCTCAATGATGCGAAACTGCCAGATGTATGAATTTCTGAAATTCCCCAGCCAAGTTGCAGTTATGTTCATTGGGCCAAAATTAGGATGTTCTGGGCTTTTTTCATCATCGTGGTGGGTCGTATGAACCTAAGTGCTGAAACCGTGGAACTAGGACCGAGAGAAGTGGGCTCGAAGCTTCGGGAGGACATTCATGGCCAGCTCATGCACTGCCAGAACTGCGGCTATCGTTTGCCACAACCGCTGTGGGCGAAACTGTGGTCACTCTTGACACGATCATTCTGTGGCGACGAGGTTACATAACTCTGAAAGTGCGCGCGCCTTCAACACTCGACCATTTTAGGGGGGACATGGTACCTGAAGCTTTTTTTTTTAAATTCTTAAAATTTGATATAAATGCACACGTATATGTATTTTTTATGCCAATCTCAAAAATGTAATTCTTTTTTCTGTGACTCATTTAGTTAATCTAATAATCAGATTTTAATTACTATTAATTGGTGTGACAATAGATAAAAAAAATCAACAGGGCAGAAAGTTGTATTTAATGCATCCATGCAAAGCAGAATTGATAAGGATTAAAAAAGCAGATGAAATAAGGCGTAGTCACTGCGCATCTTTGAGAACCCTGTGGGATTGTTGATTTGCATGTGCACTGCATAGCAAGAGGGATTCGACGGAGGCGCCACGCCATGCTTTAGCAGACGACGCAGCGAAGGCCCCACCTACAGCTGTAACTGCACTTGCGCGCTAGTTCTGCAAGTGCCCACAAGAGACACTCCGCAGAGCACTGGCTGCATGGTGCGTTGCTCAAGTGGGAAATGGATGCCTCGGTACATGTTATTAGCAATTCTGCCACCCCAGAGCAATTGTTAGAATACATGATGAACTTGCATCTTCTGGTGCTTGTTAATTCAGGGGTGTAGAACTGCCAAAAGCATGCATGCAATTTTCTCAGTTTGCTCTTCAGTGTCACACTCCTTCAGGGTTTGTAGCAGTTCTTGAACACTAGAAATTGAAAGCGCTGAAATTTGAAAATACCTCAAAATAGCGTTTTCATGGCCTCGAAAACACTTGAATTTTTTGAGGTCCTTGTATTTCCCTGAACTGGTGCATTCATTTTTAGCACACACCTTTTTAAATAGGCCTGTGTGAATTTGAGTACTTCGGCTCTTAAAACGAGCATTATACTCGGGGACAACTTTCCGTGGATATGAAGGGTAGGCTATGGAGCCAAAGTGGGCATTGCCACTGCTGTAGAATATAGAGCCATGAAGGCGTCCGTGTTTCTTGTGTGAAAGTAATAAAAAAGAACATTATTTTCTACTAGATACTGTTTATAAAGAGATGTATCACGCACCGAGGACATACCATTATTGGTTGTTGCTTTATGAAGAGTCATTTTGCATTTTTGCCCATTTGAAGACGTCGCACATTTTACGTGCTCCTCACTGTCAAAATGGAGTCTTCATCTTTAGGTGAGCTCGCGTCGCCCTCCAGCTATTCTGACGTCTCGCCGAAGGAGCTTGTATCGAATTTCTCTCACAAATGGCTGTGTGAGCAGGTTTGTCGAATTGTGTGCAGTGGGATTACATGAACGTGGCCGTCATTCGAAATGCGAGCCGAACCAGACTACAGTAATCTCTCCAACTTGAAGCCGTCAAATCCGGGGAAAATTTCGAGATAAGCGGTATTTCGAGTTTGCCCAGATCACTGCAAAAGAAAAACCACTGTTGTCGGTAAAAGCCCCACGGCACAAGAAAGCTACTCTAGTAAAGGCGCAAGAATTCACAGGGAAAAAGAATTTATTACCGAATAAATGTTTGTCCAGGTCACTGCAAAATAAAAGCTAGTGTTGTCAGAAAAAGCCCCACTGCACGAGAAAGCTACTCTAGTAAAGGCACAAGAATTCATAGGAAAAAAAAAATTTATTACCGAATAACAAAAAACTGAGTAATGCTCGCCTGTTTCGCGTTCAGTCCGAGAAAGGTGTTTTCCAGCTGCTCAACACATCGCATGAGCCATTGGTCGCCACCGCTGCATTCAACCTTGTTGCAAAGCAAGCACAGCATTTTAGACGTTTCTGTCATCGTAGGCATTTCTAGGGTTCTTTCTCTTCTGCGTGGTCATTTGCATTGTTTGCGGCCATCTCAACGATATTCGCGTCCGACAGCATACCTGTAACGGGGATATCTGCCTCGTAGAACGCGTACTCCTCAAAGGCAATCTCGCCGTCTTCAGCATCGCTCACGCAGCCGGTCGCCTTGTGCATTTCACTGCACAGCTCATCACAGCCACTGAATTCTGCGCCAATGTTTTCTTCGATCGATGCGGGGGCGCGAGAAAACCCTGCATGAGCGAAGCAGTTAGCAATTGCCAGCGGGCGTAGTTGGTGCCAGGCTTCGGCCATTAGATTGACGGCACCCAGCAGATCGATCTCATACTTCTTCCCATTGTCGTATGACAGCAGAAAGCGGTGCAGTAGGCTTTTCCTATAATATATCCGGGCCATCTCAAAGACTCTCTGATCTATAGGCTGTAGAACGGACATCATATTGGGTGGCAATAACTATAGCATAACAGCCGTCAAGTTGTCAATTTTTTCGTGACCCGGGCAGTTATCAACAACGAACAACACTTTCCGACCGTTCTTAGCCATTTTCCTGTCATGTGCACGGACATACTCTTTGAAAATTACCGCCGTCATCCAGGCCGTTTTATTTGCGCGGTAAGTCACGTCCCTTGGGAGCACTGCATTTCGAAAACACCGGGGATTCAGTGACTTGTCATTGATGAGGAATGGCAGCTTTTCATCGCCGGTAGCATTGGCACCAAAAAGAATGGTAATTCTGTCTTTGCGTTGCTTGGCGCCTGGGCAGGCTTCGCCTTTTGGTGTGTAAGTGCTGTTAGGCAACATTTTATAAAAGAGAGCAGCTTCGTTGAGATTAAAAATGTCCTTGTCTGCATACTCAATTCGCAGTGCAGTGGGGCGTAGGTTGCATCATGCATCTGCAGCCTATTTGTCAACAATGCCAGTTTCGCCGTGAATGGGCTTCGATGACACGTTGTTTCTCCTTTCAAACTTTTCGAACCAGTCATTGCTGCAGCTGAAGTTCGCGTGACCCATCTGCAGTGCCAAAGCATCTGCTTTTTACATTATCACTTTGGTTGTCACTGGAAGATCGGCTGCTTGACATCCAGCAGTTTGGAAGCTCGAACGCACTTCCACTTGCTCGAGAAGCTTTGCTTGAAGCCTTCTAAAACCGTTTGCTTGTCTGGAAGCCTTCGAAAACTGCTTGTTTTTAAGCACTGTCGAGAGGGTTGACAAAAAGATGCTGAATTCTTTGGCGATGCACGACTTGCTTTGACATGCTTTTTCCACTTCCTTGATTAAAGAGACTTTTCTCTCTAATGTTAGTGATTTGCACTGCTTTGAGCGGGACATCTTGGAAGCGTTCTTTGCAAAGACCACGCACTAGTGATTCGTCACGCGCAGATCGCTGAGAACACGGACAATCGCCTTGCACACACAAGGGCTAGCTTACATTGATTAAAGAGACTTTTCTCTCTAATGTTAGTGATTTGCACTGCTTTGAGCGGGACATCTTGGAAGCGTTCTTTGCAAAGACCACGCACTAGTGATTCGTCACGCGCAGATCGCTGAGAACACGGACAATCGCCTCGCACACACAAGGGCTAGCTTACATACTGACGGCGCTGCACACCACGCAGCAGTCGCGCCCAGGTGCACACACATGATCACTCCCGCCCCGCCGCGGTGGTCTAGTGGCTAAGGTACTCGGCTGCTGACCCGGAGGTCGCGGGTTCGGATCCCGGCTGCGGCGGCTGCATTTCCGATGGAGGCGGAAATGTTGTAGGCCCGTGTGCTCAGATTTGGGTGCACGTTAAAGAACCCCAGGTGGTCGAAGTTTCCGGAGCTCTCCACTACGGCGTCTCTCATAATCAAATAGTGGTTTTGGGACGTTAAACCCCACATATCAATCAACATGATCACTCCCATAGTTGCTTGAAAAGGCGGATAGGAAACGGCTGCGACCGCGAGAATTTCAAATTCACCCTTCACGACCGTGCACTCGGCACGTATAGTTAGAGCTAAGCGTTTGCACAACGCCCTCGCTTCCTGTTGGGTATGGACTTTGCCTTTTTCCCTCGCGGTCAAGATTTCGCGATATACGCTGTCCTCTCCGAAAAGCATTTGGAGATAAGAGGGGGCAAATACATGGCACCTATGGTGGGTTGATGCATGGCGAAAAAAAGTTTCGACTTGATCAAGATTTTGAGATATACGAGTTCGAGTTAACGAGGGTTTACTGTACTTTGCTACGAGGCCCAAGTAGCCTTCCCTTCATTGCCACAGAAAGTTGTCCTTGAGTATACTATACTCTGTCATGTCGACATCAATGTTAACTATTCAAGGCTTTCATGTAAGTATTAAGAACAAGCGAATAGACATTTTACTGCATGAAACTCGCCTAAATAGGTGGTTTCACTGGTATCGCAGAGGTTTAAGAGGCCTTGCAACATTTATCATGGTGATTGATTGATTGATTTGTGGGGTTTAACGTCCCGAAACCACCATATGATTATGAGAGACGCCGTAGTGGAGGGCTCCGGAAATTTTGACCACCTGGGGTTCTTTAACGTGCACCCAAATCTGAGCACACGGGCCTACAACATTTCCGCCTCCATCGGAAATGCAGCCGCCGCAGCCGAGATTCGATCCCGCGACTGGCGGGTCAGCAGCCGAGTACCTTAACCACTAGACCACCGCGGCGGGGCATTTTATTATGGTGAGAAAACACCACTCGGTAGTCGAGGCTTTTGAGAACACGCGAGTCAAATGTTTTTGTGCAGCACCTGGCCTTCGATTTACAATTATTTTCCATGACATCGAGGTTTTTCTGTCTTCTTTCTACGAATTATGCCACATTGAATGACCATGCCTTATACAACTAAACCTGCCTATAACGAACTTCCGTGCAACGAATTCCTTGATACAGTAGAATCTCAATGATACGATTACGGTTGATGTGAATTTCGCGATGATTCGAATTTTTATGTTGCTTCGGATAGACTACATTATATAAAATACGCCGTGATTTGGTGTTAGACAAACCGTTTCTTCGGCCACCGCGGAGGATACGATTGCGTGGTTGACCGTAGCACACGAACGGTGCAACGCGGATTGTCTGTGGGACGAAAGCCTGTTCACACTGTGCCTCGAAAGGAGTGAATACAGCAAAACTCGGGAATCTCCCTCGCTTTGCCGCCTCAGTGACTGGAAGACCACGGCCTCGAGGCCGACACGACAAAATCGGCCCGAGACCATTTTTTTCTTCACACGATAGCAGGCCGCCTTTTTTTCTTCTCGGCTTTGGCTTTACTGGCTGCTCTATCTCTCAAACCACATTATGCAAACGAGCCGCAAATTCAACATGGCGACAAAGGCGTCGGCAGTGGCCAGCACAATTATCCACGCAGCAAGACAAACTTCACCGTCTTGATAAGGACGCGTTTATTGAGAGCCTGGTTTAGATTACGATCGCCGCAAACACTGGAAGAAGGTGCAGCAGCAGCGGGTCGGCATCACCTAACTTGTCTCGTTTTTGCACTGCCGGCTCCGTCACCGCCACTGCCGGTGCGTCTGCTCATGTTGTTTGTGCTGGCGTATCTCCTGAAACAACATTTGTACAAGTGTAAACAGTTTTTTTTTTCAGTGCTTTGCATGCAGAACAAGAACTCGGCACGAGTTTTAATGCTCAGGAAACGGGCAAAATGGAATCAATTCTTTAGCGGCGAAGGCAGTGGCAGTAGGCAAAACGAATGTGAACATTTTCGACGAGCGCAGATGTGGTTTCGCGACCACTCTGGCATTTTCGCCTAAATTCTCCCATGTGACTGACTTTTTTCGTGTCAACATTGGGGCGAAATTTTCCGGTTGTTTGAGCAGCGAAGCAAGTGAATTTCTAATAAGGTATGCCACTTTCCCTTCCTTTGATGCCAAGTGTGGATGTGCTTTTAGTGCCAGGAGCACAAGTGAGGAAGCCGCGGCACTTTATTTAGAGGCGGTAAAGGCAGGAAAGTACATAAAAACATCATGCACTTCCCTTCAGCAAAAAGTAGTTGACCCTAATAACGTTTTTGTTCACCTTCATGATTAGCTTTAACTTGTTTTTGCTTCATACGAATTCGGGAAGAAGCTAATATTTTGCCCGCTCCCTTGAAATTCGTACCGTTGAGATTCTACTGTATGATGAAGTTGTTCTATTCCTCGCTATCATTGCATAGTGCATAGAAATACGTGTATTTGAGACATCAATATAACAAAGTAACAGCGACAGACACCCTTGATGTAAAGAATCTTTGTCGCCAACAATTTGGGTATAGCGCTCCAAATTTGTAATTTTTTCATGAGCGGGAGCCAGATGCATCTTCAGTGGTTGCCTCACTTACAATGGAGCGTGAAGTGGGCGTTCGTTCGTGCTTGCGGTTGTGCGCGAGGCAGACAGGTGGGCTTGCCTTCCTCGAGCCGACGTTCCCTCATCCCCCTCCCTTCTAACATTATCCAGCTGCTCGTGGGTGCTACCAAGCTAACTGTGCTGGCTTTTTTTTAATGCTTTTGTGATGAAAGGGCTCTTCGGTCTTGCATGACACCAGGTAGCACCACTACGTTAAAAATAATAAAAAAATCTTCCTTTGTATCTTTAGATTTTGAGTTAGCACTGCATATCGTATGGAGAGTGCTTTTCCAAACGTTCCGTGGTATCCGTGTCGTTCACTGTTTTGACATCTTCGGCTGGTGGCACTCGTGCAGTGCCATACGTTGGCACCGCAGGAGTACCAGCGTAATATGTAAAAGAATGCTAAAAGCGTTTTGCATTCCCTTCCAAAGAATAAGTAACATTGTTCTGGTCGATCTGGGTACTTCAGCTATACTTAAAGGGCCCGTAAACCGCCTCCAATATTTTTTTCCAGCATTTCAAGTAAACGCGCGCATTGTGTGCAGAATGTCATCTCAATCAACGATTCTGCACGTGGCAGCGCTACGAGCCGCCAGGGCAATACAAATTCGAAGAAACGATCGCTTCTCTTTTCCGAACCTTAGGCCTCCGAGTGACGCGCCGTGCCACATCTCTGGCACGCCAAGTCAAAAATGCCATATATGCTGTAGAGCAAGAGCCTGCGACTTTTGGTCAGTCTGCAAGCAGCTGTCCGCCCTGCTTGTTCTTGTTCGTCGTATTGCCCGAGTGCGTGTAACACGTGCAGGGCACGGTGTGTTTCCGTGCGGGTTCATCGCGTTGGCAATCCTTCGAAAGCATGTGCGCAACGCAGGTTCCATACCGGCACGATTACGGCAGCCACGGTTCACCAACAAGCACGCAACTGATAGAGTTGACAGTTGGATTCGTGACTACCGGAAGTTGACAGTGTTTCAAGCGGCGCGTGAGCGATGACGTATGCCACGCGAGATTAGGAGGGGCGCTCGGCGAGAGGGCAAAGCGGTGTGGGAGAGGATACCAGTCGAGGGAAGCGCAGGAGAGAGCGAAAGGTGTGTTCGTCATGGTTTTTATAATCAAACGCACCTAACCCTGCTATTACTGCACCGTTTCGAAAAATTCTCACGGCTCTGTGTTCGTCGTACACTCGTGCACAATTTCCCCACAACTGAATTTCGACCTCTGGGTGGTTTACGGGCCCTTTAAGGCCTGACCCTACGTAGCCGTTAAAGCGCGTTGGCGCGTCTTTTTTACGCAGTGCCGAGCAGTCTCCCATATGGAGAGAGGGAGAGAGAGAATGCAGCATCGCATAGCCACACACCCTTTCTCTTCATGGGGGAGGTTATACAATACACAATGCGTGGTGTCAGGCCTTTAGACAACAAGTTTTCGATCGACCTTAAGCGAAGCTTCGAACTGTGCTTTCCCGGCAACCGGCTGCGTCGTCCCGTCTGTTCGTGTGTGCCCCAGAAAGATATACATGAGTTCTTTTGACAGAAATAGATTTTAGTACAGTGGACTCTCATTAAAGGAACCTGAAGGTACCGGGAAAATGTGTTCTATTTAACAGGAGCTCCGTTTACTGAGAGGTGAAGTGGGTTGCAGAATTGAAGTATGAAACCAATCATATCAGAGGCAGTTGTGTTAATAAAACAGCAGTTCCATTTAACAGATTTTCGTTTACTGAAAGTCTACTGTAGTTGTTGTGACGTTGAAAATTTAGAGAGATACAAGTAGACTCCCACTTCTTACTGTTGTTGGGAAACGCTACCCTCGGGTGTTCAGCCACTCTCAGTCTGCATGAGAGGGCGCAACGCCGATGTTTACTGACCCCCCCACCCCCACTCTTTTTGCGGTGCTTTTCGTTTGGTGCAAAAAAAGAAAGGAAAATAAATCTGCGTGACAACCCTCCCCCTTCCTGTTGCGGAAATCTCCTAAATTCAAAATCCTTGTACTTGGCAGGCATGGATCGGCATAGACCTGACTAACTTTCCATTTCCGAAACAGTAATTTGGTGTGAGTTGATATGGTTTCGTTTTCCAAAGCTTCACAGGGTATTACTGCGTTAAACTATAAACAAACGAAGTGAGAGACTTTTAATGCCCTTCGGTGCTGGCTCCTTTCCCGATGTGCGAGCTGCGAAGCTAGTGAAGCTAAAGTTAGCTAAAGTGCAGACTAGACTTGCTTGTTATACTTGCAGTATGCATGTACTATATAAGTGCTACAAAAATGAGTCAATTTTGAAAAACTAAGAGTAAAATATTCTCAACAATGCGTGCTGCTTTAAGTCCTTGAAAAATCTGTGACAGGTCCTCGAAAATTATTGAATATTCTTGAATTTTCACTTTGGAAGCCTGTACGAACCCTGAGTCAAAGAGAAGCCACATTGAATAGATACATGGTATCAAAAGGAGCTTGAAAGCAGTGTTTGCTGGTTCAAAGGGGGACAGGCACTTTGAAATACCTTTTTTTGAATGATTTGTGTGAAAATTACCGAGTTCATGTATATTTCTCTTCTGATTTCAAATAAGCTATTTTTTGTTTTAATGTGTAATTTTTAACTGTAACATTGTGGCTTTTGGGGAGCAAATGTTTTTCTAAAGTCATAGTTTTGCATATTAAATCACCATATCAGAATAATCTAAAATCAAAACTGTATTCAGTACGACGGAACAAAGTTATAATATGAAGCATTCGTAAGCAAAGTTGCAGCTTGATAATGACTCGCTCGTGAATGTTTAACCTAGTATGTATGTGTATATTTCTAATTAGTTGAAAAGATTTATTGTTGTGCTTCATACAGTTTTATACTGATTCATTTTGAAACTTTCTCAGAATGTGAATGAACCAGTTCAAGCAAACCAACAAAAATGTGCTGATACCTGCAGAAAACAATCTAGTAAAATAAAACTTGCATTAAGGAAAAAAAATTGTTTGTGACAACACTTTGGTCCCACCAACTCATATCAGTTAAGTTTCTGCATTGCCTCATTCTTGATAAGACAGCTATAAAACACCACCCCTCCAGTGCTTGACCAACCTAGCTGAAGGAACTTTCATGTTGCTATTTCAAAAGACTATCTTAGGAATCTTAAAAATTTTTTCTGCAAATTCACTTCTAACTTTCAGAAAAATATTTGACAAATACTCAAAAAATATTCTGTTCGATTTTGCACTCAAACCTATTCAAATTCAATTTTCACTAAAAAGTTTGCTTTTTGCACAGAGTTACTACAATTGTTTTGGTTAACTATTGATTCGAAACAATGTGTCTGCTTTTGCTTGTGTGCAGAAAAAGATGTTAAGTATTGCTCGGCAAATAGCAAAGTTTTGTCTACCAAATGAAATGATATATAATAAATTTCGAATATACTTCGAAGTAAAATGACAGAAAAAAAAAGTTGCAGGGGATCTGATCCTTAAGCACATTTTTATGAGATAGGAACATAGAAGTGTTTTATTTGGCTAGATTGAAGTACTGAAGATGTGGTGTTTCCTTGTTGTTCTATTAAGGATGTATTTGTTTACACTATTTAGTACAATCATAGCGATGTCAACAACACATTATGTGTGAAAGGAAAAGACTATTTCCTTCTCTCTTCTTCAAGTTCTGTGGAGTCCCAACTGATTTAGCGGACAAAGGTGTGCTCCCTTCGAATTTGGAGTTGCTAATCTGTCTTGTAGACATGAAGGTATAAGAACGTCTGAAATTTCTGATGCTGAAAACCTTAATCTGATTTTCTTTGAACATTTCGGTTTGTAACAGCATTAATTAAAGCCCCCACCTATGGCATGTTGCTTCAACCAGCACTTTTGTCAGTCAGTCTGTTTATGGCTGTAGCGGAGCCCCAAAAGTTTACCATCATACCAGATGGTGATACAGCGAAGCATATTGAAAATACGAAGGGGCCACTGTAATGGCAAAGTGCATCTTCATGTAGGAATTGCCGCTTTCTCAAATCAATGCATTTACTACCATAGAAGAGTCTGAAAGGCAGCTTCATCATAATGTGATAATATGATGGGATGAAGCATATAAAAAAATCTTAAGCGGCCACTGTCAATCAGACATTGACGGTGTTTGTCTTCAGAAAGATTGAATAGAGCAGAGTTTAATCTTTCGTTTTTAATCTTAAAAGTGTGCATCCATGCTGTAAAATATGATGCTGTCTTTTTCTAGTATCTCAAATAGTGTTGTTATTAAGTACTTGAAAAATTTTTGTTAGGGCCTTGAAAATTCTTAAAACACCCTTACACTTTTTCCTGAACAGTTGCTGTGAACGATGCAACTGCCCCCATTAGTGTTCCCTGTCTGCCAAGACTTAAAAAAAATGTGTTGTTGCTGTTAGATGCAGGCTGCTCAGCAGCATCCATCGCAGCATGGTGGGCAGCACCAGGGACAGCATCCAGGGCAGCAGCACCCTGGTCAGCAACATCCTGGACAGCATGCGGGCCAGCATCCTGGCCAACATCCTGGCCAGCACCCAAGCCAGCAGCATCCTGGGCAACACCCTGGCCAACATCCAGTTCAGCACCCCAGTCAGCATCCTGTCCCGCATCCTGGGCAACACCCCAGTCAGCATCCAGGACAACATCCAGGTCCACATCCTAGCCAACACCCTGGTCAGCAGCAGCCACATCCTGGGCAGCCACACCCAGGACAGCACCCTGGCCAGCCACACACCTCTCAGACCCAAAGCCAGCATCTTGGCCAGCACCCTTCTCAGCATCCAGTGCCCCATCCAGCATCGCATCCAGCTCAACACCCTTCACAACATTCCAGCCAGGCGCAGCAGCCACAACAGCCACCTCAGCAGCAGCAACAGCATTCCTCACCACCACCAGTTTCCTCACCACCCAGTGGCCCAGGTACGCCACAGCAACAGGGCCCCTCACCTCCTTCCCAGCAGCATCATCCGCCATATGGCAGCCAAGGTGAGAGACTGCTAGTATACTTATTTTTATTGCGATAGCAATTATATGGACACTCTCGACCTGATTTTGCCGCCGGCGTCGACTTCTGCGTCGACGTCATGCACTGTATTTGTATACGTATCTACATATATAAAAACACAAGAAAAAAATCTAAAAAAAAGCACTCCTGCATGCGGAATCGAACGTGGGACCTCTGCATCGTAAAACCGAGGCGTTAACCACTGAGCCACCCTGGAGAACGTTCTTCACCATTCAAACGGCAAGCTATTTATACCTACCACTTACTGCTGCTGTGTTTTCAGCATTACAAGAAAGATGGCGCAATGAGCGCATGGTGCCTCATCAGGCAGTGGCGCCCACTCTAATCTCCTACGCGTACTTTGCCCGGCTTAGAGAAGGGGTTGAGGAGGGGAGAAGCATATGCCTTGGCTGGCCTCGGGCTTTACGTGGAATGTTTCTGCTGTAGTTACCGGGCGTACAAAGGTCACTGCAATCATTGCAGTCTCCGTTTGCGAAAAGCGCGTGCTTTTCAGACTCGGCGAAGTAACAAATGAGACGCTTATTCGCGTGCATCCGTACCTGTAAGTTTCGTGCGTAATTTGTGCGTGAGAAACACGGGGCATGTTTCGATCTGCTTTCTATTCTGCGTGTGATCTTTCAAATTGTTGCTATTGCATTTATTGCTTTGCCTTTGCGGAACAGCTGTGACTTTTTATGGTTGGTCGTCACCTGCACTTTTGGAGCATTGGTACTGCTCAGCCACATGTAATGTTGCATCTTATAGTACAGGACAAGATGCAACAAGATGTATTTTGACTCCTTTGCACAACTGATGTGTGTTCATGGTATGTCAGTAATGAAATTTGGGTCTAAATTGAATAGCTTAAATAGCATATATCACATATTATAAAGAAAAATAAGCATATTTGTCATCACCCAACTAATCTACACAATGTGTGTGTGTGTGTGTGCGCGCGTGCGTGCGTGCGTGTGTGTGTGTGTGTGTGTGTGTGTGTGTGAAAGAAGTGTATATTTAAGGGCTAGTTTTTCAGTGTTTTGACACAATATTAATGAAATCTAACACACAATAATTAATGCCAAGGAGTTTAGAGGGGAGGTTATTAGACCGAATTGTAAGGTAAATGTGAAGAAAGAAAAGTGGGTGAAAAGATAACTTGCCGTGGGCAGGAACCGAACCTGCGACCTTCGAATAACGTGTTGGATGCTCTACCGCTGAGCTACTACGGCGGCTATCCTCCCAACCACTTTATTGGGTATATATGTGAATTTAAACGTAGGAGTGTCAGTCAGCGCCATCTGTAACCATGGCGGCAAGTGTGGCTCACTCTTTTTATGAGCCTGTGGCCCCTCACGTAGCACGTGAACTTATTACAAGCTGGCAGCTGACCAATAGTCGCTCGTATACAACCTAAGGCACCAAGTCTGCCAGTGCGAGACCCTCGTTAATGAATAAGGGAAAGAAGTGTATCCTTAAGGGCTCGTTTTTCCGTGTTTTGACACAATATTAATGAAATCTAACAGGCAATACTGCCAAGGAAAGTATAGGGGAGGTTATTAGACTGAATTGTAAGGTAAATTTGAAAAAAAGAAAAGTGAGTGACAAGATAACTTTTATATATATATATATATATATATATATATATATATATATATATATATATATATATATATATATATATATATATATATGAGATCTAACAGACAGTAATGCCAAGGAATGTACAGGGGAAGTTATTAGAACCAATGGAATATAAATAAGGAGAAAGAAAAGTGAGTGAAAGAATAACCAGCTGTGAGGTAATTATTTTTACACCCACTTTTCTTTTTTCTTATTTACATTCCATTGGTTCTAATAACTTCCCCTGTACATTCCTTGGCATTACTGTCTGTTAGATCTCATTAATATTGTGTCAAAACATGGAAAAACTAGCCCTTAGGTATACACTTCTTTCCCATATAGGTATATATATATATATATATATATATATATATATATATATATATATATATATATATATATATGGTGGCAAAAGTGGGTGTAGTGTTACAAATGGTAATGTAGATTCTCCGTGAAAACACTAACAAAGCATTTATTTCAACAGTTTTCGAAGGTCAGACTCTGGCCTTAACTGTCTAAATAAATGCTGCCACTCGTATTCTCACGGAGTATGTACACACACACACACACACACACACACACACACACACACACACACACACACACACATATAGCAAAAAAATAGCAAAATTCTAGCTGCTAAGTGAATTTAAGTACAGTCAAAGACGGTTATATTGAACCCACATATATAGAATTTTCGGGTATATTGAGCCGTATTTTTACTCACCTCCCACCTTCAGATATATCGAACGCCGCGCAAGCAAGAAGGTTCGCTTCTGCACTTCACCCCCACCCCTCATGATCTCCGCACGCCAGTTGAAAGGCGTGCTTTGGCACTCGCAGTGCCCAGCGAGCAGCCTTGCTATCCTTGCGGCACCATGCCTCCGCAAAAACCCGAAACGCTTGAAAAAAGATAAGCACAAGAGGGCTCGGACTGCACGATCTCTAGCTTGCGAAACAGTTTTTTTTTTTTTTTTCGTTTCTCGTTCTCTCTCATGCTTACTTCGCGTACCTGGTTGGCTCAGAGAGCAGGTCCGAAGGAGCCGCCGTCCTCCTCCTTTCGCCTATTATTTCTTGTTGCCCTTGTAGCTGGCCATCTCCTAGCTAACGCTTTGTTGGATTGCGTTGTCATGTCACCTATGCACCACCGCATGTGCAGCATTTCTCTTTTGTGTGCGCGTTGTGCAAAGCCGCTGCGGGTTCCTTGAATTGTCTACTTTTCGTGTAGCTATGGCCAGCATCAAGAAGTGCAAGACACTTGACTGTGCGACCAAGTTTAAGGATATTTAGCGTGTTTAGGCAGGCAAGAAATGTTCGACCGTGGCGGACGACTTCGGTATACGAAGCACTCTGAGTACCTCGTTGAAAAACAAGGCAGATAGCAAGGCAAAGGCGGCGGAGCAGGGAACGTCAAGAGCCTGTCATGTGCGCGCTTCTGCCCACGGGATTGTAGAAAATACACTCTAGGCCTGGTTTTTAGAAGCATGCACGAAGAACATTCTGGAGGATGGCCCGATGCTGATCACCAAGGCCAAATGGTTTGTCGCTACACTCCGTGAAACAACTTTGCCGACTACAGCGGGTGGCTTCACCGATTTAAGGAGCGCTACAACATGGTTGGCAAAACCAACTTTGGCGAAAACAAAGCTGTAAGCAGCCAGGACACCCAGCAGTGGATGACAAAGAGGTGGCCGGAAATCTCTGCGGAGATCTTCAATGCCTGGTGAGGCGTGAAGACGGACACAGTGGTCAACTGCTTCCGCAAGGGAGGATTCGAGACGGCAGAACTTGCGAAAACCGGTGAAACCGACGACAACGAGCGTATAGATAATGCGTTTTGCGCGTTGTTGTCCTGTTTCCTGGCAGCAGTTTCACACGAAGTGTCCGTGGATGACTTTGTAGAAGTGGACTGCAATGTCCAGGCCAACAGCTCATGTGACGAGGAGGATCGTCCGAACGAGGCGTTGGCTACACGCGCGTACGAAGTGGCAGCAGCGTTCGGCATTATTCGCCGTTGTATCGGCCGCATGGAGGGAACCGGGATGTTGCACCTGGACAGCCTTGATAAGATCGAGACTAGCATCCTCAACATTTTGAAAGCAAAGAAGCAGGCCAAGATTAGCGTTTTTTTTTTACACGCAAATCATTTTGTTCTGGCGTGTGTGCGGAATTAGTTGTCATTCTTGAATGCACCTATTGTAGGTGATGATCTGCTACAGATAAGCTCTTGGGGCTTCTGTTTTTTTATATAGAATTTTTCATTTATCGAGCATATTCGCGATCCTCTTTGAGTTCAATATATCAGTGTCCGACTGTATTAAAGTATGAGTGCTAATTCAATAGAATATTTTTCGAATATTTTTCAAACATTTAGTATTGTTCAAGTACTTCGAAGTGAAATTACAGAAAAAGAAAAGAGTTGCAGAGGTGCATTGTTATGGGAGGCGAACAGGGAAGTGTTTCTTTTGGCTAAGTTGGTGACGTTGTTAGTATGGTGTTCCTTAGTTCTTGTAATAAAGGGCTCGTAAACCACCCAGACGTCGAAATTCAGTTGTGGTGGGGAAATTGTGCACTAGTGTATGACGAATACGGAGCCGTGAAACTTTTTCGAAACTTCGCAGTAATAGTGGAGTTAGACGCATTGATTATCGAAACCGCGGCAATAACTCCTTTCGCTCTTTTTGCTGGTATCCTCTCCCAAGCCGTTTTGCCCTCTCACCGAGCGCTCCCTCTTATGCCTCTCCCAAGCTCGCCTGCCATACGTCATCCTTGACACGCTGCTTGAAACACCATCTACAGTCGAACCCCGCTATAACGAAACTGAAGGGGCGCAGAAAAAATTTCATTGAAGCGAAAGTTTTGTTGTAGTGAAATCGAAAAAATATAGCTGAACTAGCAAAACAATGGAACATTAATTCTCAAAACTCAAAAAAAAGTGTCGACTGCTTTTTGTTCTATCCCAGCAGCGTCACGACGTCACGACGCGATTCTCATCCATGCATAGCGAGGCCATGGTGAAAATCATGCTGAAACTATGACTACAGCCGCTTTCGTGAACGAACTAAACAGTTGCATTAACACGTTAACACCAGCAGCTGTCCCCCGTCAAAACGCTGAGATGGCAGCAGGTTATCGTGGAGCGGTGACTTTTGCCTTATTTTATGCCATTCTTGTCATCTATCACTCGAGACTAGCTGATTTTGTTGGTAATGCGGATGAACAGCCGCTCTGATTAGTTGACACACTGGCCAAGCATGAACGAAATAAGCATTGCAATCGGAAAGGCATCGTTCGGCAGATGCACCCTGCAGCTGCGGGAAGGAAACCATGAACTAAGCAACTGAGCTTCAGCTTCGGATCTTTTGTGGCTCGCAGTAAACTCAATATTTAACATTTTGATGCATTTTCAGAACCTGAAAATACGTCGAAGAAGTCTAAAACACGCGTCACCAAAACCATCGCTATTCAGTAAGCATGGGTGCCGCCGTCGCTATTGAGCAATGGCGGCGGGTGCCCATGCTTGCTGAACAGCGGTGGTTTTTGGTGGTGCCAACGCGTGTTTTAGACTTCGTCGACGTATTTTCAGGTTCTGAAAATGCATCAAAATGATAAATATTAGGTTTACTGTATAGAAATAAATATCTGAGCCTGGAATCGCATCGTGAAATTTCGTTAAAGCGGGATGGCAGAAGAAAAATTGTTCATTGTGTCGACAATATTTATGCATTGACTCCTATGGACTGCTGACGGCGAACCGTGAGTTTTTCGTTGAAGCCGCGTTCGTTGTAGCAGGGTTCAACTGTACTTCCGGTTGCCGCAACTCTGGCCGTCCACTCCGTCAGTTGCGTTATAGCTGCGGGCTTGTTGGCAAACTGTGGCTGTCGTAATCGTGCTAGTATGCACCCTGCATTGTGTGCACACTTTCGAAGAATCGCCAACATGATAAACTCATACGGGGACATGCCGCGCCTCGTATGTGTTGCACGCACACGGAAAACATGGCGAACAACAACAAGCAGCGCAGAGAGCTGCTTGCAAACTGACCAGAAGTCGTAGGCTCTTGCTCGACCAATCACAGCATATTTGACTCGGTGCGTCAAAGATACGGAACGGTACGTCACGCGAAGGCCCGAAAAACTCGGGAAGAAAGAATTGTGTTCTGGAAGAATTGTTGATCGCTGCGGCATTCTGCACATGATGCACGCGTTTACTTGAAATGTTTCAAAAAATATCTGTTTTCAGAAAAAATATCTGAATTTCAGAAAAAATATCTGAATTCAGAGACCGAATTGTATTTATTACATGATTTGGCACAAGCAATGTGGTGTCAACAACACTTTACACGTGAAAGGAAAAGACTGTTTCCCCCACCCCTCCACTCTTCGTCTGTGGAGGCCCAACTGATTTAACGAACAAGGGCGTGCTCCCTTCAAATTTGGAATTGCTATCTGCCCTGTAGACATTAGTGTATAAAACAAATTTAGATACTGATAATTCTGAATTTTTTAGACTTTTTGTACTGAAATAGCAATAAAGCCTCCACCTATGCCATGTAGGTTCAAACCAGCGCTCTCGAGAGTCTACATCATGTCTGTAGAGGAGCCCCAAAGGTAACTTTTCTACAATACCAGAAGGTGATGAAAAAAATGTTTGATAAGAACTCGAAGAAGCCACTGTAACGGCGCAGTGCATCTCCATGTAAGAATCTGCATTTTCTTGAGTCAACGCATTTGCTACCATAGCAAAGTCTGAAAGGCAGCTTTGGCATAATGAGATAGTACTAATGGTGGGGTGAAGCATATAAAATCGCTCGTTGAATGTGCCGTACTTACTCGCGCTATGAACGCACTTTTTTTACAGAAAAATCGCAGCAAAGTTGGTCATGCGTTTATTATGCGGGACAAATTTTATGGAAACTTTTTCGGTATGAAGAAAAACTGCGGCAACGAAAAAAAAAGAAAGTTAGGTCGCTCAGCTTCTTTGTTGCACATCACTCATCTTCAGCGGTTGAAGGCGCCATCTTCTGCAAGCTGTTCCCGCGCGCCCGTGCACGTCATAAAAGCGTTTCACGGTTATCTTTTCTCGCAATCGTTTAACCACAACAGTGGTATCTGCTGTGATCTCGAGGGGTGCCCAGAAGCGTGCGCTACGACGCCACGACGCACTTTGCCATCATCGTAGCAGCCTTGCACAATGACCGCTACGATGCCATTGACATTGTAGCAAGCAACCAACATTGCAGCAAGCTACCACCAAAGCACCAAAACAAACCATCGATAACAAGATTAATAATCAGAATACAGCGGCCACCTCGCTTGCAACGAGCGAGAAACGGGGACCATGTTGCAGAAATAGTCATGATCTTTTCTGGGGCGACAAGCAACTTCTTTCTAGTTTTCCAGAATCCTGCGAAGCGATGGTGACTAATGGTCCATCCTGGCAGCCATAGCGACAGAAAATCCTGTTGTTGCTAGAAAATTGCGTGCATGTGGTTGGGCCTTAAAGTTTCGTGTTTGCAGGAAGCGACCGTCAGTGTTGTGCAAGAAGTTTCATAGCCATTCATGACCTTCGCTCGCTGTGTGTTTGTTAGCTGCGATGTCTCTGCACTTGCATAACTCATGAACCCCCACTGTGGTGCTTAGATATTTAAAAAGGACTGGGTACGTGTCGCGCACATATAGAAAGCAAAACTACACGGCACGCGGCAGTGGGCGGAAGGGGGAGGAGGGGGCATATTAATAAAAAGCGGAAGAGATCCAACGGGCAAGGGGGTACCAGGTGTCGGTTAGTGGGACTGCAGCGGACGAATGTGGGGGGTGAGTTCATTGTGCGGGAAAAAGAAAAATACGACTTTTGACGACTGAAGTTGGGGGTACGTTTATTATGCGAGTGCGTTCATTACACGAGTGAATATGGTGTTTATCTTCAGCAAGTTAGAATAGCAAAACACTATCTAAAAAAAAATATTCTAATGTGGGAATATTTGCACACCCCGAATATATATTTTCTTAACTGGAAGAAAACATGTGCGAATGTCATTCTTAGTTTGAAGTGGAAGCAACTTTGAATAGTTTCAGGATTCAAATTTCAAGTATAATGTAAAGGAAGTGGCAGCTGATCAAATACATTACATCTTGAAGTTTCCTAAGAGCATATAAGTCTGTATAGCAAATCTGTATAATAAGCTACAGCTGTGCAAGTAGCGAAATTCCGGGTGTGACGTGAATTGAAATGTCGAAGTGTGAGTGTGAATCGAATATTTGTCGAATAATTCTTAAATATTTTTAAATACTTTGAAGCGAACTTGCAGAAAAGAGGTTGTAGAGGATTCTTAGGCATATTCTTATGACATAGCAACATGGAAGTGTTTCTTTTGGCTAGATTGATAATGTGCTGGTGGGTGGTTGTTGCATAGCTATCTTATCGAAAATGAGGCAATGTGGAAGCCGAATTGCATTTGTGGACGTGACTTGGTGCAAAAAAATGTATCGCCGAGAACACTTCACACGTGAATGGTAAAGATGCCATTTCCTCGGCCTCTCCTCCCCTTTCAACTTCGTTGGAAACTCAACTGATTTGTTGTCTGGAGTTTCAAATCTGCCTCATGGACATCAATATAACATTTTAAATTTTGGATGCTAAAAATCTTTGGTGTCTGATTTCTTAGACTTTCTGCCGAAATTTTAGGTTCAAAAATTGGGGGACCCTTAAGCTTCGCTTTAAGAGTTGAACACGATAGCGAAATCCGGCCCCTAGTGCACCCTTCAACCGCTAAGTACATACTTATGCATATGTTTTGTTACATACACATGCACGCACACAAACGCGCACACAGTAAATTGGACCAGCGCGCGCTATCATCATCGAATAGGCTCGTTTTTATCGTGACCCCTGTCGAACAAAATGCATTAAAGGGACCCTGAAACACTTTTTCAAGTAACCATGCAATGAATGCACTAGAAGAGCTTATTGCCTCACGAATTCAACGCCGCAATCATTTTAAAAATTTGTCCAGGGCGAGTGGAGTTACAAAGGTTTGTTGCATGCTGCAATTGCATTATCTCTTCTCTTGTCCCGACGAAAGCGCTGGAAGCTAAGCAGGGAGGGGTGGCAGGGCAAAGAAACTACCGCAACTTGTGACCTTGAGCACTTTTTTTTTCTTCGAATGCGCGGCTTTTTCGGTGTGATCGCGCGCACGCGTGGACAAGTAGCGGCTTCCCGCGCATATCTCGGTAACTTGATTTTTCGGTCACAGACACATAGACAATTTTTCGCTCGCAACCAACAAGGCTGACATCAGCGGCGGGTTTTCTGCGACACGAACTCTTTAATGCTATTGCGTTAAAACAGCATTAATTGAGCCGCCACCTCTGCCTTATCTATTATTTCTATGTTGGATTCAATACATTTGCGACGCTATCAGATCCTGAAAGGCAGCTTTGTCGTGGTGTGAGCGTGTGATGGGGTGAAGCATATTCAAAATTTGAAAATGACTTTCAATCGGATTTTAAGTGTCTTTGGAAAGCTCGAATAGCAATACTTCCAGTGCGAATTGAATTGAATACGCATGCTATTTGAAAAATATTTGAACTTTCGAATAGTCGCATGCCCCTACTTTAAACTTGCATAATGAATAATCAGTGTGAGGGTAATGTGCTCATATAACCTAGCCTTCAAATGGGTGAGGCAGCTTGGGCTAGTAGTTATGGCATAACTATCTTCAAATGAGGTTTCGTGGCAGTGCAATTTTTTTTGAAATGAATGTTTTCACGGCACAGTACTCTTACACTACAGTGAAACCACTTTTACAGGAGGGTTACACGCAGTTCAATATAAGCCTGTTCATTCATTTCGACTATTGTAGCACAATGAAACCTTGATGTAACAAGCATAGATATAGCGAACTAGTGGTTATAACAAAGTAAATTAAGAATAGTTTGGTTGTACAGTGCTTCAAATATATATTTATGACGAACTATATTTCCATGGCAGTTGTGTCTTCATTATAATAAGGTATGAGTATATTCTATCAAAGATTCAAAGTGTGCAAATATTCGCACGCGCCTAGTGTGCACTCGCTGACCATTTATTCGGACTCTGAAAATTTGGAAATGCCCGTTTGTTGGGACGCCTTCATAGCACTGCCGCTCATTTCATTGAAGTACTTTAAATTCATGACCGAGAATTTGGACGCCCCACAGTGCGCCGTTCGATTTTTCTGACTCTAGCTGCCTGATAGTGTCACATCAAACACCATGACCAGCTGTTTGCAATGCTTACAATATTTTTGCTAAGATCGTAGGGCTGAAAGGTTGTGCGTATGCACTTGACTATATGCACTTGACTATGGCTAGAGGTTGTGCCATTGTCAATGCAGAAATAACAATTGCTAATTCCAAAGGCTTGACTACATGTAAAGGCCATGTTTTGGCTTTAGGCAACAGAGTGTCCGGTAAAGCCAAATGAAGCCAAGCTACCAGAAGCCAAACCAAGCCACACTCGAAGTAAACTCGTGATGTTGCGTGCGAAACGGGCAAAAAAAAAAAGACAAAATTATGAGAGCTGCCGCATAAAATAGCCTCGCAGTCATTCTTTTTTGGCATTTGAGAGTTTGGTTTAGCTGATCAGGCATAGCTATAGCTAGGCCTGATCTACTAACTCGGCTTAGACCGATGCCACCCATTCCTTCTGTGCCGTCGGAGCTAACGATGAAACACACCAACTACAAGACACTGAAGATGGCGAATACAGCTGCCAGATCGAAAGCGACCAACCTCAATGAGATGTTCATCTGGAGCATTTGCCGAGTGGGGTGATCAGGTGATCGTCCGTCAGGTACCTGAACCAGCGCAGATTAACAGTAACTGCAATGAAGCACTACCCACGCCACTGTTATCAAATGTGGTTTTAGTGCAGTGATGTTCCCTGCAGGGAGTTTTCCTCTTTTCGGGAATTTTCACCCGTCATTTTGAGCCAAAGGGAAAAAGGGAATCTTTGTGATATTACAGGGAACTTCAGGAATGGTTAAATTATCCTATGACGACCAATAATTATTGGTCACAGTGCACCTTTATCTGCAGTAATGGGTACTGGCACATGCACCACCACGCAAGCATAGCCTTTGAGATTTGTTTCTGATATTCGCGCAGAGTGGTTTCTAATTCGCTATTGGTGTTAGACTTGAAGCCCACAGTGTGCAGTGTACTAACAGTATATGAATTAATAAAGTTATGGTTTTTGTTGTGTGACAGTGGAGGAGCTAATCATGATTTCAAAAGTTGTCTTTCAAAAGACACATATAATTATAGTATGTGTGTGCATGGATGGGGGCGGAAATTAGTACTTTTGTGCAGGGAAATATGTTGGGAATTTCGGTCAACGTTCGCGGGGAAAAATCCTCAAAATAAGAAATTTTTATGTCTTTGAACGGGAATTCTTTGGCATAGTACAGAACATCACTGTTTTAGTGTAGCCTGTAACAGCTAATTGATTGATCTGCGGGGTTTAACGTCCTAAAACCACCATATGATTATGAGAGATGCCATAGTGGAGGGCTCCGGAAATTTAGACCACGTGGGGTTGTTTAACGTGTACCCCAATCTGAAAACACGAGCCTACAGCATTTTCGCCTCCATCGGAAATGCAGCCGCCGCAGCCGGGATTTGGTCCCATGACCTGCGGGTCAGCAGCCGAGTACCTTAGCCACTAGACCACCGCGGCGGGGCAGCCTGTAACAGCACTACAATCTACAGTTATGGCCAAACTGGCTGAAATAAAGGCAGTGTAGGTCGTCTGATGGTGCTCGTGTGCAGAAATGCATCGACAAGTTTTTCCAGCCACTGTACCAATAAAAGCGCTTGTTTTTTTTTTCTGATGAATGCTTTTTTTCGAACTCTCATTTTTTTAGGACCTCTGAGCGGTTCCAGCCGAGTCAAATCAAAATCAAATCAAACTTAATTTCCATATCTGCAAGGAGAAAGGGGGTTGCGGGAAAAAGCTGCCTTACTGCAGCTTGACTAAGCCGGCCCCCTTGTGTTACAGTTCGACAGTGTGCAGCACTGAAT
This sequence comes from Rhipicephalus annulatus, assembly GCA_013436015.1. Lineage (NCBI taxonomy): Eukaryota > Metazoa > Arthropoda > Arachnida > Ixodida > Ixodidae > Rhipicephalus > Rhipicephalus annulatus. The sequence goes on along the minus strand of WOVY01000950.1, from coordinate 738,174 downwards.
AAAGGTACATGGCTTGATAACAATAATCCAAGACACTTTGCATAAGTATATATACAATAGCGTAGGGGTGCATAAAGTAAATGATTTTTTTTTTTTTTTCATAAATGTAACAATGCTGTGCCACGACATCAATAAGATATACACACAATAATTTAGAAAGAAGGAATATGTGGTAATGAACAATCACAACCAAATAAAGAAAAGAAAACATAATGGCCACAGCAAACTCAAAATAAACAAGTAAACGCATATGTACATTTGGTATACGCTCACATATTGATGCTCGATTGGAATTACACGGCAGGGTCAAGCGAAATGAAATGAGTGAATAAGGAGTGAGGAGACATGTTGACCAAGTTTATTTCATGCGTATTTAAGGTGTTTAAAAGTTCAGGATACAATAGGACACCGATTGCTGCCTATAGTTAGTGCGACAAAAATGTGCTAACCAATAATCTGCATGTCTTGTGTTATATGAAATTTCCCGACTATGCAGGTTAAACAAATTCATATAGCTAACATTGCTTTTTCGCTAGGCATTTGGTATATACAAGCCAGACGGAATGAGTAAATGAATTCAACTGGCATGTGTATTCGTAAAATTATTTAAACATGTGTTCTTTGGAAGCAAGATTTCCTACAGCGCGAATGGCTCGTTTTTGACATAGTTTTAGCTTAGTAATATTTTGCTTTGATGTTGTACATCAAATTAGGTGGCAGTAATTTATTGTAGACAGAAATAGAGAGTTATACACAGTACGTTTCACAATGGTGGGCAAAACATGTTGGTGCCTATGTGATAATCCCGTTATTGTGTTTAGCGTTGCGTAAAGACTGTCGACGTGTTTGTTCCAAAGCAAATTTTTGCAAAATATGACTCCAAGTATTTTTATCTCATTTGAAATTTTAATTTCTCCATTGTTTAAAAACAGCTTTTTTGTCAAATTTAGGGCCTTATGCTTTTGGCGAAACATGATCACGTGTGTTTTTTTTAGCATTAATTCCTAATTAGTTTCTACCACACTAATTTTTGCTGTCCTGGAGTATAGTGTTCACACAATTTGTGAGTGTGTCTGAATTTGTGCCCCTAAAGAAAAGCGCAGTGTCATCTGCATAAGCAATTCTTTTAGTATTTTTAGCGGTCAGTTTAGTATTTTTAGCGTACTGAGATCGATTTTTAAGATACGAAGACAAGAACTTGTTTGCGTGACCACGTCTTCCGTGTTGTTCAAGCTTAGCTAACAGTGTGATATGATGAACGGTGTCGCCCCGTCGCGGGATCGAATCCTGGCTACGGTGGCTGCATTTCCGATGGAGGCAGAAATGTTGTAGGCCCGTGTGCTCAGATTCGGGTGCACGTTAAAGAACCCAAGGTGGTCGAAATTTCTGGAGCCTTCCACTACGGCGTCTCTCACAATCATATCGTTGTTTTTGGATGTTAAGCCCCATAAATCAATCATCAATCAATGATGAACTGTGTCAAATGCTTTAGAGATATCTAAAAATGTACCCAAGACCTGTTCCTTTGCATCAAGCGCAATACTTATAAATTCCCTTTGCATCAATTAAGCCAATTCAGTTGATCTGCCTTTGAGAAAACCATATTGTGCTGTCGAGATGAGCAAGTGTTTGTCTAAGAAACTGCGTAATTGCTTGTACATGATTTTTTCTAATTCTTTGAAAAAACGGGTAAAATGAAAATAGGCCTAAAATTGTTAAGGTAGTTTTTGTTTCCACCTTTGTGGATTGCAACTACCTTTGCAATTTGCATTTCCTTTGGAAAGCAGCTCTGTCCTATGCATAAGTTATAAATTTTAGCTAAAATTGGCACCAGTATGTCTATAACAAATTTAATTGGCCTAATTTGCACATCATTTACATCACGTGACTTTGAATTCGTTAGACTGAGAAACACATTCTTAACTTCATTATCAGTTGTGGGGAAAAATGACATGCTGTTCATAAAGTTTGCTGTGTTATGGATCGAGGGAACGCTTATTGTGTTACAATTTCTTAACTCTCCAACAGCTATAAATTGATCATTTAGAATATTTGAAAGATCTGCCCCGTGCACAATATGGTCGTTCACAAGCATGCTGTTAATGTTAGTGACATCAGTCTGTTTTATGAGGTTGTTCAGCTATTTTCACAACAAAGTAGAATTGTTTACCACATCGTTGAAATAGGCTTGATAATACTCTTGTTTTGTGGTTTTTAGCTTGGCATTGAGCTTATTTCTAAACACTTTGAAAGAATTAAACTTGTCGACATCTCTATTGTTCACAAATTTCTAGTACATGCGGTTTTTCAAGTTTATCTGCTTGTGAAGGTAAGCAGTTATCCAAGGCGTTCGAGATTTCTTAGATTTCACAACTATGATCTCGGGAAAATGTTTTTGATATGTAGATTTAAAATTCGAAATAAACGCTTGATACATGCTATCTGCGTCAGTACACGATAAAATGGGACTCCGGTCATGATTCTGAACCTTCATTAGAAAAAGTAGTGAACTATCTGTGATAATTTGCACACGCACAGGACTGGTATGCCCACGCTTTCCTTTATTTCCCGCAAAAGTAAAAGCGAAGATAGGAAAATGGTCACTAGTATCGCACTGAAGTTTTCTACTTGATACAACTTCACAGGAATCATTAGTAATGAAAACATCAAGTAGGCTCTCTGTTCTATCAGTGATACGAGTTGGCTCAGTAATAACATTGATAAAGCCACCGGATGTTTGGAGTGACTGAAAATCACTATTAATAATGGAAATAGACAACATGTGTATGTTCAGGTCACCACTGAGAAACAATACATAATTATTTTGGGAGACAAATTCTAACAATTTTTCAAAAAAAATCAAGAAATAGTTGACACAGAGCATTTGAAGGGCGGTAGATATAATCTCGGGGCCGTTTCGCGCCATTAGTATCTTGTAATTATCGGTTGAAATAGTGGATTCCTTTAGAACTTGCACTTCGTGAGTGCGACTAACCAGCAGTAACACTCCACTACCTCGCCGTTGCGGACGGTTGAGTACGAATGTTTCATAACCAATGCACGTAAATGTAACGTTATGTTCTGTGCACCAAGTTTCCAAGATCATTATTGCGTCAAAGTGAACACCAGTAGAATCCATGAGCATATCTACATCATTATGTTTATTTTCCAACGATGGTGCATTCAGATGACGGTAGGCTAAGCAGTTTTTATTTCATAGTGTTCTTAGGTTTGCTGGTGCAACAGCCGTCTTGGCACGTAAAGAAAACAAGATTTATGCATATGATTGCAAAAAAGCAGCATGCTGAAAAGTTTATCATGGCTCTTCGCTATTGTTTGTCATGAGCTGTACGTCATCAGGATGAAAGAGCCGGAGCACAGGGGAGTTGTCGTCTTGATGGGCGAAAACTTTGCCGTCCTTAGTCCACAGGTGCTTCCACCCCAGTTGCCTTTTGTTCGCTGATGCAGTGCCAAGTATCTGCTTGTTTTTTCAGGTGAGATGCTCGTTTATGTGCACGGCATTTGCTTTCGTTTGCCCCAGCGCAGCTGTCCTGATTCGCGTTTTTTTTTTTTTTTTTTGCTTTCGTAAGGAGAGCATTTCGCCTTTCTCACCTCACAAAGCGTACAACAATGTTTTTTACATTTTCTTTTGCGGTTGGCACTTGATGGCAAATGTCAGTCAGTTTCGGTCACATGCTCACCGACAAGCTCGGCCAACTTCATCATGGCTTCAAGTGGCTCACAGTCTGCTGGGACGCCCTTAATTTCAATGTTGTTTATTCGAGAATAGCGCTCGAATTTCTCAATTCTCTGGGTTAGCCTGCGGTTTTCCTCTTGCAGAGCTTGATTACTAGTCTTAAGTGACTTAATTTCTTTAATTAGTTCTTTCACATCTTTATGAATTTCAACCACTGTATCACAGCCTCGCCGCGGTGGTCTAGTGGCTAAGGTACTCGGCTGCTGACCCGCAGGTCGCGAAATCGAATCCCGGCTGCGGCAGCTGCATTTCCGATGGAGGCCGAAATGTTGTAGGCCCGTGTGCTCAGATTTGGGTGCATATTAAATAACCCCAGGTGGTCGAAATTTCCGGAGCCCTCCACTACGGCGTCTCTTATAATCATAGGATGGTTTTGGAACGTTAAACCCCACAAATCAATCAATCAAAGCCACTGTATCACAGGTACTACTGCAGTACTCAGCGCTTTTCTTTGCTCTGAATTCATCAAGATCCTCCTTTCTGAAGCTTATCAGGTCTTGTCGTGAAGTGTCGTGGTCCTCTATATCCTCACGTTTTCCTTTCGCGGGAGGCAGTTTCAAACAAAATAACCGAAAATAGGATCGAAAAAGAAAACAAGTAACTCACACACATACATGGAGAAAGATCAGTCTCTGGTCTACAATAGCTGTGTTCGGCAGCAGTGCAAGATACAAGAAAAAAAAACAAAAAAACTGGTGGGTAACCAGGTACAAAAAGGTTTAGCTTACCTGCAAAGAGCAAGAAAAATCAATGCTTGTGTACTCGTCGCACCGCTGCCTAACTAAACGTTTCTGGTAGTTGCAGGGTGTTTTTTAAAGTTGATCTAGGGGAATGGATGCAGTTGCATGCGCAGTAAGTAGGAAGGCGGCAGGTCCAGCTGATAGCAGTCGGCGACGTCAATTTCGAGCTTGGTAGATTGGAAAAACGCCCCTTGCCAGGGCAGTCTTATCCTGCGCAGAACACAAGCTTGCGATGCACCTTCCAGCCACCGCACTGCCAAGCTGCAAAGAGCAGGAAAGATCAATGCTTGTGCCCGCGTCGCACCGCTGCCGAACTCCAAATAAACTAAACAGTCTAAAAAGTGCTACCAACACCTCCATTGACAAAATAGGCCTTTTCGTGCGGTAAGCAACACCCATTTGCTCACAAGTGAAATAAACTATGTTCGCAATAAACTCGTGCCATTTTACTGAAGTGTGGTACAGCACGTTGAACCAATCATCTCTGGCTAGTTGTGTGTAGCATGTCACTTGCTCGGCTCTCGCTGTCGTATGCCAGGCCATTTGCAGTTCAGTGTATGCATGTGTTTCTACATTCATGCTTGCTTCACTCCGGATCGTGCTCAAGTGCAGTAAGTAGCCTGTTCGTTTAACACAACGAAGGCACATTCTGCAAGCAACAAGAGCAAGCAGCCTTGCATGACGCGGTGGCAGCAAACTTGCGAAAAGCTGCATGACACGCTTGTATCGCCGTCACTCTATACATGCGCAGTCAAGCAGATACCTGAAAATGACTGTGATAAGGTTGTCATCGATGAGTTAAAATGGCACATTCATTGCCACAGGCCACCTCGCTTTCGCTCTTCTGATGATTATTCATATAAGTACGTTGCCACCTTTTTGGGAATCTTTTTAAATTTTGATCGTGAAGTGATTTTGTCTTCGTTTTAAACAGGGCTGTTTAAAAACACACCAAGTATGTTAGGCAAAAAAAGTACAAATAATCATAATTTGTTTACAAAAATTACCCAAAATATGCCCACCACGCAAAAAGTGATAAGTAGTACTGATGCTGTGACGTACCTGCCAAATCTTCTGGATTGTTTGGAAGACTGTGTCCATTGGGTGAAAATTCAGATGTTCCGCACACTTTTCCTCATCGCGGCAGGTCCTATGAACCAAAGCCATCGAATGAAGGCCGATAACAACGTACTCGAAGCATCTGAAGGATGTGTGCAGCCAGTGCATGCACTGTCAGAACTGTGGTTGTCGTTTGCCACAACCGCAGTAGACGAAGCCGCTGTCACTCTTGACACGATCATTTATAACAATGACCTAACTGACATAACTTTGAAAGTGCACACGCGTCCCACCTCGACCAGTCAAAGGGATGTTGCTTTCCACAAACGCTGCGTATAAAACCGTGGCAGATACGATCAAAATAGCAAAAAACGACTTCGTTTTCAAGGCACGATCACAGCCAGCACATGCGGATAGAAAATGTATCTATCATTTCCCGCAACCACTGTGGTCACAGTGATGAGATTATGCATAGCGACTACTAGCCAAGGGCTCGCGGCTAATGCAGCAGTAAATTAAAGATAATAAGGACGTAAAAAGGCTAAAAGCATTTTGGCGTTCCTATCCAAAGAATCTAGCTACGTTCCTGTCGGTCTGCGTACTATGGCTGTGCTTCAGCATTCAGTTTTCTGTTGGCCTCAAGCAAAGCCTTGAGCTGCGCTTTCCCGGCAGCCAGCTGTGTCACCCCGTCCATTCACGTGTTTCCCAGGAAGACATACGCGAGTTCTTTTGACAGAAATAACTTTGCTAGTTGTTTTGGTGGCTCGATATTTCGGGAGATTCGAATATTTGCGCACCCCCTGTGAGGCTCTCACCTTCTACTGTAGTTGGAAAACTTTACCCTCATGTGTTTGCGGCCACTCCAAGCCATTATAAGACTGCAACCCTTGTGTTTACGGACCCCTTCCCCCGCTGCAGAAATCTCCTGGATTGAAATGCTTGAACTTGGCAGGTATGCTATTGCACAAAGAAAAATGGCTTGGCAGCAATATAGCTGTACAGTAACGCTGTGCAATAAACTAAATTTTTTGGGCTGTTATCATTAGTTAACGTACTATGGCCAAAAATTAAAAAAACAACGCAGTTTCAGATGGTTGCAATACAGTCCAAACTTTAGAGCATAAAAGTTGTCAGCAGTTCTCAATTATCCTAGTTCATTGCGTAGATTAATGTTTCATAAAGAAGCATGTTAATTTTTTTTTCGCGTTGAGAGCACAGCATGAATACAATCAAACCCACTTATAACGATCCCAGACATAACAATCTATCAGTTGTAACGACCACATTTTGGTGCACTTATGATATTCCTATGCAACCCTTTGAAACTGTGTGCACATACAGCGAATATTTTTTAAAGCCTCTACTTTTACAATGAACATGAACACTTCTGACATGGCCGCGGTAAAAGTATGGTGCATATGAAGTGAAAAAGAAAGTTAAAAAGAATTCGGCCAATCCCACATACCTGGGAATCGACGTTATGCGAAGCACGCGGAGGGAAGGTGACGTGTTGCAATTTTCTATTCAGAGACATGCCATAAAATGACGCTAATTTATGTACAAATGTTGCATGCACAGACATGTTGAAGAGTTGCAGATGTTTATATAACCAGTTGTTTGCACTTGCACAACGATAACTGTAGCATGCGTATTAGCAATGTTAAACGCTGATATGAAGCGCTGATGCTGGCGAGGATGTTGGCCCTGTACACTGATACATATATCAACTTCAGCGCATGGCAAGTAACCAGATTTGACGTTGACCCGACGTGACGGCTATTTCAAAGGAGTACCTATGTGATGTTCATAAAATTGGGTTGGCAGCACTGCAACTACTATTGATGTTTCACGAAGATTAGCGTCTATTTGAAACATAGTTCCGAGACATGGCGTAGCTCTGTGGTAAGATGCTTCGCTGCCACTCATAATGCTTGGGTTCGATTTCAGATGGGACTCTGACATTTATTCTTTGCATTCGTCGGGTCGGCGCTACCGATGTGGAGTATTTCTTAACGCTCACGCGTTAAAATTGCCCATGCGTGTTCTCGTCGTTCCTGGGTAGATACTAAGTGTCAATCACCTGTGGCACATACCCGCATAGCAGCAGCACATACCCACCCGCGCGTCATGTTCGTCAAACCATCTTACCCTCCCATGCTAATTTTCATTTTAGGGGGTGCCCACGGGAGCACCGAAACCTAATCGGTTGGATAGACAGACAGACGGACAGACCGACCGACCGACCGACCGACCGACCGACCGACCGACCTCGCATTTAAAAGGCATTCTAAAGCGTGTTATATGCACGCGCTTGCACATGCCCAGCTGCAATTTACTTGCGAAGAAGATATTGTATATCGTGGCGAGCACTACACGCAGATTTCAAACACTGTGTGCAAGGTCGCTTACTTTCCAGGCATTTTTTTCCTCGGCAGAATAGAAGCGAGGGGGAGAAAAAGGAGAAATATAGGAGGCAGCATAAAGACTTGTGGTTAGCTTTTGCACTGCAAACTTTTCTGACGCCGTTCTCAGTATCTACGACCGCTACCGATTAACCAAACAATGCCTTCGAACTGAAGAAGCCATAAATACAAAAAGCAATGACTTTTTGTCACATAAAAGTTCACAGCGACACTCAACTTGCCGACACCACAATGTGCCACGAAAAGTTTTATCTTGCAGTAACGGCAGAGACCATCCTTTCAATGATAATGAGTTCTGCTCGATTGTGGTGGTGCTTAAAGTATGTTGCCAGCTTTTAAAATAATCTTTTTTTTTTTGTAAAAAAAAGGTGAACTTCATTTTCTAATATTGTGAGAAACTAAAGACATTCAGAATGTAGCTGCAGCAAAAATGACGTCTCTATGTAGGTTGGTTCAAGAGCTGTGTTTGTTTTTACAGTAACTGTGGACCTCCCTGAAACCGAAACTGATATTTTATGAAAACAAAACTTATATTTTCATTAGTAAAACAAACTTAAGTTTGCGTTCAAGTTCGCGGGAGTCATTAGGTTAGTTAGTAGGGAAGTGTGCTAAAGCTTAATAAGATTGAGCTATGGTGATCACGGCCAATTTTTATTTCAAATTGTGCTTATTGCAATGTGGGGGCACAGAAAGTCACACTGTGTTTACACTGCACCGATGTGTTGTAATCACGTTAAAGATTGCGTTGTCTACTCCCACACTATTCAGCGACATCAAAACATTCTAAAGCCTAAAGAAGCAAACAAGAAATAGGTGCCTTCAACAATGACAACTAGTGTCATAATATTAGCGTAGGCGATAAAAAAAATTGGCCACGTATATCCAGTAAGATTCATTAAGAGGTTTGTCACATCGAGATTTGTTTCCAATCTTGATGAGCTTATTTCGCGAGCACTATAAACAAGTCTAAAACCAATTAACTCATAGACGCCATTTTTTATTCAAATAATGAAGGCTATGCTTTTGTTCACTGTATTTGAAAGTATGTTATGCATGTTACTGCACCACTCTTGTGGCTAATCTTGTGGTCAATCCTGGCTCAGCTGCATTAAATGTCAACATGGCATTTTCATGATAGCTCAGCCATCTCCGAGCTCACCTTGCGATGCATCATAGATCCCGCTGTGGCAGCGTAACGGCAGGGTTTCCTATACATTGGATCTTATGGGGGCTATTGTGGGTCTGGTGAGAATGACACAACAGCCAAGGAAAGGCAGCAGTGAAGAACGCAACTGCAGGGTTCTACTGTATTAGTATTTTGCTAAACTTGTCGTTGGTTGTGGTCTTTTTTTGTTAAGTGTTGTCACTCTTCTCATGTATGCTATAGTGTGGCGACACATTCTTTTAATGAAATCCAATATTTTTTTATACTCTGCTCCTTATTCTTCAGGTACATTGAATCCACCAAACCGATCCAGCCCGACACCTAACCAAAGCCCTGCTCCACCTTCATCGCTTTCAACCCAAAGCTATGCGCAGCATTCAGCGCATGGACAACAAGGTAAGCACTTCTTTTATGTGCTTACAGCATGACCAATGTGCCACTAGGGGCTCTGTATGACCTTTCATGCTTAGTGAAAAAAAAGTGGTAAGCAAATGCAACTGACAACAGTTCAGCCAAATCTTAAAGCTGTGCACGACAAAGAGAGTTTACAACCGTAGCGCGAAGTAACTACTTTCTTAAGCACCTTCTTTTCATACAGAGGCCAGTCCTCAGTGCAAGCTGCTGACAACTGTTGTATGATCGTACAGCATATTGATGGTGTTTGCCTATAGCTGACATAAACCGTGTACAGTGTTTGGACCATATGTGCTTTTTGTTATAGAGTGCCATTGCGTGCTGGTCGCATTCTCTATAATGTGCTATAGAGATACATTAGCAACACGAGTGGGTACTGGAATATCTAGGGGACATAGTGATACTACAATGAAACAATGAGTTGGTTTAGATTGATAAGTTCTTCTGGGAACATTAACATTAATTTTTCCATCACAAATTCATTATAAGAAAAAAGAATCAAGGTCAAAGAACCACTTCTAATTTCATGCCGAAATATGCACAAGTGACATCAAGAATTTCAAGGTGTATTTGTCATGTTTTGCTGACAGTGGCTCGACGAAATTTCCCAAAGCTTTCCCCATGTTGAGTCTATAGGGAACCAGCTCTGGTGTTGCCACGACTATCCTGGCGGTGAGACCGCACACTTATCGGCTGCGCCCGCAGACGAGATTGGCGGCTGCTAGAGGCGGTGTGTGCACACATCACCGCAATAAAATCAAAGAGCGCTGGTGGTACTGCTGTGATTCAAGTGCAACAATATATAAAAAGAGTGAGGTAGTAGAAAGAGGAGGCGGCGTTGCAACCAAGCGGTCAGGTGAGCAAAATTTCGCTTTCGCTCTTCTGTCTAGTGCTGTCGGGCTCATTTATTAACCGAATGATGCTTGTCTGCTATATTTATTTGATAGAGAAGACAGCCACCATGGGAAACCAGGGCCAAATAGTCGAGTTTAACCAGCGTTTTGCCCGAAATAAAAGGAGCGTATTATGCAACATACTACATGTGTAAACTTCTTTTTTATCTGGCCCGCTGAGCGTTGAGTTGTGCACTTCAGGACTAACAAAGTTTCCATGCGTCCATCCATCTGACTACCACCACCAAACTCCATTTTATGCCACCGCATGAAGTGAATGATACGATAGGCAGGTTTCGATTTTTACTTTTTGTTTAGCTCAACACACAGTTTCAGTTTTTCTGCTTGCCTGTGTCGGCCTAAAATGAAGCTGTCTGTTCAACATCCCTAATAGCTACGCTTTCATGTACCAAACAAGATATAATTTCGAGGTACACTGTAGTGGCCATATCAAGATTGTAACCGCTTGGTGTTCTCCAATGTGCACATATATATTTGTTCACGGGTGTTCTTTTTATATTTCACCCTCATCGAAGGCGGCTGCCGTGTTCGCTAATCTATCCCACGCCCTCAAGAATAGCAGCGCAACACTACTCGTGCTATGCTGCCATGGTGGTTTGCTTCATCAACGTCCCCGTGCTTACATACCACGGACAGGGCGTACAAATGATGCCAGAAAAAAAATTTACGCAGCTACCACTTACTCTGCTTTTGTTTTTGTTTTGTTTTACTTTAGATGTTGGCAGCATGCTATCGTCGCAGCTCGGACTTATGGAGGGGGCATGTCAGCCAGCACTAGCATTAGCCCAAAACCCAGCACGCAACCTATAAATGAGGACGAGGGAGTTGCCATCAGGGCACAGAACTGTCTCTTCGATACTATATGCATAGATGATGTCCGCTTTGCAGGGCTTCTCTCAGTTTTTTAGTGTTTTTTTGTGAGAGTAGCCTTCGGACAAAGTTATTTTTTGAAACCACAGTGCATTATTACTAGTGTAATGGCTTTTCGAACTGTGTTCCAAAATGGAGCACGGTAGCGGCACATGCACATGCTCTCTGATCAGTACACTGCGGCCGGTCGTCTGGGCACGAGCAGCTGAGTTGTGTCACGACTCTCCACCAGGTGCTCTTTTTTGGCGCGCCACCTATCCAGCGCTGGTCTCCCATAGGCCCATCAGCAGGCATTGTGCTTCATTTTACCTATTAGGACTATTACACACTGTTATTACGGAGTTAGACAAGGAGAGCAGAAAGGTGGGTCTTAAAATTAATCTGCAGAAAACGAAAGTAATGTACAACAACTTCGGTAAGGAGCAGCGCTTCGAGATAGGTAATAGTGCACTTGAAGTTGTAAAAGACTATGTCTACTTAGGGCAGGTAATAACCGCAGAGCCAAACCACGAGATTGAAGTAACTAGAAGAATAAGAATGGGGTGGAGCACATTCGGCAAGCACTCTCAAATTATGACAGGTAGATTGCCACTATCCCTCAAGAGGAAGGTATATAACAGCTGTATCTTGCCGGTACTTAGCTACGGAGCAGAAACCTGGAGACTTACAAAGAGGGTTCAGCTTAAATTGAGGACGACGCAGCGAGCAATGGAAAGAAAAATGGTAGGTGTAACCTTAAGAGACAAGAGGAGAGCAGAGTGGATTAGGGAACAAATGGGGGTTAAGGATATCATAGCTGAAATCAAGAAGAAGAAATGGACATGGGCAGGGCATGTAGCGCGTAGACAGGATAACCGCTGGTCATTAAGGGTAACTGACTGGATTCCCAGAGAAGGGAAGCGGGTTAGGGGGAGACAGAAGGTTAGGTGGGCAGATGAGATTAAGAAGTTTGCGGGTATAAATTGGCAGCAGCAAGCACAGGACCGGGTTAACTGGTGGAACATGGGAGAGGCCTTTGTCCTGCAGTGGACGTAGTCAGGCTGATGATGATGATGACACTGTCAAAAATTTATGACTGCACGGCATTTGGTGCAGAAATTTCCTAGGGGGTGTGGGGGTGTCACCACCTGCATTCTGTTCTCGCGTATTTTCGCTTACCAAGCATCCTCTCGCGGGGAGTGCAATGATTTTGGAACTCTGAGAGGGTAATTTACTAATTACAGAAAAATCATTTTTCTCTTTAGTGTCTTTTTGATGATGCATGTTTCATAATTCATGTTCCTTTGTCATGCTTCACCATGTACCTGTCAGCATCCACATTGACACAAAAGAAACGAAAACACTGAAGGTGGGGAGAAACTTCATTCAGCCGAAAATTTTAATTTTGAGATTATGCAACCTGATAGAAAATTGGTTTATCTTTCAGAAAATTTATCACACTGGGATACTGGTGGTTTTGAAAATAATATTGGTCCTTTATCTTCAACACATTGATAGGAAATGGCAGTGTACCTTTTAGTGATTTCTGAATTTTTATCAAAACATTTTCGGAGGTTTGTGTACCTTTATCGTGGAACTGCAGGGCATAAGCAAGCAAAAATTCTCACGTGTTACATAACTGTAAGTACGACCAGTATAGCCTAGGTGCATTTGATTTTTTCATTATAAAAAAAAAACATTTATGAGTGGCATTTGTCATGTGGCAACAAATGTAAAAAAAAAACATCACAGATCTAGTGTTACCTGTAAGCTCATAGTTGTAGTTCCATGTCTCTAAAGTGTTCATTGCTATTGTCGAATTTCCATTACAGTTGAACCCCTTTGTAAGAGACCCTGATATAAGACGAATGGGTATAAAAGACATCAGTGTGCATACAGTAAAACACTGGTTGATAAGAAAATGTGTCACGAACTTACCTTAGGAACGCTTGCATCGGATGGAATTGAGAGAGAAATGCGAGAGAGACGGGCTTATGGCAAAACAATCACACTTTATCACACGAAACAAAACAGCAAACAGTATTTTGACACTTGGAATCCACTCTCGAAAACGAAATAAATATGTACACAATAACCGGCTATTAGGCACGAGGGCCCCCCCTGTATTTTTCTCCATGGTATATACCGCCTGATATAGGTCGACCACATCTGCCTGTCCCCCCCCCCCCCCCCCCCATCAATTTTATCAAGGTGGAGCTCCCTTCGAAAAAAGTTTCTGCCTATGCCCCTGCCATCCGTAACTTCAGCTCACATGGTTTCTTGCTTATACATCTATAGAATGGGCCCATAGCCACTGGCACTTCTCAATGTTGTTTTGATGATTGATTGATTATTTGTGGGATTTAACGTCCCAAAACCACTATTTGATTATGAGAGACGCCGTAGTGGAGGGCTCCGGAAATTTTGACCACCTGGGGTTCTTTAACGTGCACCCAAATTTGAGTACACGGGCCTACAACATTTCCGCCTCAAAATGTTGTTTTGATGTACAGGCGGAAACGCGGCCAGCCTCGAATACTGATTCCATCTTCTAATACTGATTCCATCTTCTAATAGCTACCGTGAAGTGTCACACAGCTTTTGAATGAAGCTGAAAAAAGATGGACACTGGCATTTTTATTAAAACATGAAATCACCACTTAAATCACGTTACATAAGACGTACTTCGCGGCATGCCCATTCAAGGGTGCAAAATGATACGTCTGGCGCGCAGTGCATTTGCTATGGTAATCTGGCCCGGTTGGGATTGCATTATTTATCATGATATACCTCTTTGGAAAAGTTGTAGAACTGAGCCACTCATTCATAATTTCCATTCATGTGTGTCTCAATGGCGATCTAATGAGCACCATGGGACAACGGTACAAAATTTCCGCAATAAATATTAGGATCGTGCCGCAGAGAAACTTTTCCTTGAGTGAAATTTCACCTAATTAAAACTATGAATCTGGCTTTTGCGTGTGTGTGACTCGCATTTTCTCACAATCATAACAGAAAGGTGAAGGAAGGGGGTTCGTCCTATGTAAGGCTGACATAGAAGCCTAGCTAATGGTCCAGCCGCACACAGTCGTACCGTGCACAATTAACATCTCTTTTCCGTAGCTCAAGTCATCGCAGCTACATGGGTTCGGGCGAATAAGCCAACATGCTAGGCCAACAAACAACACTGTATTGCTACGTTAGCAATAACCCGTATATGTTGCGTAGAAGGACTTCCGCTCTAGGCAGATAACGAAGGGCAGACGTTTGCACCTCAGTCGTTGACGTCCTTGGCTCATAGGGAGTTCCGAGGGTCGTCCTTCCTGCTGGGTCGCCGGTGCCAAAGAGAACGTCCGGCTGTCAGCAGGCTTGTTTTCTCCACTGCCCCGGTTTCCCTCTCTCTGATAAGAGTTCATTTCTTCGCTGAGAGAAGAGAAACCTGTTCCGTGAGCTGGAAAAGGTGGATCGCATGCCCCGGCCAGGGGTGCCCCGTCCCTTCGAAAGAGGCATCATTGACTCGTTTCTCGAAGGAACAAACATGTCCTCGTAACTAGTCTGTTGTGCTGTCGTAAAAGGGAAAGGGTGGCTGGGTGCTCGTGCTTCCCCACATCCTTCTCCTCCTTAAGAAGGCCCCCGAACGACAGAGACTAAAACATGAAAATAATTTGTTATTCATCATCGAGAAAGGCTAGGACGGTGGGTCCCAATCAGCACCTTCCTGCGGTTGGCCCTCTGCCTTGAGCGTCGCCGGTGCCCCCACTCGTCGCCACTGCATCCAAAGTAGCCACCACTGCTGCCATGCCCACTTGCATCTTGGCCAGTCATTGCCATCGCTGTCACCTCCACTGCTGTTACTGCCGCTGTGGATCCGGCGCCGGTAGCACTCTGGTCTGAACCGCGCCCTGTTGACCCCCACCATTCAGGTCGTTGGTGGCGACTGAGGGTGGCCATTTGATGACGGGTCTCATTCAGCGCTGGTCTCAGCACCAGGTCACAGCTTTCCCCCGGTCTGGCGGGCTAGGGAGTTTCATCTTTGGCATGCCGCGCCATGGCCTCGAGGTAGCAGAGGCCATAAGGGTGCCGGACAACCTTGGGTCGGCCAGGTAGGCTCGTCCTTGTGACAGTGGCTCCCAGTCAGCTAGCTCTCCTGGCTGGGCTGGCGGTCGGTCACCCAGGCGCCTCTTGCATAAGGGTCTGGTGGTGAGGGCGATGGCGTAGGTTGGAAGTGGCGTTGCTTGGTTGGGTGGGACCACGACCATGGAGGGTGTTGGGGTGAACCGGTGGAAGGGGGGGTCTTCTCTTTAAGCTGTTCCAGCGGCGCCTCTTTCCCTTTCGACAATCCATCTGCTCGGTAAAAGTCGACATGGAAAAAAAGAAAAGTTAACACTCGCACATGTGTTGCGCGTGAACCCTTGCACCTCACATTGAACATATCAAACGCGGCCTGCCGTGCAGAGTTGCCTCCGCCTGTTAAGCAGGAAGTAACGCGGTTCTGGGCTCTTCACTCGGTGTCGAGCCTTCTCACACACTGCCTGTGGCCTGGAGGGGGACTGGCCGTAGTTCTTGTGCTCCTTTCCTGACACACAGCGTTTCAAGTTACATACGTGCATCGGTCCGCCTCTCTGTTTGCCCTTCATGTTCGTGAGCCGATAAACGAGCAAGAAAACTTTCACTCGCACTCCGCACAGTCTGGACCATTTTGGTGCCAGTGAGGCTGCAAACTGTTTGCTAGCATCGCTGAGAACAGGATAGTGCTGCAGTATCAGATCGCCCACTTCGTAGTGTACTTTCCGATGCGTACGGTTGTACTGTGCCTTCTGCTGTGCCCTAGCAGTGCTAAGATTATGCCGGGCTTTGTGTGAAACTTCTGCTAGCTTCTCGCGCAGCTGCGTTGCGTATTCAGCACGTGCTGATGTCGCCACTGGCATTCCACTGCGATCCGCGAGGACGGTCTCTATCGGATTCGGCAGTTCTCTCCCCAGGTTCAAAGAAGGCGCATACCCATCGATCGGTTCATGGTCGATTGCAATGCATAACCGATCACTGTAAGATAGGTATCCCAGTCCCCATGTCTTTCAGAGAATGTAACAAGCATGTGCTTGATGTTGCGAGTGACTCGCTCCGGACTGAGCATGGTAGGTGGTTGTTTTCTTGTGCTTAATGCCCAACGCGGCGCACGTGTCAACGAACACCTTTGCTGTGAAATAAGACTCGTCTGTAATGAACAGCTCGGGCAACCCGAACTTGGTGAAAACCTCCATCAACTTCTCTAAGACCACTCGAGTCGTCAGCTTCATAAGGGGGAAAAGTTCTACCCATTTAGTGAAGTGATCTCTGATCACCAGCGAGAACTTGTTTCTGCTAGGAGTTGTGGGGCATGGGCCCATCACGTCACATGCCGCGATTGGCCAGGGAGTCTGGCTGTTAACCAATTGACAGCCCCTACGTGGTTCACGTTTTTGCCTTGAACTAACGTTTGCTCCGCTGTTTCCGTTAGCGCGAGTGCCTCTCTCTCGGTTTGTTCTGGGGTAGTCGTGATTTGCCTTGTGTCAGACTGAAGCATGCAATAGTGCGTCGGTCGCAGCATTGTTCTTACCCTTGCGGTAGTGAACGGTGAAGTCGTAACGCTGCACTAGCAATGCTCAACGCACCAGGCAGCCATTTGGTTCGTTCAAGCGCCTCAACCACGTGAGCGCCATGTGGTCAAACTCAATCACAAATGCAACTTCGTCGATGTAAAAGCCAAATTTACGCAGAGCAAAGACTATCGCAAGACACTTTTTTTTCGTTAAAACTCAATCACAAATGCAACTTCGTCGATGTAAAAGCCAAATTTACGCAGAGCAAAGACTATCGCAAGACACTTTTTTTTCGGTTACAGAGTAGCTCCTCTCTGCCGGCGTCAACTAATGGCTCGTGAAACCAATCAGTCGGAGGGCACCTCCATGCTCCTAAAACATAATTTCTCCTAAGCCCAGGTCGCTTGCATCTGTGTGAATCACGAACTCCCTTCCCTGTTCAAATCGGGTAGCTGCAGCTTAGTCGTGTTGGCCAGCAACTTCGTGAGGTGACGCAGTGTGGCCTCTTGCTCTTGGCTCCAAGCCCAAAGCTTGCCATTTCTCAAGAGCTTCGTCAAAGGCGCCTGCACTGCCGCGCAATCTGGAATTAATTGGCGATGAAAGTTTACCATCCCAAGAAAGTGCCTCAGCTCACCGATATTGTTTGGCGATGATAGCCGAGTATCGCTTCAAGCTTATCCTTATCCAGTAAAATGCGACCCTCCTCAAGCGTAAATCCTTATGTTATTCGGGTCGCCGCTATCTGAGCTTTGTTCGGGTTCAGAGTAATGCCCGCACACCTCAGCCTTTCTTATAATGTCTCTCAAGTGGCACAAGTGCTCCTTGAATGTTTTCTAGTAAAGCACTATGTTGTCTAGATATGCGCGTGCATGCTGCTACTTTGCATCTCCCAAAACGCGGTCCATTAGCCTCTGATATGTAGCGGGAGCTTCCACCAAGCGGAAGGACATTCTCCTGAATTGGAAAAGTCCTCTGTGGCATATAAATGGCGATTTCTCTTTGTCCCGCTCGTCCATCTCGACCTGAAAATATTTACGGCTAGCATCGGAGCGTAGTGAAGTACTTCGCCTCGCCTAGATTATATACTAACGGTGAAATGGGGGGAAGAGGATATACGTCCGTTTCCCAAATTACGCATTTGCTCTTGACCCAGTGTGCGGTCGCATTCGCGGGCTGTATGCCCCGGCACGCCATACTGATAGCAGGGGCCGCGGAAACTACGTCGGCTCGATTGTAAGTCGCCTCAATCTGGTGGTCTTCGCTCCTGGTTGCTCCACTCGTTAAGCCTCGTGTCGACCGCGCGCTCCTGCTGTGGAATGTCACGTGTGGGTGTGGCGTGAGCTATATGGAGTGCGTAAACGTAGAGGTCCAAAGTGCGGTCTGACAGCTCCCAACTGCGTGGTACGTGCTCATCAGTGAACGATGTTGACGCGTTACCCCTAAACGTTTCTGAAGCTACTGCGCCGCCATTCCACGTGCAGCGAGGCTTGATTGACTGCACTGTGGGCAAAGGTGGGCGATACACTCGCGCTGCGAGGATGTGTTTGTATGCGTTTCGTCTTGGTGTCAAGCTATTCTAGGTCTGCGAGCTTGCATCCCCCGAAGTGTGCCGCGAAAATCGGGTGCGCTTGTCCCGTAACGCACTAGACTTTTTTGGCATTGGTGGTGTGAGGGTTAGCGAGACAAAACATTTCGTCCATTGCCCATACATACTCCAGCAAGGATTCGTCCGAATGCTGGGAGCTCCAACTCCTTCCGCAAACGCCACTCATAATAGGTGGATAGCAAAATCGGGGCTCACGCAAAGGATTGTGGACTATGGCGCTAGTCTGCATCGACTTCGATTCGAAATGCCTTGCCGCGTGACGGGCATTCTTGCCGCTGCTGTTGCTTCCTGCGAGTTTAACCTAGCACCCCTGGAGGCCTTTTCTAACAAATTGCTGCAAAATACATTGGAATGCTATGCAGCTTAGATGAATAACAAATGCAGTCACTATGAGATAGCTTTAATAGTACATGCGGTCATTCATTCAAGCAGCACGCACGCACTTCCGGGCACATGCATACTGTTTTGCAGCAAGGGGTGTTTTCATGCATGTTTTCTGGCATACGTAGATTTTTCTATACATAACAGCATCATGACACATCCGTTCATTTGTTTTCATGTTGCTCACTCATAGAATAATTTTACTTGTGTGCTGTAAAAGTATCATCTCTGGTTCGATATAGTGAATTGCAACAGGATAAACTGTTTCTTATTTTTAAAATCAAATCTGCTTGCATTTTTGTGGCTTTTGTTTACGCCTCTCAACCTGCCTTTAAGTGTCGTTCACTCACACACACAATCAACTTGTTTCAATACATGCTCAACATACACTTTGTGGGGGTGCTACACCCCCTATAAAGTTGTTTGCATTACATGGTGCACATGTCTTTGCGCTGCGGGGCACGTGTCTACTGTGTGTGTTCACTTCAAGAGCCTGGCGTGCTCTCCATATTGAGACCCCACAACTTCCTTTAAGGATACGAGTCTGAGTGTACAACAGAGCCTATCGGCACTTGACGCTTACTAGCCTGACGTAATAAAAACGTCATACCATGCAACTCGTTTTTTTTTTTAAGAGACTTGGATCGTTTTACGTCTTGCGATATCTTTAACTGAGAAGTCTTTGCCCTGCCGCGGTGGTCTAGTGGCTAAGGTACTCGGCTGCTGACCCGCAGGTCGCGGGTTCGAATCCCGGCTGCGGCGGCTGCATTTCCAATGGAGGCAGAAATGTTGTAGGCCCGTGTGCTCAGATTTGGGTGCACGTTAAAGAACCCCAGGTGGTCTAAATTTCCGGAGCCCTCCACTACGGCGTCTCTCATAATCATATGGTGATTTTGGGACGTTAAACCCCACAAATCAATCAATTTTGTGCCATGGGCTTTCTAGGTGCTAAGCTGTTCCCATAAATTTGACAGACAGTAGGAGATACAGAATATGCTATGTAATTATATGGTATCGGCGTGCATGCTTGATCGGGCATAGTATGGATACTTATGTTGTCAATGTACGTTGACATTTGGAAGCATGTGTTCACATATGTGAGTGATTTTGAGGTGGCCCCAATTTGTGATCAAATATAATAAATAGAGAGGATTCTGCAAAACATTACTGCGTGTTTCAAAGTATATAAACGTGCAGGAAATCCACCTCTTACCATTCCTCGTGTTCACCCGTTTCCACTTCTCGCTTCGTTCTCTGAAATGTGCGAAATACTGTCTATTCTTTCACAAAAAGAGTTCAAGAGCACGATCGCTGGACAAACGGCAACAAGTGCGTCGCAGGATTGCACGTTTCCTCCCCGACTATACCACGCCGCAGGCACCTTGAAGCGGCGAAGGGATGGGTCTCAAACCGTAGGTGCCCATAGCAGACGACGCGCCGTTTTGCTATCCACCTATTAGCCGGAAGAAATTTGCTGCGGAAGCTGTCGAGGAACCCCTCTGCCCATGCGGGCGCGATGTCCGTTTAGTGGGAACCATCGAGCCGCCTGCTCCATGAGCTACCGGGACCAGGCACTTGAAAAAGCAGCGTCAGAAAGCCTCGTTGCCTGCCGATAGTGGAGCAACCGGTGGAGATGCTCGTTGGCGCTCTTGCAGTCGTAGTAGCCAGTGTAGGTGGGGATGTCCATCTTGACGCATGGTCGCACATTCGACGCAGGGCTCGCGCTGTTCTGAAGGGAGCTCGCCAGACTTTGCATAACTGACAGCGCATTCTGCAAGAGTACCACGCTCGAGGGCAAACTGTGGCCTGAAGACTCGCCTACAGTTGCAGCACCTCTTTGTTCGCGTTGTGAGATGAAGGTGCGCCCGGCATGGCACTCTCCGTCGTAGGCCTAGTCTCTGCTAACGGGGTCTCTGCAACCTCCTCCTGGTCGTCCCGCATGAAACGACCAAAATCTACGCTGTCAGAAAGTCTGAACAATGCCCCCCCCCCCTCGCATTAGCCAAAGGATCGCCACTCTGAAACGCGACATCAAACAACTTGGACAAATCTTGTGATTCCGTGTCCTCTGTTTGGAAGAGCGTCGGTGGTCGCTTGTGTCCACAAAACTAGCCACGTTGCCAAATTCGTTACGTTGGGGCCTGTCCTATGTACGGCTGACACAGAAGCATAGCTAATGGTCCAGTCGCACACGGCAATACCGTGCACGATTAACGTCCCCTTTCCGTAGCTCGAGTCATGGCAGCTACATGGGTTCAGGTGATTAAGTCAACAGGCTAGGTCAACAAACAACACTTTATTGCTACGTTAGCAATAACGTATAAATGTAACGCAGACGGATTTCCGCTCTAGGCAGATAATAAAGGGTAGACGCTTAAACCTCGGTCATTGACGTCCTTGGCTCTCAAGGAGTTCCGTGGGTCGTCCCTCCTGCTGGGTCCCCAGTGCCAAAGAGAGCATCCGACCGTCGGCACATTCGTTTTGTCCATTTCCCGGTTTTCCTCTCCCTGGTGAGAGTTCGTTCCTTCGCTGAGGGAGGGGAAACTCGTTCCGTTAACCAGCGAATGGAAATCGCGCGCGCGGGCCGCAAGGTGCTCCATTTTTTCGCAAGAGGCTTTATTGACTCGTTTCTTAAAGGGACAGAGATGTCCTCGCAACTAGAATGTCGCGCTGCCGTAAAAGGGAAAGGGTGGCTGGGTGCACGTGTTCCCCCACAAAAGTTGCGGTTGGATGCAGCTGTAAGTATGCTGTGCCACTTCCTACAAAGCGGGGTATCTGATTGCGCTGAGCTTCGTAAAGCTGTGTGTGCTAAAGAAAAATGCAAATTTGCGCATGCTTGTCGTGTCAACCGCAACCAGTCTTTTGATGTAAACCTACAATGAATGAAGTGGCGTGGTTGTGTACATCTTTTTCAGCAAAAATAACTCTCTTTGCCGCCAGCACGCGTTAATACCCATTTGATGCTTCAATTCGACACGGAATGAGTCATTACCTTTTACAAAAGCAGCACATTCGGCCCCCTTGGTATTCATGTATAGTGCCATATTAAACGACGCTTGCAGTCAGGCATCATGAGAAACATAAATATTTTCTGGAGCAGTTATTTAGCGCTTTGTACAGTCAGTTAAGAAGCAGTAGCAGAATTTTATTCTTTCCTGGAGGAGTAACGTACAACAAGAATAAAAAAAAAAGGTGACGGGAAAGCGTTCGCGAGCTGCGCATGAGAGGACTGGCGGAGCAATTGAACCACGTATGTCACAGGGATGCGACACATGGTGGCATCTTGGTATGTCCTTGCGCCCAATACAGCGACACTGTAACTAGCTTCAATCCTAGACAAGTTGAGTCCTAAGCTTTAAATTGTCTCTTGCCAAAATGGCATCTCGGTGGCTGCTCTCATGCGCTCTCGCAAAAATCGAACATTCTTACTGTTCACATGTCACCCTCGGAGCAACGACGAATTGGTACCGCCTCGCTGTCATCGTCGTCTGCACACGTCCGCTTGACGATCCACTCGTCCGCATTGCCGGTGTCTCGGTCCTTCTCTCAGTTTTCAGCCTCGCTAGGCCCCGCTCTCCAAGGACTCCCCCGCTGACACGTTCTCTCGGCTGACTGATATGTGCTGCTTCCTTCTTAATGCGATGTGGCGAAGCTGCTAGTCCACCAGGAACTGCTAGGCAGGATGCGGCAAGTCCGGGCAGCCTCGCTCGGGACCATCTCAGAGATCGGTGGCCACTTTCCGAGCTATTCGTGCCGACATCTTCAGAACAGGGGGGTCATGCTGCTCTCGTTGTGGTAGAGATGCTCATTTTCCATGTCTTTGCAGCTCAGCGTCCCAACACACAGCGCCAGCTCATCCTCTGGGATAATTCCTCCTGGCCCGGGTCGCTTTCTCCTACCAATCTCTTGTGGCTGGTGCGCGTGCACTCGGGTGACTCTCCTCTTCTCGTGCACCGTCGCCGCGATCCACGTTCGGCACGCACCTCGTGCCTCTTTTTTGCTCATGACAAAATGCATACGAGGTACCCCGCTTAAAAGACATCTTATCTAAAAAAAAGACAAAGAAAAGACAAGAATTGCTGCCCACAGTATGCCTCTTATAAAGGAGTTTAACTGCACATACCATATTTTCTCGCATAATGAACCCACATTTTTTTTTTGGGGGGGGGGGGGGGGTTGATGCCATTTGGGGTGGAGGGTACAGCGAAAACATTGCGTGACGGCTTTGCTTGTTCCAGCCCGTAAAATGCACGACGAATCTTTTTTGTAGCCTGAAGCTCTTTTTGTTTCCTCCCGTAACAAAAGCGCACGGATCGACGCCGAAGTGTCGTCCAGCTGTCAGCTCAAATGCTCCAGCGCATGCTGTTTGTAACGAGCCCAATGCTCCAGCGCATGCTGTTTGTAACGGGCCGTGTAGCTAGCGTACCGGCCGAATGCACCCTGTGCAGCAGGTGTCCCAACTAAGTTAGCAAGGATAAACCCGACAACAAAAACACGTCGGATGGCAGCACACAAACTTTGCGGGTGCGCAGCGCGCCATCGGCACAATGGGTGCAGTTGTGCTTTGCATGGCCTCCGAGATGGCAAGCGTACGGCGGGTTTCTACGCTGCGCGCACGCCATTTTGGAGGCCACGTGCTTTGTTTTTGTGCTGCTGTGCTTGTGTGGAGCTATCAGCAGAGTTTTCTCCTGCATTTAACACATGGTGCTTGACTTCCACATTTTGATTGCCATCGATCGTGCTCGCGCTACTGAACTCGCAACTCTGTAGCATGGTTGCAAAACTATGTTTTGACTTTCATTGCATAGTTATATTGTGATATAATGGCTTGATTTAACGCTTTGATAGTCACTGGCACTGCCTATCATATCGAAAAAAATGAACAGATACAATAATTTTTTTTTTCAAAGACCAAGGATGGGAGTGGGTTCATTATGCGAGTAAATACGGTACATCCCCTGGTTTTGCGATGACTTGCATTTTATGACGAATCTGCTTGGCTCCTGCAAAATTTCTATAGAAATGTATTAAAAACCTTGGTTATACGACGCAATCTTACGCCGATCCCACATCTTACGATAACATTCCGATTCCACCAGAAAGAAAAAGTCGCTGATACTTCAATTGAACGCCGACCAAATATTTATGGGTGCGAAATGTGAACTTGAGTTTTCCTAGGTTGGACGATTAGAAAACAAGAGTGAGACAGTGTGTCTTCTTAGAATGAAAATTTTATTCTCCTGGTTTTTATGCACTTCTTCATACGCCTTGTTCCCGTGCATTTTCAGGGTTATTACCTATCCACAAAGAGTAGCTTGAGCAGGCCGAAAAACTTATCTCTGAGATTCTCATAGTTTCATCATTTCAGTTCGGGAAAATTTTTCTGATCGACATGCAGCTGATCTATTGCTTTTTTGACACTCGCAGTCACAGGGCTTGAGCACGTAAAAGGTTGTGATGCAGCTATTTTCACTGTGAAGAATACAGTTGACGTCCGATTTTTTGGACGCCTGAAGTTCCGAACGTGCTTGATTTCCCGGACTTATCTGTGGCACCATTAAGTTCCCTATAGAGTCAATATATTAAAAAATGCAGTTGATCCCCTTTTTAGAAATTGGTATAGCATGAAAATGAAACATGTCCTGACAGGGGTAGTTGGGCATTCATTATGCACTGTTTCGCCACAAGCGTGAAGGAATGAATGCTGCAGTAACATTTGCAAAGTCACGTGAAGAACGGCAAGCAGCCCTAAATTGTAGTGCATATCTGAAGCAGAAAGCATGCACGAAAGGAGCATACACAAGACGAGTGCGAACAAACAACTGTCACAGCTCAACATTCAAAGCATGTTGCTCAAACAAAAAGAAAGACGTACGAAATGAACCCACAAGCACGCCTGGACGAGCGCAAGCAATGGTCACAATTCTTACTTCTTCGTGTGTGAGTAGTGCACTCCTTTTGTAAACGCAACCGTACAAGAAGTACAGAGCACCCAAATCCCAAGATAAGTGCGTGCGTGAGCAAGCCATCACGCTAGATAACATCTACAGTCGAACACCGTTATATCCAACCCACATGTATAGAATTTTTGGGTATATCGAACGCGCAAGTTATTTCCTTGAAATTCCTTTGTAAAAGTATAGAAATTCACATGTTTATATCGAACGGTATTTTTACTCGCTATTGGATATATCGAGTAGTCGCGCGAGCTGGAAGGTGCGCCTAAACACTCCCCCGCGATCTTCGTGCGCAAATTGGAAGGGCGCGTTTTGGCTCTCGCAGCGCGCAGCGACCTCCGTGCGGCACCATTCCTCTGCCATAGCTCGAAACGCTCGAAAAAAGGTAAGGGCGACAGGGCTCACACTGCACAATCTCTAACTTGCGGAACGGCTTTCTTTTTTCGTTTCTCTTTCTCTCATGTGTTCTCCGCATACCCGTCAGCTTGGAGAGCACATACGAAGGAGCCGACCACTGATCTACAGTGGAGCCGACGTCCTCCTCCTTTCACCTTTTCTTTTATTTCTTGTTACTGTTTTGCGAGTTTTGATCAGCCAATCACAGCTCGCGCCTTTTGCTATTGCCCTCGCGGGTGGCCATCGCCTCGCGAGCCCAATGTTGCTTCCGCTCTCGCGTCGCCTAGGTACCACCACATGTGCAGCATTTTTTTTTTAGCGTGCGTGGTGTGCTGTGGACTCCTTGACTTGTCGACTTCTCGTGTAGCTATAGTCAGCATCAAGAAGCGCAAGACCCTTGATTTAGCGACGAAATAGAAGGCTATTCAGCGTGTTGAAGTGGGCGAGAAATGCTCGATCGTTGCGAACGACTTCGAAGTATCACAGAGAACCCTGAGTCATCATCATTATCAGCCTGACTACGTCTACTGCAGGACAAAGGCCTCTCCCATGTTCCGTCAGTTAACAAGGTCCTGTGCTTGCTGCTGCCAATTTATACCCGCAAACTTCTTAATCTCATCTGCCCACCTAACCTTCTGTCTCCCCCTAACCCGCTTGCCTTCTCTGGGAATCCAGTTAGTTACCCTTAATGACCAGCGGTTATCCTGTCTACGCGCTACATGCCCGGCCCATTTCCATTTCTTCTTCTTGATTTCAACTATGATATTCTTAACCCCCGTTTGTTCCCTAATTCACTCTGCTCTCTTCTTGTCTCTTAAGGTTACACCTACCATTTTTCTTTCCATTGCATTGCTCGCTGCGTTGTCCTCAATTTAAGCTCAACCCTCTTTGTAAGTCTCCAGGTTTCTGCTCCGTAGCTAAGTACTGGCAAGATACACCTGTTATATACCTTCCTCTTGAGGGATAGTGGCAATCTACCTGTCATAATTTGAGAGTGCTTGCCAAATGTGCTCTATCCCATTCTTATTCTTCTAGTTACTTCAATCTCATGTTTCGGCTCTGCGGTTATTACCTGCCCTAAGTAGACATAGTCTTCTACAACTTGAAGTGCGCTATTACCTATCTCGAAGCATCCTGAGTACCTTGTTGGAAAACAAGGCAGATATCAAGGCAAAGGCAGTGGAGAAACAAATGTCTGGAGCCTATGCACGCTTCTGCCCAAGGGAATGTAGAAAAGGCACCCTTATTCCTGGTTTTTAGAAGTGCCCGCAAAGAACATTCCGGAGGATGGCCCGATGCTGATCGCCAAGGCCAATTGGTTTGCCGCTGCACTCGGTGAAACAACTTCGCCGACAATAGGGGGTGGCTTCACTGATTTTAAGCAGCGCTGCAGCATCGTTTGCAAAACCAATTCGGACGAAAGCGGAACTGTCAGCAGCCAGGACATCCAGCAGTGGACGACGAAGGAGTGGCCAGAAATCCCCGTCAAGTTTTCTCCCGCGGAGATCTTCAATGTCTGAGGAGAGGTGAAGATGGACACAGTGGTCAACTGCTTCCGCAAGGCAGGCTTCGATATGGCGGAACTTGCGGAAACCGGTGAAGACAACGACGACGAGCGCATTGACGACGTGTTTCATGAGTTGCCCTGCTTCCTGGAAGCAGTTCCACACGAAGTGTTTGCAGACGACTTCGTGGAAGCGGACTGCTATGTCCAGGCCGACAGCTCATGTGACGAGAAGGGGAGGATCGTACGGACGAGGCGCTGGCTACACTCACGTGCTCTGTCGCTGAAGTGGCGGCAGTGTTCGGCATCATTCCCCGTTGTATCGGCCGCATGGAGGGAACCTGGCTGTTGCTCCTGGACAGCCTTGATAAGATTGAGACTAGTGTCTTCAACATTTCAAAAACGAAGAAGCAAGCCAAGATTAACAATTTTATTCATGCAAATAAATCATTCTGTTGCGGCGTGTGTGCGGAATTAGTTGTCATTCTTGAAAGCACCTTTTGGAAGTGATGATCTGCTACAGGTAAGCTCTCGGGGCCTCTCTTTTTTTATATCAAGTATATCAAAGTTTTCATATATCAAACTGTTCTGTGATCCCCTTCGAGTTCGATATATCCGTGTTCAACTGTATATGCATTACATTAATGCGCAGGGTGGCGTGGCTCGACGACCTTTAAAACGCGTGCTTGTCATGCCATCTCGTTACATTGGATAAAAAGCGCTAAAGTGCCGAGCTCTGAGGACCTGCAGCGGTGCATAGTGCATATAAATGGCTCATCGTTAATGTGGTCGAGAAAGGTCGCTCAGTGGTTAGCGCCGCGCTGATGAGGGCAAGATTGCTGGTTCGATGCCCCCCTGAGGAACTGTTTCTTTTCGTTTTTCTTTGTAGTCTGTTTATTGAATGTTTTACCACCTCATATTTCGTCACGGAGCCGTGGTGGACCCCTGCATAAAACACTGTCGTGTTAACCAGACGTTTAGAGCTTTTGCCATCTGATAATCGGACTTTTTATCGCTAACCGCAGACTTGAAGTCACTATCGGCACCGTCATTTTGGTTGTCATACCCTTGAACCCACAGCACCGCGGCTGCCATACCCTCCAAATCATCTCGAAACCGTAAATGCCGCAATCTAGCGCATGCCAATCTATTGCCAGCTCTAGCTTAGTTGAACCACAGCCGCATCATAGTCAGCATGCTGCTGGGCAGCCTGTCCTCTGACAGTGGAAAGAGCTATGCTGTTGACCTATGGTCTGCCGCTGTCTGCGTGCTTGGACACTTGTGGAAGGCGACTTCATACTGGATGCTGAGACGGCTGTCTCGCCCAGAGTGGACAACGTGTGCGACGAACTTCCACCCGGGGATGTTACCTTCGACAATCAGCACGCTGCCAGGATAATCTTTGAAGGCTTTGCTGATGCTGATAAATACCTCGAGCTGTGTGCAAAATTGACCGATAACTACATTAGTCGTCAAGTTACAAAGGGTTCCGAAGACTCGGACACAGAGATCGAAAAGGCAGCGCCGACACTGTAATCGGTGTTCAGCGACAGCATGACATTAGCTTAAATTAAGGTCAACATCATCGCGAGCAAGTAGAACGCCATACAAAGGAAAAGAGGCTTTTTTGTGTGTGTGTGTCTTAAGTTTTTACAAATGCGGTGTTGCCGATGATATTGAATTTTCTTTTCTATCGTTCATTTTTTTTTGTGCGTGTATATATAATCGGCTTTTTTCAGAGCACCTAAATGGTGCATTTGCTGAATTGCAATCAGAATACTGTACTGCTGCCGCAAGCCTCTCTGTCAGCGAAAAATACCTACTAAAAGGTCTGTTTTCGCTTGCATTCATTTTTCTGGACTGCCCGATTTTCCAGGGACGTTAAATCCCACATATCAATGCCCGATTTTCTAGATGTTTTCGCGGTCCCTTAAGGTTCCGGAAATCTGACCGTAGACCATATCTCTTGTTCGATGTAAACATTCATAATGCCAGCGGGGCAACTCCAGTGGCACTTTATGTGGCAAAAATCACAAAACTTAGTTGTACGAAGGCATCTTATGAAAACTCCTGCTCTGTTGCCATTATGTGATGGCGATGACACTGTTCGACTCTTCTACTGGCGAGGATATTGCAAACACAGTTTCGTTTTCACTTTCACATGCAGGCAGTTTTCGAACTCTGATTATTGGGAGCCCATTGGATTTGATTTGTTAAATTCAAAATAAAGATTTGCTCGCGCTTCCTTTAACTAAGTAAGGCTGCCAGTAGCTGCCATTTTCAGAGATAACTTTATCTACCTTCCTTGGAGAAGCAGAAGGTCATCCAGGGGGCTTATTCAAGCGGTTTGTACCCATTTTTTCGGCTAGGCTGAGTGTCGCTGCCTTTGGACAGTTTTCAGATAAGCGTAGCCTTGAATTAGTGTATTTTGATCTCTCTCCCTTTGTCCATGTATCTGCCCCCCTCCCCCCCTGCCACTGCTGCTGATGTGGATTCGCATCACATAACCTTGTGGGGTGCATGAGAAGTCTGTCTTTTAATACTTTCGCTGCGCTAATCTTTTTTCGGAACTTGTTTTAAAAGCGGAGTGACCGCTGATCGGCTACCGGGCATATCTTCGAAATGCACTGTGACCCATCGTAGGGTTACCAATGGGTCATGGCATCTGACACCAGAAAAAAATTTCTTCTAATTATTTATAATCTCTTGCAACATGAATCATACCTCTGCATTCATGTTTGATGCAGTTATCGCATCAGCTAGCAAGTGCATACTTGTATCATCGCAGCTACATAGGAGGAGCACAGGCTGTTGAATGATATGTGGGGTTTAAGGTCCCAAAACCACCATATGATTATGAGAGACACCGTAGCAGGGGAATCCGGAAATTTCGACCACCTGAGATACTTTAATGTGAACCCAAATCTGAGCACACGGGCCTGCAGCATTTCGCCTCTATCGAGAATATAGCCGCTTCAGCCGGGATTCGATCCCGTGACCTGCGGGTCAGCAGCCGAGTACCTTAGCCACTAGACCATTGCGGTGTGCCACAGGCTGTTACCAACTGGTGGACCATGCCACAGTGAACAGGTTAATTTTTCGACGTGATAAAGCAATTATGCTGCCAGAAATCAAATAGTTGGACAAGAACATGCTGACAAGCTAAAACTGTGCTCTGTTTATCTACAACTACTACTATCGGAAGCATAACAAAACTGGCAGACGAGACATGTGAAATGCACCATGCTTTTAAATGACTTCGTATCACACGCCTTCTTCTCTAACAAGTATAGTTTTTTTTATTATAGTTATTGCCTGCACTTGTGGCCATTTCGCCATCACACCAGTTGTGATTCTGCTTGGGTGCTGGTACACTTTATC
This sequence comes from Rhipicephalus annulatus, assembly GCA_013436015.1. Lineage (NCBI taxonomy): Eukaryota > Metazoa > Arthropoda > Arachnida > Ixodida > Ixodidae > Rhipicephalus > Rhipicephalus annulatus. The sequence continues at coordinate 708,049 of WOVY01000950.1, read as the reverse complement.
ATCTGCACCAAGGAGAAACAATATCATCGCTAGGGCCAAGAATTCTCGGGTAACATCAACATCTCTCATTCCCATCTCATGGAACAGGGCATAAGGTACAGCGCCTGTGGCCAGTGAAATTTCGAGATATTAAGTTGGCGCTTTCAAAGCTTCATGACAGAAAGGTCTGCCGGATAAGTGTTCTTTGGGGCAGCAGTGTGCCTCTCGAGTTCGTTGGACAGCACATTCCTTCTTGACCTGTGAATTTTGTGACCATAACTGAGGTAGCATTATGACAACTGCACTTTTTCACCAACAACCTGGGGCTGTGGATAGGCTATCCACGTTCATTAGAGATATGTAGTTACCTGAACATGTGTGCTCATCATGATGCTTCTTGAATACTCGTCAAAAAGCAAACTAACAATGATTTTACCAAAATGGGCACACTTCCGGCATATGACCAGTGGCGTCTGCTCACACCCAACTGAATGTAACAATGCCGTGCTTCCAGATGTGCAACCAGTGTGGCTTAAAAGGACACTAAAAGGAAATATTAGTCAATGCTTATCGCTGAAATAGCGTTCCAGAAATCTTGTAGTGCTACGTTCGTGCCAAGAAAGCGCATATTTTGAAACGACATCGCGTTTTAGTGGTTTGCATTTCGTTAGGACACTTTAAAATACCCGCCTCATAGTGGAAACTTTCACGTCCCTGTTGCCGTGCACAACTTTGCCCAGCTTTATGCATGGGCGCCAATACTAGTCGCAGCAGAGCAAAAGTTGCGGGAGCCACAGCAGCAACAACCGCCATTGAACAACTTCCTGCTATGGCCTCTGAGATGGCAGGCGTGCTTGGTTCAACTGAGCCCTGCTAAATGGCCTGTCCAGTTTAACAGATGCCTGTCCAGTTTAACAAGGCGAAAATTGAACTTTTGAATCACTCGCGCCATTCCCCGTAGTGACGTCTGGCTGTTCTGTCTTTTTTTTTTTTCATGAATCAAACAAACAAACCAACAGCATTTTATTATGTCTTTTGATGCATGGAATATTCTTTATTTAGTGCACCTAGTTGATTACTAGTGATTATTTGTAAATGGTAACTTTGACGTTATTGGGATCATTTTGCGAATCTTTTAATCGTGGCACATGTGTTCCCCTGCATTTACCTTAATTTCTCGGTAAGTAGTGCACTGCTGTTGATAATATAGTCATTTTAGGGGTTGTCATACATTAAACTTTCACTTCGACATAATTCTTATTTTCCTTTAGTGTCCCTTTAACAGAACGAAAACCAAAAATGAAAAATGAGAAAAAAAGTATGCACCGTCTAGGTGGTATAGTGGCTAAGGTATTCGGCTGCTGACCCGCTGGTTGCAGGATCCAATCTTGGTTGTGGCGGCTGCTTTTTCAATGGAAGCGAAAATGCTGTAGGTTTATGTGCTCAGATTTGGGTGCACGTTACACAACACCAGGTGGTTGGAATTTTCCCGAGACCTTCACTACAGCGTCTATTATAATCATATGGTGGTTTTGGGACATTAAACCCCACATATCAATCAATATTTTTGACCGAACCAATCGAACCCAAATTTTGTCCATAATTTGTGTTATGTGAGTCGGTTCAAGGGTGTTCACAAACAACTGGCAAAATTTCAGCGTATTTGGTCGAGAATTTATTACGATAATTTTTCTAAATATGCGGGTGGCCCGAGAGTGACAACAGTGGCCCACTCACGAGCTGTGCCATAACAAGCCAATGGCTTTGCAAGTGTCTGTATTCAACGAATGGTATTATTTCGTGGTCAGCTGTGCATACAGTGGAGCTCTTAGAGCTAATTTCACTTCTGCAGGGATAATTGGAACGATTTGCAGTGGTAGCAACTTCAGGGGACAGCTCCATTCCATGAAGCACATGTCACACACGTGATTCCAACAGGGGTGTCGCCAGCGGTGGGCGGTGTTTACAGCTGGAGACTTCTAAGGCTCATATTGCAATGAAATGTTTTTTTAGAGTTCATTTTTAATACATGCACAGGCTCCATAGACTTTCTACTGCTATATTTTGCTGAAAACCATAATTTGGTGGGCTACCATGTCACGGCCATTTAAAGGACTTCTGACAGGGAAAGTTTTGTTTGCGCTTTGTTACTATGATTCATAGCTTTGCCGAAGTTGAATCGTAAATCTAATGCATCGTATAATTTATGGTAGCATCATTCATTCAGAATGATTTTCCATCAATTTGAAACGCCCACTAAATGTCATAAGAAACTAGCACCCCACAGCAGGCCCTTAGACTGCGTTCGCTCAAGCGCCCCTCCGCAGCTCTCTAGTGGCTAAAGTACTCGGCTGATGACTCGCAGGTCGCGGGATCAAATCCCAGCTGCGGCGGCTGCATTTCCGATGAAGGCGGAAATGTTGTAGGCCCGTGTGCTCAGATTTGGGTGCACGTTAAAGAACCCCAGGTGGTCGAAATTTCCGGAGCTCTCTACTACGGCGTGTCTCATGATCATCTGGTGGATTTGGGACATTAAACCCCACATATCAATCTATCATTACGTTTGCTCAAGCTTTGTGACGCTAAACGCGCTGTTTTCAAATGAGGGGACCCATGGGTGGTGAAGAATGAAATAATGTAGATGCTTTGAAGGTGTCTCCCTGAGAAAAAAGTATTTTTGGCATAAGCAGCTAAAGATACCTTGAGAGTAGACCGGCAACAGAGGGAGAGGGGTGGCAAACAATAGTCCTCACTTAGTGCCAGTTTGTGCATTGTGCGCACCTTGCAAATGTTCTCTGATGCCAACAACACTTGCTTGACCTCTGCAACATCATGAGGGAGCCCCCTGTCTACATCGAACCACAGAAAGTTTGCATTGTACCTGAATACTCGGACGCTTACTTTAAAACCACATTTAAGTGTCTTACAGGCAAAGGTTCTCACTAATAGTTGGTCAAAAGCCCCGCTGAGGTGGTCTAGTGGCTAAAGTACTTGGCTGCTGACCCGCAGGTCGCGAGATCGAATCTCGGCGGCGGCAGTGGCTGCATTTCTGATGGAGCTGGAAATGCTGAAGGCCCGTGTGCTCAGATTTGGGTGCACATTAAAGAACACCAGGTGGCCAAAATTTCCGGAGCCCTCCACTACGGCGTCTCTCATAATCATTTGGCACGTTAAACCCCACACATCAGTCAATTAATAATTGGTCAAAAGTGCCCCCCCCCCCCCCACCCCATATGTAGGACTCTCAAATAACACAAGCATCTTGAGTTTCCACATTTGGTGTCAAGGGTCCTTGAACCCCTTGTGTGACAGCGGGATACTTAGGTTCCACGTTTCTGTCCAGAGAAAAATTTTTTTCTCCCATATCACCCATTGCAATTAGCACATATTACGTCACTCATATTTTACCCAAGTCTTTGTAATCTGGAGGAAAATTCTTTTGAAGGGTGGATGTAGGCTTAAAATTGCATTAAATTTTGGTCTGTCTTTTTATGATAGCTTCTGAATTTTTCTTGTCTTGAAATAGAACCTACTAATCAAAATTACCGGATGATTTTCTCTGTTCCTGGTTTTCGAGAGAGGTGATGTTAGCTTCCAGTCATCTAGTGTTTTTGTAAATTTGTATAACGTGAGCAATAAATGCATCAAAACAAATTCATCAAAAGGTTTTGCTCTGGCTTGCCAGTTCTACCTACCCTTGGCTTGCCAGAATCTGGCCAAGCAAATTTGTTCTGGGAGGTATTGGGAAGGATTCGGGCTACTAGATGCCACAAAGAGACTACGTGCGCTCACCGCCATCTTTGTCAGGAGTGCTTAGGGACTGCACCCTCCGTCGCTATAACGCCCGGCATTATCTTCTAAAATCTATTGCATTTGCGAAATGTTGCGATTACAAGTGGCAGCAAAAGTTCTGCGGCATGTCTCAAGACGATGCAAAATGATCAGAACGTGTGTGGAACTTGGGATGCGATAGGCTCAAGCAGCTGTTGCTTTCAAGGAAACTATCACTTTCATGAGATTTCGCATAGTGTTGTACTACGATTCTTGCATGCTCCATACCTGCCAACTCTTCCGATTTTCCCGTAAAATGTACGAATTTTTACGGTGCTTACGATATTACGAATATTGCCTGAAATATTACAAAAAATATTTCATTTCCAGACAAAAAAAAGATATTCGTAAAATAGCACCTCCGCAATTGGCATGGTGCATTGCCGTAGCTAGTCGCGGAGGCCAAAAAAATAATGTGCTATATTCCGCCACCAGGAGAGAACAATATGTATTGGTGTTATCATTATCACATACCTGTCAATTGTCTCCCACATTGTCCGGGAGACTCCCGGATTTCGACAGTTTCTTCGGTTTGTACAGTTGTCATGAAAATCTCCCGGAAATCGAAATTTGTGTGCGAAGTCTGGCCGCATTAACAAAATGCAGGTCAGTCCGTTACAGGCTTTTTGCGAGCTCACCGCATTTTTTTGTAAACGAATTTGAGAGGCGTTCATCTAAACATACAGTAGAGTATCAGTGATGCAAAACCGCAGCAGATATGAATTCGTGAAATTCCCCAGCCAAATTCATGTGTCCATTGAGCAAAATGTGTCCATTGAGCAAATCTGAATGTTCCGAACACATTTTCTAATTGCAGCGTGTGATATGAACTTTAGTACCGAAACCGTTGAATAAAGGCTTATTGAGAGCAGCGTGCTCGAAGCTTCGAAAGTACGCGTGCGCCCAGCACATGCACTGTCTTCTACAGTGCGTGTGGTTGTCGTTGCCACAATCATTGTGAATGAAACCACAGTCTTTCTACACGGTCATGTGTGGTGACGACATTACTGACAGAGCTCCGAAAGTGTGTGCGCGCTGCCAACGCTCGACCAGTCAAAGCAACACTGCTTTCCGCAAATTCTAGGGACAAAACCAGCACAGCAGTTGTGATAATAGCATAAATTGACTTAAGTGTTGAAGGCACGTGTATTGAAAACAAAACCACCGTTTGCTGCAATCGTTGCGCACAAAACTGTGGTCGTGGCGTACCGATAGTGATCTATGAACTCCGAGGGCACGTGGTTGACGCAGCGGTAGATTAAATGCGGTAAAGACATAAAAAAGGCTAGAAGTGTTTTGGCGTTCCTGTCAGAAAATCTAGTAGCGAGGAACGCCAAAGCTTCGACCCGCGCTTTCGCGGCAGCCAGCTGTGCCGTTCCGTTCGTTCACATCTGAAGACATCATCGTTCACATCTGAAGACATCAAGTGAAAATCAATTTTTTCACTACTTGTGTTGATGACGTGAAATTTCGGGATCATTTTTGCTCCCCTTTGAGACTCACGTTAGTGAGAAGCCCTAGCCTCGTATGTTTGGCCACTCCAAGCCATTACGAGACCGCAACACCAATGTTTGCGCTTGCGTTTGAGACCCCCCCCCCCCCTCTCTCTTTCCTCACCTCATGTTTTTTGCTGTTTTTTTTTTGTTTTTTTCTTTTGGTGCCGAAAATCGGGGAAAGAAATCAGTGCGTTGATTTGACTAATGGCGGCAAAACATGATTATGCTTGTCGCTATAGGAAAATCTATCGCAGCTACAAATTTTTAAAAAGTTGGTGACCATGCCCCCCACCCCACCTTCTTTCCCGCTCGGGGGATTTAACGAATTTATCTCTTGCTAGGTTGGCAGGTTTGCATGCTCTGTGCTGCGTTCAGCCTGTTAAACCGTTGGGGGTGTGACAGTTTTCTTCACCAATTGAGCAAGATGCACGTGATCTTACTAATGTATGTGATCATATCCCAAATGCATATACTTTAGAATATCACTTCCACTCATCAGCAAGCCTAGCCCCACATTACCAACCAATAGTGCAGAAAGAACCAACACTCAGGCATCATAAAGTTTGGCTTGCTGTCATGGCGATAGCGTTTTTTACGTTTACGCTAGTTGTTCCAGTGTTCAAGTTTGTAATCTTCAGGTTGTTTTGGAACACCTGTTTTGTTCGGTACTTAAACACACAGGAATGCGACCTCTTCTGAGGAACTGGAACTAGCTGGCTGCCAACAAGTTGCCAGCAGCTTGAAAGTGACGCCACTATGTTTTTGAAAAATGTATGGTTTTTGCCCTTACACCTCAGTATGGGCTGTATGAGCCTGAATTTTTATTGTATCCGGATCATACGTTTTCTGGTGTGGTACGTTTATTTGTGATGTTTTCTTCTTTTTAATTCCTTTTTCTGGAAACGTATGAATGAAGTTCTACTGTACTTTTTCTCCACAGCCGGTCGCAAGTGAAAGACTGATAATGTGGCTCTGTTGTTTTGCATAGCCTGACTGAGAACTGTTGTGACCTTGACTATGAAGTCTCCGATTGTGGTGTGTGCCATGAAACACGGAGTGAGTAGCTAGGTGCAAATTGAAGATGCAAGTGATAAACATCACGCACACCACAACCTCCCACAATCTGAATTGGTTGTTACCACTCAGCATTTTGCTTTTACATTTTGAAAGCTCAAAGTTTAAGCTTTAACTAGCAAATACTAACACCTGTGTCATTCAAGTAAATAGCATAATCCATGGCCTCCGCAAGTGCTAATCCTCGGCCAGAGCTAATCGTGGAGGCCATGGTTTTGCCTTAGGTTCTACTCTACGAAAGTAGACATGCACGTATCCCAATTTTCAGTACATACAAATGGAAAACGGCAATCAACAGAACTGCAGGAGTGTGGTTAATTGGGCTAGTTGGTACATGATTAAGACTTGAACAAATAGGGCTGAACATGAGACGGTGAGTGAACGACAGACGAAAGGGCTGAATGAACAACCAGTGGTTTATTGTTTGGATATGCAATATATACAAAAGCAATGCTCCAAGAGAGGCTAGAATTCAAATCAGGCATGTTGGCAAAACAGACTGTTCGTTTTAGTCAAGTAACTGCTTTCATGGTAGTGTTGATAAATTGATGGAACGCCAACTCAACCATTTCTGTGTGCATGAATTTGGTAAGCTTCACTAATCTCACATGTTTTTTTGCTCTGTATGTGTCCAAAACAGTGCACAGATTAAGAATTGGTCGACAGCCACATGTTTTGCAGTGCTGGGTTAAATGAGTGGGCACAGATCTGTTGAGCAAGTACATATGCTCTCGTAGTTGGTTTTTCGAGCCTTGGCCAGTTCAGTCGATGTAGCAACGTCCACACATGAAAGTAATGTTGTATTGCAAATTTTTTTTTTTTCCTGTCTCTATAACACAGTGTACCGGTTTCACACACTGCACTTCGTTGAAAATTCCATTGGTGGGAAACCTGCGCTTTTTCTGATTTCGACGTTTTTGTGGCTTTTGTAGTTAACTAAGCCATGTTGTTCTAAAAGCGTCTTTTTGTCTAATTTGCGTCATTGCTGCACCATGAAGAGGTTTTGGAACTGAAAGTATTATAATGTTTACATTGTGCATCGTGAGCGGATATTACATGATAGCTGCTGCATTTGCGTAGAATTGCACTGCTGCAAAAGCTCAGAATCGGTCGATCAATTATTTCAACTTCTGCGCGATTGCGGCAGTGCCTTTTCTGGTAACCAGTGGCAGAGAAAGAAGGCAATGTGGCGACTACCGAAAGGCGCGCCTGTATCACTTATCACCGACAAAGAGCCTATGTGTGTGGCGTAGTGCCACTGTCTAGTGCACGCTTTTAATTTGCTTTTAATAGCTGGCGACTACCTGAAAGCGCTGAGGCGCCGATCGCTGCTGCCACAATCGTGGTGCGGGACCATGTTCAGCGTGCACCACTTTGCAGAAACGAAAGCAGCTGGTTGTTTTGGAGTCGAGAATTGTGGAGTCGAGCATTGTGGATCAGGGGCAGCAAGACAGCAAGTGTAGCACGCGCTTTCATGAGGCGACAGCCGAAACGTGCTTTCGTTCGCTGCCAGGACCACTAGAGCATCGCTTGCAGAAAGCTCGCATTGTCGCTTTAACTCAACAGGCTTCTCGCCACATCTGTGCACAGTCTGAAGCGGAGTGTGCGCGAGCAGCTCGATGCGGTGTGCACGCTAAGTGGGCGAAGCGCTGCATGCAATTAGCTAGTACATGATCGGCCGTCTGCTATCGTATCGTGTAAAAAAAAAACTTTTTGCTAAGTAGCACATCGTGGTACAGATTTATCGCGGACAGCCACTCATTCGTTTTCTTTCTATGCCAGTCACAGGGGAGCAACAGCTGTGGCGATTGCGCCAATTTGATACCATTCCCCATTTCTGCACAGAGCTGCGCCAAAACCATGATATTTTTTGAAATTGCGCCACACTGCGCCAAAATGCTCGACCAGCCTGAAAATTTTCTCTGTTGCGCTAATTTCAGCAAGAAATGAAGGCCAGGTTGCCCACCTGCAGTTTGAGTCGTAAATAAATCCAAGCACACAGACTCTAGCCCTAACCTTGCTACGCTAACCTTAATCCCATAAGGCCAGGGCTCTCGTGAGATGCGGCCGACTAGATTAAGTAACAAAGCCATGCATCGGTCCGCTGACCACAATGAATACCTATCGGTGGGACAAAGCAACTTCAAGACAAAAATGCGTTGCCGTAGCTACGAACGCTTAGCGGCAAACATGAACTTCCTAGTCGGCAAAAGCAGCTATGGCATGTTAGCAACTAGAGCTGTGCGCGCATACCACATTTTCTGCGTGTGAACAGAGTCGACGTACTGCGAATGGCAGTGTTGCCGGCGACTACGTTGGTCGCCGTAGCAACGGCACATAAAACATTTTTCTGTCTTAAAGTTGTGTTAGTTGCGTCGTACCAGTGATAGATAACCGTTGCTGTCGCCAGAACAGTGGGCGTGCGCCGCTCTTACTTTATCAGGTAGAACGCATCTTGCAAGCGAGCAGAGATCTTGTGCCTTAAAACTTACCCCATCGAAAAAAAAAAGGAAAAGAGGAGTGAGGGGCGTAGCGGTGTTTGAAAATTTTTTTTACTTTGTTCTAACCCGTAACGAACGTGGCTTAAACCTCCTTCGCTGCAATATACCAGTGCCCTGCAGAAAAGCGTATTATGATTTGGAGGGGGCTGTTAGCACTAATCATGGGACAGCAAATTTTTTTTAATTACTCATGTGTGTATACTACCGCATAGTTGTGAGCACTAGTATGATCGCTGACATGTGAAAAAGTTACTGGCAATCAGTTGGAGCAGTGTATGACACTTCTGCAGCCCTAAAAAAAAGTAAAACCCTGACTTTTCAGTTTCACGAAACCCTTGAATTTCAAAGTCTCCTGGTTGGTAGATTTAGATTTAAATTCACGGATTCTGTCAAAGGATTTGACAGATGCACCAAGTGCTATGTATACTTTATCATTGTTTGCTTAATGGGGTAGATGTAAATAGTAGTTCTATTGAAACAGCAGTGCCCATGTTTACTCCGCATGATCTAGGTGATGTTGAATGACTTGCACATGCTTTGTTTTTTTAAGTGTAAGCCTTCTTTGCTCCAAATTCTGTCTTTCGTGATAAAAAAATACATGTTTTATTTCCCGTAACCTGCTTCGAATTTGCATTTTAGTGCTCCAAAAGTAAGGTTCTGCAGCTCCAAAAATTACTCTATATTCTATTTGGCTGTTGCACCCCTGCAGTCGCTGCATCGGCTGCGTAACCCGAACTCCACAGTATTTTCGAAATGCTCCTTGATGTCGCTCGCCACCACGTGTCATCGGATGGCCGTGCGGGAGTGCCAATCATTTCTGAAAATTAGCAAACAGAAATTACTTTGTAGTGAGCACTTTAGGTAATATTCACTGTGGCACAGTTTTTATTTCCTGAGCGGCGATGGCGCATGTAGAGAATTGGTATTTTGTGATTAATGCATATTATGCTTATTGCGCAGTTAGCCTGGTCTCGGTGTGTATGTACATATTAACAATTTTTTACTGTAACAACCTTTCAATGAGTGTGGGGGGGGGGGGCAGCGACATTGGTGTTCACGAGGTTCTCCTTCAGGGATGGGTGAAGGTTCGTCCCAGTGCCCTCCTCTCAGTTATCTCAATGTAAGGGGATGACTTTGCGCCTCCCTCTCGCCCACCCCTCTAGTATGTCAATATATGAGGCCGGCTTTGTGCCGCCTCCTCCCGACCCACCCTTGTCTCCCCATGGTGTGCACACGCCTATGTGAGTGAGTCTGTGCACACACTGCTAGAACTCAATGCTGCTGTTAGCTTGTTGGTCCTTTTAGTGTTTGATGTCACCGCTTTTGTACAGGATCCTGATTTTGTTTATTTTGTGTTTATTTTGTGGGCTTACTGCTTCTGTATAAATGATTATGTAAACTGAGAGAACATTAAACTAAATTAAAGTTAAATTTTTTTCTAATGTGGGTGTCATGAAAAGCCCATGGGTGCTCCAAACCCAGAAGTAGCTGCTCTAAAAACAGACTTTACCTGCTGCAATGGCTGCTCCATAATGCTGGAAGGCATTCCCACCACTGAAATGCCGAATCTTTTTCAAAGGGACAAGTGTGTGGTGGAGAGTGCATACATTTACTTATGGCACTATGGATGCTGGCCTTGTGTATACAAGTCTGTTCAACAGTTTTCTGTGCATTTCTTCATTCCACACATTACCGTCTGTGGCCTTGCAATCAATGCTTCAAATGAGGCTGACTCCGTTTTAGGTGCCGCCATGGGATCACAGCAGCATCAGCCTAGTGGAGGACCTGCCGGTAGCCCATATGGAGGCTATTCACCTCAGGTGGGCCCATCCCAGACCCCACCACAGCAACGACCACCTTCTCAGCCGTCCCCTGCCAGCACCCCACACCCGAGCAGCCCGTATCCAGGCCACAAGATGGCGGCCCAGAGTAGTTATCCTGCAACTCCCTATCAGGCAGCTGGATCACCTGGCTTTCCAGGGGCCCCACCTGCTGGAGCAGCAGGTGCTGCTGCTCCGGCAGCTGCTTACCCTGCTACAACCTCTGCTTCTGCTGGCTATGCACAGTACAGCCAAGGCTACCCACAAGGCTATGGTGTGGCTTATGGCTATGGGCCAAGCGGAAGTTACCCCCAAGGAGGTGCTTATCTTGGTGCATACTCTCAAGGGGGCACAGCAGCACCACTTCGTTACCCTGCAGGATACCCTGGCTATAGTCACTACCGTGCTCCTCAGCCAGCTGGTCAGCAGGCTGCTGCTTATGGCACATATGAGCAGCAAGGTTATCCTCCTGGTGCCTATTCCCAGGCTCAGTGAGATTACAAAAAGAGCCAGCATTATTTGAAAAAGTATGAAAGCCTCCCTGCTAAGTGGGTGTCATTGAGCACTGGAGCAATTGCAGTGCTTATTTTGAATGTTGCCATGAAACTGGGCTGCCACAGACATTAAAGTCTGTGCATGTAGCTCCCAGAATGAATAATTTCTCTAACTCTTGTTGAGCATCAGATTTTTTTACATAGCTCATTTTAGTTTGCTGTGTATAATATTTTTCGTTTACCTGGCTGTCACACTGTGGCCGTCCATGCGCTCTCTCAGTCTGGGGTGTGTTATGCATATTAGACACACACAGGGCTAGAAATCGGCTAGTAAAAGTGTTTGTTCTTCAGTCTATGAAGATGGCAGCTTAGGTGTCATATGTAAGGAGGATATTTGTGTCAAATGATGATGCATGTATGGCAGTTGTGACTCTGTACAATTTTGTCAGATTGTGTATTACGTATATTGACTGGTATCCTTTTGAGCTAGGGCTCCAACGTAACTGGACGTTTTTTTTTATTTTCTTTATATACACGGACTGTATTTATCACGCAGTTCAAAAAAGCGGAAATTTTATTAAGACTCCTGCCGTATTTTTGGTAGGGTGTTTACAGTTCTGCGAAGTAGACATTTTGACACTATTGCTATATTATTATTGTCTGAAGCATATTGTAACTTTTTTCCCTTGGCTGCATTGTTTTTTTTTTTTGGTTTTTTTTGAGTGAAATATTGTGTATGGGTGCACCCTAGGTTTTTATTGCTTTTAGCAGTGATGAGCTCAGCATCGTAGCATATTTTATTGTGTAGTTGTGAGCATGTTTAGGACTGCCTGTGTTATGCTTTTCAGGCACCAATTCTTCTGCTGAATGTTTTTTTTTTGCATTTTTTTTTCTAATGTTACAGTACGATGGTACTCGTCAGATATTTGCTATAGTAACACATTTGTTAGTATGATACAATACTCTTTGAATTATGGGCCATGATGTTTTTGTGACATTTATATTGATGCATTTCCGAAGAACAGTTATTCATTTTTCATTGAGCTTTGCTCAATTCGAAGCTCAGTCATTGAGCTTCTAAAAAAATCCATTTAAATTTACTGTTGCAGTTAGGTAGCATGTTCGGACTCCTCTGCGAAACTGCCTGCATGTTTTGAATGATCGTTACTAGGAAAAACGAGAACATTTAGAAACTTGTTTTCTGCATTTGTGTACTAGAAACAGGAGTGCACTGCGAGGGGCCGATTCGTGCTTTTTGAAGGGAATGAGAAAGTTTGAACACAGTTGTCTCGCATTATATCCTTTCCCTTTTTGTGTTTCTCAGTTCCCTTCATGCTAGACAATATTCGTTGCGAAATTTGCCTAGAGCTGTCGATACACACTTGTGTAGCTGGACTGACAGTGCAAATGTGTTGTGATTGACAGCTGATAGCTGTTGTTGAAACATGTGACTTGGATGCCATTGTGGGCCACTATTTTGTAGCGATGCCTTTTGAAATGCTAGTTTTCTTTCACACTTTGTCAGTAGTGAGAGTGACATTTCGCCGAAGTTCTCAACGTCATTGTATAGCAGTATGTAGCATGTTAGACAAGATTAGCATATAATTAGCACTTATTGCTACGAAATGGTAGCCTAAACCCATGGTATCTTTGTGTGTCAATGAATGAGTGAGTATGTGAATATGGTTTAATAGGACAAAGTATAATGCAACACAATGGTATACTATAATATATAGATCCCAAGGTCATAGACTGTAACTGTACTTCTGTTACATGAAACTAAATACAAGAAATACAGCGGGGTTAAAAAAATATGGCAGGTTTCACAAGCAAAAACTATGAGACTCATGTAAGTGTCTGAACAAGGGCAAGTACAGTTCAAACCCTTTGTAAGATTCAATGAAAAAAAAAAAAAAACCTTGAGAGCTCCGTCCCTTTCTCTTTTTTTTAAATTTGATAAAAATTGGCAGATAATGAGATAATGAATTTTTTATAAGTGGCACTGATACAAGAGACAATCGGGCATAAGAGAGAATAGCTAAACTAGGGCTTGATCAGAAAATGGGAACCTGGTATTAAGCTGATGACACACCTGATATAAAGGACAAAAGCTGCCCCTCGGTACGTGTCTCTCCTAAAAAGGTATAACTGTATTTTCTCTAATTATTGTCCCAGTTATTGACAATGATTAAAAATTCTCAATATAGTTCTGCGTATGAAACTTTGTATGAACCAACAAACTTATGTGGGGCTTTAGCTGACTTAGCGTTGTAAAGGCTAATATACAGTATAGTTGAGGGAAATCCTCAGCATTGAAATGCAAAGAGATGCATACCTGAAAGCTAGGTGAAAACGGACATGGTTGGGCACTAGAGGACGGCATAGTTTAGTAAAGACACTAAGCATTGCTAAGCATCGTCTCTCCACTCCCTTTTTTTTTTTTTTTTGCTAGCATCTGTAAAAGGCAATCCATCACTGTGTTCTATGTACTAAAGCCAAGAAACCATGTCATGCTCCCATGACTAGCCCTGCCTACTTTTTTGCTTCTATTTTTCATTCTTTTCATATTTCACTTCTCGACTGCTCCAGTGGCAGCCTTCCACTCTCTGCATTGAGTTATAGTTCAGTCGTGCCATGGCGCAACATCAGCAGCAGCATGTATTGTATATGGGTAATTGTGTCTTTTTTGACGTGGAGCTTCATTGAAAGAAAGGGTGCTAGGCCATCTTTTTGTTACGCGAACTGTTGCCGCACCATGCTTGTTTCATACTCTATAAATACAACCTGTGTCATGTAATCAACATGTCACATTTTTTTGTAATTTCCAAGCATGTCTGGGTGCCCTTCAATGTTTTGACTAGACTTTCATGTGATGTTCATGCAGTACTTTACACCACTTTTTTCTGTCTGTGAGCACTTATTTAAAACACTAAGTAGCCTTTTTGTAATGGCTGCATAGTAGTAATGCTGTGACTGCGCTGTAGTAATTATGTGTTTGAGACAATATGATATGAGTGTTTTTGTTATTGCTCACAAGTGTTCTTTACAACACTTAGCGTTGTCTTGTGCGGAGTCGCAGAGGTTGCAAAGTACTGAACATGTAGCTGCAAAGAGTTGCATGACTTGAGTAGAACACAAGTAATCGTTTTGCATAAATCTTTTCATCATGTGGTTTAAGGGGAGATGCTACTCGAAGACACTTTTTTAAATATTCACCCTAGAGCAAGGAAACTTGAGCTGTTTGTGGAACTTTTTATGCTGATTTCAAATATATAATTAGTTTTCTTGCAAGTTGCACACTTTTAGCTCTGCAACATGACAAAGTGAAAATCTTAACCCTTTTATCCCCCTCTTTTCATCCCTAAACTTCTGTAATTTTTTACTATTCATAGTTCATAATGTTTCAAATAAAGTGCAGAATGCAGACAACTAATTAGGAAGCACATACAAAATATGTAATACACATGAAAAATAATAGACGTAAAAAGTCCATATTTCACCTATCCTAGTAAAGCTATACATACACTTTTTTTATTATACAATAAAATATTGGAATTTAAACTAGATAATTGCATTTGTCATACTTTGGGAAAAATTTGAGCAAAATTTTACGCAGACCCGATCACTAGAAGTGCCCGAAAAAAGAGGGGCACATTGGAAAAATTGGCAAAATTTGCATTTTTAGAAAAACGATTTTTTGAAGTGTAAATTGAGTTTTTATTTATGAAAGATATAATTCAATCTGATGAAATTTGCACACCAAACCGAACAATCCTTCTTGTAGTGGCCACTGCGACTAAAATACGCCAGAACCGTGAGTTTGTCCCTCTCGTCTTTTTCGAGCCAACTCCTCACAGACATTTCGCTCACAGACAGGGCCATGAAACGCTTGCCAAACTTCCGCTCTATCTGGAAGAGCTTTGTGCCAACTGCAAGCTAAGAAGAAGTTCGACAGGACTGCGACATCCAAACTAAGTCCAGTGTCATGCCATTTTGCGGCCATGTTCGTGCCACATACCATCGTACATAATGGCAATGTCGTCCCTTCTAAGTTCTCTTACTGTGAGCTTTTTCAACCTTGCAAGATTGGCGCTGACATCATCCATTGCCGCATCACGAACTTTCCCGCTGACAGGTGTGAGTAACTTTTGACGCATTGGCTTTTTTTGCAAGCCAGAAGATTATAACTGCCGCAAATCAGACCAGCTGCTCGTAGCCTATTCCTACAGAGCACGCCACACAACGGCTTTCACTTGCGAGCAATTCTTTTTTTCATTCATAACGGAGATAATTACATGAAAAAAGCATTGTTCAGCTGCGCTGCTCGACAAGACATGGACCCCGCAAATAGGTTTCACAGCGCATACAGGCGTGCAGCGGCCAATGGCGGTCCCTAATCCGTAACGCTTAATAAGCCAGTCGGGGCGCTCGAAAAACGCGCAGAAGCGTGCTTATTTTTATTATTTCTTGCGCTGCATCAGCGAGGGAAACTGTTGTTATTTGAAAAGTTAGGCTCGACTCTTCGACTCATGCGATCAACAATGGGAAGCGGCGGCGCATTATCGGCGGCAAGGTGCTCGAAGACTGCACACTTTGGACCTTTTAACATGCACCTTGTGCTCATTATATGCAATTTTAAAGCATTTCCAGTTAAGTCTCGATCTTTTTTTTTTTTTCCATAACAATAGAGGTACTAATCTTATCAAAACAGGCGAAAATAAAAAATCGGTAATTTTGAAAAAAACTCGCGTTTTTCGACCCGCATCTCCCCTTAAGCAGAAAACAGTGTTGGAATTGAAATAGTTGCCTATGGGGAGTGACTACTCGGTGCGCTTGCAGTCACTAATCTTTTAATGCTGGGCCAAATGCCTCTGTATATTTAGAAAAAAAAGAGAGAAGAAAGAGAGGCAAAATTTAACCAAGTGTGCGACAATCGTAGGATAAAGTTTTGAGGAAATACAGGCCATGATCCATTGAGGCACTATCTGATAGTACAACGAGGCATCCACACTATGCTTCGTTCACACAGTCACTGCTTGATCTCGCAACGAATATTCAGATTAGCATCTCCTCTCTCGGGATTGTATTGGCAAAGGGAAAAAACACCATGAGTAGATTTCACTTTGTGTTTGTATACTTGCAATTTTCGTGTGAAACAGCCCTGCCCTTTCAGCTGTTTAAAGTAGCTGTCCTCTGCTCACATGGATGTCCTGATTGTTTGCATATTTTAGACAAAAATGTCTACGTCTTTTTGGGGTTGTACTGTATCGGGGAGCTCTTACTTAATACGCTGGTTAAAAGGCTGTGCAAACTAACCTCATGTCGATTGATATGAAAAATGCTTTGAAAGTGTCCTTTTTGCATTGCTCCCTCCCTCATTTTTCTCTGTTGTCAGGAATGAAACGAAAATGTCTTTATTGCATAGCCTATGAAACATTGTAGTTCATACCGTTTGTCTCACTTTAAGCACTTGTTATTGCCTTTTAGTTTACTAGGTTATGTAGTTGTGTAATTACATGATGTATATGTATACTGAACATTATGTTGTGACTGGTATTGTGCTTAGCTAGCACAGTATAACCTCGTTACAATGGATCTGCTTAGAATAGACATTTGGATACTACATTATGGCAACCTCCATATTTGTTTCATTGATTGAACTTGGTTTACTAGGTGTTTAGGTACAATGGACATTTCGATATCAATTGACTAAAATGTGAGGCCAGCAAGGAAGCTGAGACACTTTACGGCGGACTTTTTTTTTTGCTATTTGAAAAATGCTTTGAAAGTGTCCTTTCCGCATTGCTCCCTCCCTCATTTTTCTGTGTTGTCAGCAATGAAACAAAAATGTCTTTATTGCATAGCCTATGAAACATTGTAGTTCATACCGTTTGTTTCACTTTAAGCGCATGTTATTGCCTTTTAGTTTACTAGGCTATGTAGTTGTGTAATAACATGATGTATATATATACTGAACATTATGTTGTGACTGGTATTGTGCTTAGCTAGCACAGTATAACCTCGTTACAATGGATCTGCTTAGAATAGACATTTGGATACAACATTATGGCGATCTCCATATTTGTTCCATTGATTGAACTTGGGTTACTGCGTATTTAGGTACAATGGACATTTTGATATTAATTGACTAAAATGTGAGGCCAGCAAGGGAGCTGAGACACCTTTACGGCGGACTTTTTTTTTTTTTTTTTGCTATGGAAGTCCCAAAATCAATAACTTCTAACTTCAAACATTGCTAGCTTGATATACTACTTTTGAGACGGGAACATCTCGTCACGGATATCAACGTACCGATTTAAGAACGAAGGCTGCCAACTTTTGGTTCGTTAATAATTGGTTATGCCTAGCTACGGCAACAGAAAATCGGCATGCACTCTGCTTGGTCTTGCGTTACGGGGCGCTGACGCACTAACCCTGGTCGCCGCTACTATGCTTGGCTGCTGCGAATGTGCAGAATGCCAGTCTGTGGTTTTAAGGAACCAATGGGCCATATAATTAATCGCTTTCAATGAAGCACATTACGACTTCTTCGCTTTCACATGTCTGCTAGTGAAGTGGTCTTGCCCGGAGTGCTCGAAGCAAAGTTAGACCTAGCTACGACTTCGAGCAGAAAGCTCCATTGCGATGTGGGTGGGGGCAGTGCTTCATGTTTCAAAGTACCTCATGCTTGATCGAGAGCTAAAGAGTTCTGCCGTGGTGGTCTTTGTCGCTAGGTCCTAAGTGCTCATATCGTCGTCGTCATTAGCCTGACTACGTCTACTGCAAGGCAAAAACCTCTCCCATGATCCGCCAGTCAACGTAGTCTTGCGGCCCCGCCGCGATGGTCTAGTGGCTAAGGTACTTGGTTGCTAACCAGCTGGTCGCGGAATGAAATCCCGGCTGTGGCAGCTGCATTTTCGATGGAGGCGAAAAGGCTGTAGGCCCATGTGCTCGGATTTGGGTGCACATTAAAGAACCCCAGGTGGTCGAAATTTCCGGAGCCCTCCACTACGGCGTCTCTCATAATCGTATGACGATTTAGGGACGTTAAACCCCACATATCGATCAGATCAACCTTTTGTGCTTTCTGCTGCCACGTTGCACCTGCGAACTTTTTAATCTCGTCGGCCCACTTTGTCCTTCTCTGGGAATGACTAGCAGTTATCCTGTCTACGCACTACATGCCCGACTCATGTCCATTTACTCTTCTTGATTTCAACTATGATATCCTTAACCCCGGTTTGTTCCCTAATCCACTCTGCTCTCTTCTTACCTCGTAAGGTTAACCTATCATTTTCTTTTCCATCGCTCGCTGCGTTGTCCTCAATTCAAGCTGAACCCTCTTTGTTAGCCTCCAGGTTTCTACTCCGTAGGTAAGTACCGGCAAGATGCAGCTGTTGTATACCTTCCTCTTGAGGGCTCGTGGCAGATTACCATTCGTGATTTGAGAATGCTTGCCGAAAGTGATCCACCCCATCTTTATTCTTCTAGTTATTTCACTCTCATGGTTGGGCTCCATGGTTACTGCCTGTCCTAAGTAGACATATTCCTTAGACTTCCAGCGTCTCTTCACCTATGGCAAAGTGCTGTTTTCTGCCAAGACTGTTGCATATTACTTTAGTTTTGCGTATATTAATTTTCAGACCTACTCTTCTGCTTTTCGTGTCCAGTCAGTAATCATGAGCTGCAATTCGTCCCGTGAGTTACTGATCAATGCAATGTCATCAGTGAATCACAGGTTACTAAGATACTCTTCATTAACTCTTATTCCTAGCTCTTCTCACTCAAGAGCCCTGAAAACCTCCGGTAAACATGCGGTGAATAGCATTATAGAGATCGTGTCTCCTTTCTTGCACCATTTTTTATTGGGATTCTGTCGCTTTATTTATGAAGAACTTTGAAGACTGTGGATTGATTGTAGATTTCTTCCATAATCTTTACGTAGGGTTCGTCGATACCCCGATTCCGTAGTGCCTGCATTATTGCTGATGTTACGACCGAGTCAAACACCTTCTTGTTATCTATGAAAGCTATGTATAGGGGTTGGTTGTACTCCGCGCATTTCTCTATTGCCTAATTGATAGTATAAATATGCTCTGTTGTGGAGTAGCCTGTACGAAATCCTGCTTGGTCTTTTGGTTGATTGAACTCTAATGTCGCCTTAATTCTATTGGCTATAATTTTTGTAAATAATTTGTTGAATACGGACAGTAAGCGGATCGGCCTATAATTTTTTGAGTTTTTGACATCTTCTTTCTTATGTATTAATATGATGTTGGTGTTCTTCCCAGAATTTAGTACCCTTCCTGTCAAGAGGCACTTTGTATTTAAGGTGGCCAGCTTTTCTAACACAATTTCCCTGCGATCTTTCAGCAAGTCCATTGTTACCTTATCCTCACCAGTGGTTTTGTCTCTTTGCATTTTTTTCTAGGGCTTTCCTTAGTTCCCCTGTCGTTACCGGTAGGTTTTCAGATTCCTCTGGGCTATTATTGCTTTTTTCAATATCATCCTGGTTGTTTCGGTTTCTGTGCAGCTCACTATATAACTCCTCCGCCACCTCAGCTATCCTATCTATATTGGTTATGACGTTGATTTCCTTGTCCCTTAATGCATGCATCCGATTTTTGCCTATGAACAAGTTTGCCTTTGCAGCTTTTGAGCTTCTGCCGCTTTTTGCATTCTGCTCAATTCTCTTCATGTTATACCTTCTGATGTCGGCTACCTTATGCCTATTAACTTCGTAAGCTCCATTAGCTCTATTTTGTCGGTTGTATTTGAGGCTTTCATGGTTTGTTCTCTTAATGATTTTTCGTCTCCTGGGATAGTTTTTCAGTGACCTGTCTAGTGACTGTACCCCCGACTTTCATCGCACATTTTTTGATGATACTAGTAAGATTATCATTCATTTTGTGTTAATTGTGTTAATTCTAACGTCGGTTACAAGCCTCGAATCTATTGTGAAGCAAAACTCTGAATTTCTATGCTTTCCCTCTCACCACTAGCTCATTAATTGACTTTTTAAATCTAGATGAATACGAGCTCTTACCATTCTATGGTCACTGCATCGGATCTTGCCTACTGCTTTTACATCCAGTTCAGGGCCTGGGTCTGCACAGAATTATTTCATTTTTAGTTTCGCTATTAGGACTTTGCTACGTACACTTACGGTTAGCCCATTTTCTAAACAAGGTATTCAAGATCCATTATTTATTACATTCTGCAAACTCTACTGATTACTCTCCTCTGGCGGAAATGCAATTTAGACGCGACGTGAGTGGACATGCGGCCTGTCACCTCCGTCAACCGATCACTATTTTCACAGAATTGAAACCTCGTCCACTGAAAATGTTTTCATCATGTTTCTAACGTCAAAAGGGACCAGCAGAGACCACATTTATGTAGGTGGGACCCATTTTGGAACTTTCATGACAACTTCAAGATCTCACCACACTGTCGCGGCGCTAAGCCTACTTAGCAGGAGATGCAACACGCATCTCCCGGTGATGGCGGCTCAAAAGACCATTGGATACAACCCCACATAAATGCAGTGGGCCGAAATTCGAGTATCGGCAGCCAAAGACGATGCCCCTACTGAAAATGAATGCCCCCAAACATTGATTCGCCTTCATTAGCAACGACAGGCAAGACAAGATTTGAAGACGTCTGCAAAGGTTTATGCCGGCCCCTCCATGCAACAGCCACGTTTGACTGATGCTGCCTCAGCAAAGGACGCCAGCGCTCTACCTTCGTCTCAACGCAACACGCTCGCGCGATAGTGACAGACTCAGATGCCTGGCATGCGCTCGGAAAACATGATAATTGTGCTCAAGCCACGTGCTACGCTAGACATTCAGAAAGTCTTCCATCACGGGGATGCTGGCACCGCAGTTGCCAGCCACATCACTAGAGTCTGTGCCGGGGACTTAAATGTGTGACCTGTTTGGGAACAAAATGTGTTGGTGTGCACAACCCAAATTGTGCGTGTCGCCGATCAACTCATCAAGGACTTCAACCTGCGAGTAGGAAAGGGTTCCTACCCATTTAAAGGTCATCTAAAAATCAACGGGGAGGTATGCTGCGGCATCATTTCTGTCAGCGAAGATGAAACACCAGCGTCCCTCAAGTCCAAACTATACTGGCGTGAAGGTGATATTTTTGTCCGGAAGCTTGATCAATCTCCTGTGGCGGTGGTCACCTTCGTTGGGAGGAAGGTACCACGCTACATCAACTACAACTTTGAGTGCGTTATGCTGCGACGCTACAAGACGATCATTCCGGCGTGCTACAAATGCGGCATGGTCGGCTACTGGGTTGACAACTGCCGCTACCCGGAAACCGGCCGCTGTCACCAGTGCGGTAAAACCATGGCAGACGCTTCCAGTGCGGGGGCTCAACATGAATGTCTGCCAACATGTCTCATCTGCGGAGATGGCCATCTTACTGGATTCACTACATGCAAGGGTAAGTTTCGGCCTGCGCAAAAGTCTGCAGGACCGCCCCACCAGCAACCTGACCGCGGCCAGCAGAAGCCACAATATGGCAACAGGGGTAAATCACCTCCTGAAAACAGCAATGCAGGGGCCCGTCCTTGGAACAGACAAAAGCAACCTCGAAAGCAGCAGACATCTGAGAACGTGACGCCAGAAGAATTGCCATCTATGATGCCAGGCGAATTCCCTGCGCTGGAATAGCAACAACACAAACAGCTAAGCGACTGGGCAGGGGTCATCTTTCATCCTACTAACCTTCCCTACCTTAGACCTCTCGAACTCGAGATGCGTAAGGAGATGAATCTCCAAAAAGCAAAATGTGCAACTATCACCAAAAACTCAGGCCCTGGAGAAAGGCGCATTTTATAATTTCTATCCAGAGGCTAACAAGATAGACCCCGAAGACACGGTTCTTGAGTGCTCGGGCAGCACGTCTGTGCCCTGTCCCCAAACACGCACAAGCGCTAGCACTCTCGCCAATCATGAGCAGCGCCTCACTAACATTGAAAATCAACGTCAACTCATACGGAGCAGCTGGCTCACATTCATGTTACAATTCAACAGGAGGCACGTCAGGTCACTACACAACTTAAGCAATGGCTCCTTGCCAACTCGAGAATAACAAGTCATGTACACTCACCCCGGGCACCATATCGCGCGAGTAAACTCGCTCACTCGGACAATACAGACTCCGCCTCAAGAAGTACCGAACACGAAACAGCCGACTCGCTGTCTTCTCCGCCTCTGTCAAGCCCCCGGATCAATACTCTTCGAAAATAATAGCGCATCATGGCATCGTCAGAGCGGAAAACCAATAAAATGCCATCCACCTGCATTTTAGTCCACAAAACTTACACGGCTCAGAACATCGATTTAGAGTTGACACTGCAAAGCTACACTGTCGTTACGATTCTTCCGCTCAAGCATACAGACTCTGCAACGCACATACTAAATGTCTACTGCCCCCTGCATCAGCAGCAAGTTAGTTTACTGAAATATTCACACGTGCACTCAAGGTGGCAGGCTCCAACCCACTTGTTATCTTGGGAGATTTTAATGCACGCACTCAACACTGGGGCTATATACGATAAACGGCTCAAGGGTGTAAGCTTTCTGAGCTTATCTCCACGCTCTGCCTGACTCTCTTCACTGGCCCAACTTACCCAACGCGAATTGGCAACTGCATTCACAGACACATGCCCCGACCTTACTTTGGTTCGAAATACGAAGCAAGCGACGTGGGAAAACATGGGGGACACCTTAGGCAGTGATCATTGCATCCTCAAGCTCACTCTCATTGCCCGCACAGCCAAGCGATGACAGGCACAGGCAAAAATCGCAAACTGGCACACATTCCGCCTGCAACAGACACCCTTCACACTCGACACTGAGGGGTATGCCAGATGGGTCAACAAACTTCAACATTTGCAGAAACAGCACGCTCGCAATTTACTTGCCCCTGAAGTCGCCCCCGCGTAGACCCACACTTGTTACACCTGTGGGAGGCACGTCATAGATAGGCTAACTCGGCGGTGAAGAAAACAAAAAAAAAAACCGTAAACTCAAACTCCGCATTGCAGTGCTCACAGAAGAAGCTGCAGCATATGCCACCCAACTTGCGGATGCAAACTTGGTGGACAAGTGCAACGAAATCGCTCAAAAGATCAATTCAAGGGGTATGTGAAGACTTTCGAACCATCATCGACCCAGCAAAATCTAGAGGGGTAACGCCACGCCAACTCCACCATGCCTTACATGGTTTTCAAGGCACTACAGCCCAACTCGCAGATACGCTAAGTGGCAGATATCTCTGTCGAATTCGAGACCCGCAAGGACCTGAATATCAATACACAGGCATTCTTTATTGTGAGGTATGAAAAACAAATCCTCGGCCTGCATCATAAACATATAGCAGGCTCAATACGCAGGCAGACCGAACACTGAACTAGATGCTTTCTTTGAAATATATGAGCTTAAAGCAGCACTTGTAAGATGAAAAGGGGCACTGCACCAGGCCGAGACAAAATCACGGTAAAACTACTTGCTAATATTCCCAATTCTGCATATATGCACTTCCTCGATTAAATCAACACCATCTTGAAAGGTCAACCCATCCTGTAAGACTGGAAGACTGCCTTGGTTACTTTTATACCACCATCATCATCAGCCTGACTATGTCCACTGCAGGACAAAGGCCTCTCCCATGTTCCGCCAGTTAACCCGGTCCTGTGCTTGCTGCTGCCAATTTATACCCGCAAACTTCTTAATCTCATCTGCCCACCTAACCTTCTGTCTCTCCCTAACCCGCTTTCCTTCTCTGGGAATCCAGTTAGTTACCCTTAATGACCAGCGGTTATCCTGTCTATGCGCTACATGCCCGGCCCATGTCCATTTCTTCTTCTTGATTTCAGCTATAATATCCTTAACCCCTGTTTGTTCCCTAATCCACTCCGCTCTCTTCTTGTCTCTTAATGTTACACCTACCATTTTTCTTTCCCTTGCTCGCTGCGTCGTCCTCAATTTAAGCTGAACCCTCTTTGTAAGCCTCCAGGTTTCTGCTCCGTAGCTAAGTACCGGCAAGATACAGCTGTTATATACCTTCCCCTTAAGGGATAGTGGCAATATACCTCTCATAATTTGAGAGTGCTTGTCAAATGTGCTTCACGCCATTCTTATTCTTCTAGTTACTTCAATCTCGTGGTTCAGCTCCGCGGTTATTACCTGCCCTAAGTAGACAGTCTTTTACAACTTGAAGTGCACTATTACCTATCTCAAAGCGCTGCTCTTTTCCGAGGTTGTTGTACTTTACTTTCGTTTTCTGCAGATTCATTCTAAGACCTACCTTTCTGCTCTCCTTGTCTAACTCTGTAATCATGAGTTGCAATTCGTCGCCTGAGTTACTCAGCAATTCAATGTCATCGGCGAAGCGCAGGTTACTACGGTACTCTCCATTAACTCTTATCCCTAACTGTTCCCATTCTAGGCTTCTGAAAACCTCCTGTAAGCACGGGGTAAATATTACTGATTGATAGTATGAATGTGGTCGATTGTTGAGTAGCCTGTTCGAAATCCTGCTTTATTTTACTGATTGATAGTATGAATGTGGTCGATTGTTGAGTAGCCTGTTCGAAATCCTGCTTGTTCCTTTGGTTGATTGAATTCAAATGTTTTCTTTACTCTGTTAGCAATTACTTTTGTAAATAGCTTGTATACTACAGAGAGCAAGCTAATCGGCCTGTAATTCTTTAAGTCCTTGTCATTTCCTTTCTTATGTGTTAAGATGACCTCCCACTTTTATACCAAAGTCAGGTAAACCTATAAACACCGATAACCTGCGTCTCATTTCTCTTACATCCTGCACAGGAAAGCTTATGGAAACAATGGCTCGAGAACGCTGGTATCTCGAGCACACAGGTGCCTTTGCTGACACAATGTATGGCTTCAAACCACACAAACCGGTCCAACACGTTTTATTACAACTTCACCATGAAGTAATACAGCCTGAAACTATGTGCAGCAACGATAAGGGCGTCCTTGCCCTAGACCTATAAGGTGCCTTCGACAACGTGAAACATAGGGCTATCCTAGCTACTCTAAACACCACAAGCTGCAGTGAGAAGACCTTTTCCTACATATGAGGTTTTCTGTCTGATAAGTGTATCATATCTGATGAAAGCACATGTGCTATCTACATGCATGGTTGCCTCGTGCGTACTCCTGACCCTCACCTTTTCTAACCCTTTCCACCTTCGACTATAACTACCTACGCAGAATAAACGATGGGGCTCACTTGTTTCTCGACAACCCAGCTGTCCAGTCTGTTCACTCCACTCGCGAATGAAACATGGTGTCAGAAATGGCCAACGTATGAGCAACAACATGGATCACCTGAGGCCGCCTGAACCGCTACGTTTGACAGCTGATGGAGGAAGGAACTGGACGCAGTTTCGTCAGCAGTTCGAGTTTTTTCTGCAAGCGACGGCACGCCAAGCTAATCCGAGGTCGGCAACAGTGAAGACGGCCCTGCTCCTCAGTGTTGCGGGGGAGGAAGCCTTGGACATTTTCAACAATTTTGTGTTCAGCGGAGAAGAAAACAAGGAGGATTTCAACACCGTACTTGCCAAATTCGAAGATTACTGCCTGGAGCAACAAAATGAAATACGCGAGCTTAAAAAACAAGCGCAGCACTGCAACTTCAGGACCATGGCGGAGGACATGGTGCAAGACCAAATTGTTTTTGGAACAAACTCGACAAGGCTTCGAGAAAAGATGCTCAGGGAGAAACTTGACCTTGGAAAAAGTAATCATTCTTTGCAAGGCGGCGGAAACATCAGCTCGTCAAAATGAATTCTGGCAGAAACAAAATAACTTGATATGAACGCTGTCACAGCCAGTAAGAGCACCCCTAGAGGGTCCAGGAACAACCTAAAATGCAATCGTTGCAATCGAAGGCATGCCCACAGATGCTGCCCGGCATACGGAAAAGTATGTTACTCGTGTAATGGCGGCAACCACTTCGCGTCTTGTTGCAGTGAGAAAGAGCACGTGTATGAAGTGTAACATCAGAGCGACGACTTCGAAGTACTGAATGGCGCCAGCAGCTGCGCAAGCAGAGAACGGGACTGGCGTGTGAACGCGTGCATTGGCGGCAAGTACATCCCCTTTAAGGTGGACACAGGATCGCAGGCCAATGTTCTGCCACTTTCAATGTTTCACAAGCTCAAGACGACAACCCTGATGCCCAGTAGCGCAGTTCTGAGATCATATGGTGGCAACATGATCTAGCACATCGGCAAGTTTTCAGCGCTTATGGAGATTGGTGGTCGCAAGGTGTGCGCAGAATTTTTTGTAGTAAAGAAGGACCACAGTACTATCTTAGGATTGGACACCAGCGATAAGCTTGAAATCGTACAGCGGGCTGTTGACAGCGTGACTAAAAACGACACCGAAGAAATCCTCAAGGAGTTTCCACGTCTTTTCCACGTAACAGGATGCGCCCCACGTGAATACAAGATTGAGCTGCACATGGATGCCGTGCCAGTCGTCCAGCCAGCTCGGAGGGTTCCCCTGTCCCTGCGTGAGCCTCTACGTACTGAACTAGACAGAATGGAAAAGGAGGGCATCATTCAGAAGGTCAGCAGCCCCACAGATTGGGTGAGCCCCCATGTCATTGTACTAAAGAAAGACTGCAAATTGCGGGTCTGCATGGACCCTAGATGCATCAACGAAAACATCAAGAGGGAACACTACCAAATGCCGTGCCGAGAGGATATTGAAGCAGACTTGGCAGACGCGAAGTTCTTCTCGTGGCTCGACGCAAATGCGGGATTTCATCAAATCTTATTAGACGAACAATTGCCGAAGATATGCACATTCGCGACGCCTTTCGGCCGGTATCGCTTTCTTCGTCTACCGTTCGGTATAGCGTCGGCGAGCGAAGTGTTTCAAAAGGCCCTTAACAAGGTTTTTGATGGTCTTGCTGGTGTATGCGTGTACGTAGACGATGTGTTAATTTGGGGAGGGACCAGGGCTGAGCACGATGAGAGGCTGCGCAGAGCATTAGAAAGAGCTAAAAAAGCAGGCCTTACCTTCAATGCATCCAAATGTCGCTTCGGCCAACAAGAAGTGCTCTTTTTGGGTGACATCATTAGCGACAAGGATATTAGGCCGAATCCTGATGTTGTTGACGGTTTTTTGAAAATGCCAAGACCTCAGGACAAATTGGCTGTCCAAAGGCTACTGGGAGTAAACTACTTCAGCAAGTACCTACCAGCTCTCTCACAGCGTACGTCTACTTTACGTTCTGTCATGAAACATGGTGCCAATTTTGATTGGACACCAAACCACGAAAGCGAATGACAGGCTATATGCCGGGATTTAAGTAATGCCCTTGTGCTTGCTATATTTGATCCAAATCGGGAGACAAAGGTAACTGCAGACGCCTCTCAAAGTGGGGTCGGCGCGGCACTTCTGCAACGTCATGGAGATTGCTGGCAGCCGGTAGCCTATGCATCGAGAGCTTTAACAGAATCGGAGCAAAGATATTCACAGATTGAAAAAGAGTCTTTGGCTTCAGTTTTTGGTTGTGCAAAATTCAATCATTTTGTTTATGGCCGCCCCATCACCCTCGAGAGTGATCACAGTCCGCTGATAGACATATCAAAGAAAGGCATAAGCGATATGCCACCCAGAGTGCAACGATTTTTCTTGAGATTGATGAAATATGATTACCCGCTGACGTACATTCCTGGTCAACAGATGACCCTTGCTGATATGCTGTCCCGATCACCTGTTCCTGAAATCAAGGGAGCTGCAGGCACAAGTGACGTCGAGATCCATGCCGTCACGGTCGTATCAGCACTCGTAAGTGAAACGACAGCTAGAAAACTTGCACAGGAAATGGCTCTAGATCCATATCTTGGCACAGTGCTAAGAAAGCTTGCCAAGGGAGAGCCTGTCGATGGCCCCCTGAAACCGGTGGCTGCCAAGCTATCCGTAGTAAACGGCATACTATTGAAAGGCACTAAAGTGGTAATACCGACAAGTATGCGTAGCGACATGTTGAAATGGATCCACACAGGCCATCTTGGCCAGGTAAAGTGTAAAGCTAGAGGAAGACAAATGGTTTACTGGCCGAATATAAACTCGGAAATTCAGTGCTTGATCGAAAGATGTCCAACTTGCAAGACATACGCTTATAAGCAGCCATCGGAGCCTTTAATAATGCAACCAACGCCTACTCAGCCATGGTACCGTATCGGTGTCGATCTCCTTCAGTACTCGGGAAGACATTATTTGTGCGCCTATGACTTGATGTCCAATTTCCCTAAGGTGGAGCTACTGCCCGATACAACAGCCAGTACTGTCATCAATAGACTGAGTGCAATATTTTCAAGGTACGGCATACCAGCCGAGGTTTCTACTGATAATGGCCCACAGTTTAGCAGCCAAGAGTTCATTATTTTCACAAAGCGTTACGACTTTAAGCATGTGAAGTCAAGCCCGCAGTAACCGCAATCGAACGGGCTCGCAGAAAAGGGTGTACAAGTTGTAAAACGCATCCTAAAGAAAACAAAAGCTGCAGGAGAGTGTTTCTGCCAGGGCTTGTTGAATTACAGGGCGAGTCCTGTTAAAGATGGCCGGGCGAACTCTTGCAAGGAAGGCGGCTGCGCACACCATTGTTGGACTTCAATCCAGTGTCAGCAACGCTCGTCAAGAAACACCGGCAGAGAAGTCATTATAGGCGCACCCTATTTGGCCTCTGCGACAATGACGTGGTTCGCTTGAATGGGACACCATGGGCAACGAAAGCTAAAGTGATCGGATCAGCCGGCCCACAGTCCTTCTACGTACGCACAGAGAACAACACCGTGCTGAGGCGCAACCGTCGGCACCTTCTGGCGACGAAGGAACCATATAGTGTTGGTTCATCAGACAACGAAGATTTTGCCAACAACCACATCCCATTTCAAGGTGAGGCGTCATTGACCACCGCAGCCTCGCCCACGGAAGCTCAGCAGCCGTCGCCTCAACCACTGAGACGCAGTCGACGACAGGCGCGCGGCCTCCAGAGTGTCTGGGTTATGACCAGCAGTTCCAGCAGACAAGCCAGCGGCATTAATTTCGTCAACTGTTTGGAAGGAGGATGTATCATATCTGATGAAAGCACATGTGCTATCTGCATGCATGATTGCCTCGTGCGTACTCCTGGCCCTCACCTTTTCTAACCCTTTCCACCTTCGACTATAATTACCAACGCAGAAAAAACGACGGGGCTCACTTGTTTCTCGACAACCCAGCTTTCCAGTCTGTTCATTCCACATGCGAATGAAACAATAAGGAGGCCCTTCTTCGCATTGAGGACGACGAATATGGTCCCTAACTCATGGGCACAAGAGGCACACCACATGGAGCGGTCCTTTCACCTCTACTTTTTAACATTGCCTTGATGTACCTTTCGAGGGAGCTGGCTCAGATCTCGGGCATCCAACATGCGTCATACGCTGCTCATATTTCATAATAGAGCACACAGGGACACTTGGGATAAATTGAGGCCAGTCTCCAACAGGCTGCCTACGCTGTCGACTCATATGCGCCAGCATGTGGGCTCCAGTGCGCCCCAGCCAAGTCTAAATTTGTTCATATCAAAGCCAACCTAAACGAAAAAACACGCATATGCCTGACCCTCTCAGAGGCACCCATTTACGAGGCAGAAGATATTATAATCCTTGGCTTGTACATTCACAGTCACCTCAAAATTGATACAACCATCACCAAACTCGAAAAGGCTGGCGAACAAGTGGGACGGATAATTCACCGTGTCTCAAATAAGTGCAAAGGACTGCGAGGTAGGGATGTGCTTCAGCTCTCCCAGGCCTTCGTCACCAGCAGAGTCTTGGACCCTATTCTCTATCTCCAGCTTGCTAAACACGATACCGAAGTATACACACAATAATACGTAAGGCCACCAAACGGGCTCTGTGTCTCCCAATAATTACATCCAATGTGCGTTTGACCGCACTTGGTGTGATCAACTCGCTGCAGGAGCTCATCCGAGCACATCAAGTAAACCAATACACTCGACTTGGCAGAGGCCTTCAGGGGGGCACCTTCTCGCTCGGGTACCGGAGCCTTGGAGGCACAAACTTTTTGTACAGCCTCTACCAAAAACCATGGACTCGAAGCTGCAGTAGGGAAGACAGGAAGTGCACATTCGGGCACTGGAAACACGGTGTGGCAGCAACACGGGTTTACTACGTGGACGTTGTTGGACCTAGACTGAGGCGATACTATACGGCAAATATTCCACAAGTAAATGCAGGTGGATGGCCTTTCCTTTATACTTGAAAAATTGAATTGCTGCACAAACTTGAAGAAAAAAACAAGGGAGACAGGAAAGAGCGCAATTTTTTTTCTTCAAGTTTGTGCAGCAATTCAATTTTTCAAGTATGAACCAACTACTCTGCAAAAATGTATTGCTTCAACATATTTCCTTTATAACTAGCTACTCGATACAGGCGGAAGAGGTCGCTATAGCGTTAGCTCTCTTGCACTGCGCTTCTAATATAATCATTACAGATTCTCGAAAAGCTTGCGCCCGCTACTTGGCTGGAAAAATTTTACCCCTTGACTACAAAAACTGCGCGTGAGCACGAGGTTCGCTGAACCCACCCCGAAACGTGTGGTATGAAGCCCAGGTCATCAAGGACTTCGAGAGACCGAGGCCGTAGATGCGGCTGCCCGAGCGCTCGTTCCCCGGGTACCTCATTTGAGCCCTATGAACGTGACCCCGCAACTACCGCTGCTCATGTACAAGGAAATTGTGCAATGCTATCGCTCCCAGTATCGCCGGTATCCAACCCCTGCTCAGGGTCTGGATAAGCCGGGAGGAAGAATTTTATGCCGGCTTCAAACACGTTGCTATGCCCGGCGGTATTACAATGTTTTGACCCCACAGTCATTGGCAGGTGCAAGTACTGTGTGCAGACAGCCGATGTCTACCACATGGTATGGGCCTGCCAGCGAAACACAGCCATTTCTCCCCTCCCCAACCCTATGCGAGAGGACTGGGAGGTGATGCTGCTTAGCTGCTCCGACCTTGGGGCCGAACAGGCCCTGATTGACTGAGCAAAAGTAGAGGAATTGTCCAATGACGTCCCAAACTGAGGATGTCACCTAGTATGGAAGGCCCTTTCAGGAGCTCGTATGCTCTCTTTTATGATTTTTTCACCACCACCGTCCCCTCTGGCATTTCTGGAGCTGATGCCATATTTCCCCACTGCATGGACTCCAGCTTGTTTCTTGCCTACTTTGGCTATAACGTCGCCCATCATAATAGTATACTGTGTCTTTATTAATGGCTGACTCTACGTCTTCATAGAAGCATTCAACCAAATGATCATCATGGCTCAATGTAGGCTTGTGGCACCGTCATCTTGTATCTTTTGTTGAACTTAATTGTGATACTTGCCAGCGATATTCTCGTGTTTAAGAAACCCCATGTCTAGTTCTTTTCTGCAACTATAGTAAAAGCTCATTAGGCCGGATCTCATGGGACCGGTGAAAATTTCCGAGTTAACCGAATTCGGGATTATCGAATGGACCATCAAAACAAAAGGAAAATGTACTCGGCACATACCTTTTATTTCATGAAAAACTGCATCAACTTTGTCTGCCTCGTCATCAGAATTAGTGCTAGAACGATCTTCTTGAACCCTATGTGGTGGTGGTGTGCACGCTCGCTGTCGCGAGAACTGATGCTGAACTTCGTGAAGACAGCGAGACATTTGGCGGCCTCCTGCACGGTGTGATGCCGCAGCTTATCTTGCATGTCATCCACGGAACAGTGATTCTGATCCTCTTCAAGCACTTGCGATATTATGTCATTATAAGTGAGCAAACCAGCGACAGCCACACCATCATTAACTCGCAAAAACACAGCCCGACAACGTAACGACGATTTCTATGCCAAAGCGCCAACTCGCCCAACAG
The DNA here is from genome assembly GCA_013436015.1 of Rhipicephalus annulatus. Classification (NCBI taxonomy): domain Eukaryota; kingdom Metazoa; phylum Arthropoda; class Arachnida; order Ixodida; family Ixodidae; genus Rhipicephalus; species Rhipicephalus annulatus. Next base: position 675,873 of record WOVY01000950.1, on the reverse strand, counting down.
TCAACACTTTTGGTGTACCCGAGCTTCACACCTAATGCATGAAGTCACAATGGAAAGAAATCAGCAGCATAGGCGTCATGGGCAACTGGGGTAGCGGCGACTGCGCAAACTGTCCCGTCGTCCATGCATGCCGCGCCATTTGCGGCGCATTTCGCAAACACTGGATGCACCAGCGGCCTAAGCACTTCTGCCGAGTGGTGACTTGTTCCACCTGGCCACTTCCCCCTCTCATTCACTATTATAATGATCATATTCTGCTGCTGTTCGTTCGATTTCAGTTTCTCAAAAACTTTGGTTCCGCCGTCGGTTACAGCAGCGAAGCCGACCCTCTATGCTTTCAGTAACCGGAATCGGTTACTGAAAGCATAGAGCCCTGATAGCCCTCTTTGGAATCGTTCGAGTTAACCGGTGTGCCCTCCAAATTAATGGTTAACCGGTATATCCCTCCGAATTAATGAGCATTTGACACCATTGAAATATACACAGTTTTGCCGGGACCGCGCCACGTGTCCAAGTTAACCGAATTTCCGAGTTAACGAGATCCGGATAAAAGAGTTTTTACTGTAATTGACGGTAGCATAGGACGTGTTCGTTTTTCAGCACTGTATAAGCCTTACTTGCCCTCCTAACTTCGCTGAGCCCTATTAGATCCCATTGAACACCCTCTAATTCCTCGGATAGCACTGCTAGACTAGCCAAGTTCAGATTCCAATGGCGGCCTGTCCGGACCCAGAGATGTTTAGCACGCTCTGCTGCGCGCTAAAAATCTGACAGGTCTGACTGCCGCTGGGGACTGAGGGCCAAGGGTTAATTAGTACTTTCAACATCATGTACCCTGACCTATACCCAAGTAATCTTTGTCCACATTGTGGGGAAATAGCTTCATTAGAACACATGCTCTGGCAGTGCACCAAATTCGCTCATTTATCGCACATCACCTCTGCCAGATGGGAGGCGGCAATCCGCAGCTCGTCCTTGGCAGATCAGCTCTGGGCTGTCCACCAAGCCCGCGAGGCGGCTGAGGAGCTTGGCATCTCAGTCCCCACGTGGGAGCTGCCCGCAACACAGTGATCTGTGTTTTGGAGGACCAAATAAAAGTTTATCCAATCCAATCCAATCATAGGGGAGGTACCAGGGTGGCCAATCCTGTTCTGGTGAGGAAGTGCATTATGGCAGATGGTCACCAGTAAGGCCGCAAGAGCTCTTTTTTTTTTAATTGATTTTTTCATCTAAAAAAAAAAAACGATGCGGTTTTGAACCTCTCATCTTGCGAGCTTAGGCCGGCTTAGTGCGTTGGATGACCGTCCTTCTCACGCATTTATTCTCTCCTAACTTCTTCCTTTCTCGCTCAGTTTTGCTTTGTTGGCTTCAAAGTGCCCGCAATATCGTATTTTTGCTGATTTCGAGTGGTCGCACTCCCGTTTTGCGAACTAATCAGCTGCTTCTATGCGATTGTTAAGTTGAGCACATGCATATCAGGTGGATGGAGTGCATGAAAAGCAATCGCAAAAAGTTTCCAACTAGTAAAGAGTAGATTGGCACTGCCTGTAAGGCTGTATCCTAATTTCTTGGGGTTTTGGAGTGGTAATTGAAACTCTGGAAAATAGATATAGAAGTGGTCCTCAGTCAGGAGTCAGATATACGGACTACTAGCTACATCTAAGGTTAGCCTAATAACGTAGAATAGTAGATGTAAAAGGAAGGAGCGAATTATTTTTAATTATAGAAAGCGACGAAAGGCAAGAAACATTGTACGAAAGTAATGATGTGTTTGCATCCCTCACCGCATAGCGTCAGCTTGAATTGACAGACCCCGACGACTTTCGGCACCGCACACGTCCACAAAGATAAGTCCACGTGACACGTTCAGCTTGCAGGTGCTTCTAGAAGCCCTCGCAGTCATACGTTTTGTGAACGCAACAAGGTGCCAGTGGTGGCATCCACGATTAGTTCCTTTAATGCGTTGTTTTTAGGAGTCTGTCTCATTCGGCACGTTTCCAATAGGAGGATTGCAATTTTGTTAACGCTCTAGCACACCCCTAGGTGGCGACCTTACTCCAAGCGTTAGCACTGGGTAAGCCGTGACCTTTTTGCTGTAGCATCCATCCATAAGAAAAAAATAGCTCTGCGACACCCGCTGGCTTCGCCTGGCTTTAACTTTGCGTTCCTTAATTATGCTTGCCTCGCAAATAATCGCAGCCGGCCAAAGAAAAGACACGACACGCCAAGGCTCATGCTCTGGAGTTCGAAAAGAAGCTGGATGAGTCGCGCCAACATTTCATTGAGGTCAGGACGTCCTGAAGTGGCAAATTAACCTTAAAGGACAGGTCTTCAAGCTGAACCAGATGATAACAGAGGACTTGCAGGAGTGCAGTACCATGGAGAGGCTGCTTGCAGTTGCTGAGCAGCACCTCAAGGATCAGCAGCAGCAGTGTCCCAAGTTTGAAGGGCAGTTGCTGGACAGCTCCGCCGCGGTGGTCTAGTGGCTAAGGTACTCGGCTGCTGACCCGCAGGTCGCGGGTTCGTATCCCGGCTACGGCGGCTGCATTTCCATCACATATCAATCAATCAAATCAGTTGCTGGACAGGGACACTGCACTGTCAAACATGCAGCACAGCCACAAAGAAGAGCTCAAACATCAACGTGCACTCCAGGACTCACTGCTGGACGAGCTACAAATGCAGGCAGCTGACCTCCATGCACAGCTTGCCCTTGCTCAGCAGGACCATGATCAAGAGGCCAGTCAAGCGCACACACTAACTTCGGAACTTGGCAAGAAGGAAGCAGAGTATAAGGAGAACCAGGAGCGAATCTAAGGGCTCAAGGCCGGCCAGAAGGCATTACTGACAAAGGTCTCTGAGCTAGGCAAGCAGCTAAGTTTGGCATCACAATCTGAGACAATCCTCAAGCACAGTCTGAAAAAGAGTGAGGCTGAACTATAGATCATGCAGGAAGAGCTTGCAAAGCTGAACAAGGTGCTGGCCTCGGTTGAGACTGAAAACAAGTGGCTGACAAGAGCTTGAGGCAAGGCAGCAGCAAGAGGATGAATAATCCAGGCTGGAAGAGATGACTCAACTGCATTACTTTTCCTCTGGTCAGGCAGGGATGTTCAATAACTCCAACATGCCATGAGTAGGCGACCTTAGCCCAAGTTTGGCATCCTATCAGTCACGCTCTTTTGGCTGTCACATCGCTTTCTCTTGTTTTGCTCTCACCGTTAACTACAACAGCTGCCACAAGGGTTTATTTAATCATTAATGCGCATCGCTTTCTCTGGTTCCGTTCTCACAGTTAAATAATACAGCTACCACAAGCATCCATGACCACAAGGGTTCATTTAATCTATAATGATGGACATTAATCATCAGGAGAGAGATGCAGGATTAAACGTACATGTGCAAGCATCAACGTTAAGCAGTGCTATAGGTGTCAAATACCAATAGATATTACGCAAGCTCTCGTTTAACAATGTACAGTAAACATTGAACTACTTCTGCGAGGGCACGATTTACTTTTGTGTTTTACTGATCCCTATAAAAGAAGGATCAACCACTTTTTTTTTTGCGACTTTTTGCAATAAATTTTGCCACCTAGGCAGGTGCAGAATTTTTTAACAGCATTTTAACGTAGTTTTCAACAGATATTTTTTGAAACAGATAGAAAAAGGGCTACAAAAGTTCAGATTTGATTTTCAAAAAAAAATCAATTTTATTAAAGCCTCCGTTGAGGATAAATCTGATTATGACTTGTGATTCTAATTATAATAGACCCATTCAGGCTTTACATATCAGTTCGTTTCAGTACTTGAATTTACATACTCCTTTCACAACAGACCGAAATCCTCATCACTATGTGGAGGTCTGTTGTAATGAAGTTATACTGTACTTCGTAATTGTGAACATTGCATTGGTGTTTTTCTCACTGTCCTTTATTGTAGGATAGTGTATTGTGCTGCTGTTCACTAGCATTAGGTCTGTGTAGTGGAAAATCTGTATATTTTTTTTATAAACAGGATGCAAAGCAATAAAGCCTCTCATCACCCCCTCTTTTCCTCATTTCATTTTTATTTCTTAACTCTTGAGTACATTTTGGAAGTTCAAATAGGACTAATTAGTTGCCTATAATTTAGCTGTGACCTTCTTGGCCTTGTATATTTGTTAGCCAAGATATTTGGAGGCAGATATTTCTTTTTCTGTTATTGATATTATGCTCACTTATAAGCTGTACAAGGTGCATCTTGTTTATTAATAAATTGTGCATTTGAGAATGACTACTTCAATATTTTTGATTGTTTCTTTCACTGTCTTTTTCAAGTTTCCAAGCATAACATATAACAATCTTATTACATTAGACATAGCACAAATAAACAATAAAATCAATACACGCATGTAAGCCACTTGGGCTCTTTGTACAGGGCAATCTTGTGTGAAGGGCGAGAAAGCTTTGCATTCAAGCTTACTCTTCTACTATTACACTTTTGAGGTTTGAGGACAGTGAACAAAGCATGTGAAATGAAAAACAACATGCACATTAATAATGTATCACTGAACGAGACTGTCTTTTGGGCTTGGTTATAACCTGGCCGGCCTTCAAAAGTATTTTGTATGTGTCTGCTTTATTATTAGGTTACTGTCACAAAAGCACATTTTTTAAGGTAGATGTTCTTATGCAGGTTTTTTGGAAGTCAAATTCGAAGACCAGTGCATCGTGGTGTGGGATGACTCGCGTTGTCTTGTAGGTGCACAATGGCAGAGATACAAAACGGCACTTTTCTGGTGATACCCTAGAACATCTGACATTCGGGCATGCAACAAGTGTTGACATTGTTGCTACTAATGGATTGCAGATGCCACGTGAGCAGAGGTGTACAAAAAATGAAATGTAAAACTTCACATCATGCTGGCGATTTTCATCCCTGTTACGAATGGTAATTAACCCTTTTGTAGTATGCGCCAACGTCATCCAAAAACTACTCTAATATGCTTATATCTCCATTATGGTAGTTTTGGCAATGGAAACAAAATAGTATTGATGGACACTGATAGCATTATTACCATTATCTACTGGCCTCCATGGTGTGAAATTGCTAATGGCATTAGAAACAGAGGAATATGGGTATTCATAGTATTCATTGACAAGAATCTATGTCAGCTATATATAGCTGGAACAGAGCTGCCAGAAGTTCTATCTATTTTTAGTATATTCGACTTTCTATTGTGCGATCATTTTTGCAGCTTTACACTACTTGCTCTCTGCTTCTTGTCATCTTCCTGTGACCCATAGTTACTTGTGACATTTAGCATTTTCATACTTGTGGAAAATAGTAAGTGCAGTAACAAAGCACTATAGTTAAACCCTTTTACAAGAGGCACGCTCTGGGCAGCAATTCTTGTCTCTTATATGAAATGTCTCTTATAAGCAGAGAACCATGTAGGCATTTTCTTAAGAACCCATATTTTACTATAGGCACATTGGTGTCTCTTATACCCACTTGTCTCTTATAAAAGGGTTCGACTGTACTAGCAATTTAAATATGAGATTATGTGGATGTGTTTGTTCTGTAACTGAATTGTGCTCAAAGTAAGGGCTCTTGTTATTTTGTGTCACAGGAGCACCAAAACTTCATTATGCAAGGTGTCTCATTGCAAAACTGCAGTAATAGATGAGCTGTGTTGTCTGGTGCATATATCCAAATAACGCTTAAGGAGACACTAAAGAGGTACAACGACCTGGTTTAGATTGACTAACTGAACTCTGAGAACTCTACTGCCATGTTTTACTATCATAATTTTATTATTAGCGGAGAAAATCAAGGTTAAAATATTATATTTAAATTGACACCTAAATTTCCGCATGTGTCGCGAGAATTTTCAAAACCTATTCTCGTGGCATTGGCTTGATGACATTTTCTGAAACTTCGTATAATAAGTCTATTGCGCTCACAGATTACAATGTACTTCATTTTTATCGATTGGAAGCTATGTGGGACCTTGTAGACGCCTTCAAAATTTCTCATGTCACGGTGTTTAGTGCGGAAATCTTAAGGTGGCGTCGCCATCTACATTTTCTTTTTGAGCGTTTTCTCGCTTAGTAAGCATCATGTCACGGTAAGAGTGGTGTTTTCGGGATTGTGAAATATTACTTTACTGACATGGGGGCAAAAAATTATTTTGCTCTTTAGTGTCCCTTTAATGAAATTACAAGCCAGATTTCATTCTCTGGCAGTGCATAGCAGAAGCAAAAATGGTGGCCATCCTTGGTTTTTCTCATTGTAAAATACTGCACGTAGTAAAGTATTGAAGAAGTAGAATGTACAGTGATGTTACCGAGGTCTTCTGATTGTGAGCAATTTTCGGAGTAGCAAAATTTTCATTTTTGAGCAATCAGGAGCAGCTAACGTCACATCCTGGAGGAGAAGCAACTTGCATTCACATTCAAGGACATGGATGATTATTTTGGGGCTCTTATGAAAAGCTAAAAATATTTCTATTCATTGCAAATCTCGTGGAGCCAATCATCTGTAGAGCACACTCCATTTCAGTTGATGATGCAAAAATAATTTCATCATAACGCTGAGCATTCTGGAAAAACATGCTCAGCGATTATTTTCCTAGCAAATAAACAGTATACTGGTCGAATAAAATTGTACTTCATGAAATAGGGAGAGAATAAAATGAAGGAAAGGCAGGGAGGCTAACCAGAAATTAGAGCATCCAGTTTGCTACCCTGCACTAAGGGAGCGGAGAATGAGGAAAAAAGATGGGAAATGAAGAGTAAAATAGAAGCACGAAAAAGAAAAAAAGAGCTGGGGTGCTATAGCCTATTCAATAGGCCACTACCACGCCTTCACCGATTTTCTGTGCGAAGAGATATCATGTCGCCTTTCAAACAGTCATGAAACAACATTCTAAATATACCTATGTGGTTATCAGCAGGTATGGTAGACAATTGCTATGGCGTACAATACTAGAAACTCGCACAGTCCCAACTGCATTTCCCTAAGATTACTTCAAGGTTAAAGAAAGGTTCTTTTTATTCGCAACCGATAATACTGCTGGGCGTAACATGACATCATTTAGCTAGTCTCGTAAAGCCAACCTCCTCCGGCACTGGTTTTTCATGGGAAATTACTGCACACAGTGAAGTATTGAAGTAGAATATACAGTGGTGTTACCGAGGTCTTCTGATGGGAGCATTTTGGGACGTTAAACCCCACAAATCTAATCTGATGGGAGCATTGGTAGATCTCTCTGTGCTGAAACTACACAAGTTAACTTTGTTTTCCTTTTGCAGCGATGTTTTTGTGGCTAGGGAGTTCCATTTATACTCCAAAAAACCCCTGTAGTGTCCTCTAGAAAGCAGTGCATAAAGGGGGAAAAAAATCTTGCAGGGTACCTTATGCATACACCTAAGACGACTCGAAGGTGAGAGCCATTTTGTTTTTATTGCAATACTAATTATATGGAGATTCTCGATTAGTTTTTGCCATCGCCAACAGCGTATAGGCAAAACTTTTTTTTTTCGGGAGGGGGGCGCACCTTGATCTGAAGGGGGGCCCATGCCAAGAAATAGTCATTTTGTGATATATATGCCATGGTATGGTATGAAAAAAACCTTAATTGGGTTCGTCGGAGTGGGAACTAGCACGTAGTGGACCGCTCTCACGTCGGGATAGATATGTCTCACCTCTCCGCCACATTGTGGGCCCATTGAACTGCCCATAGTTGTGTCTTTAGATCTAGATGGCGTAGCGCAGCATCCCACTTGAACAATGCAACGTCTTCAACCCATAACGCATGGCACTGCCAGTGCATATGATCTAAGCTGGCAAAGTCTGAGTAAAGCACGCATGTGTTTGGCGCATGAATTTCTGGATAAATTTTGTGCAAGAGTGTGGGACTGAGATATGCCCAGACGTGCAAGAGTTTGAGCGTCAATGCCTAAGGCCTATGCATTTTACTGTGCGGTGGCGAATACTTTTGCCTCCCTAGATAAAAGTTCTTAGTAATATTTGTAGCGCGAAAGTGCAAAATGGGAAGGAACGAAGACACAGAAGGAACACATTATATGTTAAGGTATGTTCAGTTGACGATCAGGTGTGCCTTAATAATGACCAGATAAAGGTCATTGCATGGTTCGAAAAATGGCAAATGGTAATTGATTTTGATAACACTGTTTATATGAGAATTACCAACAAAAAAGACCTCTTAATTATAAATATAGTGTGAATGGTGTGTCGCTATTAGAAGTAACACAGTACAAATATTTCAACCTGTGGATCATCAATAGTCTTTCTTGGAATAAGCACATTGATACTGTTGTTTCTAGTTCCTTGTGCAAACTGTTTTTCTTGAGACGCACATTGAAGTCATCCACACCTATTGTTCATTTCTTAACCTACAACTCATACATTCAACCATTCTTGGAATATGCAGTGATTATCTGGGACCCATTCACTTCAACGAATGTTAAAAAACTTGAATGTCTACAGCATAAGGTAGTTCGATTCACTTTTAATTCCTATGGCCGCACATCTGTGGGTGAGCTAGTTAAACGCAGTGGACTACCCCCGGAAAAAGAGCGCAACCGTGTCTGCCGAATAAAATGTTTATATCAGCTCATAAATGATTATTATAACATCAATTCATCGAGTTATTTTTCTTTCTCAACAGGTTATGAAACCAGGTAAATGCATGCTTTAACCATAGTTCCTTTTACTACGAGGAATAACTGTTTTAACCTTTTTTTCCGCGGACTGTAACGGACAGAAATAATCTTAATACCGATGTAGTGTCTCAAAAGTCTTTAGCCATGTTTGAAAAACATCTGAATATGGTATGAATTTTTGTGTGTTATTTCATTCGTTTGTTACCAGTGTTTTTTTTCTTTCGAATTCTTACAAATGTTTGAAGAAAGCCTGCAATATATGTGTGCTGAATGGTCTGTATTTTTATGGATAACCCCCCCTGCTAAGATCTGGGAACAGAACGCAGTATCTAGAAATAAATAAATAATTGATTTGATTTTGATATGTGAGGTTTAACGTTCCAAAACTACCATATGATTATGAGAGACGCCGTAGTGGAGGGCTCCGGAAATTTCGACCACCTGGGGTTTTTTAACGTGCACCCAAATCTGAGTACACGGGCCTACAACATTTCCGCCTCCCTAGGAAATGCAGCCGCCGCAGCCGGGAAATAAATAAATAAATAAACAGGACGAGTGCTCGTCTCGTATATGTATTCCTTTTGTGTCTTCGTTTCGTTCCGTTTTGTGCTACAAATATAAATGCAAGTAAATGAAACCAACTAGTCTGCATCGCCGCCTTGACGGCAGTGGCGTACCAACTCTTTCGCGAGTGGGGGGCGGCAAACCTATCTCACTCGTCAGCTGGGATAAATTGACATATATATGTAAATTGCCTACAAGAACTTACAAGAAAAACATCACTGCAGCAATGTTGCCGAAATTTCACTATGTTGTATCATGGCCCCATAACAATTTCGTTCTCCCGTAAAAACATAATGGAGGGATTACTGTTGTGATGGAAAACTACACCTTACTTGTTGGTTTCCCCAGCGTGCAGCCAAGAGTGACCACTGTCGAAAGTGGGGGGGGGAGACTCAGCCCCCAAATTCTCTCAGTAGGAAACTCTCGCCCCCCTTCACATTTTCATTTGACGTAGCACTATGTTTGAGTGTTTAGTGTGGTGAAGGAAAAGATCGTCTTATGTGTTGGTTTCCCCAGTGTGCAACCAGCAGTGAAGAGCGTCGAAAAGAGGGGGGGGGGGGGGGGCTGAGCCCCCCAAATTTTCTCACTGGGGAGGCTCACACCCCCTTGCCCCTCCGGCTGATACGCCTATGCTTGACGGTTCTTAGTAAGTTCATTGTACATGGTTGTGGGATCTTTGTTGTTCGGAACCTCATCGCCGCACCGTTCAGTAGCTACGCAGTCGACGACCTCTTGCGCTTCTCTATGGGCACAGTCGTTGAGGTTGGATGAAACGCCCTCGATATGTCCCATGTAAGCAGGGAGCCAGACGATTGTGTGTTGCTGTACTTCCTTATTCCGCAGGATTTGCAAGGCTGATTTCGAGGTAGTGCCCTTAGCGAATGCTCGAACTGCCGATCTCGTGTCATTGCATATTGTTGTTCTCTCATCGTCTAGCAAGGCCGAGGCTATTGCGACCTGTTCAGCAACCTCGGCCGTTGTGGTCCGGACCGTCAAAGAGTTAGTAACAATGCCATCTTGATCAAAGTTGAGTGCAACGAATGCTTTTTCGTTTGGGTAGTGTACAGCGTGTCAACGGAACAGCAACTCGAGGTATGTGCGTGGGCACACGGCCTTAGCCCTAGCCCGTCGTCCATGCGTCGTCTGGCTACATTGTACTCAGAGTGGACATTCCGAGGTATGGGTGCCATGCTAATACGCATTTTGTGTTTACAAGGAATATGCAATATCTGGTATCAAATTCTGTCGAGTGAACTCCAAGCTCTCTCAGAATGTTTCTCCTGGCAGTGTTGGTTGAAAGTCTGGTAAACAGCACCCTCTCTTGTGACTCTGCTATTTTTTCGAGTGTGTTGTGCGTGCCGAGGTGCAGCCATTGCAGCTGCCTCTCCGAGCTCATGTACATGGGAAGCCCGAGGGCTCTCTTGCCCGCTTTTTATTTATTTATTTATCAATACTGCAGGCCAATATGTTGGCCTATGCAGGAAAGGCAAATACAGTAATACAATGACAAAGCATTCACAAAAGCCTAAAAATGCACGAAGAAAAATGAACTGTGCATGAAAAGGGTACAACCTATACTATATAAAAAAAAATGCCTAATATTGTAAGCCATCAAAAAACCGAACGCTTGCTTTGCACTACAATATACACAGGTGATAAACTACGAAAAAAAAACTATTAAGACAAGAGCAGGGCATTGCACACAGCATGGGATTCATGACAAAAATTGTTTTCGGATTCTTTTTTAAAGTTTCTCGATTGTATGACGCGAACAGGTAGAGAGTTCCATTCTGTTATGGTGCGTTTGAAAAAACTGTTCATGTGAAATTTGGTTTTGACAAATATTGGTGTAAGAGAAAAACTGTGTCTGTGTCTAGTTGACCGTGTTTTTAGGTGTACTAAAAAACTAGGCAACTGAATGCGAATTTCCCCTTTTATGATGTTGTGTAGGAACTGTAGACGACCAAGTTTACGGCGATGTTCTAGTGAACTTATTTTATTGGTAAGCATTACCAGTGACAGGGAAAGTTCTTTTTTGTATTTTCTGGAAACGAATCTAACAGCCTTCCCATGAAACACAAAAAAAGCTAAAAAACTTAAACATCGATAGACATGGTAGGACAGATATGCTCTTCTTAGATTTCTGCAAAGCCTTCGATAAAGTTCCCCATAGTAAACTCATTTCCAAACTTAGAACAATAGGTATACCCAAAATATTCGTTTGTTAGATTTCTGCGTATTCAAATAATCGCGAACAGTACGTTGATGTAGGGGGCCAATATTCGGACTGTCTTCCGGTCACATCGGGCGTACCACAGGGCAGTGTGTTAGGCCCTTTGCTTTTTCTAATGTATATCAATGATATTGATGTTATTCACCCTAGTATAAAAATAAGATTGGTTGCAGGTGATTGTGTTTTGTTCAAAGAAATACGTTCCGCTAACAATTTCAACAATCTGAGCACTAGTTTTTGCAATATATATGAATGGTGCAACAAATGGGGAATGTGTCTCAACGCGAACAAATGTATGTGCCTTCCAGTGACTCGCCAAAAGAATCCACAATCGTACACATACATATTAGGGTCTTCACCACTGTAACAAGCAAACTCCTACAAATACCTTGGTGTGACACTCACTTCTAACTTAACTTGGCACCTCCATGTTGATAATGTTTGTTCATCTGCCTTTTGCAAACTATGTCTTCTTAAACTTAAACTTCAAAGTGCTCCTACGAATATTAAACTGCTTTGTTTACACAGCCCTTGTGCGACCAAAACTAGAGTACGCGAGCATAGTATGGGACCCTTATACAAAACGTAATATATGCACTCTTGAGCGTATTCAAAGAAAAGCTGTTAGATTTACATTCAACAAGTACTTCAAGTTAGGCTCACCCTCAGATTTAATGCTAGCCAACAACATTCCCTTACTGCAGATGCGAAGACAAAAAGCTAGATTAGAATTCCTTGATCAACTTTTGAATAAAAAAATAGCTATAGACCCATCCCCGTATTTGACACCCCTTAGTAGCCGGCCCACCCGACACCACCACCCAAAGGCCTTGATTCTATATTTTGCTCGCACAGACCTACTGAAGTATTCGTACTTCCCAAGAACCATATATGAATGAAACTGTCTTATACATGTGATGAATGAATTAACCTACCAAACAACCTCCTTCGCCCTTTATTGTTTCATTTTGCAATTATTTTATTTATATTTGTATATGTATTACCACCCTACTTGGACCTTGAGCCTGCAGTATTGAATAAATAAATAAACATTAAAAAAAGATAGTCCAAAGGTATATTATAAGTTTTGTTGAGATGTTAATTTAGACCTTAGCAGCTTGAAAATCTTCTGTAGCTGTGCTAACGCCACATTATTAGAAATATAGAAAACTGCTGGCAAGAATTATAAAAAAAACTTTTTGCTAGAGTTTTCAAAGAACGTTTGTAAACATTTACTTTAACTTTATTATTAGAAGCCTAGTAAGCTTCTTGCCAGAATTCTAGAAAACTTCTTGATAGATCTTTGTAATATCCTTTCTAGGCATTTATTTTTCATGGAAACCAACTTGTTGAGCGTGTCCCATAGTCGATTCGTTGCATCATGTCAGCATTTTGCAATCAGTGTATTTAGCTGTTCACTGTCGAGAGTGACAGGTAGGGACAACACCATAATATGGTATCAAATTGATTGGTGGAGCTTTTCTAACCAGCAAAATTGGTGCCCTATTTGTTGGAAAAATGACTTAGTGACTGTCGTCTATCATTATGATAATCTCTTTTGCTTGGAGACAAGACAGGTATTTAAACGTCAACTCATTTTCATTTCTGGTGTTTACTGGAGTGCATTATACTGCACATCCAAAAGTAAATGTGAAATTTCAACAAATATTATGTTCTTACATACTTGTAGCCTTTATTATACATAGCAATAATTGTGATGATATGCGGACCACATGGCTCATAAAAAAAGAAAATGATGATATACTTTGTCCTAAAACTTGCATGCTTTATTGTAACTTCCATTGTACAAAGCAATCAGAGATGCTGGTCAGATACTTTGTCCAGGAGCCAGCACACTGTAAAATCCGAATACTTCTTTCGTAGATGACTGGGTTTAAAGAACTAATACGCCTGGAGATGAGGAGAAGAGCGTCCCGACATTGCTATGTATTGCGGCGCAGATCCAAGAACCACCTCTCGTGCCACGTGCTCTTCTTCGTCATTCTCTTCCTCAAGTGCGCGCAATGTCCACTGTTTTTATTTTAACACACACATCCAAAAGGCAAAGTTAAGTATAGATTCTTCTCTTCAAGTAGACATCTATCAGTGCAATGAAAATTAGCAGGCTAGTTTAGCAAACACATTATTGGTCATGTAGCAAACATATGAAGGCAAAAAATTAGTAATAGCCAAAAGCAGCAGTTGAACTATTGATTTTTTTCTCACCCAGTGTGCCTAAATTAGGCTATACGTTAGAACCATGAGTAGTTGAAATTAATTATTTTCACCATAAAGCTGTGTTTAACAATCAAATTGTGGTTTCGACAACACTCCGAATTCTAATTCCACCCCAAAATACTTGCACAAAAAACACAGTGAAGTAAAAACATTATCTCTCATGCACCAGCTTACCAAAATTATTTGAGTTAGGTCAGTCGGTATCTCCAGGAAATCGAGAGGAAACAATATGTTAAGCAATTTTATTCACAAACACCGTTATGTTTTAGGATAGGTGATGCGAAGAAGAAAATGAAAAAGACAAGCAAGCCCGCAGCATTACAGATTATATGCAGCTGTACTCATGTCCAGTATATAATAATTATTTTTGCACATCTTACAATAGTGTGCATTGCTCATATTAGCAATACATCGTAGCTGAAGGTGTGAACTTGATAGCTGCAACATGTAGAAATTTCTCATCTTTTTGGCAGATGAACTAGATGAATTATCAGCATCCATTGGCAAAAAGTACTATATTAAAAACTATCATGTCTCACAAAGTTTAATAATAATAATCACACTTGACATTACCTACGCTTTGAACAGACGAGTTTTGTTCTGTAAGGCTGCCTTTCAACACGGTTTGGCTTTGAAAAAGCGGCTCAATCGCAGCATTGACTCGGTGATGTCTTCGCCGACGAGATAGGGAGTCGACAGTTTTTTTCTTCTGTTGATAAGAGACTCAAGCAGAGAGCAAAGGATAACACTTACGCCTGTTGGGTATCACAGTTCTCACAGGAAAAACCAGACCCCAAGCGAAATCCCAAAACACACAAAGAAATCCAAGATGAAACTTCGCAGCGAGCGCGACGCGCAGCTGCCGTGTGCTAGCTGGGAGAATCTTTGGCGGCTTCGCGGTGGAGAGGAAGTCGGAGCAGCATCATGGTCGGCTAATGAGACGATACAACATGATGACGTAAAATAACGAAGCAGTGACTACCGCTTGCGACTGGTTGCGACGACGTCTCGGTGCCGGGAGGAGGAGGCGAGGTTGAAGAGAGAAGGGGGGAAGGGACGCTTTTCAACTGCCCAAAGTGGTATGGGTGTTCTCCGGCCGTCCTCGCTAGGAGCATGGCTCTGCCCAAGTCTGCAGAGGGATTCGACAGAAACTGAAAAAATGCATGCACGGGCAGGCAGGAAGCGTGATCTGGCTTGGTGCAGAAAACAGTACATGGCTTTGTGGGTGGCCGCCACAGTGCAGCTTCGCTGCGGTTTCCGGCGCTCGAGCTGCTCTAGCGGGTCCAGTGCAGCCATGAGTGTGACGCGCGAAGACTGCCTGCCACGATGGTCTAGTAGACATGCTGCTCGACCACGCGCCAGCACTGATTGCAGCCCTGCCGCGGTGGTCTAGTGGCTAAGGTACTCTGCTGCTGACCCGCAGGTCGCGGGTTCAAATCCCGGTTGCATTTCCGGTGGAGGCGGAAATTTTGTAGGCCCGTGTGCTCAGATTTGGGTGCACGTTAAAGAACCCCGGGTGGTCGAAATTTCCGGAGCTCTCCACTACGGCGTCTCTCATAATCATATGGTGGTTTTGGGACATTAAACCCCAAATATTAATCAATCCACTCATTGCAGGAGCAAATCCCGGCCGCGGCGGCCGCATTTTCTATGGGGGCAAAAATTCTTCAGGTCTGTGTACATACGTGTACGTTTAAGAACCCTCAGGTGGTCGAAATTTCCGAAGCCCTTCACTATGGTGTCTTTCATAATCACAGCATGGTTTTGAAGCATTAAACCCATCAATTATTGTCTCTATGGCAATCTATTTCATCAGTAAAGCAATGACCGACACTAAGGACGAGAGATCGCCAATAGTGAATTCTTTAGTACGCCGATTTCGTGTAGGGTGGGCTGAAACATAGGAAGGCCATATCGGCTGTGTGTGTGTGTATATATATATATATATTATATATATATATATATATATATATATTGACCCGTGTCTACATGTGGACAAAAACGATGATGGGGGGATTTAGCGGACACCAGGTAGTGGGCCTCTGGCTTGACGGGGGAACTTAGCGGACACCAGGTAGTGGGCCTCTGGCTTGACGCGAGAACGAAGAAGATCTTGTGAATCAGCCGTTGAGAACACGCTGCTTTTGCTGCCTCAAGGCGTACTTGTGCTTTGTTCGCGTTGTACTGCGACACTGGTGGAGGTGCTGGCCCGCGACCCCGCCTGATGCTCCACACTCCCACGGGGAGCCGTTCATCCAGCCCAGAAGCACTTGTCGACACTCCCGTGCATCGCTTCAGTCGTCGCTTGCGAGGCCTCCTTCCAGAGTTCACTCTGTCACAGGAACACTCTACAAAGCACCGCTCAGATCTACCAATGGCCACCGCCAATCCACAACAGTTACTACGAGACAGTAGTTTGCCAACCCCATCTCAGGTAACCTTTTTTTCACCGCTGGTGCCTGATCGCTTTGGTGGTGGAGCACATGAGGACGTTGAAGAATGGCTTGATCACTATGAACGTGTCGCTAATACCAACCAGTGGTCCCTTGAACAAAGGCTTTCCCGCGCCTATTTTTATCTCGACGACAGCGCTAAAACTTGGTACGAGAACAGAGAAGGCAGTTTGTCATCATGGAGCGACTTTAAAAGAGGAATGATTGACACATTTGCCGATGCCGACCGGCGCGAACGTGCGCAGCATTTACTCGAGCTACGGGTTCAGAAACCCAATGAAACGGTCGCAATGTTCGCTGAGGACATGACCCGTCTCTTCCGTAAAGCTGACCCGCACATGACCGACGACAAAAAGTTGCGCTACCTCATGCGTGGCGTTAAAGAGCAATTGTTCGCCGGACTTTTGCGGAACCCGCCAACCACCGTGTCAGACTTCATCAAAGAAGCTACGGCTATCGAACGGGCGCTTCACCTACGATGCCGACAATACGATCGCTTGTCCAGCAGCGCCCACATGCAAGTCGCCGCTACGGCATCTGAAAATCAAAGCTCGTTGCGCGATTTGATAAGAGAGATTGTTCGCGAAGAGCTGCTGAAGTTCCGGAATCTGGTCACGGAACCACCCACGGCGTCTGTCGCTGAAGTCGTCCGCGAAGAAATACGCCAAGCGTTTTCAACAGCTGATCCTACTGACGATCAGCGACCTATGAGCTACGCAGCCGCGCTTCACCGCCCGCCGCCCGTTGCGCCGTCGTACCGCCAGCCATCGGCAGCCGTTCCTTGGTCACCACAAGAACAGACACCGCGACGACCTGCCGTCGTACCGCCGTACGAAATGCCGCCGTACCAAGAGCCGTCTCCCAATTTGCCACATTACGAGCCGTTGCGGCGTCCACAGCTTCGTAAAACAGACGCCTGGCGCACTGTCGATAGGCGCCCGCTTTGTTTTACCTGCGGAGGTGTGGGCCACATTTCCCGCCATTGCTGGCACCGCGTCGATACGTTTCGACCTCTTCGGCAATGGTCTGACGATCGACGCGCCAACGACGGCTACGCACCACGCCGGGACACTCATTCTCAAGGACTCCCCTTGTCTCAGTCCCATTTTGACAACCGCCGTGCCAATAATGACGACAGTGTGCCCGATTACCAGCCAGGTTTGGGACGTCGACCACGCTCTCCGTCTCCGGCATATTCGCCTTCGTCGCGCCACCGAACTACAGCCGACGTCAGTGGGAGGAGGTCACCAAGTCCACGCCGGGGAAACTGAAGGCAGCGACCTCCGGGGGTGAGGTTGCAGGCCGTCAAGGCGACGAAAAAAAGCCCCCGTTACTTGTACCACAGGACGCCGTAAAGCCGAGAAGTTGTAACACCGACGAAACTGTGACCACAGATCTTACCGTTTCGGTAGACGGACAGCAAGTAACAGCCTTAGTTGATACCGGCGCCGAGTTTTCTATCATAAGTGAAAACCTTGCCGTACGCCTAAAAAAAGTGAAGACTACGTGGACGGGACCTCACCTGAGGACAGCAGGCGGCCAGCTGTTGATGCCTGTCGGAAGGTGTACAGCAAGACTCGACATCGGTGGCTCTGCTTTCGTGGCGACGTTCGTCATCCTCACCTCGTGTTGCAAGGACTTGATCATAGGGATGGACTTCTTAAGAGAATATGGTGCCGTCATCAACATCCCGGACCGTTCAATTACATTCCGCAACAGCTCTGGTTTAGTTGACTGTTCAGACGAAATACGCAACACTTTACGTATAATTGATGATGATGTGGTCGTCCCGCCCCGGTCATGCACTCTTGTTTCAGTACAAGGCGACGAAGCGTTTGATGGCGAAGGCATTGCTGACCAAATTGGCTCGCTACTATTTAGTCATGGCATTTTGGTCGCACGAGGTATCGTCCGTCTCACTCGTGGACGCACGAATTTACTTCTGACGAACTTTAGTGCTGAGCGCCGGCACCTTCCGAAGGGCACAGCTATCGCTTCGTACGACAATATTGTAGAAATGCGAGGCAGTTTATGTTTGTCGGTATTGGACGAAGAGCCTAATCCAGAACCAGACCCCATTCACGATGTTGGCACCACTCTGTCAAAGGACGAGCGACAGAGACTTCTTCAGCTGCTAGCCGAATTCCGCGACTGCTTTTCAACGACATCACGAGTTGGTCGAACACCTTTGACAAAGCACCGAATAATCACCGAGGACACGGTGAGACCTATCCACCAGAACCCTTATCGTGTAGCTTCAAAGGAACGCGAAGCCATACAACAACAAGTCGCGAAAATGCTTGAAGATGACGTCATTCAACCGTCACAGAGCCCCTGGGCATCGCCTGTAGTGCTAGTAAAGAAAAAGGACGGCACCCTGCGTTTTTGCGTGGACTACAGGAAGCTGAATCGGGTGACCAAGAAAGATGTGTACCCGCTCCCACGTATTGATGACTCCCTTGACAGACTTCGACACGCTCGCTACTTTTCTTCCATGGACTTGAGGAGTGGTTACTGGCAGATCGAGGTAGACCCAAGAGACCGAGAGAAAACCGCTTTTGTGACCCCAGATGGTTTATACGAATTTAAAGTCTTGCCTTTCGGTTTGTGCTCCGCGCCCGCAACTTTTCAAAGGCTTATGGACACGGTACTTTCGGGATTGAAGTGGAAGACGTGCCTAGTCTATCTGGACGACGTTATAGTGTTTTCGACCACTTTTGACGAGCATCTCAAAAGGCTGGAAGTTGTTTTACGTGCCATACGGTTCGCGGGCCTAACATTGAAACCAGAAAAGTGCCATTTCTGTTTTCACGAACTTCAGTTTCTCGGTCACGTCGTCAGCAACGCAGGCGTCCGGCCCGATCCTGGAAAAATTGCCGCCGTCGCACAGTTCCCAGTACCCTCCAATAAGAAGGCTGTCAGACGCTTCCTAGGCCTTTGTGCCTATTATCGCCGGTTTATCGCAGACTTCGCCCGCATCGCGTCGCCACTAACTCGTCTCACAAGAGATGATGTTGCCTTTGAGTGGAAAGAAGAACAGGAGGCTGCCTTTAATGACCTGCGTCAACGTCTCCAAACGCCCCCTGTGCTCGCCCACTTCGACGAAGAAGCCCCGACAATGCTTCACACAGACGCTAGCAATGTAGGTCTTGGGGCTGTGCTTGTGCAACGGCAAGAGGACACAGAAAGAGTGATCGCCTACGCAAGCCGAACGCTAACACGCGCAGAGGCTAACTATTCAACAACAGAGAAAGAATGTCTCGCCGTAGTATGGGCAGTAATGAAATTTCGCCCGTACTTGTATGGCCGACACTTCAAAGTTATGAGTGACCATCACTCCCTTTGCTGGTTAACTAATCTAAAAGATCCCACCGGCCGATTAGCGCGTTGGAGCCTAAAACTACAAGAGTTTGACATGACGGTCGTGCACAAGTCAGGCAAGCGACATATGGACGCTGACTGTCTGTCCCGTTCACCTATTGAGTCGGCAACTCTACCCGAGGAGGAGGAAACGGCATTTCTCGGTGTCCTCGACACGACCGCCATTGCGCAGCAACAACGTGACGACACTGAGTTGCTTGGCTTAATTAACTACTTGGAAGGCAGATCTCAGAAGGCGCCAAGAGTTTTCGCAAGAGTATTGTCATCGTTTTGTTTACGGGGCGGAGTACTTTACAAAAGAAACTTTTCATCGACAGGATCCGCCTATCTGCTCGTCATACCAGCAGCCCTTCGTACCGAAATACTCAAAGCATGCCACAATGAGGTGACCTCTGGCCATTTGGGTTACATGAGAACGTTGGCCAGAGTACAGCAAAGGTATTACTGGCCGAGACTAACCACAGCCGTGAAGCACCACGTTCGTACCTGTCTCGACTGCCAGCGACGCAAGTCACCACCGACTAAACCAGCTGGCCTACTGCAACCCGTGCAGGTCCCAACAGCTCCATTCTACCAGATAGGCATGGACATTTTGGGCCCACTTCCTATGTCCACTGCAGGAAACCGCTGGGTTATCGTCGCGACGGATTATCTGACCCGTTATGCCGAGACAAAAGCTATTCAGAGAGGTACAGCAGCGGAGGTGGCCAGGTTTTTCATCGAAAATATTGTACTGAGGCATGGTGCACCAACCGTCGTAATCACAGACAGAGGAACCGCATTTACGGCAGCTCTTTTAGATCACGTCCTGATGCTGAGTGGAACAACGCATCGCAAGACTACTGCCTACCACCCACAAACAAACGGGCTGACGGAGCGTCTAAACAAAACCATTGAAGACATGCTTTCGATGTACGTAGACATAGAACACAAAAATTGGGACGAAATTTTACCATACATAACGTTTGCGTACAACACGGCCAAGCAAGAAACGACCGGCATGACCCCGTTCAGCCTCGTTCATGGACGACAAGTACGAACTATGTTAGATGCGATGCTGCTGCACGAAAGTGACGACATCGACCCAGACGCCAACACGTTTACGGAACGCGCGGAAGAAGCTAGACAACTGGCACGATTACGGATCCGCCAGCAGCAAGAGTACGATGCAGGCCGCTACAATGCTCACCGCAGAGCAGTTGTCTATCAAACTGGCGACAAAGTATGGATTTGGACACCCGTACGGAAACGAGGACTATCAGAAAAGCTCTTAAGAAGATACTTTGGGCCATACCGAGTGCTGCGACAACTAAGTGACGTCACTTACGAAGTTGTTCCCGACAATTCGTGTAGTACCAATCGTCGCCAGCACCATCCTGAACTCGTTCACGTAGTGCGCATGAAGCCTTACGTGAGCGAGTGATTGCGTGAGACTTATATTTTAACAAAAACTGCATTATTGACTTCGCATCGGGTCGATGCTCTTTGAGAGGGAGGCAAATGACCCGTGTCTACATGTGGACAAAAACGATGATGGGGGGATTTAGCGGACACCAGGTAGTGGGCCTCTGGCTTTACGGGGGAACTTAGCGGACACCAGGTAGTGGGCCTCTGGCTTGACGCGAGAACGAAGAAGATCTTGTGAATCAGCCGTTGAGAACACGCTGCTTTTGCTGCCTCAAGGCGTACTTGTGCTTTGTTCGCGTTGTACTGCGACAATATATATATATATATATATATATATATATATATATATATATATATATATATATATATATATACACACATACGCGACTATATATATATATATATAGTCGCGGTTCAACGTAAGCAGATCGCGGAGACGTTGAGTCCGAGAACCAACGGCGTGTGTTTTTATGTAGGCGCCAAGAGCAAGAGACATAAACAAAAGCACGTCGTCTTCTTCAGTGTCCCTTTTCATGAGACTGTTGGTGCACACATAATCTTCATTCTGTCTATTTAGAGTGCAGCATTTGCCTCCCCTTAAAAGAGCATTGCCCTGATGCTATAGCTGAGCCAGTAATTCGCACATGAAGTCACTTCGTACAAGCGACGGTGCTTCGCGGAGTCAATCGCTGACGTATGGCTTAATGCGCACTACGTGCACAAGTTCAGGTTGGTGCTGGCAACGCCTCGTACAGTTTGGGGGATCCGAAACGACTTCGTAGGTAACATCACTTAGTCGTTGCAGCACTTGATAAGGTCTGAAGTATCTTCTGAGCAACTTTTCGGATAGTCCCCGTCTTTTTACAGGTGTCCACACCCATACCCTGTCCCCGGTTTCGTATGTTACATGTGTATGATGTAGGTTATAGCGACCTGCGTATACTTTTGCTGTTGGTATATTCGCAGACATGCGAGCTGCCTGGCTTCCTCTGCGCGTTGAGTAAACGCGTCAGCACTTGTTTCGTTGTCATCGCATTCCTGTGGCAGCATCGTGTCCAACATCGTCCTTACTTCTCGTCTGTGAAAAAGGCTGAATGAGGTCATCCATGTAGTTTCTTGTTTAGCAGTATTGTATGCAAACATTATGTAAGGGAGAATCTCGTCCCAGTTTTTGTGCTCGATGTCCACATACATTGAAAGCATGTCTTCCAGAGTTTTGTTAAACCGCTCGGCTAAGCCGTTGGTTTGTGGATGGTAAGCTGTCGACTTGCGATGAATAGTACCGCCGAGCACCAACACATGATCTAAAAGCGCAGCCATAAATGCGGTTCCGCGATCTGTTATAACGATCGACGGCGCACCGTGTCTCGTCACAATGTTCTCTATGAAAAATCGGGCCACTTCCTTAGCTGTGCCTCTCTGGATGGCTTTTGTCTCGGCGTAGCGAGTAAAATAGTCGGTCGCCACTATAACCTAGCGGTTACCAGCGCTAGAGGTGGGATGTGGGCCCAAAAGGTCCATTCCAATCTGGTCAAATGACATTGTCGGGATCTGGACAGGGTGTAGCAAACCGGCTGGTTTCGTCGGGGGTAACTTGCGCCGCTGGCAATCGAGGCAGGTCCGAACATGATGCTTCACGGCAGCAGTGAATCTAGGCCAGTAATACCTCCCTCGAACTCTGCCCAGTGTGCGCGTGTAGCCTAAATGTCCAGACGTAACCTCGTGACACCCTCGCAATACCTAAGAACGAAGAGTGGTAGGGACGACAAGCAGGTAGGTGGACCCTTCTAACGAGAAGTTGATTTTGTAAAGGACATTGTTTCGTAGACAGAACGACGATAGTCCTTTTGCAAAGGCTTTGGGTGCGTTCTGGCTTCGTCCTTGTAAATAATTAATCAAGCCAAGTAGCTCAGGATCGTCATGCTCGTGATCTGCGATGGCTGACGTGTCGAGGATTTTGAGGAACGCTGTCTCTTCATCAAGAGAAGCAGCCAACTCTATTGGTGATCGAGACAGGCAGTCGACGTCCGTGTGTCGTTTTCCCAATTTATACACTATCGTTATATCAAATTCCTGTAGTCTAAGGCTCCAGCGTATCAATTGCCCGGAACGATCTTTCAGACTTGTTAACCAACACAACGAATGATGGTCACTGATAACCTTGAATGGGCGGCTGTAAAGGTATGGGCGGAATTTCATAACTGCCCACACCACGACGAGGCATTCCTTTTCAGTGGTCGAGTAATTTGCTTCTGTGCGTGACAGAGTTCTGCTTGTGTAAGCGATCACTCTTTCTTTGTTGTCCTGGCACTGCACAAGCACTGCTCCGAGGCCAACATTGCTGGTGTCAGTATGGAGCACTGTAGGGGCTATCTCATCAAAATGGGCAAGCACGGGGGTCGTGTGAAGACGTTGCCGCAAGTCATTAAAAGCAGCTACCTGTTCGTCGCCCCAAACAAATGCAACGTCATCCCTCGTGAGACAAGTTAAAGGTGACGAAATGCGCGTAAAATCTGAAATAAACTGCTGATAATATGCACATAGACCCAGAAAATGCCTGACTGCCTTTTTATCTGATGGTGCTGGAAACTGTGCGACGGCGGCCACTTTCTCGGGATCTGGACGAACTCCGGCGTAACTGACGACATGGCCAAGAAACTGTAGTTCCTCAAAGCAGAAGTGACACTTCTCGGCTTGAGCGTCAGACCGGGGGCTCGTATGGCCTGCAAGACCACCTGCAATCGTTCAAGGTGTTCGTCAAATGTTGTAGAAAACACAATGACGTCGTCAAGATATACTAGGTAGGTTCTCTATTTAAGCCCAGATAGCACGGTATCTATGAGATGCTGGAAAGTAGCAGGCACGGAGCACAAGTCAAATGGTAAGACCTTAAATTCGTACAGTCCGTCCAGCATCACAAAAGAAGTTTTTTCACGATCCCTGGGGTCGACTTCAATTAGCAAATATTCACTCTTTGTCCATGGAAGAGAAGTAACGTGTGTTTCGAAGCATGTCTATTTAGAATGCGGCAATATATATATATATATATATATATATATATATATATATATATATATATATATATATATATATATATGGGAAAGACCCTGAAGAAGACCGGTTCATCGTTCAAAACCATTGGAAATAAAATTAAGACAACTGCTAAGTTGTGTCTCTTCTCTTCCAAAGTGCATTTGGCCCATTGGAAAAAATTCTTCAGATATATATAAATATATATTTTTATAGTAATTTATATTTTTAATTTCAGACATCCATCAGACGATGGATGTCTGAAACCATGCATATTTTAAATTTTTTAAAAACTATGCTCATCATAGTTTGTGATGTAGCACGGCTTTACCATATAACCACCCTAAATTTGATAAAAAAATCAATTGAATATTTTTGTTAATCAGTCCAGAGTGATCAAATTAGTGGCAAAACGTTGCCACTTCAGCCTAGAAATAGGCTGCCAAGACCAAGGGTGCCTACCCTATAGCTATCATAGTTTTTTTTAATGCAAAATATGTATTGCTTAAAAAAACCCTGCATATATGGCATGGAGCAATCAAAAATCAATCCGCAAATTCTACCGAAATTTCTAAAAAATAACATTTATTAAAGGTTTTGAAAAAGACTTTTCGTAAAGAACGTTTTGTCAACATCTTCTAGATAACTTCCTGTGAAAAACATTTATTCAGCGTCACATAATATACCAAGATGTTCGCATACCTTTCTAGTCGTTTTGAGAAGTTTTTACGACGTTTCATGTTTATTCTGGCGGAATGCATGCAGTTATAACTGCAAATTGATCTAATTACATGCCGCGCATCTTTTCAAACGAGTTATGAGCAGCACTCCTGGAACGGACGACGTCCGCCGATGAATTGCCGTCATAGGTTCACGGTATCGATTTAATTAGACGTCAAGAGCCCCTACGGAGAGCTCGTTTAGCCGTTAAGCGGACTTGCACCACAGAAGTTCTTTCGGCACCAAACATAGCAAAACTTGTTTTTGGGCTAGTTTGTGCAGGTTACAAAAGAATGAGACAATGCAAACCACTGGAGAAGATTATTCTTCCCCGGCGGTTTTGTCGAATTTTCTTGTACCAAGCACAGCATCGTGGATTACTTAGGACACACGGGCGAATGTTGTTTATTCAGCGGGATAATTTAGGTACTTGGTTGTGACTTTGGTGGGCCCCGAGAACAAGGTGCACATGTTTTGACACCGTGGCTATTGCCGGTGATAGGCGCTCCCAAATGCGACTTTGGCGCAGTTTCCATTCATATTATCAGGATGACGCAGTAAATCTGATTTGGCACACTTTGGCATGGGAGTGGAATCACTGAATGTAATGAACCTAAATATGAGTACTTGAGCCTCTGGCATTTTGCCTCCGATACGTAACCGCAATAGTCGGAGTCAAACCCACATCTTTCTGGTTAGCTGCTGAGCACTTTGCACCATCACAGTGGTTTTTCACCACCTTGCTTTTAGGATAATACTCAGGCACTACACATACAAACTCTCCTTATTCTGACCCCTTACTAAATAGTATCAAATAAGTAGTATCAAATAAATAGCATATCCACTCACCTGTCGTAAAGGTGCAGTGCCACGTCTCTCAAGAGATTGCACAGCGACTCAAGTTTCGTATTTTCCTAGAGCCTGCAACCCATAATACAAGGCTTCAAATAGCATGAGTGTCTTTCTGTCGACGTTCAAGTAGTGCGCTCTCATTTAAAAACAATCATGTATCACCAACTCACCCCATCAACCATATTGCCACGAAGGATTCTTTATGCAATTTTCAAATAATAAACAATCCAGAGCACCTCCTTCCCAGTGCGGGACTGCAATGCTACTTCGAAAATGGGGATTGCTGAGCCAATGCCAGAAAGCAGCGAAGGGCTAGTTGGTGTGTTCCCAACTTTTAGCATAAGCATGATGCAGTTAGTACAAGAAAAAAAAAGAAACCACCTGGCCTTAAGCACAAAGCTGCAATATGTGCACTTGTCAAGCTTGTTTTAAAAGGGCCCAGCAACACTTTTTCGGTATGGTCATAAAATGCTTGGGATTGATAGTCTAGGCTCCTGAGAACACGCAAGCCAAATATTACAGAGCAGCACAAGGCCTGCGATTCACAAATAATTCTCTACCTGCTCAGGAACTTAGAAACATCAAGGACAAGTCAGAGTGGAGAAAGTTTGCAGGTGTCATCTACTGAATCACAGATCACTCAGGTTGGACATGTTTATATAGGAGTGACCGGTAATTTCAAGAAATTCTTACGTGAGCACAGCAATGACAAGAAAAACAAATGGGTTGCATCAAATGTTGCATTCACACACCACGTGATAAACTGGGAAGACGTTTGCGTTATCGTCATAGAAAAGAAACTTTCCACAGCTTCATCTAGATTCTTCATTATAACTATTGCGCATGGACTAAATGCTGTGGTAATCTTCTGCCAGTGCATGTTCATTGCCTCAAACGTCATTTTATGTTAAAAATAAGCAAACTTGCTGCAAGTGCTTCATTGTGAACAAGGCTCCTGTATGAGAGCCAAAACATCTTCTTTATATACTGTTACTGTAGTCGGCTGTGTTTTCTTCGTCCATGTCATTCCCCGGCCAGGTGGGATTCCACCAAACTCTTCGACTTCATGTACCTACTGGGCCAAAAGAGCAAGCCCTCGATAATGCAGTTCATTCTTTAGACAGAGGTGCCTTATTAGAAGTCTATTAATATGCTTTGATATGAAACAGAAGTCTCGAACTAGACAAGAGTGAACACTGTTTTAATCTTTTCTCATTTGCAGACATCCAGCCAGCTATTGCAAAACACCATGTAGAATAGAGTTCATCGGCTCGTGTTTAGAAGTGCAGTAGTAGTGTTTAGTTCGTGTTTACAAGTCGGCTAGTGTAACGCAAATTAGGCATGTCGTCTTGATCCCTATGAGGCGATATTGAACCACAAGTAGGAATGCCGAAAACAAAGTAGTTATGATCTTGTTTGAACGAAGCAACCACATTCTGCTTAGTCTACAGCTCCATAGTGGCAATATTTGGCATCAGAAGTGATACCTGGTCATTTACAATTTGCCACTACTGTCACTGGCTGTATGTTCTGGTTAGCTTGATCGCCCGACCGGTCTCATAACTGAGTAACCTCCCTGTCCTTCCATCTTCCTCCTTGATGGCCCAAGGCTCGTGCTAGTCATGCGATTCCAGCTACGCCACGCTATTGTGCTCTAAATATATATGTGCACCCTTCATACTTCACCCAATTGGAAAAATATTTGTTTTTAAATTGTATCGAATTTGATAAGCAATTGCAACATTACACTAGGTGCACTGCACAATGACCTCCACGAGGCATGACTTAGGTAGATCTAGCGATGGTCACTGATAGAGTGAAATACGAAAGAGTAAATTTTTTTTATTATATGCCCCGGTTAACTTTGAGCACCAGTAACTTCAGTTTTCATGCATCAATTTTTATGATTCCTTCTGTGTTCATCTTACTGTCTCACAGAGTGGTGAGTACTAAATACTGATCCACTACTACACACACTCCGATGCTAATAACAGGCAGTTAATAAAAAAGTTGCAGTGCTCCTTTAAACATTAAATTAAGCTGTTGCACACTATATCTGCAACTATCACAGAACAAGATGGCATTATAATTGATAAAAGCGTAACTTCTTTCAATATGTCTCCTGATTGAGCCATAGCACTAATTAAAAAGTGAATGATGCCACAGACTTGTTCTTTAATCAATTTTTTGGAAAGTTTACCAAAATTACAGGTACAACTTTTATGTCTCAAAATACTACAATCAAATTGCATAAAAACAAATGCTTAATGGGCCTTTCCCTATTCCGAACAGCACCCCCAGTGGAGCTCGCTAAAATCAAAACTGGTGGCTGTTGGACTCTGAAATTGTCCGCCGCATGCCGGTAGGCAGTCTCGAAGGCCTGCATTCATGCCTCTCTTCGGGGCAACACGGCTGCATGTTTGTGGCACCAGATGTAACTTGGTCCACATGTGTCCTCACATTTTGACCACGAAAATCATGGCGCGTGTCACCTCAAAACCGGCACGCATGCGCAGACTACCTACCCAGAAAAGGCCCATTACTGTTGCATTGTAAACATCACACAAACTTCTGCACACATTTTGCATGCTAAGCACAAGCATTATGTTTCATTTAAAGAACCATCGTTTCCACATGGAACAAACTCTTCAATATATTATTCCATTTTCATAGTAGCTGTAAAATTTTCTGCCAATAATTTATCACAGTAGTCAACACATGCCTAAGATACGACTTAGCCACTCATCAGACCTACCCACGGACATACGAATGAATGAAAAGACATTCGGCATGTACATTTAATGTAAACTTGGTATGTTAAAGCACCGACATTTTTCAAATTTATGCAGCAAAATATAAACGTGACAAGACAGTTCACATATTAAATTTTTACTTGCATGCTTAATTTTAAAAAGACTGAGATAGACTGACCAGCTCTTGCTGAACATTTCTTTTTCTTCCTTAACTAGCATTGCAATTTATGTAGGCACAAACACAAACGCCGTTCACATAATGATGCAACATCTTTCCAATTATCACAGAGACACCAACACCCATTTCAGGCTTCCGCATGTTCCACACTTCAGTCTTTCTTGCAACAGCCTACTGATGAAGGCACAGCATCTGATGCACTGAGAGAGAGAGCCAAAGCGTGAACACACAACTCTTCAGTTCCGAGAACCCTGAGATTTCTTCTTCTGGACGTCACGATACTTGAAAAGTCCTTGGCCGGGTAGGCCCGGAGACCACGTCATTGTGTACCAGACGCGATAGAGCACAAACCACTCGACAATAGCTATCAAGCCACCGAGTATTTTTTGGGCCATGCTGTGAAAATACAGCACCGTGCACACGAGCATTAAATCCCAAAGAAGCGAGAGGAAGGTCAAAGCCACGAACAGCAGGCGCACGAGTGGCGTAAGCCGCGGGTACGCATCGTGTAGTAGGCGTAGCTGTTCGACTCTCAACTCCTTTAGAGGGCTGTCATCGTCATACTTTTCATTTCTAAGCAAGTCTCCGATTCTCTCCCAGCCACAGAAACTCCGAGCTTCCTCGGCGATCATTAAATTGCAGAAAATCAGTAAGAATGCGTGACCAGAAATGTCAAACCCGAACCAACGTTGGCCAGCCCTCAGGCACGCTTCCCGCGTTCCATGTTTGTCGACGACACAGCGACTCGTGTACGCCTCGAACACTACAAACAAATTAGTCGTGAAGAACCACGCGGCAGTGCCGACGGCAAGGCGACTCAAATGACGCTTTACAAGCGCGCGGTCGCCGCAACAGTACACCCAACTCGAGACGGCCATAAACAGTCCTACCATGGTGAGTGTCCAGCCCCAGGCGACCTTGACGAAATAGATATTAAACACGTTGTCCTTGCGCGAGAGGTAAGTACGCGGAATGGGGAAGAAGTCGCACATCACCGAGCCGATCAGCAAAACACCGAGGTAGAGGGGCACTTTAACGCGCGGTTCAACCACCACCACACGACGACACAGGTGCAGTCCTACCATCACGAGCACCTGTGGGACAGACATGGGTTCTCCGAGGGGTTTGCGGCCTGTCGCTGTCTGTTTCCCAGCAGCAGCATCCCATTTCATAGCGCCCGATACTCTACTCCGCTTTTGATTGCCTGCCATGATGCACGTTGGTTTGGATTGGCTCCGGCTGTAAACAAAGATATAAAGACATGGCAGTCATGACGTAAAGACAAGTGCGTAAAGATGAAAATGGGCGATTTACCCTGAACAACCAGAGCAAAGGCATCAGCTTAAGCCATAGAAGGGGATCAAAGTCATAGACGTCAAGCGTAGCGTTTTAAACATATACAAACTTTCAAGCCTTTAAGAAATGCTATGTACAGAGGAGGCACTGCCGCACTGGTACAGATCACGACCTACTGTACTCCTGACGGCGGTCTACGGAGCTGCCTGCGCCGGCTCAAATTCCGAACTACGCCGCCTAGGGGGCGTTCGAGTTACCCCAGCTAAGTTACCACAGCAGGACTAGCAACCACACTAGCGAAAGGCGTCGATGACATGCGCGCCACTTCTCCTAAGGTACAGCTAGTGATATGCACGATACCGGAGGTACCGGTGCGTGATAGCAACCTGCAAAGAGCCATTCTCAACGCAAACCAAGAGATATGGCGGATGAGTCGAGAGAAAGGCTTTGAGGTGGTGGAAATAAACAGAGAGGTGCACAGGTGGGGTGGTTTTCAACGAGACAGAATTCATTTCGATGGGCGGCTGGTCATGAGGTGGGTTGGTGACTTGCAGGGCACGTAGTAGCTTTTTTGAGGGGTAAGCGAGCCCTTCGGGGTGCAGGATAGCTAGTAACGAGGAAAACAACCAGGGAGACTCTTCGACAGGTGGTATGGACAGATACGATTCCAAAGTGGCACCAATATCTAAAATAGGTAGAGTCCTGGGCATAAATAGACGTAGCCACGAGCGCCGAGCCAATTCAGACATAGGGTATATTAACATGCAGGGTGGTAGGCATGGGCTGAAGTGGGAAGAGATAGAAGAACAGCTAAGGGAAGAGAGACCGATGGTATACGGTTTTGTAGAAACACATCTCAGGGACATGGAACAACCTCCGAACAATCCGGACTACGCGTGGGAATATTGTAATAGAACAGAAGCAGCAGAAAGGGGGGTGGTATTGGGGCATTCATTCATAAAAGTACAGAATGGCAAAGGGTCAAGCAGGAGTGCAAGGAACATTTATGGCTAAAAGGGAAAGTGGCAGGTCAAATGACACTCCTTGGTTTCGTGTGCTTGTGGACGGGAGCAAAGGCCAGAGAGGAAAACCAGGCAATGGTAGAGTGTATATGAAAGGACATTCAGGAGTTAGGAAGAGAGTGCGAGATAATTATACTAGGAGACATGAATGCGCACATAGAAGATATAGATGGGTATACCGACCCGACAGGCAAAATGATCATGGATATGTGTGAAAGGCTTGATTTGATCATTTGCAACAGTACCGAGAAGTGTGAAGGGCAAATAACATTGGAGGTAGGAAGGCTGCAATCGACGATAGATTATGCACTGATGTCACATAGGATGTATGATAAGCTCAGGGGAATGCACATATATGAAGGTGGCTCCAGAAGTCTGGGTAGTGATCACAAACGTATCAAGCTAAGTTTTGGAAGAGCAGTGAAAGTGGGAAGGAGACAAGATGGGCAACTACAGGAAAATTTTTATCCAGAAAGGCAAATTGAAATAGCCACTAAACAAATTGAGAAAGTAATCACGGAGGATAATAAGAGAGTGTGGACATACACGAATCTAATTAGACTGTTTGAGCTAGAGCTTGCTACGACGCGTGACAAGTCACCCCGGAAAAGAAGACACAAACCCAAAAGTTGGTGGGATGAGGAAGTTAAGAGAGCCATAGCAAAACGTCAGGAAGCCTCTAGGGAACACAGGCATGCTAAGCAGCGGGGTGAACCGACAGATGATGTTGAAAGAAAATGGGAAACCTTTCTAAGCTGTAGAAGGGATGCATCCCTTCTGATCAATGAAAAGATTAGAAGAAATGGAGCTCAGTGGCTGGCAGAAGTACATAAAAAAGATAGAAAGGCAGTGGTGAAATTTTGGAACCATCTAAACTCCCTAAGAAATCTGACGAGCCTAGAGCAGAGTTTTATAACTACAGCCCAAGGTGCTAGGCTAGAAGTGGACGAAGCTATTGAATACATAAGAACAAGGGTGACAGAAAAATTTCAACAGAGAAGTACTTTATGCACCACAATAGACAAGGACGAGTCAAGTGGTGCAATGGCTCCATTTTCACAACGAGATTGGGAAAGGGCTGAGAAAAGGGTTCCTAGTAGTACGTCAACAGGCCCAGATGGCATTCCAACTATGCTGATAAAGACATTGGGTCCGAAGTCTAAACAGACTTTGAGAGAGGCAGTGAGCAAAATAATAATCGATGGTGAAGTTCCCGATGGATGGAAACTTGGCAGGATGAGCATGATCTATAAAGGAAAGGGGGACAAAGCTGACATAAACAACTACCGTCCTATAACAGTGACATCAGTGGTCTACAGGCTGGCGATGCAAATTATAAAGGAAAGACTGCAGGCATGGATAGAGGATGAGGGGGTGCTGGGGGAACTGCAGAATGGGTTTCGGAAACACAGGAGGTTGGAAGACAATCTGTTCTCACTGACGCAGTGCATCGAAATAGCAGAAAAGGAACACAGGCCCCTGTAGCTAGCATTTTTGAATATCAAGGGAGTGTAAGATAGCGTGGTTCAAGAGGAATTGTGGGGAATACTGGACACGCAAGGCGTAGAACATGTAGTCACTAATCTTTTAAAGGGTATCTATAAAGCTAACAAGGTAGTTATAAAGTGGGAAAAACAGGTATCCAAGCCTGCAGAGGTAAAACGGGGGCTTAGGCAGGGGTGTCCCCTGTCACCCTTATTATTCATGATGTACCTACAAGGATTAGAGGCCAAATTAGAGGGAAGTGGACTGGGCTTCAACCTCTCTTTAGTCAAACAAGGAAAACTTATTGATCAGGCACTACCAGCATTAATGTACGCAGATGATATAGCGCTAATGCCCAACAACAAGGAAGATTGGCAGAGATTGATGGACATCTGCGGTAATGAGGGAGATAGGTTAGATTTTAGATTCAGTAAGGAAAAATCAGCAGTCATGATTTTCAATGAGAACGAGGGTAGTGAGCTTAGAATACAGGAGGTCACGCTAGAGATAACAGATAAATACAAATATCTGGGCGTATGCATAAGCAATGGGACCGAGTACCTGAGGGAACACGAAATATACGTGACGACTAAAGGTAACAGGAATGCAGCAGTGATGAAAAATAGGGCACTGTGGAATTACAATAGGTATGATGTTGTGAGAGGAGTATGGAAAGGGGTCATGGTTCCTGGGCTGACGTTCGGCAATGCGGTCTTGTGCATGAGATCAGAAGTTCAAGCAAGATTAGAAATTAAGCAACGTGGAATAGGTAGGCTTGTTTTAGGAGCTCACGGGAATACACCAAATCAGGGAGTACAAGGTGATAGGTGATGGACATCATTTGAGGGCAGGAAAGCTAGCAGCAAGATAAAATTTGAGAAGCGATTGAGAGAAATGGGGGAGGAGCGTTGGGCTAGGAAGGTTTTCAGCTACTTGTACATGAAGAATGTCGATACAAAATGGAGTAAGCGAACCAGGAAATTGACTGGTAAATACTTAGAAAACAGCAGGTGGCCAAACCAAAAAGAACTATCGGTTAAGAAGAAAGTGAAGGAAACGGAGACTGACATGTGGAGAATGGGCATGATTAAGAAGTCCGCACTATAGATCTATCGAACTTTTAAGTAGGAAATTACCAAGGAAAGGATCTATGATAATACTCGGGGTAGTTCTCTACTGTTTGAGGCCTGGACGGGATTGATTGATTGATATGTGGGGTTTAGCGTCCCAAAACCACTATATGATTATGAGAGACGCCGTAGTGGAGGGCTCCGGAAATTTAGACCACCTGGGGTTCTTTAACGTGCACCCAAATCTGAGCGCACGGGACCTGGACGGGAGTACTGCGAACCAAGACATATCGGGCCAAGTACGAAGGGGTAGACACGGTATGCAGTGCGTGTGGAGAGGAAGAAGAAACTGCCGAACACTTGATAATGTTCTGTAAAGGGCTTCACCTTATAGTTCAAGATGATGGCGCAGAGTTTTTTTAAAGCACTGGGGTTTAGGGACCGGGAGGGCAAAATAGACTTTAAGTGGGTAGACTTAACTAGAAGGAGGTTATCTGATTGGTGGCTAAAGTCAAGGCACGAGTGAAAATTGAACTCTTCACTGCAAAGTACGAATCCTCAAACTCACTTTTTAAAGAAAAAAAAAATAAATCTAGTTTTTGATTCATTAAGTATTACGGCTTGGTGGCGCTAGCCACCGCCCAATCTAAAGGGTACAGCCATATCCATCCATTCATCCATCCATCCTGAGCGCCGGTGAATGCATGGGAATGCATGGGTTGCCGCCGGTTAGAGAAGAGTTGCATCAGGTATTGAGTAAATGTGACGGCAATCTTGAATCATTTTATTTTATGTGACTTTGAGAATGTTTTTTTTTTGCATTTTAGTTGACATTTCAGTGCATTATTTTTCAAATAGAATCACAAATCAGGTACAAACACATGTATCAGGGTGCAAAACAAGAAAGAATGACGACGTAGACAGGTTGTAAAAAGCGCTGGCCACCAAATTTTTATTTAACTCATGATACGAACTATTTGTGTATACAATGGTAGACTTGTTGCCGTTGTATTACACTCAGCTTGCTTGAGTTTACTGTCTGGGCAAGAAATGACAAGGACTATTACACTTGACAGTGTCCGCGGCATCCGGCGCACATAGAAAACAACCCAATACAGATACGTTTGCGCATAAATACCTTCGTCTTAAATGGCAAATGTAGATCGCAGGTACATAAAAAATCAATTAAAGACACTCTGCAATCGTTTTGAAACGAAACAGCACCTAAAATAACTTATTCAACGCTAATTCTTCACACAATGGGTGTGTTTCAAAACCTAGTTGCATAACCACATGTAGTGACATGGTTTCCATATGTGCACTCATGTCATCTTTCTTTTTTAGTTTGTTAATAAAGAGTTGTGAGTATAGCACGTCATCGTTTACTTTCTTGAGGATGTCGGTTTATTATTTTTTTGCACTAATATGCGTTTCTGTCTGTCATGCACCACCAACCAGCCCAGCAACTCACTCTTTTAGAGACACGTAGTCGTTTACAACACAGAAATCACCTTGACCCATTTTTCATGGACCTCGGTCACTGGAAACTCATGAAAAGTCACATCAGGATTCTTCTCTTCTTGCCTTGATTCGCAGAAAGGCACGCAGCACACCACCATCGTGATGGTCAATTTGCACCAAGACACCTCGCTTCGCTGGTGTGCAAACTGCACCGACCTGCACGCTTCTGTGACAGCTGCGACAGAAGCTCGTGCCGATATATATATAAAGTCAATGTTATAAAAAACATGGCAGTTGCTACCTGTCGCAGCTCGGCACGAGCTGCGACAGGTAGCGAAAGGTTGTCATTATACTTTTAAGTTTATTCAAAAAGACGTTTTTATTGATTTTAATTGTCCAGAGTGTATGCACGCGTAAACATTGATGCTTTTCTGCCAGCGTCACGCGAGCAGACTAAAAAAAAAAAAAAAAAGCGCGGCGACCCATGTTTTGGCCGCCAGCAACTGGTGCGGACGAGGTAAGTTGCAGCGCCACAGGGCGAATAGCGGCAGGCACAAATGCCAGAAAGGGCTGCTGGTGCTTTGCTCACTGGGCAGGTCAGTAAAATACAGAAGATCGTGGTACAGATGAGCGCTTCTGGTAGGTGTTATGTGAGCGCTTGAGAAAGTCATTGCCAAGTCGTGCCTTTCAAATATATTTTAATGTATCTATATATGCAATTAATCAAAATAATTAAATCAATCCTTGACTAAGATACCCTCGTATTATAGCATTGTTATAAAGCCTAGCGTGTGAAAATTATTACAATAATTTTTATACAACTACTGATGACATCTAGCGACAATACAAGGTGCACGATGCATTTTAGTGAACTAGTGGCACGGAGGAAGGAAAGGTAGGAGAGGCCTCAACGTCACTCGTTGTGAAGCCGCGATGAAGCCGAAAGTCGGCCATAATGACTGGGCGAATTCTCCTCGCTTGTTTACTTCCGAATGTAAGTGCCAACCACTGGCACGCGTATGCTTGCGCCTACGCGTCAAAAGCGTCTAGTCGCGCCTGTGGAGGAAAAGGGCGTGCAACTACTGGCACGCGTCGACCACGTTGACGCCCACGCGTCCAAGGCCGATGCACAATGTTGCTTGATCTTTTGGCTTAGAACTGTCCAAGTTCAGCACAGAACGGCACGTTCTCAACTGGAGCGGGAATGTATGTTTTAGAGGATATGAGAACACGTTAACAAGTTGATAGTGCTTCAACCACCACAGTTTATACTATTTTAGAAGTAATTGACATTTCAGTGCCCCAAGTAACTACAGCGGTATGCACCAGAAATCAACATCGGTGCGTGCGCCGCTCCCGCGAATGAACATTCGCGTCTAGCATGCTGTACGTCCATAATAGGCGTGTGCAGGGTTCTCCTTAAGGAAGGGGGGGGGGAGGCAAAAGTTTGTCCCAGTGCCCCTCCCCAGGGCTAACTTAGCACCCCCTCCCTATTATGCTAATATATGGAGTTGACATTGAGCTCTCCCGCCCCCCCTCCTCTCTGCGGTGAATGAGGCGTGGCTGCCCTCCTGATCAGGTTTACAAACCACCGGGTTTCTATACCTGCACTACCAAAGTTACTAACAATATCTTGCATATGCTGGTACCTTCAGTATATTTACCAACATATTTTATATCAGTCAACTTAATAGTCATGCCTGCAACTTCATGATCTGACAGATTTAAGTCAGTCATAAGACTACAATTGAGGCCAGAGTAGCAGGCTTTCGGCTGATGTGCATGTTCAAAATATCTTGTAATGCAACAAAGCGCACCTGGTTCTTATTGATACAACTGATATTGGCCATAAGATAGGAACCAAATACTGCGTAGAATGCCTTCGGGCATTTTCCATAGTCGAAATGTGCTCTAATGCAACTAACTGTGCCTGACACTTCATGATGTGACAGATATCGGTCATATTATTGCAACTGACCCCTGTATGGAAGACTTCTGGGCGTTGTCTTTAGTCAAAGTATTCTCTAAAACGACAAATGACACCCAACTGTTCATGAAGTCACAGATATCGGTCATAATATTAGAACTGAAACCTTAATGCAAGACTTCTGGACGTTGTCCTTAGTCAAAGTATTCTCTAACACGACAAACGACACCCAACTATTCATGAAGTCACAGATATCATCATATTATTGGAACTGAACCCTCTATGGAAGACTGCTGGACGTTGTCTTTAATCAAAGTATTCTCTAAAACGACAGACGACACCCAACTGTTCATGAAGTCACAGATATCGGCCATAATATTAGTACTGAAACCTTAATGCAAGATTTCTGGACGTTGTCTTTAGTCAAAGTATTCTCTAAAACGACAGACGACACCCAACTGTTCATGAAGTCACAGATAGCGGTCATAATATTGGAAGTGAACCCTGTATGGAAGACTTCTGGACGTTGTCTTTAGTCAAAGTATTCTCTAAAACGACACCCAACTGTTCATGAAGTCACATATATCGGTCATAGTATTAGAACTGAATCCTTGATAGAAGACTTCTTCACGTTGTCTTTAGTCAAAGTATTCTCTAAAACGACAAACGACACCAACCTGTTTATGAAGTCACAGATATAGGTCATAATATTGGAACTGAAGCCCTAATGCAAGACTTCTGAACGTTGTCTTTAGTCAAAGTATTCTCTAAAACGACAAACGACACTGAAATGTTTATTAAGTCCCAGATATCGGTCATAATATTAGAACTGAAACCTTAATGCAAGACCTCTGGGCGTTATCTTTAGTCAAAGTATTCTCTAAAACGACAAACGACGCTGAAATGTTTATTAAGTCCCAGATATCGGTCATAATATTAGAACTGAAACCTTAATGCAAGACCTCTGGGCGTTGTCTTTAGTCAATGTATTCTCTAAAACGACAAACGACATCCAACTGTTTATGAAGTCACAGATATCGGTCATAATATTAGAACTGAAGCCCTAATGCAAGACTTCTGAACGTTGTCTTTAGTCAATGTATTCTCTAAAACGACAAACGACATCCAACTGTTTATGAAGTCACAGATATCGGTCATAATATTAGAACTGAAGCCCTAATGCAAGACTTCTGGACGTTGTCTTTAGTCAAAGTATTCTCTAAAACGATAAACGACACACACCTGTTTATGAAGTCACAGATATAGGTCATAATATTAGAACTGAAACCTTAATGCAAGACCTCTGGGCGTTGTCTTTAGTCAATGTATTCTCTAAAACGACAAACGACATCCAACTGTTTATGAAGTCACAGATATCGGTCATAATATTAGAACTGAAGCCCTAATGCAAGACCTCTGGGCGTTGTCTTTAGTCAATGTATTCTCTAAAACGACAAACGACATCCAACTGTTTATGAAGTCACAGATATCGGTCATAATATTAGAACTGAAGCCCTAATGCAAGACTTCTGAACGTTGTCTTTAGTCAATGTATTCTCTAAAACGACAAACGACATCCAACTGTTTATGAAGTCACAGATATCGGTCATAATATTGGAAGTGAACCCTGTATGGAAGACTTCTGGACGTTGTCTTTAGTCAAAGTATTCTCTAAAACGACAAACGACACACACCTGTTTATGAAGTCACAGATATAGGTCATAATATTGGAACTGAACCCTGTATGAAAGATTTCTGGACGTTGTCTTTAGTCAAAGTATTCTCTAAAACGACAAACGACACCGAAATGTTTATTAAGTCCCAGATATCGGTCATAATATTAGAACTGAAACCTTAATGCAAGACCTCTGGGCGTTGTCTTTAGTCAATGTATTCTCTAAAACGACAAACGACATCCAACTGTTTATGAAGTCACAGATATTGGTCATAATATTAGAACTGAAGCCCTAATGCAAGACTTCTGAACGTTGTCTTTAATCAAAGTATTCTCTAAAACGACAGACGACACCCAACTGTTCATGAAGTCACAGATAGCGGTCATAATATTGGAAGTGAACCCTGTATGGAAGACTTCTGGACGTTGTCTTTAGTCAAAGTATTCTCTAAAACGACACCCAACTGTTCATGAAGTCACATATATCGGTCATAGTATTAGAACTGAATCCTTGACAGAAGACTTCTTGACGTTGTCTTTAGTCAAAGTATTCTCTAAAACGACAAACGACACCCACCTGTTTATGAAGTCACAGATATAGGTCATAATATTGGAACTGAAGCCCTAATGCAAGACTTCTGAACGTTGTCTTTAGTCAAAGTATTCTCTAAAACGACAAACGACACCGAAATGTTTATTAAGTCCCAGATATCGGTCGTAATATTAGAACTGAAACCTTAATGCAAGACCTCTGGGCGTTGTCTTTAGTCAATGTATTCTCTAAAACGACAATCGACATCCAACTGTTTATGAAGTCACAGATATCGGTCATAATATTAGAACTGAAGCCCTAATGCAAGACTTCTGAACGTTGTCTTTAGTCAATGTATTCTCTAAAACGACAAACGACATTCAACTGTTTATGAAGTCACAGATATTGGTCATAATATTAGAACTGAAGCCCTAATGCAAGACTTCTGAACGTTGTCTTTAGTCAAAGTATTCTATAAAACGACAAACGACACACACCTGTTTATGAAGTCACAGATATAGGTCATAATATTGGAACTGAACCCTGTATGAAAGATTTCTGGACGTTGTCTTTAGTCAAAGTATTCTCTAAAGTGACAAGCCGCACCCAACTGTTCATGAAGTCACAGATATCGGTCATAATATTGGAACTGAACCCTGTATAGAAGGCTTTCGAATGTTGTCTGCAACCAAAATGTTCTCCAATGCAACAACCCACACCTACTCTTCATGATGTGACGGATTTAGGTCATGAGACTGTAATTGTACACTGTGCAGAGGGCTTTCTAATGATAAGCGTATCGGAAATATCCTCTAATGCAATGAACCGCACCTCGCTCTTAATGATACAACAGATACTGGTCATAGGAATGGAACCAAGCATTACATATAATGCCTTTGGGCATTTTTTGTGGTAAAAACATGCTTTAACGCAATTAACTGTACTTGAAACCTCATGATAAGACAGATATTGGGCATAGGACTGCAACTGAACCCTGTATGGAATACTTGTGGATGTTGTCTATAGTTAAAGTATTCTGTTAAACGACAAACTGTACCCAACTCTTCATGAAGTCACAGATATCGGTCATAATACTGGAACTGAACCCTGTATGGCAGGCAGTCAAAATGTTCTCCAATGCAATAAAACACACCTGACACTTCATGATGCAACAGATAGTGATCAGATTGGAACAAAGCACAGCGTGGAACACTTTCAGATGGTATATTTATTTATTTTCAAATACGGCAGCCCAATGTGAGGCTACTGCAGAAGTGGTGTACATATATACAAAATGAAAGCATTTAAACAGTGATATCACAGTAAGTGTGTCAACGTAAACAAATATCACTACCCCCTGAGTGCACCCCAATAAGAAATGAGAGAAACAGAACATTAATATGATACAAGTGCCTCCAAAAAGTCAGACACACTGGTATCACGAACAAAGCCAAGTAGATCATTCCAGTGTTCGACAACTTTATTTGAGCGTGTTGGAGAGCACTACAAATGACTTCTAGGCTGGACTGTCATTGCAGATCAGTGCTCTGTTGGAGGTTTCTGCACTTTGCTGCTAGTTTCAATATCTTTTAACATCTACAAAGTGCATCTGACACTTCTTGATGAGACAGAAATTGGTTTTGAGACGGCAGCCAAGCACTGTGGCTTTCACATGTCATAAATAGCCAAAATACCCTAGAATGCAATAAAGCATGCCCAAAATTTTTGATCGGACAGATACCGGTCATAGGATTGCACCAGAGCACCATACAGAAGTTTTGGCAAGTTTCTTAACATAGCCTAACTGAATGTGCTTAAGTGCATGCATATATAGTCCAAGTTAATGTGTATACTAAAGACCTGAAAAGAAATGAAGCAGTCCTTGGAAACACATACAAAGATTCAATGTTTGAAACCATCTAATAATATCTTCAGCTCATCACAGTCTAGAGGAACAGATAAATACATGCACAGTTCTGAAAGATCTCATAAGTCACATGAGGTATTTTTTGCATTTCTTCTATACAAAGTGCAGTACAGTACTAGTGCACCTTCATTTTTTCTGTGTATACATGTGGTGACCTTCTCTTCCTACTATTGTGTCATCGTGCAACTAATTTCAAATCAGGCG
Source organism: Rhipicephalus annulatus (assembly GCA_013436015.1). Taxonomy (NCBI): domain Eukaryota; kingdom Metazoa; phylum Arthropoda; class Arachnida; order Ixodida; family Ixodidae; genus Rhipicephalus; species Rhipicephalus annulatus. The sequence goes on along the minus strand of WOVY01000950.1, from coordinate 634,797 downwards.
CTTCTCACAAGGTTTTCAGTTATCTGTCTAGCTGTAAACAAAACGCGTGTTATATTATAATGAACTGTAAAACGACAGAGAAGCACCATCGTATGCCTACAGCTATGAGTATCAGAATGAACTATAAATTAAGAATGTGTATGTTAGAATGCCTCCAAACAATGTATGTGCAACTGAGCGTGGCCGAGAAGCAGAACAAGCGAGAAGTGAAATAGCAGGCAATACCAGCAGCACTTAATCATGCAACTTTCTTTTTCGATCACCACAGCAACGCACGCTCTAGTTTCTATCTTGGATATGAATGGACATGAGACTGCTGACAGCTGAATGTGTCAGCGTCGCTGGTACCCGTCACGAAATCACATCACACTGATACCAACCAGAGCACGCTTGGCAACACACGAAAACGATTTGCACCGAAGCCAACGAATGTTTCAGCGTCATACAATTCGCGAATACACTTATATAAGTACGTACGATTTCACATCACCAAAATGTGCTGGCTAGTGCGAGGTTCCCTTTCGGCGATGATGAATACCGGTGTTGAAAACAAACACAGTGTAGATAAAAACTCCTCCGTGTGCACTACGCAATGTTTTGGGCGTCGTATACGGTGTCTATGTTGCGACGGAAACTACCGTAGATCTTTCTCAGCCGATGTTCCTCGCATGTGTTGGTTCATACGAACTAGACGGTAGAGGCCTACGCTGGATCCAGATGACACCTTAGAAGTGTGGCAGCTTGGGCTAGTTGGTATGGCATGATGATAGTTATTGCGCGAGTACAAAACGACGACACAGAGACAAGAAGGACACGAAAGACACGAGCGCTCGTGTCTTTCGTGTCCTTCTTGTCTCTGTGTCGTCGTTTTGTACTCGCGCAATAACTATCGAGATGACACCGCTCTGAATTGCCTCCGCGGTAGGCGAGGGCTCACGCTCAAAGCTTCGAACCTCCGAAGTCTGTTCACACTTATTTTTAGCACAGAAAATCACAAATCAAAGCACAAGAACACCGACATGCTCCAGTAGTCTGTGCGATGTTTTCGCTCGGCCGACGATCGCACTCGGGACCGGTGCCGGCATTTGGTGGATTTGTCGGCGTCGCTCGAACTCGGCACGAAACCGCGTCACGCTGGTAGCACTCGCAGTCGTTCGTTGTCGTTCTAGATTACGAAGCGGTCATTCAGGAACGTTTGGAGTAGTTTTCATGCTTGCTTTCAGCACTCGGCTGTGCCTTCGAAGCGGCGGCCATTAGGCACAGCATTCGGAGTCATCGCGGCCTCTGGTTGGCTGGCGCGCGGCCTCTGGTTGGTTGGCGCCGCTGTACGCGTGGTGACGTAGCGTACGCGAGGCGAAATATCAAGCCTGGCTTGATCCCTCGCGCCTGCTCGCGTATGCCCCTCCGAAGCCGACGCCGAGAGGCGCATTTGACGCTTTTGACGCGTAGACGCGAGCGAACGCGTGCCAGTGGTTGGCACTTAAGGCAGGACTCTTTCTCCGGCTCGGAAAGCACGTGAGCTGCGCAAGCGCGTGTCGATTTGAAACTAATAGAACGGGGCTGAGCCAGCGCGACAGCTTCGGCGAAATCATTTCGTCCGAGTATTAACAGCGCGTAACAGCTCACAACGGCGAGTGTTTTCACGTCATTATTTCAGCAACTGCACCGACAACACGATCGGTCGTGCGCCTTCTACGGTTGCATTCCGCCGCGCGGCCGACGCAGCGTCCGGCCACTCTGTCCGTGTTCCGCGTGAAACTCACCGGCGTCAGCATTCTGCGACCATGGTGACTTTGAGAACGGTGCAAGTGACACTTGAACGCGGTTGCTTTGTTTTAATACGCACATACAAGTTGTTACTGTACACACACAACACGAAAATACGTATGTGCACATTATCCTCATTGCGTCTGGGTGGGCTCAACAGCGTCGTCCGTTGTCACAAGCAGGAGCACTGCCCAACCGTCGCTGACCTTCAAGGCGTTCATCGTTGTTCCGCTTCGTCATGGTGCCCAACGCGATTTCGCTGAACGCTAATTGCTTCATCCGCGTCATCCGCCGCATGACACATGGATATGCGCTCGTTCTACGCACTGTTCAGGCCCCGTCGTGGACGACAGGTTTCGTAAACGTTGCTAAGAGTACAGTAACTGCTAGGAGAACACTGTGTAAGCAATAACGCGGCGCAGGGCACGGATATTGTCCGCCACGGCTCAGCACGAGACCTGGGCACAGAACACCTCTGGGGAGGCCCCCATGCTGCCGCCGGCCGCAGCCGCTCACTGCCAGACCAGCTCAACTGCGCAACACGTAACCATAGCAACGCCGTCATTGTGCCCAGTGAATATGGCCGTCATGATGTCATTTCCTGCACACTTTTCACGTTGCGCGCCGGCTGGGCATGCCCTCTCCTACCTTTCCTTCCTCCGTGCGTTGCCGGCAAAATAGACAGCTCCGAGAAAACCGCATCGTAGACAAATACGATGCAGGCTACTACTTCGAAAATGAAATGCGCTCGTAGTTTTCTGGATTTTTTTTACGCCTTTCCATCTTCCTAACGTGAGATCTCGTTCCCTCACGCACTCGAACATTGTGTTTCAATATAGGCGAAATTCTCCGCACACAACACGGCATAGGTCGGCGAATTCGCTCATGAGTCGACTCATTGAGATCATGCCGTGAGTCTTAATAAGTCCGGCTGAGTAACGTTTTCGTGAGTCTGAATGAGTCCGGTTGAACAAAATTTTCTTGAGTGTGATTCCGAGTGAGTTCGGCTCAGGAAAATTTTGGTGAGTTCCAGTGAGTCCAAAGCGCGAAATATATTTCAGACGTTTTTTTTTTAGAAAAGTTAAATGCACTTTAAATAAAACCGAGAAAAGCGCACTTTTTTCTGCTGGAAATATGGTTGGGCCTGCTCGTATAACTTTTAGCCAGTATGTTTCTCTCCCCTAAATACCACAAATCTATTATGTGGCTAAAATCTACATAGCCAAATATCGTCAGTATTGGGGAGTGAAGTTTGCATTTGGCTCATACAGATTGAAACATTTCATTTCGACATGAATTAGTTAGTGAACTAAGTGTAAAACGGTTCGAATGCACGGTATAGCAATGTTTTGCGATAAAATTGACATCATACTTGTGCTTCCGTCACTACCATGCTTCGACGCGTGGGCGTAATGGAGAGTACTAGACTTGGAGAGCAAGTGGTCCTTCCTGGCAAAAAAAGGCACTATTCTGGACTGTCATCAGTGTTTTCTTCTTCCTGACATCAAATGAAGGCCTTTAAAAAGTGTTCCAGTTAGTTTTATGCCATGCCTTTTCTGACCAATTCTTCGATGTCTTCACTTCATACTTATATATATACGTATATATATATATATATATATATATATATATATATATATATATATATATATATATATATATATATATATATTGTCATCAGTTGACTACAATACCTTGTTGTAGTCAACTGATGACAAGATACTGTTGCGCTAACGTCGCAAAGAATCAATGAGATGCAAAAATAAGTAGGCCGATCAGCCTCTCACTCTTTACTACCGAGTTTTGTCATCAACATCACGTCCTTCAATAAGTACCAACTCGTGCTAGAACACCTAATTGTGAAACGTAAACACGATAACAAAGCAACTAAGGCACAAATGAAACATTTCGGGTGGGACCATGTTGGTTATTTCGATCATGTTTGTTGGCGCAGAGCTGGGTTACTAAATGTGTCTCAATTTGGTGGAAACAGTTGGTGTACTTGGATCATTTTTTATTAGAAACTGCCTTTTCGAGCTCATGTTACACTAAAGAATTCTCCCATTTGTATTAAAACTGTTCTAGAAATTGAAGATACTTAGGCACGCTTTACGTTCCACTGAAGTTTAGCCTAATTTTGGTTTCTGCATTTGGCTCTTTTAGAAAAAAAAAAACATCTCATTTCTGGGGTCACTTCCATTTTCTTTTGCCAACCTAAGGTACTATGTAGTCATCATAAGCATTATTATCAGCCTCGGCTGTATTCACGTTCATGCTCACATCTACTCACAGCTATTTAAAAGCAGTGTCGTTCATACATCATTTCAATATTCAATATTTATTCATTAGAGGCGTGAATTATGAGGGGGGGGGGGTGCCTTGACCTCTCCACACCAACTCTTCTAAGAAATTCCTTGATGATTATATCTTATCCTTTCATCTCTTCCAAGAAAAATAACCTAGCTTACTTGTTTAGAAGTGCCCAGAACTCGTTTTCGTAGATACTGTGTCAAATGGCACCAAGAGCACTGATTACATGAGATATTGATGTTACAGAGAATTGACACCATGGTTGATTTGTGGAGTTGAAAGCGGGATTCACACGAAGGAGAAATCCGCGTAGGAGAGGCGAGGACGGCACATCACGTGACAATGACGTCATGGGTTAGGGCACGGAGGAAGGAAAGGTAGGTGAGGGCATGCCCAGCCGGCGCGCTGCGTGAGAAGTGTGGAGGAAATGACACCATGGCGGCCATATTCACTGGGCACAATGGCGGCGTTGCTATGGTTACGTGTTGCGGAGTGGAGCTGGTCTAGCAGTGAGCGGCCGCGGCTGGCGGTGGCATGTGTGCCTCCCCAGGTCTCGTGCTGAGCCGTGGCGGACAATATCCGTGCTCTGCGTCACGTTATTGTTTACTCAGTGTTCTCCTGGGAAATACTGTACTCTCAGCAACGTTTACAAATTCTTTTGTCAATCACGGGGTTTCAACAATGCGTAGAACGAGTGCATATCCATTGTCGTGCGACGGATGACGCGGATGAAGCAATCAGTGTTCAGCGAAATTGTGTTGGGCACCATGACGAAGCGGAACGACGACGAACGCCTTGCAGGTCAGTGACGGTTGGGCAGTGCTCTTGCTTGTGACAACGGACGACGCTGTTGAGCCCAGCAAGACGCAAAGAGGACCGTGTGCACATACGTAGTTTCATGTTGTGTGTGTACAGTAACAACTTGCATGTGCGTATTAAAACAATTTTTCTGTTCCGCTTCGTATACTCTCCTCCAGCATTGCATGTAATCTCAACGTAACAGCAATCACGTTGAAGCATCACTTGCACCATGCTCAAAGTCACCGCGGTCGCAGAATGCTGACGCCGATGAGTTTTCACGCGGAACACGGACACAGTGGCCAGACGTTGCGTCAGCCACGTAGTGGAATGCAACTGTAGAAGGCACAGGACCGATCGTGTTGTCCGTACAGTTGCTGAGTTAATGACATGAAAACACTCACCGTTGTCAGTGCATCTAGCGCGCGTTCTCTTCTTGTACTTGCTTCGTTGTCGGTGAGCTGTTACTTGCTGTTAATACTGGGACGAAATGATTTCACCGAAGGTACGTGTCACGCTGGCCCAGAGTGTTGAGCCCCGTTCCATCAGTTTCGGGTCGTCACGACACGCGCGCTGCGCAGCTCACGTGCTTTCCGAGCCGGAGAGAGAGTCGCGCGTTCTGCTTTACATTCGGATGTAAATAAGAAAGGAGAATTTGCCCAGTCAGTATGGCTGACTTCCGGCTTCATCGCGGCTTCACAACGAGTGACGTCAGGGCCTCTCCTACCTTTCCTTCCTCCGTGGGTTATGAACTCCCTTCCTCCATATCTGGAGGTGACCGCGAGGTAGTGCCATTGCTGGTGCTGCCAGCGCTAAATATGGCGGGATTGCCGGCTGTTTTTGAATAGTGCTAGATCCCAGTAATATAAACCAATAAAAGTTATAGCTATTCATCCCTCAGTTGCGTTTTATGTCGCGGATCGCCGCTACGGGGGCTATAGCTACTCGCTGACGCAAAAATCTTCGCATAAGTAAATTTGATGTCAGTGCTCCTTTAAGGGAATAGCGAAACTTGTCAAGAAATTTTTCGCTTCCACGTGAAGCAATCAGATCGGTAGAGGGACCTCCCGCCCACAACCTCTTTTTTTTGTTCCTTCTTCCGCCTTTTCTATTTTACAGAGGTGCAATGGGGCGACAGGGCCGGTCTCCGCCTCCAACGCTGTGTCAGCATTCTCTTCTTCGCCCCCACTTCTTTGAGGTTCATTCTGTGCTGTCCGTGTTCGACGTCGATTGCCTGAATCCCGGTTTGAACCAAAGAGAAAAAAAAAAAGTGCTCCCTCCCGAGCCCACCAAGTTATGTTTTCCTTTACAGCAACCTCCCATTTTCTCGCCTTTCACCCACGGCATTATTTCTTTGGTTTTTTTTTTACCTGTTTCCCTTCTTTGCAAACGCCGTCTCACTGCTAGTTAGCTGCCCCGAGGAGCCATTCGTGTCCGCCAAGGTTTCTGTGAAAAACGCGGTCAGAGCAGTAGCCTGGATCTATGCGGTTATTTGCACAGCCGGAAAAAAAAGTTGGAAAAAAAGAAGTGGCTGGTGGAAGACTGCAAGGACATATTTGAAGCGAATATATGCAGCGGCACGAGCGCTCGTGCTGTGTTCCTCCTCTTTGATTCGTGCCTATGTTCCTCCCGCACTCCCGGTTCGCTGAACAATGATGAATTACCAACTAGCCCACCTTTCCATCCTTTTGGAATATATCCATGGCAGTCAACATTTCTAATAAACATATCTTTTCGCAACCATTAAGCAGGTTGCGAGGAATGAACTGCCAACTGGCATAATACGCTTTCATGATTAAACTATTTTTCGATCCTGTATCAGACATCATGAAAAAGCTTGAGCGTACGTTTTTCAAGACATTATTGTTTATAAGTTATGTAAGAATGCATCACTTCATGTTTTATATAAGCGTTTTCTGCAGGAGAGTTGTGAAATAACAGAATAGCAAAATAAATACAGAATAACAGAATTGAAAGATTTTTTAAGCTTGTTCGCCGGATTATTTCATCTACTGCGCTTTTTCGTTATTATTATTACTATTATTATTATTATTATTATTATTTTGTCTCTTGAAAGTATTACAAGTGCACTAGTGTAAGATAAATATATTCCGTGTTTTGAATTTAGCAGCTAGCAGTGTTCTTAAATATTATATAGATAATTTGATTGATACGTGGGGTTTAACATCCCAAAACCACCATATGATTATGAGAGACGCGCCCGTAGTGGAGGGTTCTGGAAATTTTCCACCATCTGGGATTCTTTAATGTGCATCCAAATCTGAGCACACGGGCCTACAGCATTTTTGCCTCTATTGAGAATGTAGCCGCCGCAGCCGGGATTCGATCCCGCGACCTGCGGGTCAGCAGCCGAGTATACCTTCCACTACACCGCCGCGGCAGGGCATTATTTTGATAATTTATCCCTTCTTCGGCCTATACGCAATGCAAGTACTGTTTCTGGAATTGTATGGCTGTGTGTAGACGGAATAATCGCTTCTTTCTTGGTGATTTATATGAAATACTGCTATACATGCCCCCCCCCCCCCCCCTGTGATGACCGCTTTGCCTTTGTGATATCACGCGATAAAATGTTGTTTAACGCTTTGCAATTTTACTGCGACATTTTACACCTTCAGCACAGTGATTTGAGTGAGTATTTTCAAACGAATGCACCATTATACCATAAAAGTGAACTTTGACATCGTTTTCCACAACACAAACACATTAGTCTTCAAAAAACCGCTCTCCACAAAATTCTAAGGAAATCTTGGAATTTTTTTTTTACTCCAGAGAGGGAAAAAGTGGCTCCACAGGTTGGCATCAACGTTACTATATATAAACTCAGTTTAAAAGCTCCGCCGGTGAGGCGGGCCGCGTGGATGTCCCAAGAACTAGGGGCGCTGCAGTACAATTTTTCTTAAAGTTACTGTACATGAGTTATAGAGTAATTAGAATAATTATATTTATAGAGTGATTAGATTTTCCTCTATAGCGGCCCGGGGCGCGCCTAGCTGTTGTGATCGGCGGCATGCAAGCGGCTATTCCCACGTCACTTCTTGGACTGTTTTTGGTACTGCATAATTTATTGTACAAAACGGGTTTGTCATGAGTGAGGCGTAGCGAGAATAAGCAGATTTATCTACATTGAGGTACGCGGACCAGCTTAATTTGTGCCAGGCTCCAAACAGTGGCGACCGCAATGACGACTCCGCTTCACGCAACTTGTTAGTTCGTTTGTTTATTTTTTATTTTATTTTATTTGTAAACATGGTTACACAGTGGCTTGGACCAACATAATAGCTGCTATAAGCAGCTTGAGAACCTCATATATATGTAGCTTCCGCGATCTCTTTCGACCAGCGGTGGTGGGCTTGCAGATGAGCGACCGTAAGCAAATTTGCTGCCTCCTTGCATATTGTGTGCAAATAAAAATTATTATTATTATTATTATTATTATTATTATTATTATTATTATTATTATTATTATTATTATTATTATTATTATTATTATTATTATTATTATTATTATTATTATTACATGCGGTGGCAATTGGTGGATATGGCAGAGGGGACGCCGTTGAGTATTATATATATTGTGCGACAACGCTTACAAAGAGCCGGTTTAGAGGTGCAGAGACAGTCGTTTATCCTACAACGTAAACGACCAAAGTACACTCTGAAGGGCAGTTCTAACCTCCAACAATTACCAAACATGGAGGACACTTGAGCTTCGCCTTCAAGAGTAGATCGGAATAATGTAACCGGGCCCTGTGCGAATCACCTGAATTACTAGCCTATAGCATCGGTCTCGGTGCATGCCTCAACCATGCCATGAGGGAACGAATGACTGTGTGTGGAACACGGGCTGTTTCAAACTATATAGTTTTAAACCATGGTTTGAAGTGGACATTCTACGGTATATTGTAGAATGTCCACTGCAACTTAGAAGTGTGCCAGTTTGGGCGAGTTGGTATGACATGACGATAGTTATAACGCGAGAACAGAACGACGACAAAGAGACAAGAAGGACACGAGCGCCAACTTCCAACTAGAAGTTAGAAGTTGGAAGTTAGCGCCCGTGTCCTTCTTGTCTTTTTGTCGTCGTTCCGTGCTCGCGCCATATCGTCCACTGGAAGTTGCGCAGTGTCCACTGCGTCATAATTGTTCCTTTTGTGAATCAGCAAAGGGGCCTTTACGTGTGCGTAAAGCAACACGCGGACATAAGTTTGAGCGCACTGTAATCGCTGGGCCTTACTCAACCACTCGTTGGGCATTTCGCATGTTTATACTTAATGGCATGATTTGGCCGCAAAAAAGACACACACAAGAAAAGGAACACTCAAACGACAAGCACAGGCGGCAGTGTTCGTTTGAGTGTTCCTTTTCTTGTGTGTGTCTTTTTTGCGGCCAAATCATGCCATTAAGTAAATACCAACTAGGCCAACAATCGCATGTTTATACACTTGACGCAATTCTACGCTTCTACCACTTAGTATTGAAGGAATTACTTCTACTACATGAACAAAAGAAGTGTAAACATAAGGCGTCGCTTTTTTGGCTGGGTAAAGAGTAATAATGAGAACTTAGTACTACATGAAATTCATAGTTTTTTTTTTTTCGGATCAGTTTCGACAATTGGCGTGCTTCTGTGGTATAGCACCTGACTGCCACGCATGTAGCCTGTGTTCGTTTCTCACTACAACTGAAGTTCTTTTGTTATTTAATTTATTGGCAGGTTTCTTGATTTTTTTTCTCACAGACAAGATGATATTTTCTCGCTCACAACCGGAGACGCTGACAGCGACTTCGACACCGGAATTTCTGAGAAACGAGCTCGTTAAAGCTATCCCGCTCAAATATTATACAGCGCATAAACATTATAAATAAAAGTATAGGTAAAGAGACAGTCGTTTACCTTACAACTTAATTTGAGAGCATGATCAAAGTACATTTTGAAAGGTAGTTCTAACCACGAATAAAAAATAACCCGGGGGAGTGACCAGATGATCGAAACAATTTGAGACCATGTGAACTTTTAAATCAGGCGTAGTAAATGAATCATCGCATGCCATCATTTAGTCTTGATTGGAGTATAAGCCAATTAATGTTGACCGTGACAGACCTCCGCAGAAATCCGGCGCGATTCAAAAGGCGGTAGTAAGCTTTGCGTAACAAAGATAGAACACTCACTGCCAAACGCAAAGTCTATGACATTCAATGCGAGATTGACAGCATCGTAACGCACTACCTTCATGTTTTGCGGGGCAAGAAGTTTCGATCTCACTCGGAAAGTGGGAGATCGCACTCGGTACCTTTCCGCGCTTGTTGCCCCATATATCGAAGCCGAAATCTTCATAACCAAGACGCCAATACCTCCCCCCTCCCCCCATACACGTCACGCCGCTCGAATGCTCATTGGCCAGTTTGGAGGAGCCGCCAGAAATAGAACCGCAAGACGACAGGCACGCAACGATCGAGCAACGCTGTCGATACTGTGTTGCATCACAGTGACATTCGATAAATTGTCAACTGTCTCGCTGCCTTAAAAGCAGGGAATGTTTTTCCTTTAATATATATTTCCCTTATTAACCAACGCTAACGTATATGAAAGTGGTCGTGCTTTGCCAGGGACCGGGTCCTGTTAGATTTCCTTCATACCACAGCAATAGATTATTTTCTCAATCGCAGTACTCTCATTTCTCAACCTTAGAGCAGGTAATGGGGACAAATGTCGGTGTCACTTCTCGGTGCAGCGAAGTGCACCAGGAAGTAACACACCATGAGTGTACTGCATCTGTCGGTAGCTTCGTAAAAAAACTGTATAAGTGACAACGTGCAAAGAAGGCCTTTAGCATCTCTCACAATTGTACCCCTCGAGCAGGCGCGGTCAATTGAAAGTGAACTCATTCACACGAGGTGTTTTCAAGAAGGCTGCTTAGATCATCCCTTAAGCGGCCTTTTTTTCTACATTAAAAGTAATTGAGAGAACTGTCCAGAAGCTTTTCACGACTACCTCCCAGCTGACGACCTCTTTTGGATGGTGCTTGAAAAGTAGGAGTGGTTGCCATTGTATCTTTTGAGTTATACCGCTCATCTTGATAACGGGATGGTTATGTTTTACATTGTGACGAGAATATTCGTTTTTTGTAATGAAAGTCCGTTTTGTAATGAAAGTAAAGCATCGAAAGACAGAAAAAAAACAAAGAGAAAAGATAAAACAGAGAAAATAACTAAAAAAAGGCGAGCTTTCAATAAGAAAGAGAGAGGCACACACACACCGAACTTCTCTCGCCCCAATTTTTGAGGGCTCCTCGTTTTTTCCCTATGTGTCACTTTTAAAAATAGTATTACCTGGCTAAATTTTCGCTCCCATGCACAGATCGGATGAATTGATGGCGCCCTCAGATTTAGCCTAATTGCTCGTTGTCACATCCTGTCCCAAAAGTCTCATGCCTTTTGTGCCAGAAAACAGATTTGCGATGCACATCACTATCGTGCGAGTGAGAAGCTGGATCATGCACAGATCATAATGTCAGCCTGATCGCACGAAGTAACGGTAATAACTTAGTGGTACGCCATGCATAATAAAAGCGTTGAGTCAGCCCTTAAGTTATGTCGTGTTAACTGCAGAAGTGGAAGGTGTGCTTTTCCAGCATATTCTTCAACTATGAGCCATGCACTACAGCTGTGTTTTGTACGAATATAAGAGAGAGTACCGCTTGAAATGTTTAGTACACTGACTATACGATTCAAAATATGGTAATCGGCATTCCTAAGAGCTACATTTTCTTGTAGAAAACTGACACATACCTATGTCAAGATTCGTGCCGAAAGTACGTCTTGCCCAAGGATATTTTTGAAAAATTCAGCAGATTCCACGTAGCTTAGGAATTGACAGTATGCGAAGCATCCGGAGGCATGTTTAGCATGACCATGTTGCAATTTTTTTATTGTGGCACGTCATACAATTACGCCAAATATACGTCCGAATGTTGCACGCACATACATACATTGGAGAGTTCCAAGTGTTTATATAAACAGTTGTTTGTACTTGTGCGATGATGCAAACATGTACTTGAGCATTAGGAACACCAGAAGCAATAAGCTGATATGAAGTGCTGGTGCTAGCGAGGATGGTACCCCTGGAAACTGCTACATAAGTCGACTTCAGCGCATGGGTCTAGCAACAATTGACGTTAACCCGACGTCACAGCTGCATCATAGGTGTACATATGTAATACTTATAAAATTGGAGAGTCAGCACGGCAACCCTTGCAACCACAATTGACATTTCATGAGCATATTAAGGTATTAAGCTATTTGAAAAGTAGGTCCGAGATCTGGCTTGGCTTTGTGATAGAATATGCTTGATTGCCACGCAGAATGCTTGGGTTCAATTACTGCTGGGACCTTGACATTTATTCTTGGCATTCGTCGGGTTAGCGCTGCCGATGTAAGGCTTTTTGGATGCGAAGCATCTCTTTGACTCACGTGTGTAACGCTGTACGTACGTCCGTATGAATGCACCGCGGCGCGTTTTTCTCGCCGCAGGTATTGTAGCGGTGCCAAGTAGGTCAAGTCGCAGCTGCGCGTTAACGTCTCACCCGCAGCAGCTGCCGGCTGCCACCCACTCGCAACACACATCTCTCTTATTTCACCCTTTCCACCGCCCGCAACGCTCGACCGCACGTCAAGTAGAAACACTCTTTCAGCTCGTTATCTACGATGAAACGCACACGAAACCCAATCCGCCTCCCATGTTTTTGCGTTTCAAACAAACGTTAACTCGAGTAAATGTTACACCGAGTTTCGCTACAAGCCGTTCTTCCAGCACCCGCGTCGACGCCTGTTTCAAGTGGGTCAACGCCGTGTGCACCACTGCTGCCTCGCATCCCAGCAGGGTTCACTTCGGGAAATGGTTCATAATTTCGTAATGCTCACACGTCAGAACTTTCCACGTGTGTTCTCGTCATTCCTGGGTAGATGCAAAAAAAATTAAGTGTCAAATACTTGTGGCACATACCCGCCCGCGGGTATGTCACTATTTGGCATGAAGTGTTTGACGACGCATGTGACAGGATTGTGACCTTATTCATGTCTTAACCAGCGCGTCGTATTTGTCAAACTATGGAACCCTCCCATGCTAATTTTGGTTCATGCGAAGTTAAAGAGGTGATCACGAGAGCACCCAGACGTAAGCGGCTAGATAGATAGATAGATAGATAGATAGATAGATAGATAGATAGATAGATAGATAGATAGATAGATAGATAGAAGAAATGCTTCGGCTGTAATGTCTTTACTCACATTTGTAAAACAGCTACGGTAAAATAAATATGAATTACCTTTCTTAGGTTTAATCAATCACAAGAAGGCTATTTGTGTATGACGCGTTCTTGTCGATAATCTGCATGCTGTGAAATTGCTTCTCGTATTGCTGTTCACATGTGCGTTAATTCGTTCCATATATGCACTCGGAACTGCATGCATGCTTTCATGGCGCGAGGGCGCGCGTTGCTGTTACATGCAGCATACAGTATTTCTTTTGTCGAGCTACACGATAGGACGTGGCACAGCGCTTATACAGCGCTGCACAGTGCGCCATGTCCACTTATACTCTATGAATGGGTCTTCGCGCTGTTAGCCACAATGATTCTTGTGAATATATATATATATATATATATATATATATATATATATATATATATATATATATATATATATATATATATATATATATTCAGCAGATCCCACGTATCTGGGGATCGACGTTATGCGAAGCATGCGGAGGAAAGGTGACCTTGTTGCAATTTTTTTATTGAGCGACACATCATGGAATGACGCTAAATATATGTACAAATGTTGCACGCACAGACATACGTTGAAGAGTTGCAAACGCTTATATAACCAGATCTGAGCACTTGCGCGATGATGCGAACTGGAACATGCGGATTAGCAACACCAGAAGCTGATGAAAAACTCTGATGCTCGCGAGGATGCTGGCCCTGGACACTGCTACATAAATAAACATCAGCACATGGCAACCAACCACAATTGATGTTAACCCGACGTGGCGGCTGTGTCAGAGGATTACATATGCTATGTTTTTTTTAATTGGGCTATAGGCAGCACTTCAACCGCTATTGACGTTTAAGGAAGATTAGCGTCTATTTGAAAAGTAGTTCCGGGACCTGGCGTAGCTCTGTGGTAAACTGCTTCATTGCCACGCATAATGCTTGGATTCGATTCCAGCTGGGACCTTGACATTTATTCTTTGCATTCATCGGGTCGACGCTACCAATGTCGGGTGCTTCTTAACACTCGCGCGTTGAAATTACCGATGTGTGTTCTCGTTGTTCCTGGGTAGATACCAAGTGTCAATCCCCTGTGGCACATACCGGCATACGAGTGGCACATACCCGCGAATGGGTATGTGCCACTGTCTCGCGGGAAGTCTTTGACGACGTACACGACGGGATTGTGACATTATTCATGTCTTGACCAGCACGTCATATTCGTCAAACCATCTTTCCCTTCCATGCTGATTTTGGTTCGCGCCAAGCTAAGGGGGTGACCACAAGAGCCTCCAAACGTAAATGGATAGATAAATAGATAGATAGATAGATAGATAGATAGATAGATAGATAGATAGATAGATACGCTCAAAGTCACCGAAGTTCGCTAAAAAATGCTTCGCATTTCAAACTTGATAGCAACATCCGCATCCACACGGGCACGCGCGTGCGCGCACACGCACGTTTTAATGCCGGGTACCCCTAGCTGCCTGTAGCACGCGCACGCTATCGCGTTCCTTTGTACTCACCGCCGCACCTGTAGAGAATACAAAAGAACGCAAGGGCTCACGTACGCAAGCCGCTTGGAGCCCCCGCACTGAAACTCTGTATTGATAGCCTATTTCGCTCCTGCAAGGGCTGTGTGCCGCAAGGAGAACATGAAGGTGCAAACGTCCTTCGGCTAGCTTTTACCTCGAATTTTCAGTGACACCCAACGCAACGCTGCCTTTTATTTATTGCTGACGCCGCATCGATAGCAGAATTTGCATTGAAAAATTACCAAGGAAGCACCGGACGACCCAGCCCAGCTGCACAGCCATTCCCGTTTAAGGAGTTTTTCAACACTCATTTAGAAACCAAATACACTGCATCCTGTCTATGGTCGGTGGAGCTATCGGTATGTGTACGTTGCGTGCTCACAAACCAGCGTTAGTCTTGCAACAACGCGTTCGCATGCACGCGCTACAACAGCGCAATACGCTGCCACGCGCTGCAAGCAAGGGTGCAAGTCGAGCAGACGAAACTTCGGCGGCCGCAGCCCCGCAGCGGTTTGTGCAGTGCCTTCTCACTGTCTTGCGCCCGTCTTTGGCGCGTGCGCAGGAAGCATAGCGGCAAAAGCTCTGATTTCGAAACTTTGCTGCCGAGCACTGTGCCCTCGTTGTTCAGTGGTGGTCAAGTTGTGCGGTTGACTGTGCGGACCATTCTAACCATTGACAGGCGGCGGATTCTGCTACCGTATCGTGTTGGAGTTTGCTTGTGATCTTCCAGTTGTGCCTGTCATTGAATTCTGTTGCACTTTTTGCATTGTAGTCTGTTCGAATTTATTTCTCTGTCTAAGTGTGCTTGAAGTGTTCGTGTGCGGCTGCTGAAAAGCCAACCCTAACATGACCCATGCACTCGTTGCCGGAGACTCAATGTTGAAGGACCTCGCAGGGTCTTTCGCATTGAGCTCCAGGACACATGTCGAGGTTCGCTCATTCAGCGGTGTGCGGATCGAGAAATTGTTCTTCTTAATTGCTCATTCTCTGGCAGATGTGCACATGACCGTTCTTCATGTTGGCACTGACGATGTCGGCGAAGAATACCTCGCGCTGATTGCCATGATCACTGATCTCCAAAATTCTCGATGTCAATCCGTCAATCCGTGTGGTAGTGTCTACAATTCTGCCCAGACAAGCGAGTTTGCGCAAGTACCAGTGGGCGCTGTCTGTCGGAGAATCGGAGGCGTTCAACACGGATGCCGGGGAGACGATGCCACAAGAACGGCTACGGTTTCGTGGACGGCACACGCGAGTTGATGGGGATGCTGAAGCCTGACGGCGTGCACCCGACGAAACGTGGTAGACAGGTAAGCAATTAATGTGAATGTTACATAGGCGCTAGCTGCCTATAAGGCAGCAGCTGCGGACGATCAAAGTTACGGGTTAGCGACGAGTCAACGACACACATTGCAATTGTTGCATTTAGAAGGGACGAATTCAATCCTTCAAGAAAACGCAGGCGTGCTTGCAGCGCTACAGTGCACGTGCTTCATCGCAAGTGCCCGCGGAAGATAAAATTAGGCGAAATTAGGCGCGTGTAGCTGCGATAGCCGTCCTACGTATAGTTTCCGTGTAGTGCACGTGGTACCGCGCACCGAAGGCCACGTAGACGTGGACGTTGGCAAATTTTGTTGGCGGCATACCGTTTCGTTTGTTCCCGAGTCAAATCATTATGTCGGCACTGCAGATCCACGGACGACCTTTGAATATAAGTTGCATGCTTAGATTGTTGGAATCGAGCGCATGCCTGTTGGTCATGTTTTGCACATGTATACAGCCCTCCGAAATGATTTGATTAGAGTGAAATGACGCGCACAGTGGGACTATTTGCAACAAGAACTACTAAGGAAGCCAGTGAGAATACCTCCCTTAAGTGCATTATCTCTGCCATGAGTTGACAAGCGTCTGGTGTAAATCTGAATTCCCTATTCTGCATCACAGGAAAGATTAATACTACTATTACTGTTATTGGTATAAACACAGACCATATTTCATCAAACCCATTTTAGCCCATTTTATACTCTTAATTGGAATACTGAAAATTAGATGTCTGAAATGTCTTACTTGTTTCCAAAACGGAGCAGTAATTTCTGATATATAAAGTGAAAATTCTGCAAGTCATCCATGTAATTGGTTCATTATACACCGAACCTCCTAGCCATTTTGGTGACCATCTCAAATGTATTCGAAAAAAAAAATCTTGCTGATTCACTGCATTCAAAAAAGTGAACTGGTAGAATTTTTCTGAGAGAAAAAATTTTTTGGTCACGTGGCTGCCTTCTGAGTTTCCTGAAAATATCGCTAGGGCGTTGTTTGTGAAAAAAATCTTTTTTTTTTTAAAGTACTCTTGCTTCTTTCTATAGCAAATTCGGTCTACATGTTAAACAAAGGTGCTTGTGCATGGTGTTTGAAGCTCAGTAATATTAGTGCAATTTTACTCATGCATACGCCTCCAAGAATTTAGCCGAAATGTCTTATGCTTGCTGTTTTTTTATTGCAATACTGCAGTTTCCTTCATGCGGATAAAACTTAAAAGAAAAAAAACATAGATTTCACAAAATTGTCATTTTAGTCTATATTCAGATGCAACTTGCACCTTGCGGTGGTCGAATTGAAAGTGACCTTTATATTTAAATCAAAAGCAAATAAGCACTTCTTTTCAAATGCCAAAGCTGATCATTAAATTTTTTGTTTTAAGGAAGAAAATAATTTTGGAACTTTCTTATTGACGACAATGTGGAATTTCACAGCGGCAGCTGTCGTATGACCAGATGGAAAGATGGGCTCCAATGGGAAAGTTCAAAAAATTAATTTCTGCCTTAAAACAAAAAAATGTAATGATGAAATTTGTATATAAAAATAACTGCTTATTTGCTTTTGATTTAGGTATAAAGGTGACTTAATTATAGCACCAGAAGGTGCAAATTGAAATTCAATATGGACAAAAAGGACGACTTGCAAAATTTGTGATTTTTCTCGTAAAGTTTAGCTGCTTGAGAGGTTTGAAAATATTTTTCCCTAAAAATATACCCTTTGTCGAGAAAGTATTCACTACTCAGGTATTCATACAAACTGCAGTATTGCAATAAAAAAACTGCAAACATAAGACATTTTGGCTAAATTCTTGTAGGCATACGCGCCAGTAACATTTCACTAATATTACTGAGCTTCAAACATCTTACACAGGCACCTTTGCTTAACATCTGGACCAATGTTGGTATAGAAAGAAGGAGCGATACTTTTAAAATAAACTTTTCCACAAACAACACCCAAAGGGCATTCCAGGAACCTCAGAAAGCAACCACGTGACCAAAAACTTTTTTCTCTCGGAAAAATTATGGCAGTTCATTGTTTTCAACGCAGTGAATGAGCACAAGTTTTTTTCGAATACATTGAAGATGGTCGCCAAAATGGCTAAGACGTTTGGCATAGAATGACCCAATTGCAATTTTTTATTTTTTCTGCATGCATATTGTTTCAGCACTAGATATAACATCTGGAAGAGGTAAAAGGTGTATTAATGCCGATGTGCTGAAGAGAAAGTCAAACTAGCTCAACAACAGGGAAGGGACTGCTATTTATTTGGAAAAAGCGTGTAAGAATGGGTGGCAAGAAATTCCTGTTGTGGGATGCTGTGTGACACATTACAAGAAACTAATACTGGTGAGTCCACATAGCCCCAAAATTAGATGATGAGAATCAGAGAGATGAATCAACTTTCATTGAGCCCAACTATGTTGGTGGTGCACACGGGCACCAGACGAGATGGTTCACTGGTTACAGGACCCATAGGTTCTCAGCAGATGCTGACCCTTGTTCGTCAGTGCAAGCCGAGCTGGTAGGAGGGGGCTGGATATCAAGGTCTCCCACGCCAAAGAGGTTGGGTATTGAGGGTGTTAGGAGAAAGGGAAGGAAGGGGGGTCTTGAGTTCTGAGCACTCTGCCAAGATATGTGGCAGGAAGCCCTTTTTTTTTTTTTGCAAAACGGACAGAGCGTGGCATGTTTCGCAGGGCACATGCGGTTCATTTCATTAATTTAACCTCAGGGCACATAAAGGCTTTACAGAAGGAGTAGGGTTATACAAAAACAAAAAAGGCAACAAATGCAACATAGCATTACAACATATTAATGAAAATACATGCTCAAACAAACTAAGTTACAATAGGCTGAATACGTAATTCGTTAGTGTAGCCTTGAATGATGACGCATCCTCCATGTAGGCGATAGAGGGCGGAAGGCGGTTCCACTCAGTGCTCGTTTTTGCTAAAAAGGAGTCTGAAAAAAAATTGTGTAGTAAAAAGGAATGAAAGCCTTGAATGAAAAAGAAATGAAGATGCAATGATACGTATGCAGATGCCGAGATGAGTTCCTGTTTAAGTGAACATTTATGGTAGCTGATCTTTTGAAAAAGACATACACAAGAAATTTTTCTTCGAAGTTTTAAATTTGTTAGTCCAAGGTCTGATTTCGTCAGTGAAATGCTAACTGAGTGGAAATGGTTTGAGTGTGTAAAACATACTGAATGTTTCTGAACTGATTCAATTATAGTTGTTAGTACTTTTTGACCAGATCCCAAAGATGAGCAGAATATTCCAGCTGGGTTTAATTAATGTTTTATAGAGTAGTAATTTTAAATGACATAAAGCTTCGGAACCTCTTCTGCAAATGTACCATGAGACGTAGGCGTACCAGCCAAGTGGGGGGGGGGGCAAGGGGGCACGAGCCCCACCATTAAGAAAACTTGGGAGGCTGATCCCCCCACTTTCAACAGTGGTCACTCATGGCTGCACGCTGGGGAAACGAACAAGTAAGGTGTAATTATTTATCACAACAGCAATTACTCAATTGTGTTTCTATAGGAGAATGAAATTGTTACGAGGATGTGTTACAACATAGCGTAATTTTGAAACATTGCCGCTTTGATGATTTTCCTTGTAGATTCTTATAATATATATATATATATATATATATATATATCGTGTGTCGAGTGAGGTAGGCTTGCCCCCTCACTCGCTCACGAAAGAATTGGTGCACCACTGCAGAGAGATCTGTTAGCATTGTTAGTGATGTATTCAATGTGTGCATGCTAAGAAAGGTTATTGGCAATATGAATTCCGAGGTATTTATATCATGTCACCTACTCGAGGTTGATGTTATTGATGGCATAGCCAAAAGATTTTGTCGAGTCAGGGGGATGCAATAAATGCAGAATTTAGCATTTATAGTGGGATTTAAGAACGTAAGCTGTTGCGAGCAGTTGCTTTATATGTTATCCATGTAAGATTGAAGAATAGAGTTATCATGCTAATTAGTTATTTCATGGCGTAAAACAGCCATCAGCAAAAAGTTTAGTGGGACTATTAACTACTGTGGGTAAGTCATTATTATAAATTAGAAATAACAATGAGCCGAGGACAGAGCCTTGAGGGGCACCTGACTTTACTTCACAACAAGCGGATGCAGCATCAAGTTACAAATTGAGTACGGTTAGTTAGAGAACATTTTATCCAGTTCAAGATGCTAGGGTCAATCATACGAATACTAAGTTGGAAAAGTAGTAAGCGATGAGACACCTTGTCAGAAGCTTTAGCAAAATCCAAAGAAATACAGTGAATAATATGGCCTTTGTCTGAAGTAGAAGAAATGTTATGGTTAACCAATATTAGTGTTGTTTCACATGAGTAGTTCTTGCAAAACCTATGCCGAAATGAAGTAAAATAAACGTTTGATGTGAGGAAGGAAACAAGATTAGTAAATAGGACGTGATGCTTAAGCAATCTTGCCTGCGCTCAATGCAGGATCGTCTGCTGTTGCCTGGTCAGTTTGGGGTGCGGTTCTGGCAGTTTGAACCATTCTTCTTTGTGTACCCGGGTAATGTCCCGAAAGCCGGTAACCGGATGCAGTAGGTCCTGCCGTTCTTGCTCGGCCCAGGTTTACATTTCTCAGGCATATTAGTCAGCAATGATGTTGCCTGCTACCTGTGAGTGAGCCAGAACCCACAGAAGCTCTACAGAAACATGAATTTAGTAACATGATATGTGAGACACTACACATGTCTGTACACAGAAATTTCTGAGCTTTTTTTTTTAACTATTGCAACTGATTTACAGTCGAATCCCTTTATCTCTGTTCGTTGTCACAATTTTTTTGCAGCAAGAACTGAAAAATATGCAAATCTTGCAGTTACACAGCGCAACCAAAATTTATTTAAGGTTGTTTGTAACCTTGTACTGTTTCATATAACGACATTGCTTTGAAGGAGTTTGATGGCTGACCGCTTCATACGCTTTGCATAGCTTCGTGGTGGGTGCTTAAGAATGTGCGAACGATATTAAAAGCATCAACAACTTCACCCAAACTTGCTTTGTGGTTTTCCTCACTCTTGTTGTCATCCTCATTTTTTTTTTGCCCACAGTAGGAGAGGTGTGCCAACACCCCTGCAACTTCCTTAAGTCACAATATATGTGGTTAAAAGCACACTTCCTCTCTTTCTCTCTCCTCGAACCACTCTGAGGCTGGCGCCGAGTTGGTTTTGGCTAGATGCTGTCACGTGGGACTGCTCGCAGCCCTCGTTTGTATACAATCACTCTCGATTAGCAACTTTGCTTTAGAAGAACGGATCCGGTGGTGTACAACGCATCTGTTTTTTGGATATGCTCCTGTCTTTCAGTGCGCGTTGAGCTGTGAAATACCTTTCACCCTAGAATGAGGTTTCTGTTGGATGCAATCGGTGCCTGTTGCACCTTCTGATGCCAGAATAAGTCTAGTGTTGACCGAAAGCATTTCATGATGCCATCTGTTAAGTGTAACGGGTTGTGACAAAAAAACAGGGTTGTATAGACTAACAAGAATTTCAGGCAGCCCTGCCGCGGTGGTATAGTGGCTAAGGCACTCGGCTGCTCACCCGCAGATCGCGGGATTGAATACTGGCTACAGCGGCTGCATTTCCGATGGAGGCGGAAATGTTGTAGGCCGGTGTGCTCAGATTTGGGTGCACGTTAAAGAACCCCAGGTGGTCAAAATTTCTGGAGTCCTCCACTACGGCATCTCTCATAATCTTATAGTGGTTTTGGGCGGTAAACCCCTCATATCAATCGATCAAATCAATCAAATCAAAATTTCAGGCACACATTTTTCACTCAACTTTGCGATGTAAGTTGCAAGTCTATCACTATGAGTGTGTCAAGGCTCGCTTAATTCAAAGCCTGCTTTAACACTGTAGGCATGACCTACCGAGTCGTTGAGTGCGTTCATCGTTTAGGAACCTCACGTAGACATGCCATTTCGCGTGGCGGTCTTCGTGCTGTTCAATGTGAAGATTTAAATACACGACTGGAGCTCTTGTGAAGAAATTGCTTATGGTGGCATGCTAGTTCATTCATTTGCTAGCTAGTTATTTCAGCGGTATAGTTTGTATGTCAGACACCTCCACAAGGCGCTTCTGCAAAATATGGCTGGTGCATCTAACCACTTAACGAAATAACTACTGTCGTTCGAATGTATCAGCTATAAATTATGTGCACCAAAAAACTATCAAGTATGCCATTTGGTGCATTATTAATGTGAAAACCTTAGATGCTTCCCCCAAACACTAAAATTTGCCGTCAGCAACATCACCGTCGTAAGTCGACGGCATCAATGCGAGCTGTTGCTTCTACTGACAGTCATTGTGCGTGCTCTCTGAACATGTTGTATACCTTATGCGGCACTTCACAGAGCTCTTATTGGCCAATGTGACACTGGTTCAGATAAATTTATGGTAAGTCTGACAGCTGGTGTGCAAGCTCTCATAGCACTGCCTGGCAAGCAAGCGCTCTCTCCATGAAAGGGTGTCTGCTATGCGAGAACAAGGCAGGCGGCGCCACGTTGAAAAAGATAATGTAAAGAAGACTGCGTGGGAGCACTCTGAATAGAGTGTGATACGCTCTCGCTGTAATTGTTGGGTTTCACTGATAGCTAGCATCAGTTGCTGCCCAGTTATTTAACGCATGGTTTTGCTAGAATGCACCGCAGTCTGTAGTTCATAATTGGGAGAAAACGTTTTGTACCCTGCTGCAATACACCCCGAGGTATAAGACGTGAGAAAAAAGTTTTTCTTGTTTTGTGCAACAAAAGACGGCGATCTTCTGGACAAGCGAAGGTGGGCAGTCCTGATAACCATTAGGTCCTTCATTCAACTGATTTTGCCTGCAAAAAACATTTCGAGCTCAAACGCATGTGCAATGAATGAACAACACCCTACAATGAACACGTCCCGAGGAACATGCCGCAAAAAGAGACATTGTCAAGGGACACTGAGCCGATAAAGTTCCCTGCCTGGCATACCCGAGCAATGTGAGAAAAAATTGCATTAACTGCCAAGCTGCTAAGGGCAGTGAACCAATCGGTTCTGCTGAGGTTTTTAATAGTGTGTCGCTACCACTCCTTTCTAGGTATACATGTATTTTACTGTCTTAGTTAGCCATAGTTTTGTTTCTCTCCAGTCTGTGCAGCTTATGTGACGTGACGTACTGTGCTGTGGTGCCTCATGCATGCTCACATAGGCAGTGACACAATTGCCAAAGTTAGAAAATATATTTGTAACAGAAATTGCTTGAGTATGTAAGTAATGTGAGTGAAGCTACACCACTGGTCCCGGGAAGATGTACAGGCACTATTTTACAACTCAAGACGACACAAACCACTGCATCACAGGCCCTTACAAAAGGAAGTGTGGGTACCGCAGCCTGCAGTTGTCGACATACGTAAATAACACTTTCAGTGTTGACAGAGTACACGTCTAGAATATGGAAACTAAATTCCAATATTCAATTCAAAAACAAAAGCAAAATAAAAAATAAGTTTGACTCTCCCTTTAGCTTCATTGTGCTATAGAACAATACCATCCCTCTAGTGGGGCATACATGTTGCATGTGCCTATTATACAAATGTGTATGTTGATTTCTGAGGCATTTTCATGTGACTGGTGTGCTTGTATCGGTATCTGCGTATGACAGCCGTGCCTGTGGTGACAGCCTACATTCGTTTCTACTTTCACAGCATGAGCAGATGATCGCAAGAACTTCGACAAAGGGAAAAAAATGTCAACAAACCAATTTTATAGCCCTCAATGGTTCAGCTGCGCTTTCCTTATACACATATGGTAAGTCAGCGAGACCCTGGTGCACCGATCACTACGTATTGTGCCATCTATTGCAGAAGGAGCACAGCCTTATTGATTTGCCTACCAAATCTGGAGACCAGTTCATACACTTCTTATTTTTCCACTGTGACATGTACTTCTGATGTTGGCAACATTGCAGAACTCCTCCCATGTGATCAGGTCGCCATAAGCTCACGCAAAGTCATGCAGATCAATAGCGCCTGGTGTCACTCCATTGAGGCTGAAATGCCAAACAACACTGCACGTAAGCAAATTGTGCGAGGTCTTGGCATGTGTATGGACGGAACCACATCAGCAAGCAGTTAGGCAGTCTACAGAACATCTATCGAAATTATGGCACTATATATGTCATGTGTTGACGTAGTTGCCAACAGAAGCATTAGCAAAAAGTATTCTCTTGAAGAAAAAGAAGTGATTTTGCTATCATCATTAGTCAACAATGTACACAGCAATGGTTGCACCAATGCCTTTTGGCAAATACCCAAGTGCCTGACTTGTGAAATAAGCGGCGCTGCAATTTTTTTACATCTACTTTCTCACCTAGTTTAAGAGTCTAAAAAAAGTCGCGTATTACTAACATGTATTGTGGGAGTGCTTTTAAAATCTCTTCGCTGTTGAGAGAGAGCAAACACCTTGTATTCAATAAATGTTCATCGTGGATGTTATATTTCTTCATTGCTATTCTTCAGGGCTTTTGTTATGGAGGGGTTCAACTGTAAATGTGCTCCTCTCACGTGTTCCAGCTGCTGGTGTGCCTGCTACGTGCGGCCATCAAGCGAGCAAGCAAGGACCTTGAGGCAAGCCACAATGAAGCATTACAGCAGCAGCACCAGAGGGGAAAGGACCACAAGAAGCTTCGATTCCAGCGCGGTGATCAGTCAGAAGAGCTGGCACAGTATTGGAATAATGTAACCAATTTCTCAGCTCTTTCTGCAGAAGCTACGCTTTTTTCAGCCCCTGCATCTCCATGCAAGAAAATGTGGTCGGACGTAGCACGGAAGACTGCTTCTGCTACCATACAATGTCACAGTGCGATGTCAGTGACATCTAAGGTCGCAGAAACTGACACTGCTCATAGATACCCTTCACTGCCAATAACTGCAGAGGCAAGCACCAGGGCTTCAGCTGTGACTGTTGTCGCTCAAGTAAAACAGCACCATGTGCATGCTCCTGCACTTGTCGGTGGTGTGTGGATGCAGCACAAAGTGAAGAAGACTGGGCGTACTGCTGTGTCACTGTGCTCTGTTGCTGTTGAGCAGAGCCCAGCTTCTGACTGTGGGCCACCCGACGCCTGCAACGTAGCGTCCACGGTGAGCCCCCAGACAGAAGGTGTGGTTCTGCGCAAGGGCTGCAGTGCGGCTGACACCAGCGCTCCCTCACTTCGTGGTGATCACTGGGTAGGAAAGGAGGTTATGGCCGAAAATAAGAAAGGGCGCAGTAACAAGAAACCGGTTTCTCCTGCTCTTGTCAGTGGTGCAAGTGTGCACCACGAAGTGACGAAGACTGGGCGTACCGCCATGCCACTGTGCTCTGCTGCTTTTGAGCAGAGCCCAGCTTCTCACTGTGGGCCACCCGACGCCTGTTGCGTAACATCCATGGTGAGCCCCCAGTCAGAAGGTGTGGTTCTGCGCAAGGGCTGCAGTGCGGCTGACACCAGCACTTTCTCACCTCATGGTGAATACCCTGAACAGGAGCAGAAAGCAACATCAGCAAAATTGTCACACAGCCATATTTGCACAGGTGGAGGAAGTTTTTCTGTAGGGAGCAAGTTCAGCACTTATAAGGAGTTCAAAGCTAGCTTTGAAGGATGGAAAAGCGAAGGGCTTCATCTGATGCGTATTGAAAGATCACATAAAAACCCATTGTGTATTGAGAAAGATTTAAACAAAGCAGACTTTCTGTACGTTCGAGTTAAGTTTGTCTGTTACCACGCAGGGTATCCAAATCTGTGGGGACGAAATATTCGGCCCAATCAACGCTTCAATAGTATAGGTTGCAACGTTGAACTTAAGCTTGCGCTGCGGGTTTCTCTACAGCCCTATTATGAAGTTGTAAATTTAGTGGACATGCACAACCATAGAATAGGTCCCGAGACTTTTGTATGGTACAGTAATAATCGTGCATTAAGTTCTTCTGAAAAAGAGCAACTTCAGGACTTGATTTCTTTCAACTTCAGGACTTGATTTTTGTCCTAAAGACCTAAATGATGCCATTGTGAAGAAAACGGGAAAATACGTTACTTCTTGTGATATTACAAACTTGAAGCATAGAACAGTTCCAAAAATTCAGGACAATGCTCATCATGGAGCCCTTTTGTTAGAAAAAATCAACGAATTGTTTTCTGAAAAGTCTGGGTGGAAGGTTCTTATTGAAAAGAATACAAAAAATGGTTTCTTGTACGTATTGCTTCAATCAGAGCATATGGCCCAGTTACTAGAAAAATACCCTGAAGTGTTGTTCTTTGATGGTACATATAAAGTTAATGAAGAAGGGTATATCTTGCATTCGATTCTTTGTGAAGATAGAACAAGCCATGGGAAGCCTGTATGTTATGCATTTGTTCAGCGGGAGACATCAGAAATATTAAAGTGTTTCCTAGAGGCATTCGTTCGTTTGAATCCTGTTGTAAAGGAGAAGTGCAAAATTGTGGTAATGGACAAAGATTTGAATGAAATGAATATAATTAAGCAGCTGCTGCCCAAATGTAGAATCTTGTTGTGTTTGTGGCACGTGTTAAAGTATTTACACACCAAAGTGATGCAGCATAAGTCAAACAGTCTAGATAAGAAGTATGTTAAAGATATAATTACGAAACTGGTTTTTGCACATATTGTAGATATATATCAAGAGCACTTGCAGGACTTGGAAGAAGCACTTGAATATGACAAAGCCCTCCTGGAGTACTTCTATAAAAATTGGCACAGCTGCAAGAGCATGTGGGTTCATGCTTATCGTGCAAATGCATGTAGTTTAGGAAATAACACTAACAATCAAATGAAAAGCCATAATCAAAAGTTAAAGAATTATCTAACACGTGACATGCACTTAGTGGAAGCAGTAAAAGCTCTGATAAGGTATGTGACCCATGATGCTCTCGCACTCAGCCAGATGCTCTCGCACTGGTAAAGGTAGGCAATTTGAGAGAACTTTCACCGCTGCCTCCCCCCCCCCTCGTTTTTGGGGGATGATTGAAGCTAGCAATGAGTCTTGTTGGCAGCTCTTCGTTCAAAGAATGAAATAGAAAGAACCAGGCAGCATTTCATACCACATTCGGGCGCACGTTAAAGAACCCCAGGTGGTAGAAATTTTAGAGCTCTCCACTACGGCGTCTCATAATCATATGGTGGTTTTGAGACGTTAAACCTTACATATAAAAAAAATAAGCATTTCATACCAGATTTTATGCGCTGAAATCATCTTTTCTACTGTGGGCAGTTTCAGTAATTACTTTTTCTAGGACTCGACATTGTCATTTCATAGAGTTACAGAGGTTGCAGAATATTGCATGGGTGCCTCGAGCCTTATCATACATTTACTTCTTTCTTAGGGAACTAAGCCCTGTAGATAATGCTGACGCTTAGGCATTCTTAAACTTTCACTCATCATTCGAACGGGAGAAATTTTTTTCCTTTAGCATCCCTTTCAGCTAAAGAAAATTTGTTCCTTTGTAATTGAATGGCTGACTTCATTTTCTAAGCTGTGCTATGTGGAAACACATACTTCAGCAAAATGAAAGCTAATGCGGGCAGCTGGTGAAAATTTACTTTTACAACTGTAAATAAATTTTATGTGATTGTATTACAATGTAAGATGTTCTTAATTCATTACCAATAGTTCATATTCTGAACAATCTCTAGAAAACAGCATCATTTCTAGTAAAGGTCTAAATGTTTGCTATGGCAAAGTTTGATTCCATTAGGCTGGCTGCAGTTTGAGGCAGCAGTTCAGCATGGCCTGTATTAGTTTCATACTGTCTAAGTCTCTGGGCGGAGCCTGACTGCTACAGAGCGCGTTCTCGGGTGGCGGATAGAGAAACATTCCATGATGTGAAGTTGGGCAAAGCTGCTTCTTATCATGGTACAGGCAGTTATGCCCACGGACCAACTGGCATATAGTCATGGTTTATAGTAGTAACAACCGTATGTTTGCAGCTGTTAGCAACCAGTGGTTTTTACATATCACCTGAATTTAAGTCAGTGCTTATACTTTGACATTCTGATGTGCGTGTAACATCAGTGCAGTGCTCATGTTGGTTACCAGTCATGACACCATAACAAGGACCTGCTGCCAGCCACCATGTTCTGGTCCTGACCTGCCTTTGGGAAGCTGACTCAGCCGTCTAGGTTCGCGAGTGGGTTCCTGCTTCTGGTCACCAGCCACAATGGTGCATGCATGGATAGATCTGTCTGATATAAAGTGTTAATGCAGGCTTGTTAATACATTGTGAACTTGCTATAGACAGTGCTACAACTAGACAAAGAAAAAAGAAACAGAAGCTGCAAGGGACATCCTGTCTTTTGCAGCTCTATCTATCAGATGCTCTGATCTCTCTGCTCACATTTGGAGGTTGTTTTCACACTATGACTGAAGCACTTATGTCCATGACTTATGGGTGAACTGGGCTTCTCATCTGCTTCAGCCAACAAATACACCTGGAAAGAGTGAGTCTGCCACTGTGAATGACACCAGCAATGGAACTACTAGCGACTGTTTTCGTTTCAAATGTTCAGGAGAACTTCATTTAATTACGAAGCTTTGCTTGTCTTAGTAGTTTGGTAATGGGTGCAGTTTCAGTGTGGTTGTTTTGCTTTTATTTAAAATTACTTTCGTTTTAAATGTTTGACATTTGTGTATGAAAAACTGGCTCATCCTTTCCTGAAACGAGACCCTGCCTCAGTAAAACGATCCTGCATCGCAGGCATGATGGCTGAATGGCTGCAGCTGCTTCAATGCTGCCCAAGGATGTAGTGTTGATATTTGAGAGCAGCAGCCATAGGCCGGTAGAAAAAGTGGAACTTATTTAAACTCACTCAAGAAATACGTTTCACCATGGAAACTCACTCGGACTCAAATTCACTGAAATTTAGCTCAACAGAACTAATTAGGACTCGCTAAACTGTTTGTCAACCACTCTCATTCAGGCTCAAACTTACCAACATATTACTCAGTTCAGCACGCTCAGACTCGCGATTTGACCTGTGTCTGAGCGAGCAAACATCTGTCACTGGTCGCAATCCAATAAAAATATTTTTATGAAATATGCAGCTCACATCAGAAATTTTTGCCATGAATGTCCCGTGAGCGAGTTTGTGAAGGGAGGTCTTGGCGACCCCCTTATCTCTTAACTTGCGCCTCTGTTCAACCGCATGAACGGTTGTGTGTTGACGTGTGCTTGAACAAACTTGATTACCAATGTAAGCAAATATGACGTCGATAGCAATGCTGATAGGCGGGTATATAGGAACATAGGTTAGAAATAAAAGGTAGTGCTCACTAAGGCTCACCCAAGAAATACACGTTGAGCTTGGGGCTCACCATTTCAGACTCGCAAATATTTTACTCACTCGGATTCAAGCTCATTAAAATTATCCTTAGCCAGACTCACTCTAACTCAAACTCATGTAATATTACTCAGCTGTACTCACTAAAACTCACGGCTCGATTATAGTCAAAGGAAGTCTGGCCCCAGTAACGTCCAACGTGCAATGCTCGAATCAGCCAATCGCTGATATAATTGCTGTGATGAGTAATTTTTGAGCTTGTAGCGCAATTTGTCGAGTGAAAGGAAAGCAATTTTTAGCTGAATTTGAACATTTATTGAGAAATTCTGGCCTCGTGCTGCGCTACAATATTTGGCTCACATGTTTTCGGGAGTCTCGACTACTGATTGGCTGCGTTTTCCGACCATATTCAATAAGTGTTGCAGGGCCTCTTAAACTTTGAATAGGTTTTGCGACAGTGCGAATTCTCTTGGATACATGCTTTCACGGCATAGCATTATATGCTGCAGTGAAATTACCTTTGCAGGAGGTTATGTGTAGATCAATGTTAACTATTTGTTCATTGCAAATACTTCAAAATTTTCAATAATTTAAAATCGAGTCGAAGCGAATTTGAATACAGTACTGTTCCTTCAAATATTCGAAGCATTCAAATATTTGCACAAGCCTGCTTTTTTTTTAGTTCATATATGTGTCTTTTTCGCTCTCTCTATGCAATTGGTTTCTCCCCTTCATTTTTTCTCTTTCTAATGGTCCTCCCATCTTCTTTCTCACTCTCTTCTTTGCATCCTCCCTTGCATTTCCCACCCCTGTATAATTTAAGGCTATGCTTTCTTCTGTCACCGTGCGTAAATAGCTGAAGAGTTATTATGCTCATCTTTAATTGTACGTTCGAATTGAACATGATAACGATACCCTGGCCCTAGTGCGTATTTCAAGCACTTGGTGCATGAAATATTTTTGAACTTGGTATGCACTCACTATGTGGTCTGAAAAAAATGTGTGCAGCAAAATGTGTGCGTTTTGTTATGGCTGGCCACCTTTTAACTACGAAGTCCTTAAGATAATCGCATGTTCTGATGCCTGATTACAATGCACGCTTGTATCAAGCAATATTACTGTGATATTACATACTGAATTGTGAAGGCAATATACAGGACACAAGTGTTTGCAAAGCCTAACGTTATTTTCACTGCATTTTCAAGCAGATGAAGTTATTTTCCCAGAATTTTCAAGCAGATGTGTGGCTATGCAGTAGAACACCTGCTTGCCATGCAAACGGCCTGGGCTCGATCCTCCCACAAACTGGAAATTTTTTTATTACTTATTTTATTTGCATATTTCTTGATTTTATAGTTGCTCACAAGGTTCATCACTCACAATCAACGGCGCCCACGAGATTTTTAAAACTATCGCGTTGAAACTGGAATAAAAGGGTAACAATGTATGACTGATTGAATAAGCTTTTATAGCTTATGCCAAATCGCATTGGTGTGATGTTGAAAACCCTAGGTTCATTCTTAGACTACCAAATGTCATATCTTTCACTTTTATGTCTGTTTAGGGGTACAGCAATTAACTGGCCAGAAAGCGTAAAAAGATCTTTCTTTATTTGGAAACATGCAGAAGTATGATAAAATCAAGCTCCCTTTTCCTTGAGTAATTTGAGTCGTATATGTATTTTGAAATGGTGTTTGAAAATCACAGCAGCTGTGCCATTGCACCGCTTCGTGGCAAAAGCTTAGTATCGAGTTCTGGAGAATTTCGGCATGTTGCCTGCTGCAGCTCAGACAATTGTTAATCTGGCTTAAAATTATATAGCATATATATTACATTCTCACTTTCAATTTTGCTTATTATGCAGCTTAACTTACCCTTTGTGGGTTCATCGATATTTTTCACATAATAACATAAATTTTCAGAACTTCATGCCTAAAAATAGTGTGACATAATCTTCACTAAAATATGGCCATCAATTTATGAGAAAAAAGTGGGACGCATGTGGATCATCGACCAATGAAGCATCTTTGATTAAGTGGGGCAACACCAGTCACATTGTCTCATAAGGGCACTAAGCTGTAATTCTGATGCCGAATTTCTTGCCCAAAAAGGCCCAATGAAAGCAGCACAGAGGAACACTTCTAAAACTGTGAGAAAAAAGTTGCAGTAAACCTTAATTTCAGATGTTCTACACAATTCTGCGCCTCTGCCTGTGGCATTGAGTCTAGCGGCTCAGTCCCAAGGTCTTCACATACACAAACCCTTTCAGCTTCTGTCTGTCTTGTCGGTAGGTGTAGATAAACAGCAGGCATAGAAGAGTGCATGCATTCATAAGAAAATAAAGAAAAAGGAGAATATTGCTTTTCATTCACATTCAACGAAGCTGTGTCTATGCATGTTTTGTCTTGTTTCTCCAATGAATAAGGGCGAGCATCTCAGTTAAGCCTGCATTTTCGCACATAATTAAAATTGTGGTAATGAATCATGGCAAGCCACTTCGACGTGGTGTCAATGCACTGAATGCTGTAAGTGCGTTTTCAAATGCTGCATCATATTCGTGAACTCCATTCACATGTGACATATTTGCTTTTCTCATATATCTTGCATGATTTGATGATCTTGAATATTCATGTTTTCTTTAGCTTCCTGGCTGTATCAAGCAGCAATTTTGCCATATTTTTCCTTTGGCCCGAAATTTTAGCAAGTGTCTTAGCCATAGCTTTTGGTCTCATCGCCTCTCCTCATAATGGTAAAAAATATAAAAGAATGTGCTGTTTTGTGACATCCATCAAACATGAAAAAACAGTTATGCATGTATGCTATATTCTTAGGCTATGCAAGGAACTGCTTCATTTTTCATTCGAGTCCACTTCCACAACGATTTTAGGCAGATAAAACTTTGCAATTTAGAAAGAAAATTTATAGTTGCATGCTGAAATTCTCTCATTCAGAACAGAATACCATAAATTTAGAACTTAAGCTACCTGGTACGCAATATGACACCGGCTGAAAAAAATATTAACAGAACAAAATTATTTTAAGCTCAACGTATCACTCATACCATGCATTGTAAACGTGCAATATATAGTTTCTCAGTTTCCTTAATGTTTCTGGTACACCACAGCTGGAAGGCATTGTGCTGATGGCAACGTGAAGTGGCAGAGAAAGTTTTGCTGAGGAAAAAGTGAGATGCATTCATCCTATTAACCCTCAAAAGGTTAAGAAATTGATGCTCAGCAGTGGAGCTTCCTCCACAGCAACAAAAAACCTGCATTGAACCACAATGCATGCACACACCATCTCTCCAGCATTTTGCTCATGCACTCTGTCATGGAAGAATTTGGTACCACTGCAGTGAACAGCTGTAGGCCCCTGTTTGCAACATGTGTTGCATATAAGACTTCATCAACAGCAACATTTGGTGAAAACTGTTTCATTGCCTTTTTTGTGTAGCCAATGTGCGATTAGACACTCTGAATTACGAGCTTTCCAGTGACATAAAAGAAGTGTACATTAAAACGTTGGTTGGCTGTAGGAAATAATCAGGCCCTCGAAATCCACAGAACCGTTAAGAAAGGGTAAGTATTCATTGGTACAAGCACATTCCTGGAGCTAAGTAGCCAGCTGCACTACACAACTTCTCAAGTCTATTCTTATAATGTGCCAGCGCAGATGCTGTGTATCATACTGTTGCACAAGTTTTCCTTTTATGTTGGTGTACTTAACATTTGAAAACATTAGTAAACTGTTAAAACATTTATAATTTTATAAATAACTACTGTTGAATTGAACACAACATTAAATTTGGAATGTTAAATCACTGAATATTTCTACAGATCGAATCACATTTGTCTAAAACACCCAGCCGATCGCTCCAGTTGCCGATTTCTGCAGAAATATGTTAATGCCGACGCCGTATGAATATCTAACATGGCATACGGCGTGCTAGGCCTTTGTGCAATAATTTAAGCATGAACAGAAGCATGTAGCTAAGGTGACATAGAAGCCGTCGCTAACAAGAGCCATGCGCTCCGCTGCTCTGGACAAGTGTGATTCCACCTGTACAGCTGCAGTGTTGGCATTTTTTTGGTGCATGAAATTCTCCATGTTCACTTTACATCTGGTCCATGATATAAAAACATGGAAAGATGGAAATAAAAAGAATAACAAATAAAACCTAGGTCTGAGTGAGAATATAAGCCAAGCAGCTTGTGTGGCAAGCAGGCATTCTACTACAAAGCCACGTGCCTGCTCAAAAATGATTTTCATGCTTTACAAATACACGTGTCTTGTATACACGCTTCACAATACAACATGTAATATCACAGTATTTCATGGTACAAATGTGCATTGCCACTGGCCAGAATGTGTGATTATCATAATGGCTTTGTTGTTTAAAGCCAGCCACGAATAACAAAAGGCAGAAATGCTACTGGAGTATTCTCTTAGGACAAGGTAGTGGGTGCATAACAAGTTTAAAAACATTTCATGCACATAGTTGCTCGTGGTTTAAAGCATACTACCCAGTGCCTGTATTACGTGGTCTATCCTGTGTCCCATCTCTGCACTCTTTGAAGCAACTATGTGTACGTATCAACAAGCTCGCTTAGCCACCATTAGGAATCCATTACACAGACTGCAGCTATATGCGAAACCCTTACTGGCACAATCCACTTTAAACATTGATTACGTAGTAATAATCTGCAGTGTAAACTTTTCAAGTAATGTTATCCCATAAAAAGTATGCACTAGGGATAAGATATCACTGTCGTGTCCTACTCGAACCTTAAGGGTCCCCTAATTTTTTTCACCAAACAATTGTAAGGTTCATATATAGTAATGTTCCGCAAGCATGGTTTTGTAAGTAATCACCCTTTTGGCCTATACTGAAAGAGTGAAGGGGGTGCTGTTAGGAGTGGATTTACAGGCTGTGAAGAGTGGATGGACAAATCTGACAGATTGTTGTGCAAGCATGCAAGTATTAGGGCATGTCAGTTCAGATTAAATACCTGACAAAGATCACAGCCAGCGGTCCTGATAGATGTGGACTCTTGAAAGCATTTCATGCTAGGAAAGAAGTGATGTGTCATTGACACATCTGTTAAAACTTGGAAGGTCAGAAAAGTTTTTCAAGCATAGTTATGTGATGTTTCTCGACAGTACATGACTGTGACATTGCACACTTTCACACTGCACATGTGTCTGTTTCCTAACATATTTTCTAGCAAAGCCACAACAGAGTGTTTATTAACTTGAGTTTTTTGAAATTTCCTGACCTTTCCAGGTTTTTCACAGCGAATAAAAGCAAACTCCATGACCATAATGTCTGCTTGGAAAACTATGCGGTGGAAAGAACACATTAGCGGTAAAAAGATAAAATATGAGGCACTCATATAAAACAAATGAACATATTTTGCACACACACTCATAATGTTGTGAGTGTATGTGATAAATATGAAAAAATGTGTGTATCTGGTCAAAATAAAACCTGTGACCCAGGCACTGAGGAAGTTGGCTGTTTGATTTTCGGAACAACCAAGGCACAACCACACAAATAAAATCAACTGCAGCTGCAAGTTGAAAAAAGCATTAGGAAAATAAAAAACAAATGTGCAGCAGGGTACGACGAAATAAAACCTGTGCCGATAAAATACGTGGCCGATGTGTTATCTGCTCCCTTAGTGTATATTATCAATCTTTCTTTCTCCACGGGCATTTTCCCAGATAAGCTGAAAATTGCTCGCGTATGTCCGATCTTTAAAGGCGGCAATTCGAAACACATGACCAACTATCGGCCCATATCAGTGCTACCTGTTCTTTCGAAAGTTTACGAAAGTACATTGAACAAGCGGCTCCAGGATTTTTTTGATAAATACACTGTTATAAATAATGCGCAATTTGGCTTCCAAAAAAATAAGTCTGCAGAGCTTGCATTACTTCAAATAAAAGATCACATAATAGAGAATTTCGAGAAAAAATTATATACAGTTGGGCTATTCATAGATCTGTGCAAAGCATTTGATAGTGTATGTCATGACACCCTCTTGCATAAATTAAGCTCATGTGGTATACAAGGAATTGCACACGACCTATTGAAAAGCTATTTAGCAAATCGACACCAATTTGTGAGCATAAATAACGTGCAATAAGACTACGCCGTGGTCGAGAAAGGAGTGTTGCAGGGATCCATTCTGGGTCCCCTCCTATTTATAATTTATATCAATGATCTTTGCCACATTCCAGATAGCCCCAAACTAGTAATGTACGTGGACGACACAAACATTTTTTTCGAGGGTTCTTCACTTGTCGACCTTGAAGAGAACGTGAATGTTTTTTGAATCGACTCTCGTCATGGTTGAAACTTAATAAGTTGTGCTTAAACGCAAATAAGACTAAGTACATTCTGTTTGCGCCCGTGAATAAACCAAGAAATTTTAATATGACTATTACCTACCAGAGACACATATTAGAACAAGTTAACAGCCGAAAGTTCCTAGGTGTCTGGTTTCAAGAAGACCTATCTTGGAATGAGCACATAGCAAAGTTAAAGTCAGAACTAAGTAAAAGTATTGGCTGCTTATACAGGTTAAATTCTCTCATACCACTGTGGCTAAAAAAACATCCTTTATTATACTCTCTTCTACTCACGACTTTCTTACTGCGCTCTTGTGTGGGGGGCTACAACACTAACAAACTATTCTAAATAGGTTATTCTACAAAAAAGGGTTCTGAGAATCTTTGTAGACTTTCGTGGCCCTATACGTGACTTGCGGACAGAACCGCTATTTTCGAAATGTCGCATGCTCAAAGCAAGCCAGATTTACTATTTTAAGTTACTTCAGTACATAAAATGCAATAGACTCTATCATTCACTGGATTTTCGTGGTTCTTTGTACGATTTTCGTACTTACGCTAGAAGGACTCCAAAGACTCGAACGATCTACGGACGACAACACTCATCTTTTCAGATACCCACGTTTTTAAACATAATCGACAGCCTCCTAGGTATAAATTGTACAGTTTCGAAGCAGACGATCAAGATGCTACTGATCGAGAACAACATTGAATTTTCTTGACTATCGTTCTATGTGTCCTCTTTGCCTAAGTTGTATCTGATGCTTTTTATGCGTGTGTTCTTTTCCTGTGCTTCCCTGTGTATATTGTTATTTTTGTATATCTCTTGCAATAGCGATGAGAAATCGCAACTTATATCTATTGGTATTTAAAACATTAGGATGGTTATGTATATTTCTGTTCACTATAAATAACACTTTATTACTGTTGTATGTTTTACAGTATTTGCACATGTACCTTATGTATTTTTGTATATTTTTGTATTTTTTCTGTATCCTGCAAAATTCTTATGTCAGTCTGTCTGCCTCGCTGTATTTGGAGCAAAGGCCCTTTGTCAGGCTTTCAGCCTTTTGCCTTCGCTCCATTTTCTGTACTGGCACAGAAAGAAACAAATAAATAAAGAAAGAAACAAAGAAAGAAAGTTTGAAGGAGCCTGCGATAGTCCAACAGTGCAGCCAATGCTGCTAGGAAATGTAGAAGTGGCGCCATCTCGCGGCATTCATATAAAACAAGGATGCAGCAACCCGGCCAGTTGGCTTACTGGAGCACATTCTAGTTCATTATAATGGCTATAGCCTGCAGGCCATGCAGGATTGGATTAGATTACCTTGACCTAGACTGCTGTATTTACTAATTATTTGCATCCCCGTCTCATTTGTACATGTCTAAAATATACTTTTCAGCAAAAATGAGTACTTATGTATTTTATGCAATCTTGTCTTGACAACGACTAACAACAATATCGCAACAACGAAACCGTACAGCAAAATTTACTTTATCCTTTCTTTCACGCTTTTTTTTTTACCCAATGCACACATGCTTGTTGGTGTTTTATTTCTCTGGGTTATGAAACGTGGAGCACAATGAAAGTACTCAGACACCTGCAATAAAAGCTGGGGTAGCGTTTGAAGCGCTGATGTTTGAATATGGGGTGGAAAAAAGGAATCTGTCAGACCGCAACAGCTTCCCCGATTCCATAAGTAAATAAAAGATGCAGAATCGTGAGTTAGGCAAATTGGTGAGTGTTCACCGTAGAATATTTTACAAAGGAACAGGTTAGAAGCAGTCAGAGAGGGTCACAGTGCTGATTTCACAACTGAAATTTATTTGGAAAAGGAAAGAACATATTTGAAAAATACTGACTCATCAAAACTGTGCACATGTACACATGTGTTACAACACAGAATGATTCATGTCTTCTCTAAGACCTTATGTTCTTCATCTAGACGAGTGTTACATGAAATACTTATGCACTTGTTGTTAGATCTAATGAAAAATGCTTCGGCTACTTCACACATGCGCTAATCAACATGTCAATATTTGATATTTGTTTTCTACAAGTGGGGCACACACAGGGCTGGGTAGTATCGCAATAGTATTTAAGAGATACTTTTGAGTGTTTGTATTGCTGTATCGAGGCACTTTTCAAAAATGTATTTGTATCTCAGTAGTGAAATACTTTTACGGTGTATCGCATGTATCGCGATACTATCCAGGACACGAGTATCCCGTTACTTTTTTTTTCGTAAGTGAGCTGAGACGTGTTGACAATGGGGAAAAAATTTCTGCTGTGACCTTGGCAGTCCACGGCAAGATATACACCCACCATTTCTACATTTCTGCTGAGGGCGAAACTGACTCCTACCTCTTGAAAGCGAGCTAGTTGTTTTGCTACCCGCATCCCATTGTGCTCCTTCAGGCAGAACTGGAATGTGTTTGAATGATGGCCTGCTTCAGCGTGACAACAATGTTATACTGCTATATTGAATTCCAGCGCAGATATTTTTATTGTGAGGAGTATTGTATACTGCACAATGGGCGCCATTTTTTAAATGTATTTCCTCATGCCAATTGAACGAGTAGTGATTGTTTTTCTCGTTTTTTTTCCACTTTTCTTTTGCAGCGCTCATTTGAAAAACTGGAGCTTATTGCGGAAGCCACAAACCACCCAAAGAATTTGGTGCCGTGTGCCATCTACGATACTTCTTTCTGCAGAGCATTCCTAAAAAATGCCAGCATGGCCAAACAGCGATTCGAAAGAGGTTTTTTTGAGTTTCCTTTCGCATTCCTTGTTTTGTCCATTCTTAATTCTTTCTGCCTTTTCTAAGATGTTTCTAGAAAACACTAAACCTTCAACTGGAAGTTCGTTTGTTTATGGTTCCAGCACTTCGCTTGAACTATGCTCCTTCTAGCACAACTAATACTGTTGCTGTTGGGTTCCATATTTCAGTGTACAATGCGTGTGACTGATGCTCTCATATGGCATAGTTTTTTATTGCAACTTATATCTGTAAATATGTGGTTATTAACAATTATGTGCAGTGTAAGCATCCTTTGTAATGCCTTAATGACACTCAGAGAATGGCAAAAATATAATAAATCAATTTCATTAGCAAGTTTCAATGTGCTGCACATTTTAAATATTATGCTGCACATAACAAATGTTTGTATGGAGTATAACTATCCCCGACATAGACAAAAGTATTTTAGTATATGTATTCTGGAATACTTTTTTGTCTTTTTGCAAACGTATCTCTGAAATCCTGTCACATGAATTACAAATTTATCTCAGTATCTGTATTTTATGCTTCCAAACCACGCATTTCGATATCTGAATTCCAGAATACTTTTTCAGGCATCTCTGCCCAGCCCTGAGTACACATCCACATGGCCTACAACGAGCTGCCAAATTAGACGTGATTTTAGCATCTGATAGCATTAGCTCATGCTCTCTTTAGCGCACGTTTATGTAACGCCCCATTTCACCTAAATATTCGCAGCTGCAAGACAGTGGAATCCCATAAACCACGCCAGTAGTGCAAGGAGCATATCTGTGGACATGACAGGAGACACATTTGTTCCCTTTCCCTGGCTGCTGACACAATGCTTTATCCACCAAAGTACACACATTATGCACTTTATTACGTGCTGAGAATGACATGTTTATGCAATAACGAGCACCAACATTTTTCAAACCATGTGCTATCCTGTGTATGTATGGGATAACGGCCTGCCTCTTTTTCTTGCTAATTTCTGGTGCACTAGAATCACAATGATAAAACTTCTCGATCTTTGAAATAAGTTTTTCCGACAAGGCGCAAATCACGTCACCCGGAAAGCCAGAATTTGCAAGGCGAGCAACTTGTGTATCAAATGCATGCACCATAAGGTGCTCGCGTAACTTC
The DNA here is from genome assembly GCA_013436015.1 of Rhipicephalus annulatus. Lineage (NCBI taxonomy): Eukaryota > Metazoa > Arthropoda > Arachnida > Ixodida > Ixodidae > Rhipicephalus > Rhipicephalus annulatus. The sequence goes on along the minus strand of WOVY01000950.1, from coordinate 595,161 downwards.
TGAAGAGAGGCACCCAGCACAGATGACGCAATGGCTCCCTGTATGGTTTTGAGTGGCCAGAATTAAAATTCAGAATTGGCTTTATGAATCTAGGTTGGTATTGCTATAAGTGTGACCTTTGACGAAAGCCTGTCTTAAATCGAGAAACTGTAGCTCATCAATTTTTAGCAACTCCAAAGTGAAATATTGACATCCCGTTTTCCTTAACATCTTTCTTTATATTAGCAACCAGTAGAGAGCTATTATTAATGTCCAGTAGAACTAAGAAGTCATGGACATTTCATACAGCATGTGATGATAACCAATTCAAATGCTTTTGCAGCTGCCCGTCTACATACCCAAGAAAAATATAACTAATTACAGGTATATTCATGATTCAATGCAGATACCAGATTTTTGGACAAAAATATTTCTCTTCCAAGACACAACGGTAGAATTTAGGTGGCCTGCATGAGCTCTAAAACCGACGTAATAGAGATGCCACACTGGCACTGAAACAACAACTCATCGTTATCTTCTCTTATGCACTGCTTTATACACTTCAAATCTTCACATTGGGGCAAACAATAATATAAATCTTTTACGTCTATACCGAATGTCTTGTGGCACAAGGAAGGTTGTTCACTTAGTGAAAAGATGACAGATTCTGAGTTGGAAATTCTTAGCAGATCACAAGTCTTCAAACGCTCCAAATTTCTTTAAAGATACTCTGAAATATTTATTTACCTAGTGTCTTTTTCTGAAACAACAGCTCTTAGTGGCAACATGAATCTTCACTGAAATAAAAACTGATAGTTCTTGCCTTTTTGCTTTTTTCACACTTGCCGCTACTCGTTCCCGATTAAGCGTCAGTAACAGGGCAGAAACTTATTCATTCAGTCGCCCGCTTTTTGCATCAACACTTTTTTTTATTCATATATACCCTGAAGGCCCATTCGGGCGTTACAGAGGGGGTTTTAGTTGTTCAATAAATTTGCAAATCAGAACACTGTTATTATAAAATTAAAATGGTAAACAAAGTAAAATACAGTTCCATAGACAAATATGCAAAAGAGAAAAAAAAATTGTGGCAGGAATAAAAACTCAATAAGAGAGACACAGCTATAGTGCAAAAAAATATATATACAGAAAATTGCCATGAAAAAAATTGGCTCCGTATCTGCATATTTGACTAAAATGTCATCGAAAGACTATTGTCTTTCGTCTTGAAAGAGTGAATAGAATGAAATATTTATTTGATGTTTTGCACGAGAAAACTGGTGAATGGGATCCTGGAGTGTTGCGTGAGACATGAGCGCCATCTGGCGGTAATCTTAAAAAACGAAAGGATGGCCTTTGTTATAGAGAGCACGCAGCATGCGTGCAATCTTGGAGGCCAAATTTTGTAGATTTCAAGATAGGTAGCAGCACAGTATCGTCTTAGCAAAAGCGTAGGAGACTCGCCTTTTCGTGCGAAGCATCGCATTGTCAGCTGCAGGGCTTAGAATGACTTATTTATGCCTTTTCTAGTATAAAGAAACACAGTGCAGAATATCGACGTGTTGATGTTGTGTTTCAAATATGCTCAATATTCGCTTTTTATCGACTATCGTACAAGTACTAATGCAGAAACTTGAGCAATACTGGTGGATGCTGTGGATGTGATCGTACTTGAGCCCTTTTGCTGACAGACAGACCAAAATTTTTGTGTTGAAGTATCCCAAGCAAGACTATCATCTTTAAGAAAATACATTTACAATGAAAGAAGAGTAAAAATAAGCACATACATGCACTTACACACTCAGACAGATAGGTAAGTCATATGTCCAAGAAAATATTGAATTGCTTTACAAAAGTCGCATGATCAATGAATCAAGCGATGTCACCCGGCAGTGTGTTCCAGTGATGTGTGCTTCGAAGTGATGGTGAGTGTTGATACATAATTGTGCATGCCAAAAAAGGCTGTATTTTGAATTGGTGATGAATATGTTTCAAAATATTATGAGGTGTGTTTGTGCAAGCTTCATGAAGGCAGATTTTCAATGATAAAATGTATGAAAATGCAACAACAGTGACGACAGTCTACGTTTTTGAAGAAGGGGTAATGAAAGTGAGTGTGTAATATCTGTAGTGCTGCAGTTGCGAGAATACTACTTGGTGATAAATCCTGCTACTTCATTTTGTATTGATTCTAGTTAATTGATGAGATATGATTGATGTGGATTCTAGATGATGGATGCAGATTCTATCTTTGAACGGACAAGTGTAGTCTACGCTAGCATATTAATGGTATAGTTCACCAACTAAAGGTTTCTTTTAATAAATCCAAGTGCTTTTGACACCTCACTAGTTATGATATCGATGCGCTTATTATAAGATAGGTCAGAAGATAAATGAATGAAGATATTTAAACAGGGATACTTCTTCAATGGGGACAGCTTGAATTTCATATTGACTCATTTCTGTTTTATGTGCTCTTGTAAATGTCATGGCCTTTGATTTGGACGTGTTAATTTGCATTTGCCACTGGTGACACCAAAATGCGAGTTTATTAAGGTCCAACTATAATGACTCGTCAGCTTGGGTGCTGTCAATTTTTCTATAAATGATGTAGTTGTATGTAAATAATCTGATAGTAGATGATAAACCATGTCCAATGTCGTTGATGTAAATGAGAAACAAAACTGGTCCCAGGATTGATCCCTGGGGAACACCAGACTTTACATGTGAAAGTGAAGATGCGTGTCAATTCACATAAATTGATTGGCTGCAGTTGCTCAGAAAATGATTTATTCAGCTTTTTTCCAAACCAGTGGCTACCTTATCATTATACATAAAGCCATCTAGAGTTAAAAAGAAGCCTTCCTTGTCAGCAACCAAAACACGCAACTTAGCTTCCAGATGCGTCTCAGACAGCATGAACACCGTTGTGAGGAGTGACCATGCTATGTACAATAAAGACAAGCTGAAAAAGCCAGTAGGCTTTTTTTGTGAAGCTAAGTTGCGCGTTTTGGTTACCTTCGTGCTACCTTCGTTTACGTACTCTTCTATGAACATAATGGTAAAATATACTCATGGATTTAATAATACCATCTCAAAAAAATTTAATGAGAAGAGAGTGTGCTACTATTGAAATATCTGCAATAAGTGCGTAACAGAGGACGTTTGCAGCTGCATCACCAATAATAATAATAGCAGTAATATTATAAAAGGCAAGACATAGCCCAGCAAACCTCTTGTGATGGCAGTTCTAACATAGGCACCTAACTAAAAGGCCTTCAAGCCAAGCCGAAATTGTGGCCACGACAAATATGCACAAATTTACCGATGCGAGAAATGCTGTGCTTGGAAAGTCAGATATGGTATGTGATATGTCAAAGGAACATACATCAAAATAGGGCATGTTCCAACATGGAAGCTAAGGAATGCTTTAGTCAATGGGAAGAACAAGCTGCCGAGCGGAAATTTCCGTAGTATTGTTTACACTGTAGTCTGCCACAAGTGTGACAACATGTCAGTCTATGAGACCTGTGATTTCAATGAAAGAGTTAAACAACACGAATATGAAGTCACCGAATCATGGGCGGCCTTGAATGCCCTCGCTGAATATGTGGAATATACAGGCTTTCAAATTGACTGGTCAAGTAACCGTGTTCTGGTTGAAGAAAACAAGCTTGCATCATGCCGGCACCTGGAATCCCTGCACATGCACACAGCTGCACATATCCTAAATAAGATTTATGGAACGCTGATCATATACTTTTGGCGCTTACATACTGCACCTAGTCATACTTGAATACGATGTACCTTTCTCATGGCTGTCATTTAGAACAATATCGGGTGCCCAAACGTCAATAAACTTCGTGTAATTTTCCCCCTTAACTTAATTACCTCCCTGAAGCTATGCACCCTCTTGCTCATTAACAACCATTGTTAAACTATTGTATGTGACATTGTTGATGCAAAATGACCTTAGAGTATATCCTAGCGCTCCTGCAGGATCACCGGCTGAATGTGACAACCAGTTCACCATTTATAGGACACGAAGTGCTGACATTTTCAATATATCTGTTCGCACAGTGCTTCATTGGAGTCGTGCAAGCTTAAGATATAGTGCTCCCACAAAGAAATTTTTCTTCCTGTGTTGAGACCAATGGGAAAACTATGCAGACAATAACGAAAAGAGATCACAGCTGGGCTTAGCGGTGCGATGTCTGCCTCAATAAATTAATACAATAAATTAATTCAAGTGTGCTTATATCACCATGGTGTTGCCAGTTTATTACTACATTTGGTACGAACCTCTGCTCGCTCAACCATGGTGTTTCTGTCGGTATCACAGTCTTACCTCTGAGACAGCACTGCCAGAACTGATTTCTCTGTCAAAATCTTGAACAGGTGTGTGACAAGCATGAGCCAGAGCAGAGAACACAAGAGAAGTGGTCACTGCTTACATGTTCAAAGTCCTATGCACGCACACCAAACTATAATTTTACAGTGTCTTACATTTTGAGGGGAGTATACATGGTGATGGCTGGAGCCATCTCTGTGGGCACCAGCTAGACTGTCACAATGTGCATATTGTTGCTTGAGACAACTGTTTAGGACAAAAAAAAAGGGCACCGTAGAAAAAATGATTGTTAGGCTAATGTAAGGGCTTGTAGTGAGGAGACTCTCAAAAGGTATATGGTGTGTCATCTTGCAATAGAGAAGCAACATTTATACCTAGTTTATGTTAGCAGGAGTCTGCTAAACATTGGCCATACAAGCTTGTGGCTAGAGAAGGATGATGTCCAGAAGATACCCTCCTGAAATGTTAACCTGCACCGTCCTCCCTTGCCCTTCTTGGTGCACTGGAATTTTTGTCCTATAGGTACTAGTTCCTTCAGTGAGTGCTCTTGAAGGGCTTGTGAATAAGCTCACTCTCCCCACCTGCTTTACCCAAGTGCCAATCCTGCTGTTGGAACTTGGTTGCTTGGCAGAAATGTTTAACAGGAAAAGAAGCTTCAATCACTACACAAATAAAGCTGCAGCATTGCAAGATTGCTATGATATGTACACAGACCTCCCACTTACAACTCACTAAAATGTCACCAATTACCTCTATGATGAGCCTGATTATGCCTTAAGACAGCATGTAAGTTTCTTGATCCTATACTTTTTAATCAGTACATGAACCTTGAAAAAACAAGATCGTCACGTGCAGTGCATAAAACCTGTGCTTATGAAGTGCAATGATGCCATTCGAAGCATCAGCAAAAGTAAATTCACCCTGCTAGAAAGCAAATTCTGCATGAAGCCTGTAAATGTACTGTTAACAAAGTCTTCTCGACAACTTCATTACTTCAATTTCTGCAATTTGTATAATCCTATCTCATGCATACCTTGCTGTCAACCCAAAAATTATTGACCTCTGAGGTGTTACTCAAGTGACCATGCTCATTTAACATACCTGCAAGCCCCAGTGCTAACCTAATAAAATTGAAGACTTAAAAGTAATGCTCTCTGGTACTCATCCCTTCACAAAAAATTTTTAGCATCCCCTTCAAACCTGTTTTTTTAAAGGCTCAACAGGCACAGTGACACGACTCTTGAAAGGCATTTGCGGAGCTTGTGGAGCAACTAAAATCTCTTTGGAGCAGCATAAAATCCGCCTGAAGCTTTTAAGCTAGAGCTGTTGCACCACATGTCACAGGGAAATAGTTCATAAACATATGTATGCATGTTCACTTGGACTTCTGCTCAACATAAATGTAGGCTTTTTGCTTTCCTGCAGACATCCACAATTTATATTAAGCTACCTAGCACTTTCCGAGAATTCACATAGTATTTGCAAATGAATCTGGCTTTCAGTGATAGTTTAGCTACAATATTGAAGCCCGAACAGGTAAGACTTTTTTATGCATTGTATTTACTTTCCAAAAAAAAAGAGGTCTGATTATATTAATGCTTTTATTAGTACAACCTAATTGTTCAATATGTGGAGAAGTGATTGCTGTTATCGTTTATGTATAGAATTGTTAGGTTCCTGATTAATGAGCACTTCATAAAAAAAAGGGTTTTGTAACTGGTCCTTACTGCCCATTATTTATTATGGCTCGACAAAATTTGGTTATGGGGGAGTAAGTAGTTACACTTGGCAAACTGTTTGACATGTACAGTTGTCGAGGTCAAGAAGCCCAGCCGAGACATACCGGAATAGTGGAACACCATGCTTTCTAGGAGAAGTAACAGTGATTGTACAGCATGCAATACTGCTGATAAAATTTGCCCACTCTATGGACTTAAAACTTAACCACCCTGTATGAAATATTTTGAAAGTAAACTGTAACAAATAGGACCACAAATTAAAAAAAATTAACTAAATGGTCAGTTCTATATGCAGGTACTAAATTTCTATATTTTAATACAGTCAGTCAAGCAAGACTGTTCTCCAAGCACAACTAGCTCATTGTTACTTTTATTTGACAGTAACCACAACAGTTAGAAACTAGTTGACTGAAGTCACGAGGTAACTTTTGTAATATAAGCGGGTTCAAATTGTTAAGAAAGTTTGTGCCCAGCAACGCTTTCAACTACATTGCACGTTCATGTCCACTGTGATGACATCTCCAAAGCGTAGGGATAATATTTGGATTTCAAGCGCATGCCATATACTTGCTCCCTTATAGAACACAACAATGAAGAGTGCACACATGCTTGACACAAATAATGAAATTTTTGAAAAAGATGTAGCAGGTATTGCCTTTTGGTGCAGATCCCTGCAGGTACTTACCTAATTACCACCACATTTTGCCAACAAGCAGCCCATGTAAGACGTTCGAACACGCGCTATTATGTAGGGTCATAACCAGTTTCCTCGAACCACCTCGCTCTTAGTTCTGGCACGACATAGGTTTCAAAAATTTCTTGCAAACTGTGCGTGTAATTGTAGACCATTCTTCAAGAGTTATTTTCGCGCTTACTCGATAGGAAAACATGAGCTACAAATTTTTTAAGTTTCTAGAATATGAATGGTAATTGAATTGTGAATGGTAATCTACACCCAGCCTTAGTATATATTTCCTTTATAATAATTTTCAATTTGAGGCATGGCACAAATTTTGAAGTACGAATGAAGCCTTTCATATGCATGTTTCGTTTATTTGAAGGTGCCATGCAACAATTTTGAATTAATCCTGCAATGAACTAAAATCTGAATGCCTTGCAAATTGCCTGCCACAAAATTTATTTTACTAGGTAAATTGTTCTGAGCTTATTACACAAGCTGAAGATGATGACGATACTGACTGCCGCATCGTCCCTGATGAGACAGGGGATAGCGCGTGTACAATTTAGGTGCACACACGAGACCCAATGTCGGTGCTACATTTCCAATTTACACACGAGCGCGCGCAATATGTATGCTTTACCGCAATACACTGCGTGCACTTCACCGCAAGGCACCACTGCTTTGCGGCACTGTTTGATTTTAAGAAGACACTTAAGGTGGCAATTTTGAGCGGAGATTTATAGTGCTCCCAGCATACTTTCAATTTTATTTCCTTTTTTTTGTGTACACCCACAACAACAGACATAACTTACAAAACCGATTATCGTCATCGGCGACAGCATATAAGCCACTTGGAAAATAACGTCGTGTGAACGCCTGCTAACATTCCATCGCTTCCAACTTGTGCATTTCGTATCTGTCTCACGCAGTTACGCAAGACGAAGCTTCAGTGAAAGTTTTGGCACAAGCATACACTTCACCCAAGCGACACATCGATCCTTACGTTAAAGAACCCCAGGTGGTCGAAATTTCCGCAGCCCTCCACTACGGCGTCTCTCATAATCATATGGTGGTTTTGGGACGTTAAGCCCCACAAATCAATCAATCAATCAATCATCGATCCTTACGCAACACACGCGCTTACCAGACATATACGTACGGCATACATCCACAAATAGCATAACACACGGTGTTCATGATCGGGCAAGTCGTTACCACATTGCTTATAGACAGTATTACAGAACGAGACCACATATCCATGCGCAGAGGCGGTTCTCGCGAATGCATAAGGCTCCCGGCCAAGCAAAGACCACGGAGAAATAACCACCACACGGTAAAGATTCTCACAAGTTTACTGAGGAACCTTACGATAGACCTTTCGTTCTCCCCACCTAAACGTCCCCAAAAAATGTCCAACACAGCGATTTTGTCGCCGTCTATTTATACATTTTAAGCCAAGTCAAGCCGGTTGTAAGCGGCTATTGATGAACCGAGCGTTTCGGCTCTCAAAAGGTTGGTGCCACCCGGTGGTAGCAGACGCGGTTACCAACGCAACTTGGGACGCTGCATTTTGTCTGCAAAGTGCTGCATTTTCTCTGCAAAGTGCTGTATTTTCTCTGCAAAGTGCTGCATTTTGTCTTCAATGTCGCAGTCTGACGAGAGTGAAGTGTATGAGGTAAGCAGTTAAATTCGGCGCGCCATTGCATGATATGTTTGAATTCCCCGTTACAATGTGCCTTGCTGACAGCTGTTCTTCTGGAATATTGAAATGCAATATTCTAAAAAAAAAAACTGAAATAGGTGGAGAGAATACTAAAGTATCGGACCCGACGCCAAGGCAAAAGAAAGATCGGCGAGTATCTTATAAGATGGAAAAACTTTGGTCCGAGTGAAGACACCTGGGAACCTAGAAAAAACCTCATCGGATGTGAAGCACTCCTGAAAGAGTTTGAAGAAAACTTGGCAAAAGCAGGGGTAAGTGTGCGTTTTCAACTGTAATAGTGCTTGCAGTGTACAATTAAGCAGCGAGTTTTAGAATACGGTGTGGCTAGAGTTATGTCCAGACGTAACTATAGCCACCACAATCGTCATGTCCAGACGTAACAATAGGGAGTTTCAAAATACCGTTTGCAAGCACTGCGGGCGTAGCGGGCGCCATAAGAGTTTTAGAATAGCGTTTGCGGGCCGCGATCGCCGCACGCTATTTCGGATTTTCTGCGCGCGGGCCGCGAACGCCGACTCGCGTTACGACGCATGCGCAGTGGCAGACGTAACTTTAGCCAGCGCTATTGTGACCGTGTCACAACAGCCCAGTGACCGTGTCTAGGTATGGACGCCGATACGCTGACGTGGACTATGTGAAAAACTTCTGCTACGATACTTCGGACTTTACAGAGTAGTTTAACGTCTCGGCCCACTCAACTACGCGGTGGTTCCCGATGACATTACGAACTCTCAACGACGCCGTGCTCGAACTGAAGTCCATGTTGTGCGCCTCAAGCCATTTCATGTGCAAACCTGAGGACTGTTTTTTGCTGTTGGTGCTGCGCTTTATTGCTTGTACCTATTGTTTATATTGTCTTTATTATTGTACTTTCGTTTTTTGTTTAAGCATGGGGACGATGCCTTTTTCGGGGGGGGGGGGGGCAATGCCACATTCTCGCAAGTTTTGTTATCGCCCCGTTTCACTGTCAGTAATTCTCAGCCCAAACCACGCCTACAGCGTTCGAAAAGCTTCGGGAGCGCAGCAGATCATTTTGTTAAGATTACACCCACTTCGCGAGCATTATAGATTATTCTGGAACTTATGTCGCCGCTAGCGATAACGCTAGAATATACGATGTCAAGGGTATAAATGCCGACGGGCTTCGCCACTTGTCAGTTGATCGGCGGCCAACGCTTTGCTCACCGCTATCAGTGCCAGTGTCTTGCTGTAATCTGACTTTACTTTTACGGGGCTTCGCCACTTGTCAGTTGATCGGCGGCCAACGCTTTGCTCACCGCTATCAGTGCCAGTGTCTTGCTGTAATCTGACTTTACTTTTACGGGGCCGCAAGCTCAGCCCAAAAAAACAGTTTATTATTCGACCTGCAGTCTGCTCCCTTCGGCCACGTCACGACCTTATGACAATATAATAGGAAGGGGGACACTGCAACGAATATTGCCTCCCCCCCCCCCTTCTTCCTGAAAGGGAACCTGGTGCACACTTGCGTACTTCGTCGTTAATGCTTACAACGTTTAGTGCACAGTTAGCTGTGTTCCCGGCAGGTTCTCAGCATGTATGTGCCTATTAATAAGGTTTTACGGTAATGAGCTTTGAATTTTCATGTGCATGCACGTGGCTATGAACTTCATGCTGTGCTCTTCACTATTTTAAGTCACCGCTTCTGTACATAATCTTACTGGTGTTAACTTATTATGCTTATTTTGTGGGCTTGCTGCTTTTGTATGAGTGATTATGTAAACTGAGTAAAGGAAAGTGTAAATTTAAGGGCTCATTTTTTCGTTGTTAGGGGCAATTATTGAGAACTAACAGTAGAAGCTGTTTTTTGGCGAGTTGGTGCCTCAGTTTGCTGAACATTTCGTAACTGGTGCAAAACTAGAAACATGAAAATGAGGGGAGGAGAGGGACAGTTCGGTGCCAGACTATGAACTATTTATTGCCGGTACAGGCTGAAAAACAGGCAAACTTCCACACATGTGCAGAGGCGTGGAATAGTTATAGACACGTCATCACGTTAAGTGCCCATCTGTCTCCTCCCTTCATTTTCATGTTCCTAGTTTTGCACCAGTTATAAAATGTTCAGCAGGGAACTAACAGACAATAATGACAGGGAAAGCACAGGGGTTGTTATTAGAAGTAATTGTAATGCAAATGTGGAGAATTGAAAGTGGATGAAAAGATAACTTGCCACTGGCAGGATCCAAACCTGTGACCATAGAATAATGCGTCCGATGCTCTAGGACTGAGCTACATTAAACTAAATAAACACCAAATTTGCTTCCTCTGTGTATTTCATGGAAAGCCCGTGTGTATCCAAACACAAAGGTAGCTGCTCCAAAACAGATTTTGCCTGCTCCAAAATGCTGGAAGGCATTCTCACCACTGATGCACCATGAAAATGGCTACGTGCTCGTTCAGCAATCTAAATGAACAGCCTCACACATTGCAAGGAAAAGATGCAGAACACGGAGCTGTGACAATTCTCTACCTCATGCCCCCTGTTGATAGACTTCTCCTATGTAATGCTGTTAATGATTTTGTTGTTAAACAAAATGTACAGTACTCACGGATTGAAACGGGGGACTCGGAGTGTGTGGCCGCCGGTACATGGGCTGTCACTCATGGGTGCTCATGGAACGAAGGTGTTTCATTGTGGTATAGGGTGAGGGGGAGAACACCTGCAGAGCATGATTACTCCCTTCGGTCGCTAAAACTAGATTCACACACGAGCTAAATCCTGCTGCTCCGCAGACAGAATAGTTACGTCAGTAGTTTCATCCGGCGCAGCAGCGGATACGTCGCATGCACACTGCCGGAACTACGCTCGCGGTATCCTCGTGCATACTCTCGACTTCTATGCTTATGCAGCGCGCTTATGTGGTCATGCAGGCCACACGCTGTGAATGAAAACCACCAATCCACCATCAAAAACCACTCACCTCTTCCACTGTCACACGAAACACATTCGGTCGTTGCTGCAAAACTGAAACATGTGGATTTTAAGGCGCTAGCCTGCATCCTAGCCACCCTGATCTGCCCAATATTGACAGATTTGACACTGAATTCTCTCGATCGAGAGCAGAGGACTGTCAAACGGAGGAATTGAAATAGCGACGACACATTTCTATCCATGCCGCGAGCGGAGGAGGGCGGATGAAACGAGGACGTCACTTGGTGTGCCGTCCGCTGCGAAAATTCCTCCTCCGTTCCCTCATGTGCATCCACCTTAAAAAGTTGGCATTTAGTTCTCAAAATGCACACTGCCCGCCTGTTGCTGCGAGGCTCACGCACATTGGCATGTTGACCGAACTGGCTTGCATTTGCATACTACTTATATTGCGGCACCAGCAGACGACCCTCTCGTTTTGCGCAATTAGGCGATGCAGTACGCAAACTGTGCAAGTGTAACGCTGGATTCACCTGAAAGATTACATCTTGCATGCGTTCATAGGCATGATAAACATCTGCATAGAAGCACAGAAGATTACATCTTGCATGCGTTAATAGACATGATAAACATCTGCATAGAAACACAGAAAGTTTACCTGTGGCTTCAGTCACGACATAAAAGAAAGTGAGCCGCAAGCCTGCCTTCGCGCGACATGGAAACAATGTCACGAGTCTTGCAGTGCCATATATGCTGGCAGTGTCCACTTTGTGAGCTAAATGCCGACTCTTTAGCAACCTGAAGGAGTAATCCTGCACTTAGGGGTTCTACCTTTCACTCTATACCACAATGTAACACCTTGGTTCCACGAGCACCCACGAGCGGCGGCACATGTACTGGCGGCCACACGCTCAGAGTGTCCTGTTTCAATCCGTGAGTACTGTACCAACCACCCCAATTGAAGAAACTGTTAAGTGCTTGCTTAATCTATGTTTCTTGTGTAGCATGTGACTAGAACACTTACAGCTGTATGTGTGGTTTGACAGGCTGCAAGATTTGGTGTATCACACAATTTTTAAACCATGTTCACGGTTTGCAAGTGCCACTCAATCGTCTATATGTGTTCAGTAGCAAGTACACTATGCTATGCCATAAAGAAGCAGACCCTAGATTGGATGTGGCTGTGTACACATGGTGAAACAGTTAAGCACATCTAAAGTGCAATGAAAACGGAACAGGCCTTCATATAATGGCACACTTAATGTTGCAGACTGGAAACACTGTTTTCTTTAATTTTTTTCAGGATGTACTGGAACCGGAGCCAAGGAATGATGATGGGATAGAACTGATGCCCGCACCTCCGCCACAGAAGTCTCCTAGACATTTCAACAGTGTATTGGAGGCATCAGCGAGCAAGGTATTGTTGCATTTTCACTTTGATAACGAAATGCATTTTTTGCTACATAAATTATTTTAAGCATACCTTTAAACAATCACAAATTGGAATTGTTGTATTGTAATCTGGGCAGCTGTGGCTGCATTTCGATATTGGTAAAATTCTGGAAGCTCGTCTACTTCGGCTTAGGTACACATTCTCTAGACACCCTAGGTAGTCAAAATTTTCGAAGCCCTTTGTTGTGGTGTTCCTCATATTCATATTGTGGTTTTGAGGCATAAAACCCCAACAGTCATTTTGAGCTTATCATGAAAAAGTTGATGACAATGAAGTTTTCCTGGAATCACTTGCCAGCCTTAGCTGATTTGGTGTTTCACTGTACTGTTGGACGTGCATTGTTCATGCACTGTGTGCTGGACATGGTCATTGTTCGTCTAACACAAACAATGACCATTAATTACAGTGGCTTAGTGATTACAGTGCTCTGTTGCTGGCCCAAAAGGAAACAAGCTCTATGCCAGCTGTGACTGTCACATCTCAATGGCTAATAATAATTATTGGGGCTTTACATCCCAAAACTGAGGAGGGACAAGGGCCTTTGTCAGGCTGTTCGCCTTTAGCCCTTGGCCCCTGCAGTGAGCTCTGTATCCGGCTTACTGTAAATAAAAATCCTACTACTACTACTACTACTAAAACCACCATATGATTATGAGAAACGCTGTACTGGAGGGCTCTGGGAATTTTGACCACCTGGGGTTCTCTAAAGTGTACCTAATGCAAGCACATAGACCTCAAGCATTTTTGCCTCGATCAAGAATACGGCCGCGGCAGCTGAGATTCGATCCCGCGACCTGCAAGTCAGCAGCGAGTGCCTTAGCCACCAGACCACCGTGGTGGGTAGACACATTTCAATTGAGGGTAGGCACTTGAGGTCCTTGTTCTGTTAGATGTTAGGGCAGGCTAAAGAACCCTAGATGGTTAAAATTATGCAGAACTCCCACTACAGTGTTTCTCATATTAAGATCATGGTTTATTGCATGTAAAACCCCAGAAATCATACTTATTCAGCACAACAACATAATACCACTATCTGCAGCTTTCAAGAACACCATTCCAAGGTGAATCACCAGTTATGGGATCAGTGCAATATTGCGCCCACCAAATTCTATCATTGTGGTGTTTGTGACGTGTGCAAACTATTTTGGGATGATCCAAAATGTATTTTGACCATTTGCACATCACTTCTAAGTGTATTTGGGGCTGAGGAAGCTTCCTTAATAACGACATTGATTTTAAAATCTACAAGCAAATTTTAATTCCCCTGTACTCACCCACTAAAACATTAGAAATTTAATTCCAAATATGATTATAACCACTTTCAACTTCTGTCAGCTTTTCCTTTTGGCATGTGTGGTCAGATGTTTTTCCATTGATGTTAAAGATGAATGGTATGCTGCGTGGATTAAGCTGGCAGCATCTTTCAAAGTCTTTTTAAGTGCACTGTGCATGCTTCATTGCATTTTGAAGGTTGTGGGTTTAGATCTCAGTCACAAAAAGGGTGATTTTTCATCCACTTTCAATCGATGTCACAATTGCTATACTTCAGTTAAATAGGGGTGGAACAGCTGCACCATTTGTGCCATTGTGCGCCAAGCTTGCTTACCTGCGCCATCCTGCGCCTAATCACGCCTGCTGCCCCAAACTCGTCTGTCAGTGCCATACTGCGCCGCATCAGAATTTAGCCGCAAAGTGCAAAAGCCATCAAGTGTCAAATCCGTAAGCAAGGTTTCGTCGAAACGGATTTCATCGAAACGGTCACATTTTGTACAGGCTGTGATCGCTCCAGGAGCAGCCGTGAACTTTGATCCTAAGGGCATGGTCACGATTGCTATGCACAAGCGATCATGGCAGGCATCAGCGTGACTAGCTCGTGAACCCTCCTACGTGCTACGCTATCAACACGAAGAGACTGCAAGAAGAGCATCTCTCCTTGGCAAGGCCGTATTCTCTTATACCAGCGTTTTGTACGGCTGTTGCCAACTCTAAGAAGTTGGCACCCAGCCTTACAATTTGTTGCTATTGCTTCAATGCTTCGCCATTCCGGTGAAGCTGTTTTCTTTAATAACATGATGGTAGCATTCGGAAAAGAAACAAAGGAAGGTAGTAACGGTACTCAAAGGAAGGAGAATGGTGTAAAGTTCCCAGAACAGCCTAGGAAAGACAAGTGTACAACACTGCTCATCGAGCTTATGTGTGTATTCCTGTTCATTCAACCGCTGTGCTTCGCGCTTATCGACTCAACGCCTGACGCTCGCGTGTTCAGGTTAAATACCATGGGCAGCTGTGCATAACTAAAAATTATGTGCCATCTCTCGGAAGGGAACCCTGATGAGATGCGAAGCAGCAGCTGTGCGCACGGCATTGACCCAATTGAAATGGGGGCCGACGTGGTTGCTGGAAGATTGGTTTGAGGCGAAATTTGATGTTGCGTTTACTTGAGTAAACCTTTGTTTGAAGCGCAAAGACACTGGAGGCGGGTTCAGTTTCATGTAAATTTCATCGCAGATAAACGAGCCGAAAAAGTAGAGACTTAGTTGCACATCCGCAGCAGCCGTGCGGATACAGCCACCCATTGCGAATGGCTGGCAGGCTACGTTTGTACGGCTGCTGCGGACATGCAACTAAATCTGTCTAGTGTTTACACTCACTCGATGTGCGGTTGAGCGTTGTGGGTGGTTGAGAGGGTGAAGCTATAAAGAAGTGTGGTGCGAGCGGGCGAAGGGGCTGGCAGCTGCGACTTGACTTACTTGGCATCGCTCCAACACCTGCGGCGAGGGTTCTTGCTGCTCTAAACTTACTCGAAAAGGCGTTTGTGGCTGCTCCAAGCCTGCTCCAAAACATCTTTGTGACTGTTTCTAGCCTGCCAAAAACAGCCAGTTTGCCTGCGGCGAGCGGGTTCATACAGACGTACGGGACAGCGTTGCACAGGCTATTCAAAGAGCTGCTTTGCATCTATAAGGTCACTCTTGCACCGCTAGGGTGAAACAATGAATGTGATAGCAGCAAACTGCAATGTCATTCAAAGGGATGCTGGCAGCTAAATCTTTTGAATATGATATCACGTAACTACAAAACGCTGGTGTGCCCCTTCAAGGAGAGCAACACCTCTTGCACAGTCTCTTTGTAATGAGAATGAAGCATGTAGAAGTGTATGCGAGTCGCACGCTGATGGTGGCTGATGTAGCGTGCGCGCCAGCGATCGCGGCCGGCCACGCCCATAGAGACAAAGTTCATAGCTGCCTCCTTATCTCCTCCCTCCCTAATTTTTTAGATGCGAAGCAGCTTTTTGACTAGCCTGTGTAACGCTGTCCCTCTGTCCACACTGCTCCCCTCGCCGCAGGTGTTGGAGTGGTGTCAAGTACATCACGCCCTCCTAGCAGTGCACGTTGACATCTCTCTTCCTCACCTGCCACGTGCACGCTGCGCTGCATATCAGCTCTCTCTTGCTTCACCCTCTTTACCACTCGCAACGCTCAAGCCCACTCCTCACGTGGGCATCATCTCACCTGCACCACCTCTCTCCATCTGTCGGCAAGAAGAAGCCGGGAGGTGCATGCACTGGGCGCGCCTCGCGAATCTTGCGGCGCCAACAATGTGGACAGCGCGCCGCTGCAGGCCGCTTGATCGCGCCTGCAGCGGCATGCTTCTCGCTAGTGTGCGCGTACCTTTCCCGCGTATCACCCACGTTGCGAGGGTTAGCAAAGCTGGTCGCGTTCACGAGTGGCGATGTCAATATCGACAGGGTGCGAACCAGGGAAGCCAAACGCAAGTGTCTGCAGTGGAAGGCCTGCGACACGGACGAGGTGCGAGTCAAGAACACCTATCGCATTCGAGAATACAGACGGCACGTGGGTAACACCGGCGAGACGCGAGCCAAGCAAGCCGAGCGCAACCGTCTTCAACGAGTCCTGCTTCTTATGTCTTTGCGTTTCAAATGAACGTTTACTCGTGTAAACACTACACCGAGGTTCGCTTCAAACAGTTCTTCCAGCACCCGTGTCGATGCCTGTTTCAACTGGGTCAACATCGTGCGCACCGCTGCTGCTTCACATCCCAGCAGGGTTTCCTTCAGGGAGATGGTTCATAGTTTTCTTGTTTTTTCATGTTATTCGAAGATGGGCGAGAGTGCTTCCTCTGCTTCTCGGGTGGATGTATTCAATGTTATCTCACGTGCCCTCCGAGCGGTGGAGATGGGCCAGATGGTTTCATGTTTGCTTCATCCGCGTTCATTGCCCCCGCTTGCGTGCTTTTACCCCCATGTAGAAATACGATGCGCAAGGGTATGTTGTCAATTAGGACTTTTTTCAGTAGATTAGGACTTTTTTCAGGACTTTTTCCAGCACAACAAAGCAAAACACGTCAGGGGTGCCCATATAACTTTTTTTGTAATAATGAGGTGATTGCACAATTTAGTTGAGTTTTTGAAAAAAACATTGAACAAATGATGCTTCACAATTAAAGTGCTTTGAACGGCGCTAAATCTGTTTTGAATGTTTTTACTGCTCTAAACTTGCTCAAAAAGGCCTTTGTGGCTGCTCCAAGCCTGCCACAAAAAGCACTTTTGCCTGCTCCCAGGACTGCTCCCAAACCTATGTGCCCTTTTCCACCCCTTGGTAAAGAGTAATAAATAACGTTCCCAACGCTTTCCTTAGCCTAATTATCTATTGTATTTATTCGGTTGTGCCTAACGAAGAAACCAGTACCTCGGAGAAAAGTCCTGTTTTTTGTTCATTGCATTTTATGACTTACAGACGTTGGAAGCTGCGGAAATAATTACTCGAAGGCGTCTGCAAATTGATCAATGGAAGAAGGACAAAAATGTAAGTTTTGTTTTTAGATAGACAGAAAATTAAAAGAGGCCTTCACCACTCTGCTGAACTTGGCCCTCCCCTAAGAAAAGCCATCTACAAGTCCTTTAGAGAATGGCTCTGACATCCAAAAGCCACTGTTAATGGAAAAGCTTAGATGAAGTGCATGTGCACTAACCAGTTAGTATGGCTTTAGTCACAGGCTTTTACAAGGGGATGCATACTTAACAGTGTTCACCTTTTCTGTTGGGCAGTTATGAAAATTTTATAATGGGGAATTCCACTGGTAGATTCGGAGCAGCCGCTGAAATCCTGGAGCGAGCACTCGGACTTCGCCAAGCCAGATCTGCAAGTGGAATGCATGAATGCTCCGCGTGAGATCCCTCCGGAAGTTGTTTTTGCATACATCTCTAAACTCTTACCGGAAACAATTTTCTTTTCCGCTCTCTACGTTTCAATGGCAACTGTGTCCCCACTGCAAAGCACGCATTTCAACCACGGAAAGCGGTTATTTTAGGAATGTAAACAAGTGCACAGTGTTACTAGACCTAGTTGCCCGACTGTACCAGAAATGATGGCAATGCATTCTCGGAGTTCCGGTGAAATTTGTCTCTGTAAGACGGAGCACGCAGAACACTTCGTCACGTAGTGGGTTGCTCCGAATCTACCAGCGGAACGCGGATTCTCTACCACGGAGCAAGAAAACTTGCTCCCGCTTGACGAGAGCAATTTGCCATAAGTGCTGCGGGCAACTGGGGAGAAGTGTCATCTTCATAGTGAGATTGAATGGAGTTAGTACTTTCCCACTGTAATTCATATATTGTATTATGTCCCAAACTGATTAATTTGGTAGTAATTAGTGGCCTTAGTTAAGCAATTCCTTCAATTGTTGTCATGGTTTAGAAAGGAACAATTCAATTAGGGTGTGTTGGGTTTATTTTAAATACAGTAAAACCATTTTGTAAGAGACACTGATGTAACACCATTCGGCATAAGATACGCTAGTGTGCCTAGTGTGGTTCTTCAAAACTTTTCCGCTACCCAGGCATAAGAGGCAAGCGCGAACGATGCCATCGTTGCCTGGGTATTCTTGCCAGAGGCCACATAAACTTTGCTTTTTGGGTGTGTCCACAATCACTATGTCTCCATCTGCCAGGTTGCGGGAAGGATATCCTGTAGAACGATGCACCAATGATGAAGTTAGAATGTACTCTTGCTCCCAACGTCTCTAAATGATCCAACAAAATTTGGCGGTGTTGTAAACTGCGTGAATATTTTTTCACACTGCTGTGTTTCCCTGAATCTTCTGTAGAGTCAGCATCTGGCAAAGTGGTAAATTGTTGGCCTATAATATATGTGCTCGCGTAATCGCTGATGGCTCACTGGCTTTGAGGCAGGTGTAAGTAAGTGGTCGAGAATTGACCACAGCCTCGACCTCGGTAAGTAGCTTACCGAGTTCTTCAGCAGAAGGGATATTTCGTTCGAGGACTTTTCGCACAGACATCTTCACCGATCGAATCAGTTTTTTCCACCAACCGCCCCACCATGGAGCAGCGTCCACGATGAATTTCTATTTACCGTATCTACTCACGTAATCATCGCTCTTGCATAATTCTCGCACCCCCCACATCGCCCAACAGAAATACGATTTCTTTTTTTTTTTTTCGTGAGTAATTACCGCACCCCCAAAAATTGTCGGAATGTTGTTTGCTCATTCCAGCCACTGACAATGATAGCACGGGCCATCTGGCGCCATCTCTTAAGCATAAAGCCTACTATTATTGCTTGGAGATTCAATCCAACTGAAGCCAAGCAAAAGTTTTAAAGGGGTACTGACACAAAGTTTCGGAGCCGAGATAGCCTGTGGTGTCGATTCTTGTGAACATTCCTATATCATCTGCAAGATATCAACAGCGAATATAGCTTGGAAGGTATTTTAAATTCATATTGAAGTTTGCGTGAGCGACCGACTCCATAGTGTTATAGACACCATCGGAGGGGCCCCCGAGGTGACCCCCTACTTCCCTCACGTCACCACCCTACGGTCTACAAAACAAGTTCTGATGACGTCATAGCAGCCATTTTTCTTTTGCCGCGTTAGTTCCCGCAGTCTATATTTCTCGGCGGCTGGTTGCGAGTGCGTGGCCGTGGCGTACGCTGCATACATGATGCTGGACAGTTATCTCCTAGCAGTAAATTTTCGGAGTGCCAGCAGGAAGCCTTTTGCCATCATGTCGGTCACCAACTCCAAGTGTATCCCCCTTGTTGATGCACAAGTAAAAATTACAATGTACATTTTGGTCGCATTGTCCATCTTTTTTGGCAAAGAGTGGGTTCGCGGAATCCAATCCTGTTGTGTCGAATGGCTTAGATTGTTCAATCTTGTAGGTCATAAGTGGAGCCTGTGGCGGCGAGCTTGCCTTCCCTCTATAGCGAGCACATAACGCACAATGGTGTATCACTGTTCGCTGAGCTTGTATAACCCAGAAGTGCTCTCTCAGGTGGTTTAGCATGGCGGTTACGCCTCCATGCATTGTGAAAACATGGGAATTTCAATTTTTGAGAATTTTGAAATAGTGATTGTCAGGCAGCACCAATACCGGGGCTTTCATTGAGCTTTTGTTGTCGCCCACCAATTCTAAGCAGGTTTTCATTATCTAGAAATGGTCATAAGTCAGTCACCATTGAACTTTTAGGTAGAACCTGCTTCTCAAGAAGAGCGAACATTTCATCACCAAAAGCTTCACTTTGAACTTCGTGTATCTATCAACGCTCAGCTACCAATACTTCCTCGGTCTTCTTGCATCCATAGTTCGGGCAATTTGTATTAGTGTTATATATGATGCGTCGTACCCACGCCGTGACTCTCGGCAGTTTGAGCTGTGTTACGTCAAAGATTGGTGCTCTCCGCTCATGTGTTTTGTCAACTACTTGAAGGGCTGTATGTGCCGAGTCAATTATTTCATGATCCTCCTCGGGGGTTAAGAGTTTCCTCTGTGGCCATTCAGATGGACTTAGCTGCAGCCAGCTTGGTCCTTGCCACCAAACGTTATTTTGTATCAAGACATCCAGTGATTCACCTCTTGTTAGCAAATCTGCAGGATTTCCATCATCTGGGAAATGCTGCCAGATACAATTCTGTATTGGTATTACTGTTTTGATATCAGTGACTCTGTTTTTATCAGACTTCTTGCTTGCATGAATCTGCTGAAGTCCAATTCAAGACAATTGTAGGGTCTGTTCACATAAAAGAAAGTGGTCTGTCAAAAAAGGGGGCATATGCTTCTTCTATTATATATTTCAGAAATCTGCTGCCTATTAGTGCTCCCATTAGCTCGAGGCGTGGCAACGAGAGAAGCTTCAATGGGGCAATTCTTGATTTTGCAGCAATGGAACTCGTGCTGATGTCACCGTTAGCTAGCTCAGTGCGAATATATACGCATGCTTTATAAGCTTTAATGCTGGAGTCTAAAAAGACGTGATTGTCAAGAATATCAGCTGCCTCCGACTTCGAACATCGGGGAACATCGACTTTGGGAAGGGGAACCAAATCACTTCTCCAGCTCTTCCACTGTCCTGCTATATCATCTGGCAGCTCTTCATCCCAGTTGACTTTACGAACCCACAGCTGCTAAAATAACATCTTCCCTTTTACCACGAAAGGAGAAACGAGCCCCAGTGGGTCATAAACACTAGATACTGTTTGCAGAAAAAAGCGCTTTGTATCTTAAGCCTTCTCCAGGAGTGACAAGATATTGTGGGAGCTGTAAGGCTGTCAGTCTGCATGTTCCATGCTATTCCGACGACTTTTGTATTGGATGATGTTTGTCCACCGCTGTTAGGTAGAGCTAGCTAGATTGAGTCGAATATGTCCGGCAGCTTTTGACAACTTGTTGTGTATTTCCAGAGTGGCATTCCAGGATCATTCATTATTTTCTTTGTGGTAGTGTATAGCTCTGCAGCTGCTTGTAAGTTATCTGCCCCAGAAAGCAAATCGTCTACATAGAATGACTTGGCCAGTAGCTGAGCTACTCTGTGCTGCTCATTGTCTACACCTGTTTTGAGGTGATGCTGAATGGTTTCTGTTAGCATCAATGAACTTGACGTCGATCTGTAAGATACTCTCGTAATTCCCCAGACCTGTATGCCGTCTTCTCTAAATGGTAATGTTGGTAACCTTTCGAAATAACAAACGAATTGTCGCGGCCCTTTGAAGTTCGTTATACCAAGATTTCACTGTACTACTGAATTAGGTACTTGTTCTGTTCGCTTCATTACCTGAAAGGAACACAAAGTTGAATAAGCTGTAAAGTAAGGTCTTAAGCAGTGCACACCTTTGCTTGCGGTAGCTTTTAGAAATCTGCTTCTTATGCCTACTAGCTATTGTGAAAATGCGGCTGAGGTTCTATCTATCTGCAAAAGAATCTGGTGAAAAAGAAGGAGCTGTCTTTGTATGACAGCGTTCTGTCCACTAGTCTAGCAGTTGTAGATCAGGTGTGGGGTATCACTCATCTACCCAAGAACCTAGAATAGCATTGGAAACTGTAGTTTGAATGAATTTAACAGATATAATCGAGTGGCAGTTTGAATGAATTTAATTGATCTAAACCACTGGTCACAATAGCTCCTGACATCCACTCATTTAGGTTACTGCGAAGTATATCCCAGTTCGTGACATGGCCCTTACAGCACTAGTCTAGTGACTGAGCCACCAAGTGAGGTTGGGAGAAGGGGCAGGAACACCCACATGATCGCGGCACCATGTGTCTGGTTAGCTCAGCAGTTCAAACTGTGCATCTATGAATGTTCCACAATCATTTGACACCTTTGGCTCTTAGTGAGGTAACCCCAGGCCATATGAAGCATGTCCATAGAGCGGATACTTTGCATGCAGTATTTGCTTTCAAACAGCGCAAAACCTACTGTCTCTGCGTAGTTCCTGTTTCCACGACTGTGTGTTGGAAACTAACTTAAGAACTATGGACCTGACTGCGCAAAAGGTCATAACTAGTTAACAATTGGAAGAAATATCCAACAGAATGAGCAGTGTGCATAATTCACACAATATTCTATTTTACTGTTTTATCTCCTGTGGTCTCTTGTTTCATTGCAGTTTATGATTACGCTAATTTAGTAGTTTGTCGTTTGTGTGGACCTACCTCTCTAAGCTGCCCAAAGCATGCAACCATTACTGTCACCTTTTCCAAAAGGGCCAAGGACGAAACATCTGAAGAACTCGCCTTAAGCGTATTCAGAAGGAAAAAGTTGCGCAGCATGAATATTCTTACGGTGCTAATAAACACCGACTATCTGGGCACAGATGGTTTAAGCCAGAAAACGTTGCTGTGGAAGGCTGTTGGTGGTCAGAAGGACTTTGATATTTTTCTCCAGCTGGTGATCGTGGCAATAATAGTGGCATCCAGGTGTTGTTTCACCCCAGAGATGCTGATGACATTTTATTAAAAGCAATTCAGTGTGGGAAAGGTATAGACAGCCACAGCAGTGCTTACATAAGCTGAAAATGTGAAAGAAACTGATGGCAAGTGTAGCTTTTGTATCGATAATCATGGAACTACAGCTAGGACTCTTTGCTTTGACACAGGAAAAAAAAAAGAGAAAGATGCATGAAGCAAAAATAGGCGAGGCCTCTAGGTTTATGGTCAATAAAAAGCAGATACGATTGAACATAACCATGCAGTAAACAGCAAAATAAACACTACGTAACAGGGCAAATAAAAAAAAAAGAAACCTCGCAGGGTTTCTTATGCATTTACCCAAGGCGGCCTGATGGCGACAGCCGTCTCTTTCTTTTTGTTCAGTCAATTTATTGGTCCCCCCCCCCCCCCCCGTGAATGTTTTCTGCATTTAAAGTAGCTTTGCACTGATTTGACTGGAGGCATTCCAAACTTTCAGCACCTCACCTGGCTCTGCTCGGCCTCCGTGATTGGTGGGCCGATCACATGATAACAAAGCAGTGCAAAGCAACGATGTCATCTCATGACGTCATCATGGGGTCATAATCGGTTATAGAAACGTGGGTCATGATCGCCTTACACATTCTAGTGATCCGTGATGTCACAACGACGTCGTATCGTGATGCGATCACGCGATGATTTTTGCATCACTCCTGTTGATGCTGACGCCGCGAGACGCCAAAGCCACCAACGGTCAATTTCTGTTTTTAGGCGAAAACCTTAGATGCCTCATCAAACGTGAAACTTTACCGTTTGTGTCCCGCGTCGGCGACTTCGAGTGATAAAAAAAAACCACCGCGTGATGACAACATATATGACGTCAGACATCGCCAAAAATGGTGACTTCATCAAAACATGACATGACTTCACGTGATCATGTCATCGCACGACATTCGAGCTTGGTGCAATGTGGTCTTATCATAAAGGCAATGCAAAATCAGTTTCGCACTGCCTCGGAGGCGTGCTGGGGCGTCGGCCAGGGGGTGATAGAGGGGCACTGGTCCCCTTCAAGCCACACCGGCACCTGCGCACGCCCAAGCTACACCAGTTCTCTCCCCCAGTTGCTGACAGTCATAGACTGGTGGGGTAGGATCAGTACATCGACTGAGAAGAAAAAGATGGCCTTCTCTATTAAATTATCTTAGATGGATGAATAGGGGACCCTGTGAGTTTATAACAAGGTATCTAAGCCTCTTGCCTTAATAAATTCGCATAGTTAATTACAGGGTGAGCTGCAAGTGTAAAATCCCAGCCCCGTAATCATAGTAAGGACACAGATAACAAAGGTCCAACTTAGCTGCAGCACCACAAACATCGAAGGAATGTAGCAGCACCAAGCAATAAACTAATAGTATGTGTTGGAGTTTAACGTCCCAAAACCACCATGCGATTACGAGAGACGCCGTAGTGGAGGGCTCCAGAAATTTAAGCACACAGGCCTAAAGCATTTTCACCGCAACCGAAAATGCGGCCGACGCGGCCCGAAATTCAACCCCGCGACCTGCGGGCTAGCAGCCGAGTGCCTTAGCCACTAGACCACTGTGGCGGGTAAGCTATGAATGAAATGTCCAGTGACTTTCACGTATTATCACATCCCAAAACCGAGCAAGTGTGTCCGCCGCTTTCTTTATTCGGCATGTTCAGTGATCATTATGGTTATTTGCGATGAACAACACAGTCTAGTATGCGTGAATGAAAGTCGGAGCCATCAGAAGAAGCATTTCTTCACAATAGCAGCTCCTTACACTAGCCAAAACCACTCACGGCGCACGATGAAAGCAGGTAAAAGCGGGAAAGCGTGGTCTGCTCTGACCGCCGGCACTCTGCTCTCCCATAATGCCCCAGCGCCGATCCACCAGGGGAAGGCGCGAGGCTGCAATTTCTGGAAAGGTCCATAGAGGAATTAGTGAATGCATAACAACGTAGAGACGTGGCAGTGAGCTCGTCTCCTGTAAAAGGAATGCCCACACAGAACGTTTGTTCACACACAAACAAGGCTTGTTCATGCTTACACTGATGAAGCTCGCCAACCTTTTTTTTTCAAACTGCAACACTTTCATTGTCTAATGATAAGGAGAGGCTAGTTAATTACCTGAAAAGTCATTTTGGACGATTAGCTGTTAGCACTGTTGATAAGTTTTGCCGATGTTTGAATACAAACAGTAGCAGCTCTTTTGCAGACAAGGCACTGGGGTAGACTGTCACAAGCTGAAACGTGACATGAAAAACACTTCTGTTGACACACTCGAGCGTTCGATTGGGTGGTGCGTAATCAAATGACAAACTTATTAAAACGATGCTAAGCATTTATCTAGCTCAGCTAAGGCAATATCTGTGTCCATTTCTTCATTTGAAGATGGTGTGGGCACATCTCCTTTGTTTTTGAGATGTCTGTGCTTCTAAGTGATAAGGAGGTGTAAGAAAAGTTTCTTATTGACTGTCATCACTGTCTTCAAGTGGCGCAAAGTGTTTGGTTTTGAGCACTGCACAAGTAGTGCATGGGTTTGCGGCCTGAGAGTTTTTGCAGTGAGCATTGCTGTGCTTACATTTTGTGGCTTGTTGCTCAGTGGGGCAGCTCTTGTCTGTTATTTCAGGTTCATTTGATTTACACAGGCCACACTTGTAGGCATGAGCGGCTTCCGCTGCAATGTTGAATACAACTCTGAACGGTCACGGAGAGCGCATATGCCCGGTTTAGAAAAAAAACTGTTGCAGTGAACTACTGATGCCTGGTAATGAAAAAATGGCAGTTAGCTGCCATAGAATAATAATGTCCTTAGGGGAGGGCAGGGTGGAGTTGGAGGACTCGCTAGATTGACACGTACGACCTTTGCCAATGTAACGGGCACTTACCACTTGGTGCAACACACAAGTTGAACACTTCACCACCTCCTTTGGGTTTTCACCTATAGCCAAGCCGGTGACAACATACCGGCGAAGGTCGGAATCTGACATCAGATAGACTTGTATGGGTACTGTTGCTTCTTCAGATATCACCACAGCCTGTAAGTGTACCTAATTGAACCACATCTTGACAGGAGCCCACCCACACCTGTACAGTTTTCGGAAATTCGTGGATAGCCAACCTTTGAATGTAACTCATTTTTAAACTGGAATTCAGAGCGGGTTGAAGTGCGTAGCTTGAGAACAATGCAACAACGAAGCAAGCTAGGGGCTTCATGAGCACTCACAGCGTGGAATGGCCCTGAAGCACAGAATGCAGAGAACTTACCTTGAGGAGCAACACTGGCTTGTACGCAATGGCCAGGCTTGGCTGTGGCTACTTAAAATATAAAACTTCTTGAAAGTGCTTTCAGCTTATTTTGTGCAATTGTTTAAAGCACAGTATAATATTTAAAGAATGTGACTGTGTGAAATTCATTTTTGTTGAGTTTTAAGAGGCATACTCAGAGAGTTCAGCTGTAGTGTGCTCCCCGCAGGGGCATCTACACAGGCAGGCATTTGGTGCGTAGTGAAACCACGGACCCAAGCTAATGGGAAAGTTTCGATCTCCTCCCACACCTAGCCGTGCATGGCAGAGCCGTGTCATGGAAAGGGGACCCTGGGGGTTTAGCCGAAGCCGTGTGATTGGACCTTTAAGGCCCCCCCTGGCAGAGGCAACACACCCTTTTGACCCAGGCTTCACATAGACGGCACCCTGGGCTGACCCACCCACGGGAAATCGGCGGTTGCCTTTTTCTATCTCTCTCTTTGACCTTTTACTTTTCTCTTTCCTCGCTGTCCTGTCTCCTACTCTCTTCAGTCACTTCCCACTTTTCATAGGCGGCTTGAGTTAACCCTGTGCAAATTGTCAACCTCTTGGTCTATGCGCATTTGGTTATAGTAGTGATGTACAGCTGGCGTGTGCATGTCTTCGGTGCCTCGAATCTTGTAGCGTCCCCATGTTGAACTTAGTGGTAGGGGGCCGCCACCGCTGCCAAATCGAATCACAATATTATGTATCTAGCATTCCCTTTACTTAACGATCGTACCGCTATGAAGCGAGTACACACCAATGAATTTTCCTTTTCGAGTTGTCCCCAACAAAAACTAACAAAAAACAGCTAGAACCGTGTCCCTTTCATAGTATCCCGATCACTGATAGCCACCTTAAAAATTGATTATAAAGTGGTAAAAATGGCCAGTAGAGACCTCCTTCTTGAACTTCGTGACAGGAAACAGTTTGAAAAACTGAAGAATCTGCTAACTTTTGGTGACATCCTCATCGCTGTAACACCTCACTGATCCATGAACTCCGCACGCGGAGTTGTATTGGACACAGATCTCTTTGACCTATCGAAACAGAACTCGGAAGCTGGAAAGTCACAAATTTCAAACGAATTGTTATCTGCAGAAATAATGAAGATAACCTAACACCTTATACTCACATTTTCTACCAGTAAACTACTATAAACAATAGAGACCAGCTACATAAGGACACCTGTCCATCCATACATTCCAAACCCCCTGCTAATGCTTTTATGCGAACAATTTGGCCACGGCTCTCGGGGCTGCTGGGCCTGACCCACATGTGCGAATTGTGGTGTCCAAGGTCATGCCTCAAACACCTGCAAAGAAATGCCACACTGCGTGAACTGCGACGTAGACCATGCGGCATACTCGCATTCATGCTCGCAGTGAAAGAAAGAAAAATAGATTATTACACTGAAAGTTTGCGAAAACATCTCATTTAAGGCACAACTTATGCTGTAGCGGCGCGTCAGGTGGCAACATCGCAGCAGCAATCGCCACTTGCACGGCCCACGCACAGTGAGCTGTCGGTAGGGGCACCTGCCCTCAAAGTGGCAGTAGTTAAGTCTGCTGCACCCGAACAACAACCAAGCTGGCCTACCTGGGTTACCGGCTGAAAATCAATCAACAGTAACCTGCGCCACACGCAGCGAAAACGCGGGGCCATCAAAAGTCCGTGCGGCGGCTGCAGTGAAGACTATCTGAGCCATTCCAGCCCCTGCTAGTGCTGACAACAGTAGGCAGGGCCTGGACCCTAGGAAGTGCCATCGGTCACATAGCCGAAGGGCACAAAAGGATCGTCCTCTGAGGAGAGACTTCCGCAGAAACTTTTTCGCTCGCAAAGCACATGTCTGGCATTGGAAGAGGCAATTTGCAAGCGTGTGTCCGGCACCTCGGAAGAGGCAGCGGATATGCTACCTATCGTTACGGCGCATCTAGTGCCTAAGGAGCTGTGAGACCATCTCGAAAACTCCAAAAAAGATAAATTGCGTATTACGGGGCCTGGAAGGAGCCCTGGAACTTGAGCAAATACCTTCTTTTTGTACACTCAGCGTTACTTTACACATACAATGGAGACACAAATTTTACAGTGGAACATCCGAGGACTACTGAATAAACTCGATGAGTCCAGGAACTTCTATGCGAACACTCGCCCAAAAGTGCAGTGTTTACAAGAAACCCATTTGAAATCCCAAAATACGAACTTCTTACGGCAATATGTTATATTCCGAAACGACCGGGATGATGCTTTGGCGTCATCTGGTGGCGTAGCCATTAATGTTAATCAAGGAGTTGCATGCTCACACTTACCACTTCAAACGTGCCTTGAGGCAGTGGCTGTTCAAGCCGTCCCTTTCAATAAACTGTCACAGTCTGCTCTCGCTACATACCCCCACAGTATCAGCTCCAAAAACATGAATTCTAGGCTCTTATAGATGAGCTTTCAGAACCCTATCTGAACCTCGCAGACTTTAATGCACATAGCAATTTATTGAGGGACCCTCGCTGCAATGCACGAGGACGTCTAATCGAACAGTGCCTTTTTTCCCCTGGTGCGTGTCTCTTGAATCGTAAGCAGCCAACATATTATAGTCTGGCAAACAACACCTACTCGTTCATAGATCTCAGCATCACATCCCCTACACTTCTACCTCTTCTCAACTGGAACGTCATTAACAATCCTTACGGAAGTGACCTCTTTCCGATAATTCTGAGCACACAATTAGGTTATGAAGGTCCTGCACAGATTCCCAGATGGCAGATAGGCAAGGCTGACTGAGAACAATTTCAAAAACTACTCACATAAGTTGGTCTGATATGCATGACTTAAGCATAGATGCAGCTGTAGAGTATTTTACAGGTCTTGTATCCCACAAACTGGACTATCCACCAAATGATGTGTCACTTGGTGGAATAGTTATTGTCAGAATGCTTGTGCCTCTCTATCTCACACACTATGTTTGACTGCACATATGTAGTTGATGTATCAGTTCGTTATAAATCATGCAACTTTCTCTATGTGAACGACAGGTTCAATTAGGTTTGAACAAGGTTTCTCAATGGCCAGATGAGAACGGTTTTAAGCTAAACGCCCAAAAGAGCACTTGCGTCTTGCTCTGGCAAAAGAGGGGCTTTCGTCCCGATCCCGAGATTGACCTGCATGGTCAACGTCTGTTTGTACAATCTGAGCATAAGTTTCTGGGTCTAATATTAGACATGAAACTAACCTTCATACCAACATCAAGTATTTAAAAAACAGGTGCTTAAAAACAATGAATATTTGAATGTGTTGTCATGCACTAAGTGGGGTAGTGACAGGAAATGCCTGATGAATTTGTGTAGAATCCTGGTACACACGCGCCTAGAGTACGGTGCTATAACGCACCAGTTTGCGGCACGATTAGCAGGGGTGCAACAACTGCTGCGCCAATTTGATACAATTCCTCATTTGTGCACCGAGCTGTGCCAAAATCATGAAATTTGCCAAAATTGTGCCATACTGCGCCAAAATGTCTGATCAGCCTCAAAATTTTCTCAGTTTCCCTAATTTGAGTGAGACATGGAGGCCACTTTGGCCACCTGTAGTTTGTCATCAGTCTAGGGATGCAGGCATGGAAACCGTAACCTTAAATCACGGTATAATGCATTTACTCATTAGGCCAGTGAACTTACAAAATGCAATCGACCAGGTAAAGTAACAATGCCGTGTGCCCACTAGTTCGCTGACCTCAGTGGATATCCATCGGTGGGACGACTCAACTTCAAAACGAATATGTGTTGCCATAGCCAGCAGCACTTCGCGGGAATCATGCATTTTCTAGTCGGCAAACGTGGCCATGGCATGTTACAAACCAGTAGGAACTAAAGCTGGAAGCGTACGAACTCACAGTACGTCGAGTTTGTATGGTTTCAGCTTTAGTTAATGCCATGACTACGTTAGTTGCCATAGCAATGCCACAAGCGATAGATATCCGGTGCCGTCACCAAGCCAAAGGGCGCCTTTCAAACCCGCCTTTCAAGCGAGCCTAGAAGTTGTGCCCTAAACCTAACCCTTTCGTGAAAAAAAAAAAAAAAACGGGGGAAGGGGGAGTAGTACGGAAATTTTTTGGTCTTGTTCTAACTCGTGCAAAAACACTGCTTAAGCTGTCTTTGCCGCAGTACACAGGCGGTTTGCAAAAAGGTGTTTTAAGATTTGGAAGGGGCTTATGGCAGTAGGCTCTAGACACAGCACAGTTTGTTCAGTTACTGATGCGTGTATATGCCGTATGATTGTGAGTGCTAATATGATCGCTGATGTCTAAAAAAGGTTACTGGCAAAATGATTTGAATATGACATATCTGCAGCTGTAAAAGAAAATCAAATAAAACTGTGCGCCAGTTTTTTTTTTTTACCAGTTTTACGATAGTCATGGTGACCATCTTGGGAGATCCACATTTGAATCCTCAGACTCTGTCAAACAATTTCACAGGCGTGGTAAATTCTAATGTGGACCTCATCATTATTCGCTGAGTGGGATGATTAAAGAAAATACTACTTTTGTTGAAATAACTGCACTCATATTCACTTTGCATGATTTAGGGAATGTTGAATGGCTTGTACATATATATAAATTTTTTCTAAATATAAGCTTTTTTTCTCAAACTGCTTCAAATTCGGTCTTTTGTGATAAACAGTCAATGTTTTTTCCCGTGTAACCTGTTTCAAATTTGTATTTTAGTGCTCCAAGAATAACATTTTGCTGCTCCGAAAATTGCGGCAATTCTATTTCAGTTGTTGCACCCCTGCAGCAGCTTTAAAGATGCTCGACCCTGTCCATTATCTAAGCATTGGTCTTTCTACGGGTGCTTTTTGAACTAGCCCCGTAGAGAGTCTGTACGCAGAATCAAATGAATGGTCGCTCCATCTGCAGATTTGTTGCATATCTTTGCATACTATCTCAGGGTGAATGCGGACGAGGAACATCCCACTCACTCCACAATTATTGACCTGTCCAATTCTACCTTGTTCCACAACTGTCCCTTGCTCAGACAGCCATACTTACTCCGTGTGACACCCTGCAGCAGCTTTAAAGATGCTCGACCCTGTCCATTATCTAGGCATTGGCCTTTCTACGGGTGCTTTTTGAACTAGCCCCGTAGAGAGTCTGTACGCAGAATCAAATGAATGGTCGCTCCATCTGCAGATTTGTTACATATCTTTGCATACTATCTCAGGGTGAATGCGGACGAGGAACATCCCACTCACTCCACAATTAATGACCTGTTCAATGCTACCTTGTTCTGCAACTGTCCTTTGCTCAGACAGCCATACTTACTCTGTGTGAGAAGCCTCGCTGAGGATAACAGGTCTGCCACTTCTAGAACACCGTTTGATGGCTCCTGCAGCATATCGCCACCGTGGCAGTGGCAGGTTATAGACTGTGACATATCTTTTATGGAAATGACTTAACAGGCACCTACTACGCATATCCGCATGCACTTCCTCTAACTCCAACACAAATACACATGCCGAAAATTATTTACAGATGCGTCAGTCTCACATTGGTGTGTCCCATGCTGCTGTTGACCCATCCTTTTCAAATTCTGGTATGCTACACCCCCAAACAAGCATTTTTACCGCAGAAGCCTATGCGATATCTGTGGCTGTCAGGCATATTAAAGAATTACAACTACAACGTGCGGTTGTATACACAGATTTGCTGAGTGTCGTAACAGCTTTGAAGATACTCAAAAAACATAAAAATCCTTTGTGTCACTTTACTCTCTGTTATGCACGATCAACACCCTAAAATGACATGTCATTGTGTGCTGGGTGCCAAGGCACCGCGAGATCGCTGGAAACGTGGTGGCGGATCAGCTAGCTCCGTATGTGCATGACCACGCATCCCCCAGTACATGCATGGCCGTCCCTGCACTTGACATGAAACTTTTCCTACGACGGGAGCTCAAGGCATGCTGGCAACGCCTATGGGATAGGCAAACTGAAAACAAACTACATATTATCAAACCAATACTTGGAAATTGGCCACCAGTATCTAGATCATGCTGCACACAAGTAACATTTACAAGTTTACAGAGAGGACACACACACTCTACAGATTCATCCCTTTTGTCTAGCGGTGACCTATCTATCTGTGGGATCCTGCAGGGGCGCCTACGCAAGCAGGCATTTGGTGTGTGGCAACACCAGGGACCGGAGCTTATTGGGTGGTTTAGACTCCCTCCCACGCTTAGCCGTGCATGGCTTAGCCAAAGTCGGGGAAAAGGAGATTCTGAGGGTTGAGCCAACACTGGTTGATTGGACCTTTAAGGTCCCCGGGAGAGGCAAAACACCCCTTTGGCCCCAACATCACGTGGACGGGCACGCCTGGGCTGACCCACCCAGAGAGAATCGGCAGTCGCCTTTTTCTCTCTCTCTTTACATCTTCATCTTTATCTCTTACTTTTAATCTGTGCTGTCGGCTCCTTGCTTCCAGTTACTTCAAACCTTCTTGACGGCAATGGTTAAACCTTGTGTATCATATCCAGCCTTGGGTATATATATTTGGTTATAGTGGCAGTGTATAGCTGACGCCTACAGGCTTTTTAAACCTGCTGCGTCCCCATTTTGACTCGGTGGTGGGTGGCTATCAGCCCCGGCCAGTTTTGAAATTCTCTCATTTCATTTCACTTATTTGACCCTAAGGGCTTAAGAACGAGCATTACATGGGGGGGGGGGATACAATACAGAGTGCAACGAATTAAGAAAAACAACTAAAAAAGAAACAAATACGAAAAAAATGGCAGAATCCTTCCCCCGCCCTTCCAGAATGGCCTCCCAAGAGAGGTTGCACTGAAGTACTATTTTATTTCACCATCCTATTTGACTTTGACTACTTTCCTCATTATCACGTCCTACGTAGTGAAGGAGCAATAAGTATGCGCAAACTGTCCCCTTTTATCGTGTCGAAATCTCTAGCAGAAGCAATTGGCAAAGACTACAAAGTCTAGAAAATGACAAGTGGAGACCTTCTCATTGAATTGAAGAACGAAGGTCAAATGGAAAAGTTATATGACCTTGTCACCATTGGCAACACTGATGTCACAATCACTGCACACCGCTCGCTGAACACATGTAGGGGTCTTCTCGGAAGACGACTTTCTGAGCTTGTGTAATGAGGAGCTTCTAGAGGGCTTTCAAGACCAAAATGTAATCAATTTACAACGCATCTCCATCAGATGAAACAACAGAGCTCCAAACTAAACATATCATTCTCACTTTTGGTACAATGCTATGGAGGTCTATTGAAAAACCATGGCGTCACTGACCCCAAAACGGCAGTGCTTTCTGGAGTGCACTAAAAAAAAATCCTCTTGATCCAAAAAAGGGACCTGTAACCTGAGTAGTTAGAGCTTTCGCTAACAATATGTATCTGTCCCCAACACAGGTCACTATCATTTTTCAAAATCTGTTTCTTAACTAAGCCTCACTTTTTTTGTTTACCTTTATCACTATGGCTTTTATTATACAATGGAATTGTAAAGGCTTCATTCACAGTCTAGGTGACGTCAAAGACATTATCAATACGTTCTCACCTGTCACATTCTGTCTCCAAGAAAGTATCTGGGTAAAAAAAAAAAAAGACAAGCTTCCTGAGAGGGTTGGACGTTTTTCAAAAAGAGCGTGAATATGCCAACCGACTGTCAGGAGGAGTCGCCATCGTTGAAAAAAGTTGGCATTTCCACTC
This sequence comes from Rhipicephalus annulatus, assembly GCA_013436015.1. Taxonomy (NCBI): domain Eukaryota; kingdom Metazoa; phylum Arthropoda; class Arachnida; order Ixodida; family Ixodidae; genus Rhipicephalus; species Rhipicephalus annulatus. Next base: position 561,083 of record WOVY01000950.1, on the reverse strand, counting down.
GAGCCATCGCATTAAACACCTCCTTTGAGGCTATAGCAGTTAGCATCATAGCACACAAAACCATCTCCATCTGCTCTGTTTACCTTGCCCCTCGTGAACATGTAACTTTACAAGAACTTGAAGTCTTAACGATGCAACTCCCAGAACAATTTGTTTTAGCAGGGGATTTTAATGCCCACTGTTTGCTATGGGGGCAGTGACAGAACAGATAGAACAGATCTGCTTCGGCTGGCTCATAACAATGTATTTAAGAACCATCACTGTAAACTCTGTAAACTGTAAACTCGGGCAGTCTGGTTGGATCTTCCGAGGTAAAGTTAAAGCCACAGATGCGTAGCCTGGCATTGATCATATAGAGAGATAGCCCAATGCTTAGCTTACTGTACCAGTCAGCTAAAGCAACTCTTCTCACCAGTTGTCTTGTATGCCTTACATGATGTCGCAGCTTTGCAAGTCGCCAGTTGCAACATGGAATGATTAGCAGCATGCAATGCAGCGAGAGAAATTTATGGTGCCCTAGAAAAAAATCCTCAAGATAAGCGCTGTCATTCAGCTCACGTCAACAAGGAGCACGTTGTAACTCGGGCAGACAGTTGCTGTCCACCAGAGGTTCGGTGATGCAGACTAAACATGCCCTATCAGATCGCTCATTGATGTTATGTATAATGGAACAATACTACATCGAATGAAAGTGGCAAGTTCAAAGCTCGTTTGGCGTTGGCACTGTGATCTGTAGCAGCTCGCATGTTAAGTCTTGTACTAATAAATTACACAGAGGATGTGGAGAGCAGAAATTAGTCTGCAAGGTATCCTTAGGGCTTGCTTTACCAGCTTAATGTGTTCGTACAAAATGGTGAACACCACCCTAGGGTTCCTTTAATAAAATTCCAAAAAAATAAATATCTGATGGTACAGCAAAAAGTTTTATTGCCATTTTTAGCCTTGCTAAATGCATAAAATTAACATTGTTTCGTGCTTGTTATTGATGTGCTTTGCAGGGTAGCAAGAATGAACCCAATGCTGAACAAGTGACTCAACGCATGCCCCCAAGGGTTTATTATGTGCTGTATCGAGTCGCCTTTCTGGGCCTTTTCATGCTTTTCGTGATCCTTGCTGTATACTTCAAGGGAGGTGATGTTTCTGGGAACATGGAGCAGCTGTTCTCATTGTAGAAAATGAATTAAGAAGAAGGGACCCTCTTTAACTGCTTTGTGTTCTCATTGTAAAAAAATGAATAAGAAGAAGGAGTCCTCTTGGGCTGCTTTATGTGGGTCTGTAGTTTATAGCGATGCCTTCTGTGATGCTCATTGTCTTTTGTACCTCGTGAGTGTGCATTGCAACAGTGTGCCTAAGTTGTCAGCAGGATCGGTTGGCAAGACCTAACTAGCACAGAGTCTATACTCTGTTCCAGAAGTTCTGTGCAGCAGAGCCATGGCTACACGACCCTCGAACACAGGTTGTTGCGAGATGCAGTGCCCCATATACGTAGCCTGTTGTTTGTCCTTATGACTTTTCAAAGCGCTCTCATCGGGGGATTTTTACTTGAAGGCTTCTGTGTGTGTTGTAGATGGGATTTGTATGATAATTTTGTTGCATTTTCTGTAGAAAACAATTTTTGTGGCTCCATAATACCGAAGAAAAAGTTTTTGTTTGTACGTGTTACAACATGCAAATGACGAAAGAAATAACGCTGTTGTGGCTCATATTTGTTATGTTTTTACTTATAAAGTACGAAGGAATGGTAGACACTGTCTAAACTTTTATGAGTAGTCTGCACAGCCCGAGCGTTCACAGCGCTGTGGAGGACCCAGTCTTGGCTTGTGATTAGTCCGCTGTGGCAGATTTGGTAACTCCTGTCAAAATGGCGGCGCCTGGTTCACCTGTGTGATATCGTTCCTGGATCAACTTTTACTGCAAGGGAGCGGAGCAGTTGGCTCTAAATGTGTTCGGGACACTGCGTAAGGAGGGCAGCAGAAATGCAAGCATGAGCTCTCTCATTAAGAGACCGGCTGCATTCACCAACATCAGCGAGCGTGCGCTGTACAAGTGGGTAGTGAAGCACGATAAGCATGGGGAGGCACTGAGAATAGAGCCATCATTTCGCATCGACCGCGAGCGGCACTTCGTTTATAAAATCTGACGAAGCGTGATGCTTTCATATTCAATTTGGCTAGTACGGCGCTTTCCACTGAAACATGAGCCACTGAACCCTATCCCTCAAATTCGTACGTGCAAGTATCTCCAAGACGCGTGCTTTTACGGTGCCGAGGAAAATATTTAACAGTTTTCACAATTACAGCTCAACTCACTGCACAGTTGCACAGTATCCAGAGATGCTCTTGCTGCTTTCGCTGCAGCGCACGTTGCTAGCGGACGACAGGGCGCGGAAGGATACACTTAGATGTGCTTGCCCTCCTAATTGGTTGAGAAGGCCTGTAGCCTCCACAGTGCTGCACGGAACTTCTGGAACAGAGTATAGCCAAGGGCATCATACAAGGTGTTTCGAAAATGTGTCCAATGATTCTCGAAAAAGGGGGACTCTGACATTTTCTCGCTTACTTCAGCATTTTCAGTTTCTGTTATGGTCTCCCTCTATGTTTTGTGTTATTTTTATGGGAGAAATAAAGCTATCACCACCATCACCATCACCCACACCTTAGTATGACTTAAGACATTGATTCAGGCCGAGCCGCCATGGTGGTCTAAAGATTATGATGCTCGGCTGCTGACCCACTGGTCATGGGCTCAATCGCGACCATGGTGGCCTCATTTTTGATAGAAGTGAAATTCTAGAGGTGTGTGTACTTAGATTTAGGTGCATGTTGAAGAACCCTAGTGGATCAACATGTACCTAAATGCAGCAGTTATGTGAAATGTGTTGATTAACTTTTTAATTAGAGGAGACAAGTGCTAGGGTCAAATGGGACAATTCGAATGAAATCAAGTTATATTTTTATTGAGAGAGGAGGAGGCAAAAATAAAAATTGTGAGGACAGCTTCACAGTCGTCCCTACCCCCTTTGTTATTGGTATGACATGGCAGAGCACGCAGGTTATACATGATAGATACATTGAACATAGTGTACAATCTAAAGTATTTCTTTTCAAAATACAGTTTGGTACAAACAAGGATATACTGCACTATAGACAAAAAGATTACACATACTTCTCAAACCCAAACATAAAGACAATAAAGTGGAGCTGTGCGAATAGCAAAATTTTTGGTGTGAAGCAAATTCAAATGTGGAAGTGTGAGTGTGAATCGTATAGAATATTTTTTCAATATTTCTCGGACATTGCTATAATATTTTTTAATACTTTCTAGCGAAACTGCAAAAAAAAAAAAGGTTGGAGAAGACTCGGCATATTCTTATGAGATAGCAACATGGAAGTGTTTCCTTGGGTGATGTTGAAATGTTAGTGGGGGGGGGGGGGGGGGGTGTTTCATAGTTGTCTTGTCAAGAATTGAGCAATGAAGAGGTTGAAATATGTTTATTTACAGGAATGGGAGAGGGTTGAAAAGTTCCCAGGCCACTATCCCAGGTATTACTATGAGAACGTGGCCTTGGAATTTTGACCGTCCCCTGTACAAGATTTGGGGCACAGCTAGTGTTGCTAACAACAATTTTCATGTGAAAAGCAAAGATTCCATTGCTTTGGCCTCTTCTACTCTATTAAAATGCCACTAAAGTCAAACATTAAGTCGATGTTGATTGCTGAAATAGCGGTCCAGAAACCTCTTAATGCTACGTTTGTGCCAAGGAAGTAAAGTGCTCATTTTGAAATAAAGTTATGTTTTAGTGGTCCGCATTGCAGTTAGCATACTTCAAATTACCCACTTCAAGTGGAACCTTTCACGTCACTGTTTCCGCACTCAACGTTGCCCGGCTTTACTGCGCTGCCAACAGCACTAGTAGCAGTAGAGCGAAAGTAGTGGGAGTCACAGCAGCAATAATAGCCATTGAAAAATTTTCTGCCATGGCCTCCAAGATCGCAGGTGTGCTTGGTTCAACTGGGCTCTGCTGGATGGCATGACCTGTCCAGTTTAATCAGGTGAAAATTGAACTTTTGAACCAGTTGCACCATTGTCCACAGTTACGTCCGGCAGTTCTTTTTTCCATGAATCGAACAGAAACGAACAAGCAGCATTTTATAATGTTTCTTGATGCACTGAAAGTTTTTTATTTAGTGCAGCTGGTTTGATTACTAGTGATTAATTGTAGGCAGTGACTCTGATATCATCGGGATCATTTTGTAAATGTGCTACTCGTGGTGTATGTGTTCTTGTGCATTTACCTTAATTTCTCGTTAAGTAGGGCACCTCTGTTGATAATATTGTCGCTTGAGACATTGTCATACATTGAGCTTTCACTCTGACATAAATTTTTATTTGACTTGAGTGTTGCTTTAATTTCTGTGGATCCTCAAATGATGTGGTGTACAGGGGTGCTCCCTTATAGTCTGGATTTCTAAGGCAGCCTCGTAAATGTCAATACATCAGAAATTTTAGATGCTACAAATTTCGAGTGTGTGATTTTTCGAACTCCCGGCCCAAGTTCCAGGTCCTAAACAGGATCAGTTGAGCCTCCACTTCTGCCCATCTACGTATAATCTCCATGTTGGAACCAGCGTTTTTTCGAGCCAATGCACTCGCAAGTGTAGTAGCGCCTGAAAGGCAGCTTTGCTGCAATGCGAGATTGTGATGGGTTGAAGCATGTTTAAAATCTGAAAGGGTCAAATACAATCGGACGTTGACCGTATTTGTCTTTGGTAAGTTGGAATAGTAAATTTTCAGTGCCAATCAAATTGAATAGCAAAAATTATTCGAAAAATATTTGAAATTTTGAATATTTACACATATCTAAAGTAAAATAACAATAATAATATAGAAATGATTTTTTAACAGAAATTGAAATATGGTAGTAATTCAACAATACACAGTACACGATAACACTCCTATGTTGGATGTTATGCCTGTACACTTTATTTAGCTATTCCTGACAAGAAGAGTGATTTTAATTAACATAACGGGTCAAATGATTTGTGTTGTAACCTGTTAAGTAAATGGGGAAATGTATAAGATAAAGATTCTTTGTAATTGTTTGCTCATGGGCTGGGTATATTGTCATAATTATTTGTTGCTTGTGCATTGTATACTTTATTTGCATTTTTGATAGTTCTTGCAAATCTTTTCTTTTTGTAATAAATGTATTTTAATCATGTAGGCCGTACCTGTGGTACCCCATACAAGATGGCAATGCTGAAGCAGGGAAAGTACTAATAAATTGTAGAGTAAAATTTTAATCTTTTTAGAAAGCATGTTCTATACTCTAGTAATTGGATGTACTGCTGGAGCAACTTAGAACACAGGAACTCTGCATGCTCATTCCCAGTTAAATTTTTTGAGAAGGAAGCAACCAGGATATTAATACTATTATTAACCTCTGTGGTGTCATTTTCCATGCTTATATCATTCAGTCTTGGGAAAGTTTTGCCTTTGGGTGTGATAGTACTAGAGTTCATTTTAAAGCTATTTGCATCAGCCCACTCTTTTATTTTTTCTAGCACCCAGTCAGCCTTGCAATCAGTATCAGCCATTTACATGCCCATTATGAAAATGGGCATGTCATTGGCATAATAAATTAGGCATTCTTGTTGCAAAATTGCAATATTATTCACATAAATTTTAGTAAAAAGGAGCGCTTGTAAAATGGTTCCTCTAGGTACTCCTGCATGTATTGATTGTAGGGATGATTGGTCACTGCTTATATCAATATATTACATTCTTTGATTATAGTACAGTTTTGGCAGGTCGTTTGCTGTTCCACGTATTTCATATTGTTTGAGTTTGCAAAGGAGGATTGAATGGCTTATGTCAAAGGCCTTTGGAAAGTCTATACTATATATGCCCACAACGTAGTGTCCGGCACTGGAGGCCTGCAAAATTGTTTCACTCTGAGCCAGAAGTGCCGTCTGAGTAAACCTGTGCTTTTTGAAACCATGTTGTAAGTCATTCAGCAATTTTCAGACTGTGAAATAGGAGTATATTCTGATGTATATTTCTGCAAAACTCCTTCCTGCAAAAACCTCATTGCTGCTATGAGAGTTCTGAAAAACGTTTTGTGATAATTTTTGCAGAGAGATGAAATTCGACTCATTTCACCATAAATATTGAAACCAAAATTTCAAAAAGTGCACCGTTCGTACTTTTCCGAGACATCCAAAATGTGCAAGCATCATTATACATTGATCTACTTCGCTTGGTGGGTGTGCAAGCTGCTGTGTCCATGTTATTGTGCTTCACGTACATACGGCCACAAATGCAGAACTTGCACCACGGCGATCATTATTGGAAACAGTGCCGTTGTTCTGGGGCGTTTGCTAGGGTATGGAAGTTGCGCTTTTTGGTGCTCCAATATTGCCGGTGATTTGGTTGAATTTCATTATTGCAAGGTTTACCAACAGCCTCTTTTTGGGAATCTCAGTGGAAAAGAGCTCTCCGCAGTAATAACTTCTATTCTCCCATTTCACCCGATCACCTATCTCTTCTAACTAAAAAGTCAGTAATTCTAATTTCTCTAAATAATGTCTCCAGTCCTAAGATGTGGGCTACCACAGAACAGGTAATTATGAAGGCATTAAGCAGATATTGCATTTTCCTTACTTCTTTTAGGCTTACGAACACATTTTTGAAACACTTGGTGTAGCACCAAGCTCACCAATAATTTTTCTCAAATTGCAATATTGCACAACACCTTTTTTGACATGCTGTAATTATTGTGTGCCAGTGTTCTTGGTTTGAGTGAATATTACTTCTGCTTCGAGGGTTGTAGTAGTTTGTATCAAATACAGTAAACTGAAACTCTCAGTAAACTGAAATTTCTTGAGCGGAACTGCTGCTTAAATAGAGCAATTGTTTCGAATATTATTGGTTTTGTACCTGAATGCAACTCCCTTGTTCATCTCTCGGTGAACAAAGCTCCTGTTAAATGGAACATATTTTTCTGGTATCTTTGGATCCCATTTAATGAGAGTATATTGTGACTTCAAAACTAATTGGAATAAGTTGTAGTATTTGCATAAAACCAGGACAAAGATGCCAGCTTTTTCACCAACTCGAAAAAAAAAAATTGTTTTAGCCTAAAAGAAAACAGGTTCATGTGTGTACTTCATGTATTTGAAAAGGTCTGCTATTAAGATATGCTTATGCAGAAATGCAAGTTCATCATTTCTTACAATGCCAACAGCTTCTGAAATTTATTTGCAGGCCCTTTGTCACTTTTGTGTTTAAGAATGTGTACATAAAATTTTGTGTTGGTTGAGCTCGTGTGAACATTTCTTGTTGGCGAGCTGTGTTGAATCAATGCTGTTAAGTGAAACCTGAAATGCAAGTGGTTTATGCTGTGTTGCACTTTGCTTTCAGTCTACACTGCAGCAAAACCCTAACGTTACTTGACTAGGTTCAGTGTACAAACTCTCTGCTGGCGCTGTGCTTTGCTTGTGTCTTCGTTTTCAGTTTCGTCGACAGATGGCGGAAGCATTCTGTGGAGATCCATCCTCGCCACTCGCAAGGCTGTGCTCAGGCGCCCGATGAGCATGTTTGTTTACATTCAACGATTTGGGGAAACTTTAAATACATCACTGCAACATATCTCAACCACTTGCGCTTATTCTGTGCTTGCTTCAAAATGCAAACGCGGCATGCTCTACAGTCTCGAGTTCACAGCTCCCAAAACATTAGGCATTTTGCATTGGTGCGTGGTTTTGCTCCCTTTTTGTAACGTTGTTCACTGCTTTCTCACATGCCCTGCTTTTTTGTCATTCGGCTAAGGTTATGACGAGAGTCATTTGAACAAAGCATTTAGAAATTTGCATTTCTATACAAACTAGTGCCTTAGTCAGAAACCTTTTCGGGAGGGTGTTCAACCATCATCTATGTTCATGTGTGCATTTATATGTGTGCGTGTTTATATGCGCAAGCAAAAATTTAAAATATTAGGAGCAGGGTTCGAATCCCCCCCTCCCCTGACTACGCCGAATACAATTGTATTCGCCGAATACAACAAATACAAATGACTTGTGCAGAAACACACGCACGTTGCAACTGACAACTGTGGCTTCCGAGCTTGTGAGCACACCCCTTTCAATGTAAATTTTGCTTAATGCTAACTCGGCGGGCAAATCTTGCCCACTGCACTCGCTAGCAATTCAGCATGAATTTGAAAGTAACAAAGCAACAGGCATTTGATCCATTAGTTTATTCAGGTCTATTCACTTTTGTCCACTAATACTTCCACGAAATAGAGGATAAATGCACTGGTTGTCCTTCTATTTTTCTGTTAACTCAAGTTCGCACTCTATAAATATCAAGTACTGGCCGGTACTTATGTCCACCGCAGTGGCATAGCGGTTGGCACGTAAAACCTAAGATATTATTGCTTTGTTTGGTACTAACAAAAGCTATGCATGCTTTCTGGCAACTTTAACTTCACTCGTGTCTCTGTGTGCCTGTATAAACTTTAAATATCTGAGTTACTAAATGAAATTTTAAATTGCGTGCAGAGAGCTGCTCAGAATGGCTAGAACACTCAACCTCTACAATGCTGCCGCCTTTGGTCAAGTCTTCAACAATGCACCAAAAGAAGTCTCCAAACACCACGTTGGACTTGCTTTTTACAGCTATAGCCTTCTCAATGTGCCTAAGCAGTGCTGTCGGGATTTTCGAAGGCAGCTTGAGGGTGCCCAGACAAAGGAGCACGTTTCGCTCAAAATGGCTGCAGGTGGTACACCATCTGTGGCAAGAAGAGTTTTGCAGTCATGGTAACTGGAAAACTTTCCTACTTTCCTTATAATGTATCCTGCGAGGTAGTGCACGGCAGCATCAGTTGCAGTGCATCGGCCATAACTGTCCTGGTTTGGGCCCCCTTCTGGCTACTTCTACAACACGATTGTGTGGATGAGCTGTCCAAGCTTGTCCTCTTATTTCTGTTTTTGCTGAAGAACTTCAAGCTTCTTCGAGCTTAAGCTCTCCTCCACGCTGACAAGAATTGGATCTGCATCGCCAGCGCGATTTCCTTTTGTCACCATCTTTAAGGGAGTGTAGAGGCTTAAAAGCCTAAATATTTAGCCGAAGTGTCCTATCGTAGGGTGATCTTCATCACTGCCAAACAACCTCACGACTCCAAAAAAGAGCTGGCAAGAAAAAATGTAAACATTTGTAAACAAGGCAGCCACAAACTACATCCAAATTAACGTAAAATACCTACTTCCAATAAGTCCTGGTTGAGTTTTTGCAATCGGCACGTGTCTTGGGTCCTTGTCATGCAGGAGCTTGATTATATCCAGCATAGACATCAATGCCACTCGGGGAGACGCGTGAGGCGCCCGGCAGGAGCAGTCGCTCATCGCGTCGGCTCCGTGTTTTCTGGATGTTTCGCGGCGGAAATCACCATATCCAGCGTATTTGTCGTTGCGAATCGACGCCACAAGTCATCGTGACCATCTTTACGAAAAATCAGGTGGGAGGACTTGCATTTGACCATTTTATGCCCGTTTTTGTGTTCGCTGCGCCGGAAGAAGAGCCACCTGCATAGCGTTCGCCGTAGACACCGCCGTCACCGCTGCGACGCAGCTATAGCGTCGCGAGGGACCACGAAGAACGTGGCACCGTTTTTTTCTTCGCGGTGTGCCGACAAGACGCCGGGTGAAGACTTCGAGGGCTCGGCGCCCTACAGGTACGAGGTCCCGTTATCAAAGATTGGCTAGTACGCGACCACTACGGTAGTTGGTAGCCATCGCCACGAGCCTTATGCTCGTCCAAGTGCGTTAAACCACATGAGTGATACTGCAGGACACAATGAAAAGCCTGGGGGCTTACAGGTGCGTCCAAGCATCATAAAGCCGGCACGTTTGCAAATTCACAACCGCGAAATGGCTCCAGCGAGCACAGCAGCATTGGAAGACGATGAAGCTGAGAGCAAGAAGCCTCGCTTAGAAGAGAATCCTCTCGACGATAAAACGTCAACTTATTACCTAAGTGATGAAGAAGACATGGGCGAAGATGAACCATTTACGTTGGTTACTTATAAAAAGAAACGAGCAGAGGGTATCCCAGTCGTCTTTCGTCCAACAGCTGAAGGTGCTAGCTTCTGGATAGTGAACCCCAATCGAGTGTCAGCTGAAGTAGTTTCCGCTGCTAAAGAAAAAGTGCAGTCATTCAGAACGACCAGAGATGGAAGCTTTAGTGTCAGCGTTGCTTCCTTAAGTTCAGCTAAGCGACTTCTGATGCTTTCAAATGTAGGTGGCCTGGAAGTTAAGCCTTTCATCCCAGAGTCATACACTCGGAACGTTGGGAAAGTAAAACATGTTCCTCTGCAGTATTCAGACGAACAACTCCTAGAGTACTTGAGAGATGCAGGGGTTATATCGGCGTGACGGCAAATAAAATACTACCGCCAGAAAGATAGAGGAGTAACGACGCGTCCACTTCACTCAGTGATCCTGACTTTTCGAGATGACCGCCCGATTCCAGGAAGAATCTACTTAGGATTCACCAGTCACCCAGTGGAAGAATATCTTGGTCCAGCACTTCGGTGCTATAACTGCCAGCGATTCGGACACATGGCGAAAAGTTGCCGTAACACACGCCGGTGTAAGATCTGCTCAGAAGAACACCATCATAAGGAGTGAAAGTCTGTTCTTCAGCCTAAGTGTGCAAACTGTGCAGGTAATCACGTTGCCTCGTATTCAGGCTGCCCGCAAAGTAAAGCTGCTGCAAAAATGCGTCGGCATGAGCTCATCCATGGAAGGAAACCGCGCCCCAATGAACCATCTCCAAACCTTGAGATTGTTCATCCTGTACGTGATCCACCTCAGCGGCCACCGCAACAACAGCCGACAAGCACGCCAAGAGAACCGCCAAGAGAGACGCCAAGAGCACACTCGAGAGACCACTCACGAGAAGTACCTTCAAGTAACCCAACCTACGCGTCAAAGCTACGAACGCCCACGGGACCTCTGCCGGAAAGTAGCAAAACCAACAGTGCCAGTGTTCGCCCCAACTACAACATCGAAACGCCACGTCATTCTCAACAGGCCTCAGAAAATCAACCATTCAATGGAGACCGTGCCTCTGCATCAGTCATGCAATTGATTCTGCCAATGCTTTTCGCAGCACTTAAGGCAATCCTGTCTGCTCTACCGGAAGCAAACAACCTGCCAGAAGTAAAAGCCCTGCTGCCTCTGGAAGCACTACTGTGTCAACAGTCCGGGTCAAACCTGCGACAAGTAACATATGAATAAGCGCTACAAAGATGTCTCCATATACCAGTGGAATGCCAATGGTCTTCGAAGGAAGTGTGCTGACTTCCGTAAACTCCTTCTGCAGTATAATTTTCCAATACTTTGCATCCAAGAGGCAGGAATGAATGATGATTTCCGCCTCTCCAACTACGTGATATATAAGTCATCTCGTCGAAGTGGTCCTAGCAGAGTACATTTGTGCGTCAGAAAGGGCCTACCTTCTCATCAAGTTAACTCAAGTGATTCGGACTTTCCGGAATTCGTCGCTTGCATAGTATCCTTTGGTGAGCAGTGCTTTACAGTGATCAATTTTTACCTACAACCTTCAAGCCGCATTTCGGTGGAAGAGCTAACAAATATCTTCAACATCTCTAATTCATATACGTTTATATGCGGAGACTTTAATGCGCACAACATAATCTGGGGTAGTGATCGATGTGATGCACGTGGGAACATTGTTGAGTGTGCCGCAGACAAATGCAATTTGACAGTTTTAAATGACGGCTCCCCAACTTTTCTCCGAGGGCATAATTACTCTAGTTGCATCGATGTAACCTTGTGTTCCCAAGATCTAGTGAATGGTGTGGTATGGACAACGGATGTAGAAACACGTGGGAGTGACCATTTTCCCATTCTAATAAGTCACCCCTACTTGCGAAAAGACGACACCAGACGCTACAGCAAACTGACGAACTGGAAAGCTTTTCGGCACCACCTAACAAACCAAAATAGTGAACTCACGACAGTTGAAAGGTTTACTGAATTTCTGCAAGATAATGCGAATAAATGTACAAAGAAAGTCCCGATTCCAAAAGACTATGCTGCAGTCGATGGAGAGTATGAACATCTAAGAGCCATCAGACGACGTTCAGAAAGGGAATATCGACGCAGCGGAAGTTTAGAAGCATACAAAAATGCACAGAAAATCCACAGTGTAATGCGCAGACGACTAGAAAATTTAGGTAAACGACGCTGGCGTGATTTCTGTGGCACGCTCTCTCCCCACACACCTGTTCCAAGAATTTGGCTTGTAATTCGAGCACTTAGTGGCCCTGTATCACAGAGCTTCCCATTTCGTGCTCTTGCTGTAGCTTTGGACAAACCGGAAGCTGTGGTAGCAGATGAATTTTGTCAACTTATCAGTAGGCCCGTTGCATCACAATGTGCCTTATTTGACAATTCTGTCGCATTAGCCAGCCAGAAAATTAATGCTTGCTTTTGGGCCCAGCATCCTCAGCTAGACCCTGTATTTACGTTAAGGGAGCTGCATTGTGCTATAGCATCATGTCGTCAAAAATCGGCCTCTGGACCGGATGGCATTACGTACAATATGCTAAAGAACCTTGGGCCCACAGGCACAACTATTCTCTTAGATATTTACAATAATCTATGGACGCAAGAAATTGTACCCGAGTCTTGGAAGTCTGCTCGCATCATTCCGATCTTAAAACCGGCTAAGACACCCTTGAACCTTGAATCCTTCCGTCCAATCAGTCTGACAAGCTGTTTATGTAAGGTAATGGAAAAAATGATCGATGCGCGACTTCAATGGTGGTGCAACAGAACTGGTGTATTCTCCAACTACTTGACAGGTTTTAGGAAACAGAGATGCACAATGGATGCAATACTGGACCTAGTAACGTATGTGGAGCATGAACGCGCCTGTGGTAGTTTGACGGTCGCAGTGTTCTTGGACATCAAAATGGCATTTGACACAGTCAGTCACACTCATGTTCTGCTGAGTATGTTGGAACACGGACTGTCCGGCAGGTCTTTTCGGTGGGTATCCAAATTTTTATCAGGTCGTAAAATATTCATTCAGACGAGCGAAGGAAAAAGTGCAGAACACGATGTCAGACAGGGAGTGCCACAAGGAAGCGTACTCAGCCCTTTTCTTTTCAACTGTGTTATGGCTGATTTAGCTAAAAGACTGCCTTCCAGGTTGAAATACTCCTTATATGCAGATGATGTGTGCATTTGGGCATCTGGCACGGACATATGGTTAATTCAGATTGAATTGCAAGACGGAATAAATATTATCAACAACTTTTTAAAAGAAAGAGGAATGATTCTATCGCACGCAAAGACAGCTGTATTGCCCTTAACCCGTAAGAAGTTAAAGAACTTCAATCTCAATTTAGAAGAAGAACCACTAATGATTGTGACACAGCATCGATTTCCCGGAGTAATACTTGATAGGCAGCTATCATGGGCACCTCACATAAAGAAACTCGAAGACGAGGTGAATATGCTAGTGAATAAACTCCGCAGAATTGCTGGGACATCATGGGGCGGATCTGTATCATCCATGCTTGCTGTTCACAATGCCTTAATACGACAAAAAGTTGCATATTCTGCAGCAGTGTTACACGGCCTTTCCCGCACTTCAGAGGAGCGACTTCAAAGACTATTAGCTAGGGGACTGCGCGTCTGCATAGGTGTTCCACGAGCGACTTCCAGCAGCCTTGTCATAGCAGAGACTCGACAACCACCCTTTCCAGTCATGAGAACAATTGAAACATGCCGCCATTTTTTTCGCTTACAGACGCAACACAGGGACCACCCATTGGCGTTGGAGATTTTACTAAGAGATAAAAGCAATGCTCATAATGAAGTACAGAGTAATGTACATATATTACCCAGACATGAATTTTGGAACTCTGAAATGGACTATCCTCCATGGGTGCTTGTTATACCAAGCATTGAATTCTCAGTGGATGGCATTATTAGAAAGAGAGACATGTTCATCCAAGCTGCTCAACAACTAGCGCTTTATCAGATACACATGCGGTATCCAGGGTACATACATATTTACACAGATGGCTCAAGTACTACAACGTCTTCAACATCGGCATTTATCATACCACAGCTCAATATTCAGGAATATTGCAATATTTAAATTCAGCAATATTTAAATTATGCCGCATGACGTCATCTACAACATCTGAGCTTTTCGCTATTCTGTATGCTCTAAAGTTTATAAACTCGGTAGCAGATGCTAGAAAATGGGTACTTTTCAGTGACTCACAGGCCGCATTAAGATCACTCTCCAGTACAAACAGGACAGTAATAAGTGATAGTATGACATACGAAACGCTGAAGGAGCTTACTAAAGCAAAGAAGGCGCAACATGAGATCAAATTCCAGTGGATACCTGGCCACTGCAACATTCCTGGAAACACAGCTGCCGATGAAGCAGCACGACAAGCACATCGTAAAGACGCTACTGTTTCTTTACCGATTTCGAAAAATGAATTGCGTAGTATTATAAAGAATACAACTTTCAGAATGAGCAAAACTGCTTGGTTTGACCAAAGTACAAAGAGCTGCGATTTATATCACATCGATCCATTTATTGAATTCAAAATTACGCTGGCATAATTTAGAAGGATGGAAACTCTAATTCACCGATTGAGGCTAGGCACCGCATACACAAAACATTTTTTGCACAGAATCGGCAGAGCTGAAACTCCCGAATGCGATTGTGGATTTATAGATGAAGACGTATGTCACCTTCTCATAGACTGTCCACATCATGACATGCCAAGACGCCGTCTTAAAAGCGAACTGTTCGCATTGGACCACAGACCATTTAGCATGAAAAAACTTCTGGGCCCGTGGCCAACTGGAGTTTTACAGTCCCACGCTTTAAAAGCATTAACACGTTTTTTACAAGACAGCGGGATTGCTGACAAGTATTAACAAAGAACAAGCTTTCATTTGTAACACATGTACTTATTATATACAGTATCATGTGACACCCATCACGTGTGTGTTGTGAAATGGATGACGTGTCGACTATTATGTACATACGAGCGAATGCATATTTATAAGGACCAGACGTGTGCTTTGTTGTTTTGCTGTTGTGTTTTGTGTTGTTTATGTTTTGTTGTTTCCAGAGACTTCTTACAATGACTTTCAAACATTTACTTACCATTGTGATATGTACGTATAAGTGTGTCTTTGCATATCTGTGCCTGAATTTTCTATTTTCCATGCACTGCTCTGTATGTTTTGCTTCGAGATACGTGTTCAAGTTTCAATCAACGGCTAAGGAGTAGCCGGCGCCATAATGGTGAGCCAACATCTCTTTATATATCATATCAATAAAAAAAAAAAATGCCACTCGGAGGGATTCTGTCGTCAGCTGAGATGCAAAGAGCTTTGTGCGTCTCTCACTGTTCTTTTCGGTCGTGTTCAGCATGATGAGGAAGTCTTTTATCACCTGCAGCCAGGGAAACGATTGGCTCCACGAATATATTTGGCTCGCAATATAACACAACGAACCACAAGCATAACAACACCCATTACCTGGATTTTCATAGAGTTTTTGCAGATGCCAGCAGCAGGGAGTTTGGCGTTTAGAACATTGAACAGGTCATTCTCATCGTGATATTTTTTCTTTCACTGTCCCCGAAGCCTGGTGCACGGTGCTCCCTGTAAAACTTCAGCCCAATGGCGACACTCCTGCTGAGCAACTGGAAGAAAGATTTTAAAAAGTCAAATATTTGCATTTTCATACCAACAAAATAAAAAAGAAAAAAAAAAGCAGGAAATGCAAGCTATAGGGATGACATTGGTAACGTACCTGTGTTGCAAGTCTTACGCTCATTTTCTCCAGCTTGCTTGGCTTGACGTGGGAGGAGGTCAATTTAGAACAATCTTGAGATGGCTGTCCTTTTCAGCATCGTACAGGAGCTCGTAGTGCTTAAAGTTTATGCAGTTGGTACCAGTTTGGGAGAAAAAGCAGTGGGATAAAAGACAAAACTAAGTTGCACACATGTTATTTCTAAGTTATTCAATCGGCGACTATTAGTTCCATCTTCTTTCAGTTACCTTACCATATGTGTGGGTCAGGAGATGGTTCCTCACACACCTTATGATGAGGGGCATATCACTCAAGAATTGAAAAAATCGTCCATTCTCAAGTGTAGGGTGTGGAATTTCGTTCACAGGCTGATGCAACTTTCCCGATATTCTAAGACGTATCCACATTCATCGGTTGTTTCCGCACAGTCACTCATAACAGCCAGAGCTGATGCATCATGACGCTCAAGCTGCAGCACTGACTCGACAACAATCTTGGCCAACTCAACACCAGGAGCTGTGCTTCTAGTTGCAAAGCTTGCGATGGGCTGAACCCAATTATAAAATAGAGGGACAAACATAATTACAAGGGCATGCTCAGCCAAGATAGCCTTGCTTTCCTCTTTTGTGCTTTCGAACTCCACGAAGCCATCAAATTTGTATGTTCAATTATTGAACTCGACTCCCTTCCCGAATTTGATTTCGTCAAGCACGATTGTGCCATACTCTAACATCACGCTTGTCTGCGAAAATTCCTCAAGCGTTTGCAGGACCACATGGTTGTAACCGTACTCGCACGGTACACCTGAAATTACTTGGTTAAGTTGGCGGCAGGTTGGTAGGGGAAGCGAGTTCATCTTCTGGATCAACTTGTAGGCTTTTGGGCTTGAAATGTGAAGAAGGCAGTTGAGCACCCAGCTCCTAGTGTAGTGTACTTCCTGTGGACTCTTTGCTTCTGTTTGTTTCCATCTTGAATGACAGCTCTTGAAGAGGTGTGGAAGCGACATTAAATGGTAACTATTTGATGTACACCTTTCACTTGTCAGCTGCTCTTTTAGTTGTGCCACATCTTTTAAAAATGACACTCTTGAAGCTGCAGCCCCGATTTCTTTTTTTTTGCAGATTCTTGACACTTTTTGTCATCAGTCGTGCTTTTTTTATTTTGAGAAGATCTCTTCAAAAGTCTGTTTTTTTTTTCAGTACGGCAGAATGAACTCACTGGCTGCTTGGAAGGTACCTGGCATCTGAGTGACATGCAGCTGTTGCCTTGTACATCATATCTGGAGCATGCATGAAGCTTGTGCACATTGCTCACGAGGTCACTAAGGTCACGCATAGTCCCAATGTTCATGCTCACGAAATCTTTCGCCTCGCGGCCTCTTCCACTTGCAGTTGTCACTCTGTCACTGCCCACAACAACGCATTTCTTGATTTGCATCGCCTTAAGTTCAAACTTCAGTGTGAAAAATGCTGTAAATTACTGCTGTCGTTCCCCACTGCGATTTTCTGCCATGATGGTGGCAGCTTTGCACATTCAGTTTTGTTAAACGATGGCGCGGACAACTCGGGCATATAGTCTTCTACGGCATCAGCAGTAGTTGTGCTGCAAGAAGCTTGTTTGGATTGCGGTGATGCAGTTTCAAGGTTAGTGGACCCATTGCTTCCTTGTTTTCATGCTTTCATTTTCGCCTTTTTTCCGCTGGTTTTGATAATTATGAGAGGAAGTTAGGGAAGAATTTAAGCAGGGCATCTTCAACTAGGCTCTACTTACGTCTTGGGATTTCGATAGTTTCTCCATTCATCAGGTGCATATACGTTCTCTCAATGTCCTGGTCGTGAAAATGCAAAGAGCATACTCTGTTCATGGCTGTGATGTTCTTGTCAGTGTGGGGTATGGCCCGGTTTCACGCTTAACGTTGTTTCTTGTCGCTTGGAGTGACGAAAAAACAGCAGACCGACCGGCTTGTGTCGTTTCGGTACCCGCTCGTACAACCGCTTACACAACATGTTGGCATTACTTGGTCAGCTTAGATGCACACGCAACACTTCATCGCATTCGCAGTCATCACACCAGCTACGGAACACCAGAAAAGTTCCGAACACATGATAACGTAAGAAAGAATACACGCAGTTTTAGTGAAGACAAGACACGGGACAAAGCGTGGGCGGGTGGGAGTCTGATGCGATTGCTGTGCCAGTCGAAGCGGAAGCGGTAGTGGTTCCGCGCAACGCGGCGCAGTTTGTAAACTGAACCTAGTCTAGTAACATTGGCAAAACTCATTCATTGATCACTGCGTCTCGTTTCTGCTATATTGTTAATACTGTTACTAGACATTGTGCATGAGCGCTCCGTCGTGGGTGGCTGACATGCCGCGCGAAATGCTGCCAGCCTTCTGGTGGCAGCGCTGCTTGTTTGTAAATATACTCGCTTATGTTTCCCGTGTACTTGTGGTTCCCGTTACAATTTGGTTGAGCTGTGGGGTAAAGGAGTGCTGTACATTGAAGCTGCACAGTGGTCGTCGACTCGTAGTTTTTATGATGAAAAATGACCCTAAAATGCTGGCAGTGTCTTGTGCGGCATCTCTGCTTCTTCCTCTATTTGTCTGTAACGGTGGGCTCATGCACAGGGGTTCATAACAATAACTTCATTGCTTGGGTAGTTGTGTTAATTGACGAGAACATTACACAATACTACTTTTCCAGAATGGCCACACTTTATTCAACCTGTTTTGTTCTGTAGATGCACAGACAAAGCTGGCAGGCCTGCCCAGCACCTTTTCATTCCTGCTTGCATGATCTCAGTCCTGATCACGATAAGCAACACTCGCATTTACTGCTGCGCCTATTCATTAGGCTTGTAAAACCTAACTTAAACCTAACTTAATGCTGTTTCACTGCCTGTTTACTATCAAAATTATGGTTTAGCGCTGAATTGTATTAGATAAATAGCCATCATTGTTAACGATGTAGTGCACGGATTTGTTGGAGGAGTCAAGGTAGGCACATGTCTGAAAAATGTGTGCTCTGCTTTCACGAGATGTGCACATTTTTTGCATTTTTTTGGGGTCTGTTGTAACTAGGGTGTCAATCAGACGCCATGAAATAAGCATTATATTTCCCTACGAAGTCTGAATAAAACTAAAAAATTATACTTCATTGAGGCACAGGTGACATGCACACGCCTTAAGGATAGTGTATATCACCTTTACCCCTCTGCTTCCACCTGAACAGGGAGTTTCACATCACATTTGCCACCAGTCTCATGAAAAGCACCTTTTCAGGTGTACGTGTATTTGAATACTGTAATGTTCATTGAAATATTCAAACAGCTCAAATGTTCACACGAGTCTTTGCTCATGTGATGCTATGCCACTGAATTGTAATGATGATGGCACATATTTTTGTTCATTGTCAGGGTTGATCACAATAGGAGGACCATGCCATTGTTATTTTAGTAACTTCAATATTTCCTATTGTGGGTTGAGCATCCCCTGGGGCACACATGGTTATGTCCATGGTTAACTCTCACATGGTTATGTCTTTATATGTTGTAGTGCTGCAAAGTTTCTTGCCTAGGTTAAACTGGCATCAGGTATTAATTTATAAAATATTTCCGCTTTGAGTGGCTCACCCTGTACCTTATAAATTTATTTACCATTGTTTTACTGCCTTTTACTTCTCTTTGCCTGTTTACTTTGTTTATTTCTGTTTACTTTTAAAAAGCAAATTGTGCTACTTAATTGTTCAAAAATGTCTTTGTTGGGTGTGTCGGTTTTTTTTATTTTTATTCCTTGTGTTTCCCATGAATATGGGGCCATTGTTATCACTGTCACCTCACAGCTTTCATGCTTCCAGATCATGACAGAGCAGTTGCTTAGTGGACCAGGTGACATGGCTCTTGCCATGAGTTATTGTATTGCTTGCCCTACATTCATACAAACATGTGCACGAAACTTATCATACAGCTATTTGCACCTTGTTGCTGTGTGCTTGCAGTCGAACGATACTAAGCAGTTGAACAATATTTTACATTTTTGACCATTTAGTTCTAATCCAGTAGAGCTTTATTTATGCTTCTTTATAAAGAAGCATCAGATAAAACATACCATTGGGAAAATGGACAATCTGCAGTTGCTGTAAAAAATGCTGAAGTTTCGTTCGAAAAGTGATTCATTGATAGGGATAACAAGATATTGAATTGTCATACGCAAGTCACTCCAATTCATTCACTGACCTTTGTCTCTGCTGTTCCATCATGCCAGCATTGTGACAGCAAGTGTTCAAGTAATATCTGTTTGTATTTGCCTCTGCTCACATGATGCTGTGCATGTTAATGTTCTTGTTAAGTTGATTTTACTGAAAAAAATATTTTTAACCTTACGTTGTATATTTGTCTAATGCATTGTTACGTCACTATCAGTCTTTTGCCTTTCATGTGAAACTGAGATCTTGTTCATTCATATGAGGACTCTGCATCCAGTAAATGTATCATGCAATTGCACTTAGTCGCTGTACTCAACATTTGTACCAAAAGATTGTGTTTTCAAGAAACACATGAGCTCATAAAAAAAGATTTAAAGCTGTAGAAATTCCCTTTTTTGTAATGTTAATGGGAACAAAATAACGAGGCTCATCTGTACATAATCTGTTATATGCAGACAATGCTTGTTTTTTTGTATTATTTTATTTGGAACCACTGCTTCAGAGTTGTGGCTGCTTTCACCGTCAAGGTTATTGGCTTGTTGGGCTTATTCTTAATCTTATTTAGATGGGCACTGGAATTCTAATAAAAGGACTTGCATTGAGAGCTGCAAAATCAAATATTTTGTATTGGTTGACTCACACCAAAACTGATGAATCATCAATGAGACCCAACAATCTTGTCATCTATATACTTTGTTATAGCTCCAATTTGATACTAACTTGACCTCATTAGCATGCTGGTGTCAAAAAAAAAAAGGATATGTTCATGACAAACGTCATAGGCTTTTTTTTTTTCTCCTGGCTGTTAAATACTCTGCTAGTACTCGAAGGTGAAATAATTTTATGCACTGCTCCCATGCCCAGCGTTGCAGTCTCCCTTTCTAAAATTTATTGTTCAATTCCTTAAAGAGGCCCTGCTATACCAGATAAGCTATATTGTGGCATAAGTAGAAAGCTGGACCCAAAGTATAATTTTACTTGAATGGACAAACTACCTTCTGCTTTGACTTTAGTGACACACAGCAGCGATTTTTAGCATTGGAATCGACGTCTGGTGGTGGGACATTGATGCCAGTGGCTGTGCTTTTTCATCGGCTTAACACACTCTCACACTGAACATTCAAATGCTAGCTAGACCTTATGTGCTGGAAAAAGGTCAAAACACTTTTTATACTTTATTAGTTTAAAACAGATTTCTCTTTTGAATGTTATATTTTGAAAGCGATGGCAACTTAATATTAGGTGCACTATGCAACAGTTTGCAAAGGCCACCATGAGGCAAAGCTATCAGTATATATCTGTATATGTTGATTCAAGAGGAGGAAAACCTCATTTCTGCAGCCCATCTGTGGCCATCGCGTTGTGTCTTGCGGTAGGAAAGTCAGGGAATGAAAATTTTTTATGACGTAATAGGCTTGTGATAATTGGAAGCTAGAAGTAGAAATATCAACCTTCATGCAGACACTGCGGAATCAGGGCGTTGATGAAGTATATATAAACATCCTGGAAGAAATCTACAGGGGATCAACAGCTACCATACTGCTTCATAAAGAAAGCAACAGAATACCAATCAAGAAGGGTGTAAGGCAGGAGGACACAATCTCCCCAATGCTATTTACCGTGCGCTTACAGGAGGTTTTCAGAAGCTTAGAATGGGAACAGTTAGGAATAAGAGTTAATGGAGATTACCTTAATAACCTGCACTTCGCCAATGACATTGCATTGCTGAGTAACTCAGGGGACGAATTGCAACTCATTATTACGGAGTTAGACAAGGAGAGCAGAAAGGTGGGTCTTAAAATTACTCTGCAGAAATCGAAAGTAATGTACAACAACCTCGGAAGAGAGCAGCGCTTCGAAATAGGTAGTAGTGCCCTTCAAGTTGTAAAAGACTATGTCTACTTAGGGCAGGTAATAACCACAGAGCCGAAGCACGAGGTTGAAGTAACTAGAAGAATAAGAATGGGGTGGAGCACATTTGGCAAGCACTCTCAAATTATGACAGGTAGATTGCCACTACCCTCAAGAGGAAGATATATAACAGCTGTATCTTGCCGGTACTTGGCTACGGAGCAGAAACCTGGAGACTTACAAAGAGGGTTCAGCTTAAATTGAGGACGATGCAGCGAGCAATGGAAAGAAAAATGGTAGGTGTAACCTCAAGAGACAAGAACAGAGCAGAGTGGATTAGAGAACAAACGGGGGTTAAGGATACCATAGTTGAAATCAGAAGAGAAAATGGACATGGGCCGGGCATGTAGCACATAGACAGGATAACCGCTGGTCATTAAGGGTAACTAACTGGATTCCCAGAGAAGGCAAGCGAGTTGGGGGAGACAGTAGGTTAGGTGGGCAGATGAGATTAAGAAGTTTGCGGGTATAAATTGGCAGCACCGAGCCCAGGACCGGGTTAACTGGCGGAACATGGGAGAGGCCTTTGTCCTGCAGTGGACGTAGTCAGGCTGATGATGATGATGAATTTGAAGCTACAATTGACGTCACTGGTAAAGTAAAATTCAAAAAAAAATTTTGTATTTCGTCATCTGCCATTTCAAAGCTTCGAAACAGTGTTAAAAAAAACAACCTTACAGACTTCCTCTAAGTGTGTTGAGATCCAGAATTGACGAGGTGTTCTCGAGTGACATTAGCATTCTGATGTTGCTGCTACTGTCCATTTGTGTTTGTTATGCATGTAACTGAATAAGTTGCCATTTTGAAAAAGGTCGCATTAATTTAAAGAGGTCCTTTCATGTTCAAAACTTTTTGATACAAATGAATAATGTCTGGTTAGAACTACCTTTTCTGCATTTGAAAAAGCAGACACCTGCGTGATTTCATGGGGTATGACTTGCCAGGTCACCATTTTCTTTACACTAATGCTTGTACAGTAACAGCATGTCAATTTCTCGGTACACTTGTAACTACAGGGATTCCATGATATTCTGCTGAAAAATACTTGCTATAAGTGTTGTGAGAAATGTTCACCATGTGTAAAAGCCTGATTCAGTGTAGTTTTGCCCCATTAAAAAAAATCCTGTTTCATGATAGTAGAAATATAGAACACCTCAGAATGAAAGCTTGTGTTCAAACACATGTATCAGAGGTGGTTAAGATAGATTCAAAAGGTTTGTGTGATGAAGGAAGTGTGTTTTTGAAGCCTACCTGAAGTACTTTTTACACTATGGGCTATAAGGGGTTGCCTTACCAGTGTTCAGTAGATCAAAAAAGCATAATTCCATGCTGAGGAGCTAATTTGTTTTATATTTAAGTTTAATAGATATAAATCTTCCACATCGTTAGATGCAAATGAGTGACGGCCTGTGAAGAGGTTTTGTGGAGCTCTGACAGCGAATAGACAGGCCTTTTCAACTGGCACAATTTTCAAGTAGCTTGGGCAGATTGTTGCAACACAAAGGTTTTGGGAGTGAAAAAAGCTTTACAGCATTTATTACAGTAAGCTGCATAATTTCATTGAGGCTGCTAAGTGGCTGCATCAAAGCACTGCTTCAAATTAAGTTGCTTCAACCAATGCCATGCAGCATGAACTACTAAAGTCTTCATGAATTGCGGGGTTTCACATTCGAGTGATACTTCCAGGCTATCAGAGACGCTGATGGTCTGTGGTCCTGGTTCATATACACCAAAATCATACTAGACAGAAGTTTTTTCACTCTACTCTTTGGAATGGGACTCACTACACTGTGATCAACAATAGGACATTGTGGTCACAAAAACACTGCAAAGATAGTATTAGCTACACCACAGTACAATGATTTTTTTATGTACAGAGCAGCAAGTGTTCTTAGAGGGTGCACCCAACATTCATGAACTGAGCATGCACACCATGATATTTTAGGCACTTGCACAAGTGTTCTTGCCTGTTGTTAAATCTGTGGCAACACTGCAGTAGCTGGTACTTGTTTATATGCTCGCTTGGCACACTTGGAAATAAAAATAAGTAATGGAGTTGTTATTGAGGCGCTTAAAAGCCATAGTTATCAAGTGATAATGTAAGCTGGAATAAACATTGCCACATGAGACATTGAGGCAGTACCTTGCACTTTGTGATGTATGTGTATGTGTTGTAATAACGAGACAGAGAGACAGCACACACTCCCAGGCCGGCTGTTCTTTATCTGGTCCTCGTCTTCCTCTTCCTCCAACTAGCTGCCCGCGCGCTATACATCCAGCGTTGTTTTTGCTTATGACACTGCTGTGCTGATCACCACAAAGCTGTGTCTGTCATCGATATCACCACTGATAATTTAGGCAGTGTCCACCTTATTCAAAGTTACGAGGTTTTGTCGAACCACTACGATGACGTCGGTGTGAGATTCAGCTACGATTGCGTTCATGCATATAACGTGGTAAGAAGCCAGTAGAGTTCATCTTTCACCGCAATGAACGCAGAACAAAGAGCAATAACAGCAAGGGAGGTGCAGGCTCGTCGCATCATAACTTTCCGTGGTTAGTCCCCGCCCGCACTCATTCTGTGTTGCGCTAGCATTTTCCAGCTCTGCGCGGAAGCGCGCGTCAAGACCACACCACCACACTCGAGCGGCATGTCCACCAGGCGTGTGACGACCAATGCGCCACACCCAGTGTCACCCACCGGAGACATTTTCTGCTAGTTTCCATAAGACGGCGCATTATGGAAAATACCGACCTTATTGACAAAGCAGATGTCGGCTGCCAGAAAACAGAGGCAAATCTCCAAACAGTGTCGCAGCGTTGCCGTGACCGACCGCTGCCATGTAGCCAATGTTGCCCACCGAAAGCATTGTCGGCAGCTGCACGCACTTGCAATCATGGCCGAGTGTCATAACCAAGAACGACGTTTGGTCCAAGAATGACCAAGACGGTGCTGCGCCGTCCTCCCTACCGGGCTGCAGAAATTAAGCGCCTTCTTTTTTCTTCTAACAACGACCCGCACAACGCAAGAATTCAGGTGCGCGGGAAGCTGGCTGGAAGGAGAGAAATACAACCAGATAAAAAATAGCTGGCCCAGGAACAGATGCGGTCTCTCTGTCTCGTTATTACAATGTTGGCGCGCGCGCACGCACGCACGCACACGCACACACGCACGCACGCACGCGCGCGCGCGCGTATTCGGCTTTGTTAATTTGACCAGGAAAGGACTGACTATATTGGTGGAGTCATCCAGCAGGACACAGAAGGGCAACAACCTTCTGACTAATTGCGAAAAATTTGACCCAGTTGTAGAACATAGTTGAACTGAACGTTTACCCACATTCCACTGGTTTAATGTGCAAAATTAATTTAAAAATTACTACATTGGTGCATTTGAACTACTTGAAAATTGAGTACTCATACAGCATGAAAAATGTTTATATATTGGGTACTTACCAAAAATGGGGTGAATGATTTAGTGATCCTCATGTAACGAAGCCTTATTTTCTTAAATTTCTATAACTATGAACCACTTTTGCAAATAACAACGTGTCATATTGTAACTGTAACTAGCATGGTTGATTACCTCTAGTTATCAAATGATTGCTCAGCAATTGTAGATGTGATAATGATCAATGTCAAACACCATTTTGCTAGTCTGTCCAATGATGGGCGAGATCATTTAAAACATTGAGGACTCAAATGCATGTCTGATGGCAAGGTCGTTCAATCATGATGGAATTATTCAAAAATCAAATTAGCAAGAGTCGAATCAGCAAAAGTGTAGTGGTGACCTCAATGTCCAATAGACAGCAGTCATTGAGGAACCTTATTGTACTGGAAATACAGAAATGTCATTAGAAGTTTTGTATATGCAAGCATCACATTTTTTATTTGCTACAGGAACAAGTCGATAAAGTTCGAAATCGTAGCTACTTTTGCAACGTGGACATCTTTACTATTTGCATCATAATTTATGTATTGTCATATGTATTGTCGCCAGTGATTTGTCCTGAATTTAAAATTATGTTCTGTGTGTTTTATTTTGGTTCTTGTGTTGCTGTTCAAACATTTGTATACTGGAAGCAATAAATATATTTCGCCTGATCCAAAATGAATACTTGCATAAAAAAGAAGGCATCTGCAGTGTGTGAAACTCTGTGTGCACT
Organism: Rhipicephalus annulatus; assembly: GCA_013436015.1. Lineage (NCBI taxonomy): Eukaryota > Metazoa > Arthropoda > Arachnida > Ixodida > Ixodidae > Rhipicephalus > Rhipicephalus annulatus. The sequence continues at coordinate 534,913 of WOVY01000950.1, read as the reverse complement.
TGTCTAAACAGTTGGGGCTGCTGTTGCCAATTGTGTTGCGGACTTCCCCTTTAGCCCTAGCTATCTCCTTGTCATGCCACATAGGTGCAGCAGTTTTCAGATATGGATGCCTGCCAACTCTTCGGATTTATAAACCTTTGAAAGCCAGCCGTGACCCCACATCGGGAAAAAAAAAAACATTAAGGGAACCGCACTAGGGGTGTCAAGCTTGGAAGTACGCAGCTGGTTGCCTGCTTTGATTTTTTTCTTCCTTTCTTTTTCTCTCAGCTCGCTACTTTTCCGGTACCTTTTTGCATTTTCATTTCTATTTCTTCCTCTTACGTACTTATCTTTCCCGCACTTTCTGTCTCTTTCTCTGTATATTTTTTTTCTCTGATTCTGTCTTTTTCCCTCTCAGGGGGAAAGAGGACGAGTTTCTTATTGCGGCTGACTAGGTGAATAGGCAAGTCCGTGCACTACCCATAATTCTCATGCTCGCTGAAGCGCTATGCCGTGCATTGCAGCTCCCATAGACATTAGTGCCACAGTTACCTTTATGGTATATTTAGGAAACTATGGCATGTCCAGCCGGTAACGTCTCCTATTCACACAGCACTGAGCATGGAGGTCCTCGCGACAAAAATGCGATGATGTCCTTTTCGCGCATCGCCATGTCCACTCCTGATTGATTGATATGTGGGGTTTAACGTCCCAAAGCCACCATATGATTATGAGAGACGCCGTAGTGGAGGGCTCCAGAAATTTCGACCACTTGGGTTCTTTGACGTGCGCCCAAATCTGAGCACACGGGCCTACAGCGATTCCGCCTCCACCGGAAATGCAGCCACTGCAGCCGGGATTCGATCCCGCGAGCTGCGGGTCAGCATCCCAGTACCTTAGCCACTAGACACCCTGTCTACTCCTGCGCCGGTATGTGTGTGAGTGAGATAGTTATACAAAACCAACATTACTCTGTCGTATGTATGCGAAAACTCTTGGTGAGTATGTGCGTCAAACGTTGCGCAACATCCACAACTCAACTATGGGGCATTAAAATTGAAAAAAAAGGAACCAACACTGATTAAAATTTTAGTCATAAGAACAAACTTTATGTCTGACATAAAATGTGAAACAAGAATTTTCCACTGGCATGATGTCGCAAGAAGTATGGTGAGCAAGCTATTCTTTTTCTTGGCGACCGATGTTGGCTTATTGGTTGCCCTTGACCTCTTTTTTCCGAGTTCTTTCCCAAAAATCTTACGAAACACGCGAATTTCAATAAAACGAAAGGAAACGGAGGAGTAGTAACGAGAAACTCTTCCTCTGCACCGGGACGGTCCCACCTATGAGAACAAAGTTGTGTGCGTTTAAGTTACCCGTGGAGGTGTAACTTGGAAGCAAGAAAAAAAAAGGGGGGGTGAGGGGGATGACGACAGCATTGACAAGGAATGAAGCCCGAATGCGTGATGTCCTGAATCTGTGGCTACAAGGAATATTTATATTGATTGCTGGTCAGGCCGTGAAATCTGCAGCTCCGCAGGTTACGTGAGTGATGACATGTCATCGAAAACGCATGCGCACAAAATGTACTCTTACAAAGTACAACATACAGCAGCGTAAGTGGAGTGTTAATGTGTTTTCAAGTGTAAATGATCTGTTAGTAGCTGTTTGAATTAGCATGAGTCGTACTTTGAGACGATGGCTTCCGGGAAAGTATTCTATTCCTCGAGAACGACAGGAAGAAATGACTTGTTGAATGCAGTGACCCTACCAAAAAGTCATTGGAGGCTTCTGTAATTTGATAGGCAGCGAGAGTAGCAGGTGGGAAAAAAAGAGCGAGAAGAAATATAGAAAAGGTAGGGAGGTTACGTAGACTATGTCCAGTTTGCTGTCCTACACATGGAGAGGGGAATAAGGGAGTAACAGAGAGAGGGAAAGGGATGGACAGACATTGCACACCCCACACAGAGCAGGATTTCACAGGTGGTCGCTCAGTGATGGTGCCTTCCAGCGCTACAGAAGGCCTGTGTATATTTCTGCGCTGATATACTGTAGACCACGCTCCCAAGATTTTGAAGTAGTAGAGAATCGTGCAAGTTATGAAAAACAATCGTGTAGTTTGTGAAACTAACAGTCTATAAAGTTTACGCAGTGATGATTGCTATTTTAATATAATTTTTCCTGTGCTCTTTGACCAAGTATGGCCCTTGCGACAATAAAAAAAACAAATGTCGTAAAATTCTTTCCGCCAGACAGACTTGTGACACAGCTGTACCGTGCATGGGCGAGTACGACCCAAGTGATTGAGAGTTTATACAAGGAACTGGCGAGAACAGATAGTGGCAATTTGAACGGGAGAGTGTTAAGAAAAAATCTATCAAATTTCACGTTCCTTGATTGATTTGTGGGGTTTAACGTCCCAAAACCACCATTTGATTATGAGAAACGCCGTAGTGGAGGGCTCCGGAAATTTCGACCACCTGGGGTTTTTTAACGTGCACCCAAGTCTGAGTACACGGGCCTACTACATTTCCGCCTCCATCGGAAATGCAGTCGCCACAGCCGGGATTTGATCCCGCGACCTGTGGGTCAGCAGCCAAGTACCTTAGCCACTAGACCACCATGGCGGGGCAAAAATTTCACGTACCTTGGGAATCGATGTTATGTGGATGTAAGGTAACTGCGTTGTAATTTTTTATTGTGCGAAACGTCATGAAGTGGCGCTAATTATATATACAAATGCACTCACACACACTCGTTGAACAGCTGTATATGGTTTATTATATAACCACTTTAATGTTGTGTAACGATGCCAACAACAACACCCAGAGGCGGTAAGCTGATATGAAGCGCTGGTGCTGGCTAGGATGTTAGCCCTGGACAGTGCTACATGAAGCAACTTAACCGGATCGCGCTTAACTACAATGGACGTTAGCTCGACGTGACGGCTGTACCATAGGGGTACATACGTAATGTTTATAAGATTGGATAGCCGGCACTGCAACTGCAATTGACATTTCACGAAAATTACAGTGTCTATTTGAAAAGTAGTTCCGAGACTTGGCAGGGCTCTGTGATGGAATACTCGGTTGCCATACAGAATGCTCGGGTTTGATTCCTGCTAGGGCCCTGACATTTATTCTTCGCATTAGTCCGGTCAATGGTGCAGATGCCAGCTATTCCTTAACGCTCACATGTTAAATTTACCCATGTCTATTCTCGGCATCCCAGAGTCAAATCAACTGTCAATCACCTGTGTCACATACCCAGCTTCAGGTTTGTGCTGAAGTGCCTGCAGCCAAAGTGCCTGCAGTGCGCAAAAAAATGCTTCGCATTTAAAAAGCTGACATCAGGAGCGTTCACACAACAAATTCAAAGAATAAAAATTGGGCTGGCAGCAGCAATCAAGCCCCACCCTTCGTCGTGGCACTAAAGCAAAGGTCGTCAAAACATGTGGAGTTCACTCTCATAAATACATGTTTCACTTAGGGTTCACTAGATCTCAAGACTCGCCAAAATTTACCTGAGCCTGTCTCACTCAGATTCACATACATGAAAATTTTCAACCTGATTCACTCAGGCTCAAGCTCATCAAAACATTGTCCACCCGGACTAGCTCATACTCATGGCTCGATTTTGGTCCGAATGAGTTCAAGTGAGTGGACTCATGAGTCGAAACGTTAGCCTAAAATTACCGTTCTCGATTCTGGTGTCAATGCTCTTTTATGGGACATTAGATGCAACTATTAAGTAGAAATTGATAATGAAGTGCATAAAATGAAATGAAAGGACGTTTCAGTAGTCCAGGTTGGGGTAGCGTACTTCAGATAACCTGCCTCAAGCAGAACGTCTCACGTCGCTGTTGCCGTGTACAACGTTGCCAGGCTTAACTGCGCGGCCGCCGACACTGTAGCAGCAGAATGAAAGCAGCGGGAGCCACGGCTGATGCAACGGCCATTGACGTTGTCTCTGATATGGTAGACGTGCTTGGTTCAGCTTGGCCCCACTTGATGGCACGCCCTGTCAGTTTAACCAGGCGAAAATTGAACTTTTGAACCACTCGCGTCATTCCTCGTAAGAACGTCCGGCTGTACTTTTTTTTTCATGAATCAAACAGAAACCAAAGGGCAGCGTATTATGTCTCTTGATCTACGGAATGTTCTTTATTTAGTGCAGCTAGTTCGATTACTAGTGGTTAATTCTAGGCTGTAACTCTCACGTCATCGAGATCATTTTGCGAATGTCTTACTGTGTTGCATGTGTTCTCGTGCATTTACCTTAATTTCTCGGTAAGTATGGCACTGCTGCTGATAATATTGTCGTTTTAGTCACTGTCATACATTGATCTCCTCATATTGACTTTAGTGTCCCTTCAGCACCGACACATCACGTAGTCGCTCACTTTCTTGGCACCTTTTGATGTAAGACCTCCGAACACGAGTTGTGAGTTTTCGCAAACCAAAAAGCTCACTTTTGTTGAACTTGATGCAACATGAGATATATTTGTTCGAGAGTTTTCTTTAAAAATTTGGAATGAAGAGGTCAAGACAACCCTTTTCGTAATACACGCCTCTGATCGATAAATATTTGAATGTCTGTAAAATGCCACTGCTTTAGAATACATGTCAGTAGACATGAGTACAAACGCGAATCTATGTACAGCTGATAGTTGGCTGAAGATGAGCAGATATGAATATAGGTCGGCTAAAAATTGTAGAACTCAGACTAACTCAAGCAATACGTATTGCCCATCGTACTCACTCAAACTCAGGCTCACCAAAATTTTCTTGAGCCGAACTCACTCTGGCTTTTAATTTTTTTTTGCTTCTGTGATATAGTAATTGCACGAACACTCCGAGCGCATTTTCGCCGTCATTGTCACCGTCATGTTCCCTAACAGTGCCATATATAGATATCGCGGCCCCGTCCTGCGTCTCATAATCTACATATGATCGAGTGAATGGGTGCGAGGGTGCCGGCGATTGTGCTCTAGCAGAAAAAAAAAACGCACCGACCATTTTTTGTTGTGTAAAAGTTATATAAAGATACGAGGAGAATAGGCAAGGGGGGCTGCGTGCCGTGGGCAGTAGATGCGTACTTTGAACGACTTTGCGTTGTCAAACGCAGTCACGCGCATGTGTCGTTCGAGGAGAAAAACAGATCGCTCGATCACCTCTTAAAGGAATCTGCTCTCATTGCAAAGTTTGCGTTGAAATCACACACGGTAAAAAAAAGGCACTTTGGTCATTGCAGAGCGCCACGTATGTTTCCTAAAGGAGTGATCTTTACACTTCGTATAACCTGAGTCCTTTCCCCGCCGCGGTGGTCTAGTGGCTAAGGTACTCGGCTGCTGACCCGCAAGGCGCGGGTTCAAATCCCGGCTGCGGCAGCTGCATTTTCGATGGAGGCGGAAATGTTGTAGGCCCGTGTGCTCAGATTTGGGTGCACATTAAAGAACCCCAGGTGGTCGAAATTTCAAGAGCCCTCCACTACGGCGTCTCTCAGAATCATATGGTGGTTTTGGGACGTTAAACCCCGCAAATCAATCAACCTGAGTCCTTGAAGCACTGAATGACTTTGGTATAACAACCCAATCTGTTGCTATCGTATTCGCTGCCCACAATGGATGTCGGCAAGATTTTGTCTTGGGGTGTGCAAACTGGATTCATCGCTCTAGAGTAGGGAGAGTCCGCTGGAGTTACTTAGGTCCCTTCTGAATCCCCTGCTGACGCCCATGCTGCACATTGATTTGTCTCTTTCTCGCCATTTCTATCTTTCTTTTCACGTTAGTTAATTAATTTGTTCTACTCGTTCTATTTCTCGTTTACTCTTTCTATCGGGCTGTCTAATTTCTATCTTCTTCTATCTTCGATTGCCAAGAGGGCAGTCAAAGCCAGACCTCCCATCTTAGAGTGATACAGGCCATCGCTTGGAACACTGTTTCAAAATAAACGTTTATTTCTCTCTCTCCCCCCCCTCTCTCTCCCCGTGCTTATTTTTCTTCCTCTCATTTTACCGATCAACGCAAAAATTTTGGTCTGTCTGTCTATCTGTACAATTGTCTGTTTGTCCGCCTTAAACGGTACCCTAAACGACTCCAAAGTGACCAAACAATACTCCAAACGACTGACCCCATCCGCAGCGCCCACCAATATTGTTCAAGATTCAGCGTTCATACTTGTTCGATTGTCAATAAAAGGCAATTATTGCGTATATCTGAGGCACCATAACAATACGTCAATATTCTGTATGTATGTCGCTTACTAGAAAAACCATACATAACTAATTCTAAGGACCGTAGCGTTTATCACGTTGCGCTGACCATGCAACGCTTGCACGAAAAGGCAAGTGTTTCGAACGCGTTGCTAAGACGACACAGTAATGGCACCTAACTGTCGCATTGCGTTCTACACCTTATCAGCTTCAAGACGGGTGCGCAGGGCGCGCGTGCTTCGTTTTCCAAGAAGACTGCCAGATGGCGTTCGTGTCTCACGTTGGAGGTCACTTGATGCGCTCGTTTGCCTCCGCTGCACGCTCGAGGCACTCTAACGCAGCACCTCCAGAATACGATTCACCAATTTTCTTGTGCAGAACTTCAAATAAACGTTTTGTTCACTCTCTCCCGACGCAAGACTATCGCCTTTTAACGACATTTGATGATGATGATGGTGATCCTTGAAACTCTGGCGCACACCCACAAAGGGGGATTTAACGACGTTTGCAGTGTAGCACTTAGATACGGGCCAATTTTTTCTTTCTCCTTTCTTCCTAGTCGACTGTAGTGGTGCAGCGCTTAATGTTGTTACAATATAGTTACGCTTCGGGATTACCACACACCCTGGAATAATCAAGTTCAACTCGTTGAATAGCACTAAATACAGTTAATAAAAAATAACACTGATTTTGTTAGGTAAACTTGTCTATATTTTATTCAAATTGTCCGCAGCGCTGTGGATTAGCAAAATGCAATAATTTATTGTCATTTCATCGAAACTTGAGGGCGGTGTCTCTTTAGTAAGGGCACATGCTATAAAAATTTCCGTGAGAATACTATTTTTTATCGAAATTTAAAAATTTGTATTTCCCAATAAAGTCAGCGCCGGTTTAATCACCGATTCCCCTCAATGGGTACGAGCCAGGACTTGTAGGAACAAGCAAGCAAGAAAGATGAAATACTTGCACGCGGTGCACGAGAACCAAACGGGGCCTCAATCAGTGGCAGGGGCTCAGACCAGCTGGCTGCACGCTCCCCGCTCTCGCCGCCGTTCCACCAAAGCCGTCGTCTCCTGGCTCCGCTTGCCGGCGAGCTCCAAGGCAGAGGAGAGCGGCGGGCTCTTCACGTTCGACGACTGAGGCGAGAACGAGTCCCGGAGCGACGACGCCATGGTGAAGGAAGCGGCGGAGCCCAACGGCGTTCCGCCAAAGGTCGGGCGAGCGAAGCGTCAGGCTGCCCCTGCCCAGAATGCCGCTGGTCCTTCGAACGAGGCTGCAGCGACCAAGCGTCCACGCGGCCGACCGCCAAAGACCTCGTCGGAGGGGCCGCTTGCACCGAACCCCATTGCACCCACGCCGGCTCGCAAGTTGCGCAAGGCCACGGAGGTGACGAAGCCCGAAGCAGAAAACCCTTCTGCCAGCAAGGAAGTGGCAGGAAAAGCCCCGAGAATCACCCGTGCGAAGCGCTTTCGAAGCTCCTCCTCAAAAAGCCACGACACGGCAAGTGAGGCGCCAAAGCGTCACCGATCCAAGAAGGTGAGCCGGAGTCACTCAACACACTCATCGCGTAGTCGTCATATCGGGCAGGCTCGTAAAGCCCGAGGCCGTAGAAGCTCTTCTGCACCGTCGGAAGCAAGCCACCCACGGAAGAGGCGCTCCAGGAGCCACAGCCATGTCCGCTCCATTCCATCTTCTTCGTTCACGATCCGGCGCTCGAAGCGCGACAAGAAGCGACGCCACACCCGTAGTCACTCGTCCTCGAGACACGGAGGGAGACACGGAAAGGCACGGATCGCCCCGAGCAGCCGGTCGTCGTCTGTGCGCGGGAGGCGCACTAAGACGGGCAAGACGTCCAAGGATGGGAAGAAAAAGTAGGCGAAGCCATCAGGACTGATCTAGCGGAGCCACGCTAAATTATTAATTGGCATTTCGCTTTCTTTTTTTCTAAAAAAAGTGGCGAGGTTTAAAGGGCCTCTTCTGCAAGGCACAATATTGTGCAATAAAATTCATTTTGTTGCCCTTGTATTGCTCAATTATTGTCTGAAATATGCTGTACGAGTGGCAGATCTAGACGGAAGGAGGCCGGGCAGATTAAGTGTTACCGCTCCCCCTTCCCCTATCCATCTTCATTCCATGTCGCCTACCTCCTTGTTAGGTTTCATGTGGATATTTCCTCAGCTACCACTTCCCAAACCGCCGTGCATAGTAGCCGAGTGGTTAGAGCCGTCGCTTCCAGCGCTGGAGGCATTGAATTCGATTCCCAGTGCTGCCGCAGACCCCCTATTTCTAAATGCTAAGTATTTTACGTACCGGAACCACTTTAGCATGTCTATCTGCACATGTGGTTATCTATCTTTATAGCCGCCTATTTATGGGTGCTGCCATTCTCTCTCCGTTAACTTGTGGTAAACAAAAATTAGCTTAGGAGGGTAGGATGGTTTGACAAATATGGCTCACTGGTGTTAGGTACGGCAATTGCACCGAAAAGGTGAGCGAAATTCCGGGTACTGCGAACAAGTCGCTGATGTGCACCTTGCCTGCGGAAAGCAGTTCCAGCCTGGACTTTGAGACCGCCATGTTTTGTCCAAGCGAGGCATCGTGCCGCCACGACGGCGTAGGCCGTATTGCGCGAGGACGACAAGAGTTTACGCAGTGGCGACATCTACCCTGAAAGGGTTAGCGGCGGCAGCCGCGTATCGCCAGTGCCACGGACGCTTCGAGCTTAATTGAAGCGGCCCTTTTGATGTATGCGGCCGTGAGCTGGAGACCCCTCGCACAGCGGAACACACACTACGAGGAACAGCCCCTTTGGTGACACATGGCACTGCAGTGACATCGCCTCAATCATAGCCTCCTCTATAACTTTGTGCCCGAGCGGTCGGTCCCTCAGCGCCGTCCCCCGAGCTATTATGGGATGCGAGCGCTCCTGGCGGAGCGCCGAGGCGCAAAACGAGAGAATGGATGGCAGCTATGGAGAAAAAACCGGCTTTGAGTAACTACCGAAAGGGCAAAAATGAAATAAGGAGGGAGGCATTTTACGATAATTCAAGGGGAAGCGCTTTACTGTTTGAAGCGAGATCGGGTTGCCTTAGAACGCGTAGTTATAAAGCAAGATTCAGTAAAGAAGAAGAACAATGCACATGCTGCGGGAAAGATAAGGAAACGGCGGAGCATGTTCTGATTGAATGTGGAGATATCCACCCAGGTGTACTCCTGTATCCGTCAACTGAGCTCGTAATGGTTCTAAATTCTCTAAAGAATTACGCGGAAGTTTTCCTCGCAAGAGCGAGAAAGATGAATCAGCCACTGAAGGCTGCCGTTGACAACGCCGCGCAAATACTACAGAAACGTGACAAACTCAAGTGCTCGACCCCGGGACATCATAAAAAACTTTTGGAGGTTGTGCTCGTGAAGTTTCTCCGCCCACTTTTTCTGAACTTCGCATAAACGCAAGCGTGCATAGGCCGCGTCGTCTGCTGTTATTATGGGATCGGTGCGGCATCTGGCGGCGAGCGCCAAAACTATAAGGGACGGATGGCGCGTATGTATTTAGCGCTAATGCGCGGGCACAAAAAATATAGGAGGCTATGCCTCAATATTGGACGTTCACGTGGACCACGCATGCTCGTCACACTCACGGGTTGTGTGTGATCTGTGATTCTACAGCGTAATTTGGTGCCCTTTCCCTCTTCCAATGATGTGGGGAAACGGGAATATTTAAAATCAGCCCTCGCGGGCTGCTTTGTGTGCCATTTCACTGCAGTGCTTTCTCGAGGCATTGCTTTTGAGTGTTGTTTCTTCTCGTTGTAGAGCTTTCGATGAGATCGTCACGATGTAGGACGACATCTTCGTCTGGAAGTTCGTCATGTGGCGAGAAACGCTTTCTTGTAAATATAGTAAAATAAATCCCTGTAAATTCCTACTTGAGAAGGTGCCTTCCTCCCTGCACGATGAGCTAAACGGATCCGGTGGCGGCGGCCAGCTACATAGGACGAGACCCGCCGGACCCGAGCCGCAACGACTGGTAGCAGAGGTGGTATGCTGTCAGACTCCAGGCCTAACACTGGTCACAACATGCATGATGTCCTAAACCCGTCGCGTACAACGCCACAATCTTTCCACCAGATATGCCTCATATTTTGAACGATCACTGTCTTTGACCTGTGTTGAAGAATTGCATGTCACCCTCGTGTTTTTAAATACTGATACGTTTTACGCGCCTTAGAATGTGGAGTATGGGTCCCTATCCAGCCACGTAACATTCTCATAGTTTTGCATCTCCCACATGTCACTGAAAAGCTCACATGATTGCTATTTTAATGAATTTTTTCCTGGTCCTTGCGCCAATATAAAACCACATGTCATCAAAACCATTTCCGCCAGACACACTTGTGGCACATAAACCTGTATACCATGCATAGGCGAGTACGACTCAAGTGACAGAAAATTGATATGCTTGCTATGTTACTTGGGTCCCTTTTGAAACCCCTGCCGACGCCCTGCTGCCCATTCCTTTTTCTCTTTCGCGCCTTTTCTTTCTTTTAACGTTAGTTAATTTCTTAGTTCTACTCGTTCTATTTTTAGCTTACTCTTTCTATCAGGCTATCTGATTACTATCTTCTACTGCCAAGAGGGCAGTCGAAGCCAGACCTCGCACCTTAGAGTGATACAGGCCATCGCTTGGAACACTGTTTCGAAATAAACGTTTATTTCTCTCACTCTCTCTCTCTCTCTCCCCGTGCTTGTTTTTCTTCCTCTCTTTTTACCGATCGACGCAAAAACTTTGGTCTGTCCGCCTATGTGCATATTTGTCTGTTTGTCCGCCTTGAATGGTACCCTAAACGGTTCCAAAGTGACCAAACAATACTCCAAACGACTGAACCCATCCACAGCGCCCACCAATATTGCTCAAGATTCAGCATTCGTACTTGTGCCATTGTCAAATAAACGGCAATTATTGCGTATATCTGAGGCACCATAACAATACGTCAATATTCTGTATGTGTATCGCTTACTAGGAAAGCCATACATAACTAATTCTAAGCACCGTAGCGTTTATCACGTTGCGCTGACCATGGAACGCTTGCACGAAAAGGCAAGTGTTTCGAACGCGTTGCTAAGACGACACAGTGATGGAACCTAACGGTCGCATTGCGTTCTACACCTTATCAGCTTCTAGACAGGGGCGCAGGGCGCGCGTGCTTCGTTTTCCAAGAAGACTGCCAGATGGCGTTCGTGTCTCACGTTGGAGGTCACTTGATGCGCTCGTTTGCCTCCGCTGCACGCTCGAGGCACTCTAACGCAGCACGTCCAGAATACGATTCACCAATTTTCTTGTGCAGAACTTCAAATAAACGTTTTTGTTCACTCTCTCTCGACGCAGGACTATCGCCTTTTAACGACATTTGATGATGATGATGGTGATCCTTGAAACTCTGGCGCACACCCACAAAGGGGGATTTAACGACGTTTGCAGTGTAGCACTTAGATACGGGCCAATTTTTTCTTTCTCCTTTCTTCCTAGTCGACTGTAGTGGTGCAGCGCTTAATGTTGTTACAATATAGTTACGCTTCGGGATTACCACACACCCTGGAATAATCAAGTTCAACTCGTTGAATAGCACTAAATACAGTTAATAAAAAATAACACTGATTTTGTTAGGTAAACTTGTCTATATTTTATTCAAATTGTCCGCAGCGCTGTGGATTAGCAAAATGCAATAATTTATTGTAATTTCAACGAAACTTGAGGGCGGTGTCTCTTTAGTAAGGGCACATGCTATAAAAATTTCCGTGAGAATATTATATTTTATCGAAATTTAAAAATTTGTATTTCCCAATAAAGTCAGCGCCGGTTTAATCACCGATTCCCCTCAATGGGTACGAGCCAGGACTTGTAGGAACAAGCAAGCAAGAAAGATGAAATACTTGCACGCGGTGCACGAGAACCAAACGGGGCCTCAATCAGTGGCAGGGGCTCAGACCAGCTGGCTGCACGCTCCCCGCTCTCGCCGCCGTTCCACCAAAGCCGTCGTCTCCTGGCTCCGCTTGCCGGCGAGCTCCAAGGCAGAGGAGAGCGGCGGGCTCTTCACGTTCGACGACTGAGGCGAGAACGAGTCCCGGAGCGACGACGCCATGGTGAAGGAAGCCGCGGAGCCCAACGGCGTTCCGCCAAAGGTCGGGCGAGCGAAGCGTCAGGCTGCCCCTGCCCAGAATGCCGCTGGTCCTTCGAACGAGGCTGCAGCGACCAAGCGTCCACGCGGCCGACCGCCAAAGACCTCGTCGGAGGGGCCGCTTGCACCGACCCCCATTACACCCACGCCGGCTCGCAAGTTGCGCAAGGCCATGGAGGTGACGCAGCCCGAAGCAGAAAACCCTTCTGCCAGCAAGGAAGTGGCAGGAAAAGCCCCGAGAATCACCCGTGCGAAGCGCTCTCGGAGCTCCTCCTCAAAAAGCCCTAACGACACGGCAAGTGAGGCGCCAAAGCGTCAGCGATCCAAGAAGGTGAGCCGGAGTCAGTCAACACACTCATCGCGTAGTCGTCATATCGGGCAGGCTCGTAAAGCCCGAGGCCGTAGAAGCTCTTCTGCACCGTCGGAAGCAAGCCACCCACGGAAGAGGCGCACCAGGAGCCATTGCCATGTCCGCTCCATTGCATCTTCTTCGACCACAGTCCGGCGCTCGAAGCGCGACAAGAAGCGACGCTACACCCGTAGTCGCTCGTCCTCGAGACACGGAGGGAGACACGGAAAGGCACGGATCGGCCCGAGCAGCCGGTCGTCGTCTGTGCGCGGGAGGCGCACTAAGACGGGCAAGATATCCAAGAATGGGAAGAAAAAGTAGGCGAAGCCATCAGGACTGATCTAGCGGAGCCACACTAAATTTATAATTGGCATTTCGCTTTCTTTTTTTCTAAAAAAGTGGCGAGGTTTAAAGGGCCTCTTCTGCAAGGCACAATATTGTGCAATAAAATTCATTTTGTTACCCTTGTATTGCTCAATTATTGTCTGAATGATGCTGTACGAGTGGCAGATCTAGACGGAGGGAGGCCGGGCCGATTAAGTGTTACCGCTCCCCCTTCCCCTATCCATCTTCATTCCATGTCGCCTACCTCCTTGTTAGGTTTCATGTGGATGTTTCCTCAGCTATCACTTCCCAAACCGCCGTGCATAGTAGCCGAGTGGTTAGAGCCGTCGCTTCCAGCGCTGGAGGCATTGAATTCGATTCCCAGTGCTGCCGCAGACCCCCTATTTCTAAATGCTAAGTATTTTACGTACCAGAACCACTTTAGCATGTCTATCTGCACATCTGGTTATCTATCTATATAGCCGCCTACTTATGGGTGCTGCCATCCTCACCCCGTTAACTTGTGGTAAACAAAATTTAGTATGGGAGGGTAGGATGGTTTGACGAATATGGCTCACTAGTGTTAGGTACGGCACTTGCGCGGACAAGGTGAGCGAAATTCCGGGTACTGCGAACAAGTCGCTGATGTGCACCTTGCCTGCGGAAAGCCGTTCCAGCCTGGACTTTGAGACCGCCATGCTTTGTCCAAGCGAGGCATCGTGCCGCCACGACGGCGTAGGCCGTATTGCGCGAGGACGACAATAGTTTACGCAGTGGCGACATCTACCCTGAAAGGGTTAGCGGCGGCAGCCGCGTATCGCCAGTGCCACGGACGCTTCGAGCTTAATTGAAGCGGCCCTTTTGATGTATGCGGCCGTGAGCTGGAGACCCCTCGCACAGCGGCACACACACTACGAGGAACAGCCCCTTTGGTGACACATGGCACTGCAGTGACATCGCCTCAATATTGGACGTTCACGTGGACCACGCATGCTCGTCACACTCACGGGTTGTGTGTGATCTGTGATTCTACAGTGTAATTTGGTGCCCTTTCCCTCTTCCAATGATGTGGGGAAACGGGAATATTTAAAATGAGCCCTCGCGGGCTGCTTTGTGTGCCATTTCGCTGCAGTGCTTTTTCGAGGCATTGCTTTTGAGTGTTGTTTCTTCTCGTTGTAGAGCTTTCGATGAGATCGTCACGATGTAGGACGACATCTTCGTCTGGAAGTTCGTCATGTGGCGAGAAACGCTTTCCTGTAAATATAGTAAAATAAATCCCTGTAAATTCCTACTTGAGAAGGTGCCTTCCTCCCTGCACGATGAGCTAAACGGATCCGGTGGCGGTGGCCAGCTACATAGGACGAGACCCGCCGGACCCGAGCCGCAACGACTGGTAGCAGAGGTGGTATGCTGTCAGACTCCAGGCCTAACACTGGTCACAACATGCATGATGTCCTAAACCCGTCGCGTACAACGCCACAATCTTTCCACCAGATATGCCTCATATTTTGAACGATCACTGTCTTTGACCTGTGTTGAAGAATTGCATGTCACCCTCGTGTTTTTAAATACTGATACGTTTTACGCGCCTTAGAATGGGGAGTATGGACCCCTATTCAGCCACGTAACATTCTCATAGTTTTGCATCTCCCACATGTCACTGAAAAAATCACATGATTGCTATTTCATTGAATTTTTTTCCTGGTCTATGCGCCAATATAAAACCACATGTCATCAAAACCATTTCCGCCAGACACACTTGTGGCACATAAACCTGTATATCATGCATAGGCGAGTACGACTCAAGTGATAGAAAATTGATTTGCTGGCTATGTTACTTGGGTCCCCTTTGAAACCCCTGCCAACGCCCTGCTGCCCATTTCGTTTTCTCCTTCGGGCCTTTTCTTTCTTTTAACGTTAGTTAATTTCTTTGTTCTACTCGTTCTATTTTCGCTTACCCTTTCTATCAGGCTATCTTATTTCTATCTTCTACTGCCAAGAGGGTAGTCGAAGCCAGACCTCGTACCTTAGAGTGATACAGGCCATTGCTTGGAACACTGTTTCGAAATAAACGTTTATTTCTCTCTCTCTCTTTCTCTCTCTCTCCCCGTGCTTGTTTTTCTTCCTCTATTTTTACCGATCGACGCAAAAACTTTGGTCTGTCCGCCTATGTGCATATTTGTCTGTTTGTCCGCCTTGAATGGTACCCTTAACGGCTCCAAAGTGACCAAACAATACTCCAAACGACTGAACCCATCCACAGCGCCCACCAATATTGCTCAAGATTCAGCATTCGTACTTGTGCCATTGTCAATAAACGGCAAATATTGCGTATATCCGAGGCCCCATAACAATACGTCAATATTCTGTATGTGTGTCGCTTACTAGGAAAGCCATACATGACTAATTCTAAGCACCGTAGCGTTTATCACGTTGCGCTGACCATGGAACGCTTGCACGAAAAGGCAAGTGTTTCGAACGCGTTGCTAAGACGACACAGTGATGGAACCTAACGGTCGCATTGCGTTCTACACCTTATCAGCTTCTAGACAGGGGCGCAGGGCGCACGTGCTTCGTTTTCCAAGAAGACTGCCAGATGGCGTTCGTGTCTCACGTTGGAGGTCACTTGATGCGCTCGTTTGCCTCCGCTGCACGCTCGAGGCACTCTAACGCAGCACCTCCAGAATACGATTCACCAATTTTCTTGTGCAGAACTTCAAATAAACGTTTTTGTTCACTCTCTCTCGACGCAGTACTATCGCCTTTTAACGACAGTTGATGATGATGATGGTGATCCTTGAAACTCTGGCGCACACCCACAAAGGGGGATTTAACGACGTTTGCAGTGTAACACTTAGATACGGGCCAATTTTTTCTTTCTCCTTTCTTCCTAGTCGACTGTAGTGGTGCAGCGCTTAATGTTGTTACAATATAGTTACGCTTCGGGATTACCACACACCCTGGAATAATCAAGTTCAACTCGTTGAATAGCACTAAATACAGTTAATAAAAAATAACACTGATTTTGTTAGGTAAACTTGTCTATATTTTATTCAAATTGTCCGCAGCGCTGTGGATTAGCAAAATGCAATAATTTATTGTCATTTCAACGAAACGTGAGGGCGGTGTCTCTTTAGTAAGGGCACATGCTATAAAAATTTCCGTGAGAATATTATATTTTATCGAAATTTAAAAATTTGTATTTCCCAATAAAGTCAGCGCCGGTTTAATCACCGATTCCCCTCAATGGGTACGAGCCAGGACTTGTAGGAACAAGCAAGCAAGAAAGATGAAATACTTGCACGCGGTGCACAAGGGCGCACCGGGAACGGTGAAGAAGAACCGTCATCGCCCTCATCGCTGCCCTCATCGCAACATTGCGTTCCTGCAGTAGTTGGCGCTTTCTATTGCACGGCCTGTGGGAGGGGATTGGCCACACTCATCGCCTTTGGTTCTTTATTAGCGGTAGAATTTCTTTTTGCTGATTTTTCAGGAGCCATCAATGCCGGTCTCCGGCCCCGGCCAGGGCTCGCCCTGGTCGGCCAGTCGCCCTGCTGAATCGGTACCACTGGAGTGTTTCTTCAAGAACGGCGTAAGCAGTTTGCCTGTCGCGCTTGTGCCCACTGATGGTGGAACCATTCGGTTGAGTGAAACGGAGGTGTTCCAAGAAGAACTTCGACACATAAGCGGTCATTTTCTGGACATCTCGGAGGTGAGGCGTTTCGGCAAGACTGGCATGCTATGCAGATCTTCAAATATTCAATGCTTAACAGACTTACTGGCCGCCACGAGATTTGCGTTCATTGCTGTTCGCGCTTTTATCCCCCCTCATCTTGCTTGCGTGAAGGGCATTGTTCGTGGTGTTCCAACTAACATTAGTCCTCAAGCATTCTTAAAGATGGTCTCTCCGGCTGGCGTGACATCTGTCTACAGATGCACCAGACCTGTAGGTGATACGCGAGTCCCTACTGAAAGCGTCATCGTTACCTTTGCTGGTCTCACACGCCCCTCTGAGCTGAAGGCCTGGCCTTATCTATTCCGTGTAGAGGCATTGACACCTCGCCCACTGCAATGTCGTAACTGCTGGCGATTTGGACATAGCGCTAATGCTTGCAGGTCCTCATTGAGATGTGCGAATTGCGGTGGGGCACATGCCGCATCAAATTGTCAGGAAGACAACTGCAGGTGTTGCCTATGTGATGGAGCACACACAGCCACGGACAATAGCTGCCCTGCTCGAGAACGTGAAACACAAATTCTAGACATAATGGAGAAACGCCGTTGTTCTCGGTCTGAGGCAACTTCCTTAATTAAAGAGCGCGAAGTGGGGTACGCTGCTGCTACGTCACGCCAGTGTGGGTCAATTGAAGCGACGGTCGCTTCCGCAGTGTCGGCAGCGATAGATAAGGCCATGCCGATGATTATGGAACGGCTTTTCAACACCTTTGCTGAAGGTCTGACCGAGATGCTCGCCGCCAGGTTAAACAGCCTTCTTCCCTCCTTCGCTGCACACACTGTCACGGTCCAGGGTGAAGCTGAGCACATCGACAATGAACAAAATAATCGGCGTCAAGAAGATGTTAACCCTGAAACGCTCGTCAGCACTCAGTCGCCTACCCCTGTGGGGCCCAGTGGGTCGTTTGGTGACATGAGGCTTGGTAATATCACTCATAAACGACGCAATGCTCCATTGTCTCCAACCAATTTGCCAATGTCAAAACCAAAAAAAGTTATTACTGATACCAACAATGAGCAGGACGTTTTGCGTTCTGCAGTAGAGTCAACTATATTAAGTTCATCATAGCGCCTGTAAAAGTTCTTCAGTGGAATTGTCGCTCCGTATCTTCCGCTTACATAGATCTTATTTATCTCATACAGCAAACAAATCCTAGTATAATTTTACTTCAAGAGTCTTGGCTTTCAGCAAACCAAACATTTACTCTGAAATATTTTCGAACATTTAGACTGGATCGGCCAGGTAGAGGAGGTGGATTATTGGTTCTAATATCTTCAAAAATGTGTCATCACGTTTCTGTAACTTTTGAACATATTTGTCCGGATTGTGAATTGTTAGGATTAGATTGTTTGTTACCTAACTCCAACAGGATTACAGTGATTAATGCGTACTTTCCTAATGGAGTAAGACGCACAGATCACCTAGACTGTGTTATCAAGAATTCTTCGTCAAATTCAATTTTATTGGCTGGGGATTTTAACTCGCATCACACCTCTTGGGGGCTTAAAACAGATAGCTGTGGCAAAAGATTGTGGAATTGGTTGCAGGATAATAATTTTCGCTGCCATAACTCTGGACAAGTTACCTTTCTACGCGGGATAAGCTCATCAACATTAGACCTAACATTTTCTTGTGGCCAGTTTATGATTTCATCGTGGGAAACGTTTGATAATGGGACGAGTAGTGATCATGTACCAATTACCTATGAAATAATGCTACCACAACTTACCTCTGCTATCCGGCAACAACGGTTCACCAACTATAAAATTTATAAAACTGTTTTAAACTCCGCGCTCTCGTCATTGAGAGGACGCGTCGGACAGCAACGAGCTGCTTCAGTCGTAGCGTGTCTAAGTGACTCTATCCAGCCGGCAGAGTTTTCTGTTAAGTACGGCAGCACACCGTCAAATTCAGCTTGGTGGAATGAAGATTGTACGCTTGCGTATAGGCGACGTAAAGCTGCTTGGAAACGTTTACGCCACAACCATACTCCAAAAAATTGGGTTGACTATAAGTTCCACGCAGCGCTGTTTAAACGTACAGTTGCAATAGCTAAAGATAAACACAATTCTGACTTACATTCGCGTTTATCAAAACCCGATAAAAGATCTGCCCTGTACAGATTTCTACGGAACAAAAAATCGACGAAGGTACCAGCATATTCGCATTCAGTAGTGCTGTCTCCTAAAGAGACAACAGATTTGTTAGAGGGCATCGCGAAAGGACTTGAAGCGCGTTTCGCTTCGTCATGCTTGAGACCTGTGACATTCAAAAGCGCAACCTCGGACTTTCGGGAAGTCACTATGGCTGAACTGGCAGATGTGATACTAACTGTAAAGCAAGCAGCTCCCGGTCCAGACCAGATTACAAACTCTATGATTAAATTGATATTTAATTCCCATCCCGAGGAGCTTTTGAATATTGTTAACTGCTCCTTACAGCACACATGGATTCCAAGCGCATGGAAAGTTGCTAAAGTTGTGTTGCTGCGAAAAAATCCAAGCCTCGGATATGTCCTGGATAACATTCGGCCAATTTCGCTGACTTCAAACCTAGTTAAAATAATTGAAAGAATTCTTCATAGAAGGCTCAGTGAATTCATCGCTCGTCAGGACATTCTTTCACCAAGGCAAGTAGGATTTAGACAGGGGTGCTCTATATGGTCGGCTCATGTTGATTTGGAAAGCCGAATCCGCCTTGCAAAAGTATCTGGTGAGCTTTCTGCATTAGTCACGTTAGATATCGCAAAAGCCTACGATAGTGTGGAATACAGTACATTAATTTCAAGATTAGTGGACTGTGAGGTTCCCAAGTACATTATATCTTGGGTTCAGGAGTTTCTCATTGAGAGACAATTCTTTTGTTGCCACGAGGGAATTACTTCTGCCTCATATAAGCAAACAAGAGGTGTTCCGCAAGGATCAGTCCTGTCACCTCTTTTATTTAATATATTATTATCATCTATTCCCGTTCATAAAAATGTTCCTCTTTATGTCTACGCCGATGATATTGCTTTTTTCTCGTCATCCCGAGATATCAATAGTTTATATCAAATCTTGCAGTCATATTTGAGTGAGCTTGAGGTATGGCTTGGCGGGCTGTCTTTTTCACTTAATGTTAGTAAATGTGCTCTGCTTGTATTCCCTCTATCCGTTCCCGTATTTCTTTCACTGCATTATCGAAATGATCCGATTCCACAAGTAACAGCGCTAAAATATCTTGGTATTGTTTACGTGGAAAATTTAAATTGGCAGCGACAAATAGAATCAAACACCCGTAAAGCAGAAAGCGCCGTAGGATTGCTCCGCCGGTTTTGCAATAAGAATTCAGGGATGCGCAGGGATACGTTACTTATGATATACAAACTTTACGTACGCCCAATTCTGGAGTTTGGCTGCGTTCTGTTTTCTGGAAGTGCTGAGTACAAATTAAGACCACTTATATTGCTAGAAAGGCAAGCTCTGCGGCTGTGTCTCGGACTACCTAGGTGTGTAGCGAATAGCGTGCTTTATTTGGAAGCTAGAATTATTCCACTTGATGCTAGATTTCGACAGCTTACTGGGCAAACATTTTTAAAACTTTACGATGCACCCCTCTTCTGTTCTCAGACAGTTTTCATCAAACATCCAGTTTCTTTCTTTCAGCGCCCGTGGTCTCGTTATCAAAGACCCCAAGTCATTTTCGTCGAGTCTCTGTTATCAAATCTTCACGTTTCCCTCCGGCATTTAACTCCCCAAACCCAATGCTCGGTGCCAGTTGACTTAATTTTCGATGATATTTTTCCAAAAAATGCCAAGTTACTTCCAAAGCATGTTCTGGAGGGCCTCCTTCAAGACCATCTAAGTCATTTTCCTAAATACGTAGTAATTTCGACGGACGCAACGCAAAATCTTCAGAAGGCTGGGGTAGGTATTTTTTCTCATCAGCTTAATTGGTCTTTTGCGCTCCGATTGCCTGACTTCACACCAATCTATCTCGCAGAATTCCTGGCTATTACATTGGCTCTTCGAAAACTAAATTATCAGCAATCAAAAGCTATTATTATTTCGGATGCTTTGTCTGTATGTACACATCTAACGTCCGCAAAGAAGTCTCCTCTTCTCAGGATATTTTGGTCTCTCGTACCGCATAGCCTATCAGAAGTTCGGTTTATTTGGGTCCCCGGGCATGCTGGAATTGAACTAAATGAAATTGCTGATTCGCTCGCTTCGGCATCTTTAAATTTCCCTGTGGTGCCAGTAGCTCCACAGTTTCCTTTTATTACTGCCGAACGATTCAAACGCCTGTTAATCTTAAAAATGAACGAAACGTCGCTTCTACAATCTGAAGAATTTCGGCACTTGCAATTCACATGGAACACCGCAAAATGCCTTTCCCGTCAATGTGAGGTGACCCTCACAAGCTTTAGCTGTAGAGTTCCTCTGTTAAATTTTTATCTCAACAAATCAGGATTTTCATTAACTAACCTATGTGTAGTTTGCAATGAACCGGAAACAATAGATCACTTTCTTCTCACATGCCGCCGCTTCGCCTCACTGCGCCGAATAATTCTTGAAAGACCGATTGGTATGCTCGGATTGCCAGTCAATACATCCACCGTATTATCGTTTGGAGCCAGTCAGTTGGGTGTGGGCCACAGTGCTATTCTGTCAGCGCTACATAAATTCATTCAGGCAACCGGAAGGATACGCTGCTAGTGGTACTGCCAGATATATCCAATTCTTTCTTCCCCTTCCTCATTCTTGTTAATTCGTTTTATATATTCTGTTTTATCGTATTCTTCTACAATTTTATCACGTTTTTTTTTCAAAGGAACATTTATTGTTTCTATCTAATTTCTCTTTTTATTTTTTTAGCAAGCGTTATAAAAATTATCTATCATGAGGTACAGTGTGGCCAATCCCCCATGTGGGTATGAGCCAAAATCTTTTAGGAGACAAGACAAGACAAGACAAGAGAACCAAACGGGGCCTCAATCAGTGGCAGGGGCTCAGACCAGCTGGCTGCATGCTCCCCGCTCTCGCCGCCGTTCCACCAAAGCCGTCGTCTCCTGGCTCCGCTTGCCGGCGAGCTCCAAGGCAGAGGAGAGCGGCGGGCTCTTCACGTTCGACGACTGAGGCGAGAACGAGTCCCGGAGCGACGACGCCATGGTGAAGGAAGCGGCGGAGCCCAACGGCGTTCCGCCAAAGGTCGGGCGAGCGAAGCGTCAGGCTGCCCCTGCCCAGAATGCCGCTGGTCCTTCGAACGAGGCTGCAGCGACCAAGCGTCCACGCGGCCGACCGCCAAAGACCTCGTCGGAGGGGCCGCTTGCACCGACCCCCATTACACCCACGCCGGCTCACAAGTTGCGCAAGGCCATGGAGGTGACGCAGCCCGAAGCAGAAAACCCTTCTGCCAGAAAGGAAGTGGCAGGAAAAGCCCCGAGAATCACCCGTGCGAAGCGCTCTCGAAGCTCCTCCTCAAAAAGCCCTAACGACACGGCAAGTGAGGCGCCAAAGCGTCAGTGATCCAAGAAGGTGAGCCGGAGTCAGTCAACACACTCATCGCGTAGTCGTCATATCGGGCAGGCTCGTAAAGCCCGAGGCCGTAGAAGCTCTTCTGCACCGTCGGAAGCAAGCCACCCACGGAAGAGGCGCACCAGGAGCCATCGCCATGTCCGCTCCATTGCATCTTCTTCGACCACAGTCCGGCGCTCGAAGCGCGACAAGAAGCGACGCTACACCCGTAGTCGCTCGTCCTCGAGACACGGAGGGAGACACGGAAAGGCACGGATCGCCCCGAGCAGCCGGTCGTCGTCTGTGCGCGGGAGGCGCACTAAGACGGGCAAGACATCCAAGGATGGGAAGAAAAAGTAGGCGAAGCCATCAGGACTGATCTAGCGGAGCCACGCTAAATTAATAATTTGCATTTCGCTTTCTTTTTTTCTAAAAAAGTGGCGAGGTTTAAAGGGCCTCTTCTGCAAGGCACAATATTGTGCAATAAAATTCATTTTGTTGCCCTTGTATTGCTCAATTATTGTCTGAATGATGCTGTACGAGTGGCAGATCTAGACGGAGGGAGGCCGGGCAGATTAAGTGTTACCGCTCCCCCTTCCCCTATCCATCTTCATTCCATGTCGCCTACCTCCTTGTTAGGTTTCATGTGGATGTTTCCTCAGCTACCACTTCCCAAACCGCCGTGCATAGTAGCCGAGTGGTTAGAGCCGTCGCTTCCAGCGCTGGAGGCATTGAATTCGATTTCTAGTACTGCCGCAGACCCCCTATTTCTAAATGCTAAGTATTTTACGTACCAGAACCACTTTAGCATGTTTATCTGCACATCTGGTTATCTATCTATATAGCCGCCTACTTATGGCTGCTGCCATCCTCACCCCGTTAACTTGTGGTAAACAAAATTTAGTATGGGAGGGTAGGATGGTTTGACGAATATGGCTCACTAGTGTTGGGTACGGCACTTGCGCCGACAAGGTGAGCGAAATTCCGGGTACTGCGAACAAGTCGCTGATGTGCACCTTGCCTGCGGAAAGCCGTTCCAGCCTGGACTTTGAGACCGCCATGTTTTGTCCAAGCGAGGCATCGTGCCGCCACGACGGCGTAGGCCGTATTGCGCGAGGACGACAAGAGTTTACGCAGTGGCGACATCTTCCTTGAAAGGGTTAGCGGCGGCAGCCGCGAATTGCCAACACCACGGACGCTTAGAGCTTAATTGAAGCGGCTCTTTTGATCTATGCGGCCGTGAGCTGGAGACCCCTTGCACAGTTCTACACACACTACGAGGAACAGCCACGTTGGTGGCCCTTGGCACTGCAGTGACATCGCCTTAATATTGGACGTTCACGTGGGCCGTGCATGCTCGTCACACTTACGGGTTGTGTGTGATTTGTGATTCTACAGTGTAATCTGGTGCCCTTTCCCTCTTCCAAGGATGTGGGGAAACGGGACTATTTAAAATCATTCTCGCGGGCTGCTTTGTGTGCCATGTCGCTGCAGTACTTTTTCGAGGCATTGCTTTTGAGTGTTGTTTCTTCTCGTTGTGGAGCTTTCGATGAGATCGTCACGATGTAGGACGACATCTTCGTCTGGAAGTTCGTCATGTGGCGAGAACGCTTTCCTGTAAATATAGTAAAATAAATCCCTGTAATTTCCTACTTGAGAAGGTGGCTTCCTCTCTGCACGATGAGCTAAACGGATCCGGTGGCGGTGGCCAGCTACATAGGACGAGACCCGCCGGACCCGAGCCGCAATGACTGGTAGCAGAAGTGGTATGCTGTCACACCCCAGGCCTAACACTGGTCACAACATGCATGATGTCCTAAACCCGTCGCGTACAACGCCACAATAATTCCGCCAGATATGCCTCATATTTTGAACGATCTCTGTCTTTGACCTTTGTTGGAGAATTGCATGTCACCCTCGTGTTTTTAAATACTGATACGTTTTACGCGCCTTAGAATGTGGAGTATGGGCCCCTATTTAGCCACGTAACATTCTCATAGTTTGCATCTCCCACATGTCACTGAAAAGCTCACATGATTGCTATTTTAATGAAATTTTTTCTGGTCCTTGCGCCAATATAAAACCACATGTCATCAAAACCATTTCCGCCAGACACACTTGTGGCACATAAACCTGTATACCATGCATAGGCGAGTACGACTCAAGTGATAGAAAATTGATATCTGGCTATGTTACTTGGGTCCCCTTTGAAACCCCTGCCGACGTCCTGCTGCCCATTTCTTTTTCTCTTTCGCGCCTTTCCTTTCTTTTAACGTTAGTTAATTTCTTTGTTCTACTCGTTCTATTTTCGCCTACTCTTTCTATCAGGCTATCTGATTTATGTCTTCTACTGCCAAGAGTGCAGTCGAAGCCAGACCTCGCACCTTAGAGTGAGTGATACAGGCCATCGCTTGGAACACTGTTTCGAAATAAACGTTTATTTTTCTAACTCTCTCTCTCTCTCTCTCCCCGTGCTTGTTTTTCTTCCTCTCTTTTTACCGATCGACACAAAAACTTTGGTCTGTCCGCCTATGTGCATATTTGTCTGTTTGTCCGCCTTTAATGGTACCCTTAACGGCTCCAAAGTGACCAAACAATACTCCAAACGACTGAACCCATCCACAGTGCCCACCAATATTGCTCAAGATTCAGCGTTCGTACTTGTGCGATTGTCAATTAAAAAGCAATTATTGCGCCTATCTGAGGCACCATAATAACACGTCAATATTCTGTATGTGTGTCGCTTACTAGAAAAGCCATACATATCTAATTCTAAGGACCGTAGCATTTATCACGTTGCGCTGACCATGCAACGCTTGCACGAAAAGGCAAGTGTTTCGAACGCGTTGCTAAGACGACGCAGTGATGGCACCTAATGGTCGCATTGCGTTCTACACCTTATCAGCTTCTAGACAGGGGCGCAGGGCGCGCGTGCTTCGTTTTCCAAGAACACTGCCAGATAGCGTTCGTGTCTCACGTTGGAGGTCACTTGATGCGCTCGTTTGCCTCTGCTGCACGCTCGAGGCACTCTAACGCAGCACCTACTCCAGAGGACGATTCACCAATTTTCTTGTGCAGAACTTCAAATAAACGTTTTGTTCACTCTCTCCCGACGCAAGACTATCGCCTTTTAACGACATTTGATGATGAAGATGATGATGATCCTTGAAACTCTGGCGCACACCGACAAAGGGGGATTTAACGACGTTTGCAGTGTAACATTTAAATACGGGCCAATTTTTTTCTTTCTCCTTTCTTCCTAGTCGACTGTAGTGGTGCAGCGCTTAATGTTGTTACAATATAGTTACGCTCCGGGATTACCACACACCCTGAAATAATCAAGTTCAACTCGTTGAATAGCACTAAATACAGTTAATAAAAAATAACACTGATTTTGTAAAGTAAACTTGTCTATGTTTTTTTCAAAATTGTCCGCAGCGCTGTGGATTAGCAAAATGCAATAATTTATTGTCATTTCAACGAAACTTGAGGGCGGTGTCTCTTTAGTAAGGGCACATGCTATAAAAATTTCCGTGAGAATATTATTTTTTATCGAAATTTAAAAATTTGTATTTCCCAATAAAGTCAGCGCCGGTTTAATCACCAATTCCCCTCAATGGGTACGAGCCAGGACATATAGGAACAAGCAAGCAAGAAAGATGAAATACTTGCACGCGGTGCACGAGAACCAAACGGGGCCTCAATCAGTGGCAGGGGCTCAGACCAGCTGGCTGCACGCTCCCCGCTCTCGCCGCTGTTCCACCAAAGCCGTCGTCTCCTGGCCCCGCTTGCCGGCGAGCTCCAAGGCAGAGGAGAGTGGCGGGCTCTTCACGTTCGACGACTGAGGCGAGAACGAGTCCCGGAGCGACGACGCCATGGTGAAGGAAGCGGCGGAGCCCAACGGCGTTCCGCCAAAGGTTGGGCGAGCGAAGCGTCAGGCTGCCCCTGCCCAGAATGCCGCTGGTCCTCCGAAC
The DNA here is from genome assembly GCA_013436015.1 of Rhipicephalus annulatus. Taxonomy (NCBI): domain Eukaryota; kingdom Metazoa; phylum Arthropoda; class Arachnida; order Ixodida; family Ixodidae; genus Rhipicephalus; species Rhipicephalus annulatus. Next base: position 508,670 of record WOVY01000950.1, on the reverse strand, counting down.
GAGGCTGCAGCGACCAAGCGTCCACGCGGCCGACCGCCAAAGACCTCGTCGGAGGGGCCGCTTGCACCGACCCCCATTGCAGCCACGCCGGCTCGCAAGTTGCGCAAGGCCACGGAGGTGACGCAGCCCGAAGCAGAAAACCCTTCTGCCAGCAAGGAAGTGGCAGGAAAAGCCCCGAGAATCACCCGTGCGAAGCGCTCTCGAAGCTCCTCCTCAAAAAGCCCTAACGACACGGCAAGTGAGGCGCCAAAGCGTCACCGATCCAAGAAGGTGAGCCGGAGTCAGTCAACACACTCATTGCGTAGTCGTCATATCGGACAGGCTCGTAAAGCCCGAGGCCGTAGAAGCTCTTCTGCACCGTCGGAAGCAAGCCACCCACGGAAGAGGCGCACCAGGAGCCACCGCCATGTCCGCTCCATTGCATCTTCTTCGACCACGATGCGGCGCTCGAAGCGTGACAAGAAGCGACGCCACACCCGTAGTCGCTCATCCTCGAGACACGGAGGGAGACATGGAAAGGCACGAATCGCCCCGAGCAGCCGGTCGTCGTCTGTGCGCGGGAGGCGCACTAAGACGGGCAAGACATCCAAGGATGGGAAGAAAAAGTAGGCGAAGCCATCAGGACTGATCTAGCGGAGCCAGGCTAAATAATTAATTGGCATTTCGCTTTCTTTTTTCTGAAAAAGTGGGGAGGTTTAAAGGGCCTCTTCTGCAAGACACAATATTGTGCAATAAAATTCATTTTGTTGCCCTTGTATTGCTCAATTATTGTCTGAAATATGCTGTACGAGTGGCAGATCTAGACGGAGGGAGGCCAGGCAGATAGTGTTACCCCTCCCCCTTCCCCTATTCATCTTCCTTCCCAGTCGCCCGCCTCCTTGTCAGGTTTCATGTGGATGTTTCCTCGGCTACCACTTCCCAAACCGCAGTGCATAGTAGCCGAGTGGTTAGAGCCGTCGCTTCCAGTGCTGGAAGCATTGAATTCGATTCCCAGTTCTGCCGGAGATCCACTATTTCTAAAAGCTAAGTATTTTACGTACTGGAACCACTTTACCATGTCTATCTGGACATCTGGTTATCTATTTATATAGCCGCCTACTTATGGGTGCTGCCATCCTCACCCCGTTAACTTGTGGTAAACAAAAATTAGCATGGGAGGGTAGGATGGTTTACGAATATGGCTTGCTGGTGTTAGGTACGGCACTTGCGCCGAAAAGGAAGCGAAATTCCGGGCTCTGCGAACGAGTCGCTGATGTGCACCTTGCCTGCGGAAAGCCGTTCCAGCCCGGGCTTTGAGAGCGCCATGTTTTGTCCAAGCGAGGCGTCGTGCCGCCACGACGGCGTAGGCCGTATTGCGCGAGGACGACAAGAGTTTACGCAGTGGCGACATCTTCCTTGAAAGGGTTAGCGGCGGCAGCCGCGAATTGCCAACACCACGGACGCTTAGAGCTTAATTGAAGCGGCTCTTTTGATGTATGCGGCCGTGAGCTGGAGACCCCTCGCACAGTTCCACACACACTACGAGGAACAGCCACGTTGGTGACCCTTGGCACTGCAGTGACATCTCCTTAATATTGGACGTTCACGTGGGCCGTGCATGCTCGTCACACTTACGGGTTGTGTGTGATCTGTGATTCTACAGTGTAATTTGGTGCCCTTTCCCTCTTCCAAGGATGTGGGGAAACGGGACTATTTAAAATCAGCCTTCGCGGGCTGCTTAGTGTGCCATTTTGCTGCAGTGCTTTTTGAAGGTATTGTTTTTGAGTGTTGTTGCTTCTCGTTCTAGAGCTTTTGACGAGATCGTCACGATGTGGGACGACATTTTCCACTGGAAGTTCGTCATGTGGCGAGAAATGCTTTCTATCTTCGACTGCCTGGCTGCCGGGCAGACGAAGCCAGAACTCCCATCTTAGATTGATACAGGCCATCGCTCGGAACACTGTTTCAAAATAAACGTTTATTTCTCTCACTCTCTCTCTCTCTCTTCATGCTTGTTTTTCTTCCTCTCTTTTTATCGTTCGACGCAAAAATTTTGCACTGTCTCTCTATCTGTAGATTTGTCTGTTTGTCCACATTTGACGGTACCGTAAACGGCTCCGAAGTGACCAAACAATACTCCAAACGTCTGACCCCATCCGCAGCGCCCACCAATATTGCTCAAGATTCAGCGTTGATACTTGTGGGATTGTCAATTAAAAGGCAATTATTGCGCATATCTGAGGCATCATAACAGCACGTCAATATTCTGTATGTGTGTCGCATACTAAAAAAGGCATGCATAACTAATTCTAAGGACCATGGTGTTGATCACGTTGCGCTGACCATGCAACGCTTGCATGAAAAGACAAGTGTTCCCAACGCTTTTCTAAGACGACACGTGGTGGCACCTTACCGCCGCCTTGCGTTCTACACCTTATCAGCTCCGAGACGGGGGCGCGGGGTGTGCGCGCTTTGTTTTCGAAGATGACTGCCAGATAACGCTCATGTTTCATGTTTGACGTGACTTGATGCACTCGTTCGCCTCCGCTGCACGCTCGAGTCACTCTAACGCAGCGCCTCCAGAATACCATTTACCAATTTTCTTGTGCTGAACTTCAAATAAACGCTTTGTTTACTTTCTCCAGACGCAAGAATATAGTCTTTCGACGACATTTGCAGTGTAACATGTAGATCGGCGCCGAAGGGGAAGAAGAACAGCATCGACTTGTTGCACAGGCGGTCGAAATGATCGGCCTGTAAATTGTGGCTGAATAAAAGTCCATTATTGCTGTTTGTTTGTCTCTTTTATCCTGGCGCAACCCACCATGGGGGATCAGCCAGGAAACGAACGGTGTCTTGCTATTTAATAGGAAATGTTTATAATTTCGAAATGTTAGTTTTTGTTGAAGATGCTTGATTTTGATAATTTTTAACGATGAACTTAGCATTCTATTTTTCTCGTCTCCCGATGAAAATCGCAAATGGCTTCGCAAACGCTCCTGTGGCTAAAACTCAGCACGGTAGCCCCAAAACAAAGAAGAAACGGAATGGATAAACTTAATATCAACCTTGGCAGCGGTTCGTCGGCGGGTGCTTTTTTATTCGAATAATGTGTGTCACCAAGGATCGGAGAAGTTTAACTTTCTTTCGCATCTTTCTTTTGCATAGGTACCACTTCATGGTTCCTAGTTGAAGACATGTTTGCGGCTCCTGTGACAATATGCTGCTGCACGTAGGCTGCAACCATCTTTGCCATCGCTGCTAACCGTTCCAAGTGTTGGCCGAGGAGCTGCTGTCGCGCCGGGCATCTTGAAGGGGTGGGAGCTTAATATTAGTGACCTTGAATGAGGAGCTTTGGTTATAAAAGATGCTTCTGGAAATTTATTGGAAGTGTGGAGTGTCTGTGATGTAAGCGTACAAAGTATTCAGCAAAAATGATGAATCATTTGCTTGCGGTAATAATCACTGCTCGAAGTAACGGTTTAAGGTTCTGACGGCAATCACAGTCCCGCGCCATGAACACCTCACCGGTCGGGCGGACAGCTCGAAATGCGAACGCTGCCATGAATGTGAAACAGTAACACTCATCATAACGCGATAGCAAGAGAGCTCGTTGTGCATAAATTCTGGTTCGACGTCGGTGTCGGTGGTTGTGAGGAAAAAAGCAGCGTTGTCTGTGAGCGAAAAAACAGGTAGATACAAATTAATTTTAAAAAGTCTAATTTAAGTGGGAATCGAACCAAGACTTCCTGTGTGGCTAACACATGTTCTACCACAGAGCCACGTCATTTCTTTGATCTGTGTTAAAAAAAAAGACGTTATACGAATGTAAAATAATGCAAGGATTCTCATTATTGCATGTAATGTTGTGGGGTAGAAGCGTAATATCGCGCCAGGCGTCGAGACGTGTTAATTGCACAGTGAGTGTGTAGTATGAAGGCCCACCTATATATTACAAAGCACTCAGGCATACTTGCTCATCATTAGGAGCAAAATTATTAGCATCATTAGCAGTAAACTATGGTGCAATGGGCACTCTGCAACTGTATTTGTAGTGGGAATTCTGGATAGTCTGAAATGACCAATGTGTAGTGCGCACACGTTCCTTTCCTTGGGGCATGATTGAGCAAAGCGAGGCTACCGAATCAGAAGGTGATGCGAACGGGGCCCAATAATACGCTCTCGCGTTCTGCTCTTGAGGCGAAGCTCAAGCGTTCCTCGACTTTGTTTTGTGATTGCCCATTTTATGTGTCGCAACAAAAAAAAAACAAAAACAAAACGCCAGCTTCGATGCTGGCCGAAACCGGTGTTGTAACGCTAACTGAAAGTGACATTTTGTCAGTAATTCGCGATCAGACAGTGCGAGCAACAAGGGCAGTTCTATAGCTCCTTAAGACACAGGACTGGTCTCCAGGCTCTAGCAAGACTGCAATGTTACGTGGTTATTGTCTATACGCACCACTTCTTTCTCTCCCCATCGTCACCCCTCATCACTATTTCTTTACCTTCTCTCATGTACACGATAGCAGGCCATAGAGTTGCCTAAAGTTAACTATAGGGGACTCTGTCGCTGCGATCGTTCTGTGACCATGGGAATGACGGGTAGTACACACATTTACCTTGTCATCGTACTTCTGGGTGGTGAATCGCACTTGCGGCTTCGTTTATTGCTGTATTTCGGTTTTGTTTTGAAAGAAAGATTCAACCCTTTTGAACTTCGTGAGCTGATTTGGAAACGTAAGTCTAAAAGAATAAGTAAAGCGCAACCACTGAACATTTGCTAATTTTCGTTTCATGAGAAAACAGCTTCAAGCACACACACACGGAGCCAAAGCAGGCCAAAAGTACGAAGATTAGACAACTGTGTGTACTGCCCATGATTCCCATGCTCGCTGAAGTGCCGTGTGTTGCAGCTCCCAAAGACACTTGCGCCAGAGTTCTTTCTAGTGTATATTGGGAAACTCTATGTAGCAGGCTAGCCCAGGCCGCCCTCTCTGCCTTTCGATAATTGCACACACTCTTTTCTCCTGCAGCGCGTGAATGAACATGGAACTGCCCTATTTCTCCAAAAGTTAACTGGACAGAAGCCCTTACTATAAATATGTTTCCCCGGAATGCATGCAGCATAATTTCTAAAAAGAAAGCATTTTTTCTTTATATCATTAGGAAGAGTCAAGATTTTACCCTCCATTATCACAAGATTACCAACTCTTTTTGGTATCCGTAGACATCAAACATCGTCAGCTTATTTCTCGCAACGTACACGTTTTGGTTATATTCACTTTTAGCTTGATATGCTTTTTAGTTTTGAAACAGCACCCTCTCAATATAAAGAGAAATGGTGTAACAGTGGAGAGTGATAGGTAAATGTTTTCCTTTCATAGTTATATTTTTCACTTTCTTGCAAGAAATAAAAAAAAGTTGATTGATACAAAAAGAAAATATAGATGTCAAGGTCATTTCTTTAAAAATTATATGGCAGCTAGAACCAGTGTACTATTTCGCAAGTGGTACCTCAATTTATAATTTTTTCTTGGTGGCGTGTTCACATAAAGCACCTAAAACTTGCTCGCCCGTCTCTTGTTTCTGTACACTGCAGTTTGATCTTTTCTGTTAATCGATGAAAAGTTAACAAGACGTCACGCTCTGAATATCGGTGGCGTCACAGAGTGATAGTTCGGCTACCTGCGGAGTGGCGGGCGTCACCACCTGTCTATATCGATTTCGCATCTCTGACTCGCCAAGCTTGGGCCGGCTGTATGAAATTTGGCCTCAGCCTGCCCCGTACTCCAAACCTCGGACGTCCCAGGGGCGAGACCGTGTGCTGCGGGGTTTCTGTCACCCAGAAATTTTCAGCACCCTTGACTTCTCTTGGAGGAAATGGAAACATTCAGAATGTCTCGGTGGTCACATTGCCATATAGTTCGTGATGCTGTGCGCGAGACACAAAACTGTTCGAAAGTACACACTGGTACCACTCCATTCAGGGAAAACAATAACAGACACACTGGATGCCAATTCAATGCGGCGAACAGAAAAAGAAAGAGAGATCAGTCAAACTTTATTTACAAACGGATTGTTGTACGGGCTGTCAGCGCTAATACGTTCACCCGCATCCTTTTGATTTGTCGATTTTTTGTGGGGCACATTATATACACATATGCAGAACATTTCTTCGTACTTCAAAAAAAAAAGGCATGAAAGCTGAAAGGCATTTCCAGTTTGCGGGAAAATATAAAATATTTCTTCACAATGAAGACGACACAGGCCGTGTGACCTACAAAGTGAACATTTGTGATGAAGTGTGTTGTATGGCACTTTAAGGGTTTTCATCACATGGCTCGAATGGTTAGGCTCATGTAACATCTTACATGGAGAAACAAACGACACACGTGCCAAGGGAAACCGAATGTAAGTGTTCAGAGCGCCGATCAAACACTGAATTTTGAATCAATTCCGACATCGCGCTCTCTGATGAGAGCCATGTAGTCTGCACACATTAGAAAATCACCCAGACCATTGCAATGGGGCAGTGAGTGTATTCAATTAGGCGCGTTTCTTTAAGTTGTGAAGTCTGTCACTTGCCGATTATTTCGCAGCGCGTAGGGTCATTAATAGGTACAGTGGCTCTACACACACGATAGCGCACGGTATCTAATCCAGCTGCGTTCACATGATGTGGTGGAAAGTCTTTGCCACCGAAGTCCGTGGCTTCTTTGCTTTTTACTTGGGTAGGCACAGCGCCAGGTACGCACTTCCCTCGTACAATGGTTCTCGTACGTTGACAACCTTGCGGTCACTGAAGTTCAGAGGCACGGTGCACAAGTGATGGGCCGGGCAGTTGCACGCCTTGTACGTGGCGTAGTGGTCTCGTGTGACGTGTCCGCACGGCTCTCCCGGCCTGCACTCGCGCAGCTGCGCAGACGGTGTAAAGCCAGTTGCGATAAGTGACAACGTTCGGTGGCGAGCATCGAGCTTCTTCGAAAATACGCATAAAGAGTGCACGCAATAAGGAATGTCCCACGATTGCGATCTTGTTATCTAACAGCCGAAGCCCACCCGCTTTTTCATCACCTGAGCAAAGCAACAGCACTGCGATCTGTGAATGTAAAGACCGCTCTTATAGACAAGACAAGCCTAGACGACAAACTTACGACAGAAGAAACGAATGCTGTATATACGTACCTAAAGTATACGCATAAATTCTCCATAATACATACATACATACATACATACATACATACATACATACATACATACATACATACATACATACATACATACATACATACATACATACATACATACATACATACATACATACATACATACATACATACATACATACATACATACATACATACATACATACATACATACATGCATACATACATACATACAGCTCTTGTTGTTGTCAAATCGAACAAAAAGAAAGTGGCAATGTGGAAGTCTTAGTTTTTGTTGAGGCCGACAAATGCTGTTCCTGGCGGATCGCGGTGGAGAACTGTTTTAAGTCATTAGGATGAATCTTTGTCTCGGCCCCGATTTCACAATTTAAATGCGGGGTAAGCCTAATAAACCAGTAAAAAGAATGACTTCGAAGTTTTCACTTAAAGAAGCAAGTCCCGTTAAATATGAACATATTGTTATCCTGTGCAGTTTATATTTATTTGTTTTCTATTAACGTGAACTTCTGAAGCGCTTCATTTAAGTGCTTTTTCATTACTGTGATAGCAGTTTTTGCAGTGCACTTTACAGAACGGGGCCCATACTCACAAAAAGCTATTACGGAGGAATCGATCGCATGAGAAAATTTCAGCTGTTTTTTATGCAGCACGCATTATCAGCGCAGGCGGTCGGGCCATATATAGTAAAACGCAATAGCGAACGAAGCATCGTGAATTTCATTTCTGTATGATTGCTCTCACGTCTTTTCTTTTTTTTTCCACTTTGTTCCCTTACAAATATATGTAAAGCTAGCGGGTCTCAATAATGACTGTGTTGTGTAAGTTCATTCACTTAAATTTGTTTTATTTTATATGAGACACATTTTATCACAAACTTTCGTGTAATGCGAACTAGAATTTGGTTCTGGTTCAAGCTAAGACTTCCGCGTGGGTCATGCACCAAAAACAGTTTTGACTTGTCATTATGACGGCGTGGAAATTATTAAGTTCAAAACTGTCATGTCATGACAACACGTGACGCAAGTCTTGAAACACCTCGAAGATTGTGCGAGACACGCAATTTCCTCCCTGATCGTTGGTGTTACGCTTTGCTCAACACTAATTTGCGTTCATAGGCAAAATTTTTGCATGATTTGTACTGCGGGAAATGATTAAAAAATGCAGCTGTGTTCCACGAGCAACTCGAGACAGGCAATGAATGCGGAAACGAAATGTAAACAAAAGCCCAAAATTTTGCCATAACTACTCTTTTTTTTGTTATTGGGACCGTCGGCAAACCTACACACCGATACATTATCTAGGTGGCGAAATACACAACAAGACTGTCATCCTTCTGAGCTTGATTCTTCAGCTAGCTGAACATGTTCACACACGTAAAGCTTAAAGTTGAATATATTTAGTAACGTTATGCGAAGCATGCGTAGGGATAATGACCGTGTTGTATTTTTTTTATTAAGTGACACGTCATGAAATAGATACATAAATGTTGCACGCGCAGACATATGTTGAAGAGTTGAAGAAGTTTATACAACCAGTTTTTTACACTTGCGCAACAATGCCAACAAGGACATGAGTGTTAGCAATACCAGAAGCGATAGGCTGATAAGCTGGTGCTCGCGAGGATGGCAGCCGTAAACACTGCTACATAAATCAACTTCAGCGTATGGCACCTAACTACAATTGACGTTAATCTCTCAATTGACGTTAATCTATCTATCTATCTATCTATCTATCTATCTATCTATCTATCTATCTATCTATCTATCTATCTATCTATCTATCTATCTATCTATCTATCTATCTATCTATCTATCTATCTATCTATCTATCTATCTATCTATCTATCTATCTATCTATCTATCTATAAAGGAGATTTATTAAGCAGAAGGGTTGATGCTTGGAAGGCTTGGAAGGCGATGCACCAGCCGCAATTTCCGAGCTCGAGCCACTGCTGCACACTCGATGCTGCTGCCTCTGCGCCGGAGTACTTCCTCTTCTTTACAATGGCCCCACGGAGAAAAAAAGGAGCCATCCTGGCGACTTAGTCCTGGGCAGGCGGCGTTGAACCGTGGTACTGCTTGAGCCTCTGGACGTGTACAACATCGCGGTTGCGACGTCGCAAGTCTGATGGTGGCGTAAGAGGCTCAGTGAGGTAGTTTACTGGCGAAGTTTGTTCGACAATATGATATGGCCCATCGTACTTTGGCAGAAGTTTGGAAGAGAGCCCAGGTGTGTGATGCGGCACTGACAGCCATACAAGAGAACCCGGAAGAAAAACGGGAGTTGAGGTCTGGGCATCATGAATTGCTTTTTGCCTGTTTTGGTCATCGCAGCTAAAGCGACGAGCTAACTGGCGGCATTCTTCTGCGTGTCTGGCGGCGTGCAAGATCGGTAGGCACTCGGACGCGTCTGGTCGATAGGGCAAAATGGTGTCAATGGTGTGGGAGGGGTGACGGCCGTAGAGGAGGTAAAAAGGGGAGAAGCCTGTTGTCGCTTGCGTTGCCGTATTATAGGCGTATGTAATGAATGGGAGAACTAAGTCCCAGTTAGAGTGGTCAGGCGTCACATACATAGATAGCATGTCACCGAGAGTACGATTAAAGCGCTCGGTAGCCCCATTGGTTTGTGGGTGGTAAGCGGTACATGTGCGATGTACAATAGCACACTCAGCGAGCAATTTTTCAATGACCTCGGACAAGAAGGCGCGGCCGCGGTCACTGAGGAGTTCTTGAGGGCCTCCATGACGCAACACAAAATGACGCAGTAGGAAAGTGGCAACCTCCTGTGCTGTAGCCGTTTTAAGAGCAGCGGTCTCAGCATAGCGCGTTAGGTGGTCGATAGCAACTATTATCCACCTGTTGCCAGTCGGAGTCAATGGAAGTGGCCCATAAAGATCTATTCCAACCCGTTCGAAGGGTCGGGAAGGGCATGGCAAAGGCTGCAGTTCACCGGCGGAGGCGTGTGGTGGAGATTTTCGGCACTGACATTCGGCACAAGAGCGGACGAAGTTGCGGACAAAGGTATACATGCCACGCCAGTAGTAGCGATGTCTAAGCCTTTCGTAGGTCTTGAAGACTCCTGCGTGGCCACATTGTGGGTCAGCGTGAAAAGAAGAACAAATCTGCGACCTCAGGGTTCGTGGAACGACGAGCAGCCACTTGCGTCCCTCTGGTGCGTAGTTACGTCGATAGAGAAGCGTGTCACGTATCGAGAAGTGTGGAACTTGGCGCCGAAGCGTTCGCGTCTTTGGGAGTTCAGAAGTGTCGGAGAGATGATTGAGGAGAGACGCAGTCCACGGGTCATTGCGTTGTTCGATAGCAATGGTGTCAAAGTCAAGCGATGACAATGTGGAATCGCAAGCGGAGTCAGCTGTGGCATGCTGGGACAGGGGGGAACGGGAAAGGGCGTCGGCGTCAACATGCTTCCGTCCTGACCGATAAACCACGCGTATGTCGTAATCTTGAATTTTCAACGCCCAGCGAGCGAGGCGGCCAGATGGGTCTTTTAACGTTGAAAGCCAGCACAGCGCGTGGTGGTCGGTCACGACGTCAAAAGAACGACCATATAGATATGGGCGAAACTTTCCAAGGGCCCACACAATGGCCAAGCACTCCTTTTCTGTGACGCTGTAGTTGCTCTCAGCCTTGGTAAGTGTGCGACTAGCGTATGCCACGACGTATTCTTGATGTTCCGGTTTACGCTGTGCGAGCACAGCACCCAGCCCTACACCACTGGCGTCGGTGTGGATTTCAGTTGGAGCTTCAGGATCGAAATGGCGTAGAATGGGTGGCGTCGTAAGAAGCCGTCGCATGGTGGTGAAAGCCTCGTCGCAGGCAGGGGACCACGATAAGAGGTCTTTACAGCTGCTGAGAAGTTGCGTGAGAGGTGATATAATAGACGCGAAATTTCGGACGAATCGCCGGAAATACGAACACAAGCCGATGAAACTTCGAAGTCCTTTGATGGTGGCAGGTTTAGGAAACGCCGTAACAGCTCGCAATTTCTCGGGATCCGGGAGGATGCCTTCCTTGGAAACAACGTGGCCCAAAATGTTCAGTTGACGCATGGCAAATCGACATTTTTTGAGGTTTAATTGCAAACCGGCGTTAGTTAAGCAAGTAAGGACGTGCTGAAGGCGACGTAAGTGTGTGTCAAAGTTAGGGGCGAAGACCACGATATCATCGAGGTAACACAAGCATATCTTCCATTTTAGTCCACGCAGGATGTTGTCCATCATTCGTTCGAACGTTGCAGGTGCATTGCAAAGTCCGAAGGGCATGACGGTGAATTCATATAAGCCGTCTGGCGTGACAAAAGCGGTTTTGGGGCGATCGGCCTCCGCCATAGGCACCTGCCAGTAGCCTGACCGCAAGTCTAACGAGGAAAAGAACTCGGCACCCTGCAAACTGTCCAAAGCATCGTCAATGCGCGGTAGTGGATAGACATCCTTCAGCGTGATCTTGTTCAATCGCCGGAAATCGACACAGAAACGAATAGAACCGTCTTTCTTTTTGACGAGAACCACCGGAGACGCCCATGGGCTCTGTGAAGGTCGAATGACGCCTCTGCGAAGCATGTCGTCTACTTGGTCAGCAATGACGCGGCGTTCTGTAGCGGACACGCGATATGGTCGTTGTCGCAGCGGTGAGTGGGACCCAGTGTCGATGTGGTGTTCTACTGCTAAGGCATGGCCGAGAGATGTTTGTTCAACGTCGAAAGAGTGGCGGTAGCTCTCAAGAATGGTGAGGAGTTGTGAACGCTGCGAAGATGTCAAATCTGCAGCGATGAATGGTTGAAATATGTTTGCCGACGTTGAGTCAGGCGCTGAGACGACAGCCAGTTCACAGACGGAGGTAGAAGGCACCTCATCGGGGACGGATATAATTCTGGAAGAACTGATTGTCTCGACGTGGCCAAGGCACTCGTGACAAAGTAGGGATAAAGACGACGACTCATGATTATAAATTGGCATTGTGGTTGACCCTTCTACAAGATCGAGAGCAGCAAAAGGCAGGGGGAGGGCTCTTCGGGCGATGAATATTGGAGATCGTGTGAAGAATACCGTGCCGTCGGATATGGCGCTGCATGAAACTGGCACGAACGCAAAGGAGCATGGAGGGATGTATGTGTCATCGCTAACGACAAGTTTAGCGGCAAACTGGGTGTCGACGGACGCTTGGTCATCCAGTGAGCAAAATTCGACCTCAGCCCTAGCACAGTCGATTACGGCGTTATGACGCGACAAAAAGTCCCATCCCAAAATAATATTATGGGAGCATGATGAAAGAACCACGAACTCTATCGTATACAGAACGTCCTGAATGGTCACGCGGGCTGTACATACTGCGGTCGGTTGAACAGGTTGAGCACTGGCTGTGCGAAGCGATAATACGGAGAAAGGCGTCGTAACCTTACGAATTGAGCGACAAAATCCAGCATCTATAACCGAAACAGCTGCACCGGTATCTACAAGAGCGACAGTAGGAATATTTTCGACGAACACATCAATAACATTGGTAGGTGACAAATGAGGACTTGGGCAAACCGAAACTTGCGCAGTTCTTGCCTCAGGAACTGCGTCGTCTAGTTTTCCTCCTCGTTAGGTGCGGGCCGTCGACACATAGGAGAAGGCGAGCGGCGGCGTGGAGAGGGCGAGCGAAGACGTCCCGGCCGAGGGCGGTGGTCGTCCTGGTAGCGGGCTGGCATTGGAGTGGAGGAACCGTATCGCGCGTTGGAGTCAAGCGGGAAGAAAGGCTCACGGAGGTTTTCATTGGTGATATGCGTCCGGCGGCGGCAATACCTTGCGACGTGTCCGGGGTATCGACAAGCGTAACATATCGGGCGATTATCGAGGGTGCGCCACGGGTTGGCGGTGTTAGTGCTGGTCCAGTGAACTGGAGCTGGGAGATAGCTCGCGCGAGGCTGGAACGGAGGCGCAGGCGCCTTGCGAGTTGGCATGGCTGCAGCCGCGGCGTAGGTGAGAGGAGCAGCCACAAGATTAGGCTCGCGAGCAGCTGGTAAGGCCTCGGCGACCTCTCCTTGAATGACGTCACGTAGAGACGATGGTAAAGTTGTGGTAGCTTCTGGTGTGAAAGGCACCAAGGAAAGCTGTCGTGCAACTTCTTCGCGGACAAATGCTTTTATTTCGGCCATTAGTGACGCGTGGTCATGACCACTGATCACACTAGACAGCGATGCCAAATCGTGCGCTGGAGGACGTCTTGTCAGAGCTCGCTGCTTCCGCAATTCATCGTAGCTTTGGCAGAGGCTAATTACGTCGTTAACAGTGGTCGGGCTTTTCGCCAAGAGCATTTGAAAAGCGTCGTCGTCAATCCTTTTGAGGATGTGCTTACATTTTTCAGCTTCCGTCATTTCGGCGTTCACGCGTCTGCACAAATCGACGACGTCCTCTATGTAACTTGTGAAGGTTTCACCCGTTTCTTGTGCGCGTGTGCGTAAACGTTGCTCGGCACGAAGTTTTCGGACGGCAGGTTGATCGAAGACTGCTACAATCGACGTTTTAAATTGCGGCCACGTTCGGACGTCTGCCTGGTGGTTTCTAAGCCAAAGGCTGGCTACACCCGCGAGATAGAACGAAATGCGTGTCAACTTGTCCGCGTCCGTCCATCTGTTTAAAGCGCTCACCCGTTCGAAAGTCGAGAGCCACTCTTCAACGTCGTTGTCATCTGTTCCACTGAAGATTGGAGGCTCCCGCTGAGGAACACTGCCTGGACAGGTGGCCGGAAGAGATGGAAGCGTCTGCAGGTCGGCGTCCGGCATAGCAGAAGGTAGCCTTCGAGAACGGAGTTCCAGGATGGTAGCGGGAAGGTGTAAGGGACGGTACCCAGCACGGCTCCACCAATTATAAAGGAGATTTATTAAGCAGAAGGGTTGATGCTTGGAAGGCTTGGAAGGCCATGCACCAGCCGCAATTTCCGAGCTCGAGCCACTGCTGCACACTCGATGCTGCTGCCTCTGCGCCGGAGTACTTCCTCTTCTTTACATATCCATCCATCCATCCATCCATCCATCCATCCATCCATCCATCCATCCATCCATCCATCCATCCATCCATCCATCCATCCATCCATCCATCCATCCATCCATCCATCCATCCATCCATCCATCCATCCATCCATCCATCCATCCATCCATCCATCCATCCATCCATCCATCCATCCATCCATCCATCCATCCATCCATCCATCCATCCATCCATCCATCCATCCATCCATCCATCCATCCATCCATCCATCTATCTATCTATCTATCTATCCGCCCACGCTTGGGTGCTCTTGTCGTCACCCCCTTAACTTAGCGAACCAAAATTAGCATGGGAGAGTGAGATGATTTGACGAATATGACGCTCTGGTCAAGACATGAATAATGCACAATCCCGTCGCGTACGTCGTCAAACAATTGCCGTCAGACAGTGGCACATACCCACGGGCGGGTATGGGCCACAGGTGATTGACACTAAGTATCTATACCCAGGAACGACGAGAACACACATGGGCAATTTTAAGAGTGTTAAGAAATACCCGACATCGGTAGCATCGACCCGATGAATGCAAATAATAAATTTCAGGGTTTCAGCAGGAATTAAAACCAATAATTCTGCGTGACAGTCCAGCATTCTACTGCAGAGCTACGCGAGGTCTCGGAACTACGTTTCAAATATTCGCTAATCTTCGTGAAACGTCAGTAGTGGTTGCAGTGTTGCCTACACAACTTTATAAACATTACATATGTATTCCTTTGATAGAGGCGTCATGTCAGGTTAACGTCGATTGTGGTTAGTTGCCATGCACTGAAGTTGATTTATGTAGCAGTGTCCAGGGCCAGCATCCTCGCGAGCATCAGCGCTTCTCATCAGCTTCTTGTGTTGTTATAATACGTATGTTCTAGTTGGCATTGTTGCACAAGTACAATTAATTCGTTATATAAACATCTGCAACTCTTCAACACATATGTCTGTGCGTACAACATTTGTACATATATTTAGCGTCCTGTATTGACGTGTCGCTCAATCAAAAAATGCAACATGGTCACTTTCCCTCCGCATGCTTCGCATAACGTCAATTACCAGGCACGTGGAATCTGCCGAATTTTTTTATATTTACTACTTTTTAAAGTTTTTACCCTCGGATGTAAGGGTGTGTTTCGCCGAACATGACTTGTGCCTTTTTGAAAGCGTTTGAGAAATTTTAGGCTGTTGGAAATAACTAACCTCGTCGCTGAGTATCTCAGCTGGTGTTTTTAACATATCAAAACTACCCCTAGCTGAGTCGCAAGACAAGCCGTATATAGGGAAACGCTCTGGAGTAATTTGGCCACCTATAACACGCACCGAAAAGTGGAGCACTTCTGCGTTGACATTCACAGCAACAGTCATCGAAGTCATGACCTCGTGCTCATTATGCAAAATGCTGAAGGCATAGTTCAAGGGCAACCTCTTTACAGTAAAAGTTACCTAGTGCATACATGACGTAGAAAAAACAAACAAAAAAGCGTTCCACACTCGCCGTCTTGATTACAGGCGGCGTTGACTAACGCTCTCACGTTTAATTTACATATGTACCCAATAAAGTGGATGGGGGCATATCCACTATGGCAGCTCAGTTGGTAAAGCATCGAACGCTTTATTCGAAGGTCGCAGGTTTGGTACTTGCCCAAAGCAAGGTATATCTTCATCCACTTTTCTTTCTTCGCGTTTACACTACAATTACTTCATATGACATCCCCTATATTTTCTTTACATAATTGTCTGTTAGATCTCATTATATTGTGTATATATATAAAAAACGAGCCTTTATGTGTACTCTCCTTTTTTTTAGTGCATACAAGACCTTTTCTTAACACATATTGCACGACAACAATGTGCAGCTAGGCGCGAAACAGGCGCAGTTTTCGCGCGGATGGCCACCAGAGTGAAGATGCGGTTCATCAGACGTTAACGAACATGTATAAATAAATTGTGCAGGTATTCACAGAAACTCTTCCTTTATTATAAATAACCTAGATCGGTTAGACAGGGTTAGAGGAGCAGACATTGACCGATCGTGAAAGCAAACAACATTAGCGAAGGTAGCCATTCAATAAGAAAACGTCTCCGTAAAACAAATGTTAACGAATTTAGCTATACGGGACCAAAGAAGTTTATTGGTTTTTAAAAACGGGAATCCTGTTACCATGAGAGCACAAATATCGTTTACGAAAGATAAGGTCCGGGAAATCTCGGCTTCATGGCAGAATTTATTAAGCTTTTTGTACGTTAGGGCCTGTTTTGCCAGCCATTTTTGTTTATTCGTTTGATGCGTCACGACTGTCTGGCACCTGCTCTAACCAATAGTTCTATGGCGTAAAATGTTTCTGTGAGCTTATACGTGCTCGGCTCGTCCGGGAGATGGTTGCCTCTAGTTTTGGCCTGGTAGCGCTCTGACAGAATTAAATTTAACATCTGACGCCAGTGGCACGCTACGCATGCCACAAGACAGTCTGGAACACCTCCGGACACGGAACACATCCTTTTGCGAGGGGCATATATTTATGTCAAGTAAACGAACGCTCGCCAAACTTGCAACGAAAAAAAAATGGAGGACCCATAAAGGGGCCGTGAAACACTTCTTCAAGTAACCATGGAATGCATTCACTGGAAGAGCTTATTGCCTCGCAAATCTAACGCTGCAAAAATTTTAAGAATCCGTTCAGTGTGAGTGGAGTTGTAAAGGTTTGTCGCATGCTGTAATTTCATTCTCTCTTCTCTCGTCCCGACGAAAGCACTGGAAGATAAGCAGGGAGGGATGGCAGGGCCACAGAAAAACGTCGCGCGACCGTCGCGACCTTGACAACGATTTTTTTTTCCTTCGGTTGCGCCGCTTCTTCAGTGACGGCCTCCCGCGGCGAACTCTGTAACCACAGAACGCGCCATGTTCAAATCAGCCAATGGCTGATAGATGGGCTTACTACGAGTGATTTTTGGGCTTATTCGTGGTTTGTCGAGAGAAGAAAAGCAATTTTAAGCTGTCTTTGATAATTTATTGTAAATTCCAGGCTGCGTGCTGCGCGATAACATTTCTCTCGCGTGTTCTCGGGAGCCTCTCCTACCGATCGGCAGCGTTTTCTGACCATGCTCAAAAAGTGTTGGAGAGTCCCTTTAACTTCGCCTTTAAGAATTGAACGCGATAGCGAAATCCGGCCCGTACAGCACCCTTCAGCCACTAAGTGCATACTTATTCACACACACACACACACACACACACACACACACACACACACACACACACACACACACACACACACACACACACACACACACACACACACACACACACACACACACACACACACACACACGCACGCACGCACGCACGCACGCACGCACACGAACGCGCACGCAAGCGCGACGTATCTATCGTAATGCAGGGAGTGACTGTGCGGTGTGGCCACTTCCCTCTGCTAGAACGGCGCTATGCTGTAGCCGAGACACGTTTTCACAATGTCGCACAGATCACATACAGACACACACACACACAAACACACGCGTGCGCACGAATGGTACATACGGGTTTTTGATCTAGAGCAAGAGTCGCATGGCCTCCAAGATATACGCCGCGCTCTCGCCATCTCGGAGGCGATAAAGAGTCTCACAATGCTTCACAGATAGCAGCACATTATCTAGCGTTTGCTGTTTACTTGATCAATGCCTCTGGAAAAACATAATATGTTTTCCGCTAAATGGACATAGTTGTCCATTTTTAGGGCTGTTTGAAAGTTTCTGTGTGCTTTTAGCGGCCATGACCGCACTATCCCGGCCTTTTTCGAGGTAGTTTGAAGCCTCCCAAATGCGCCTACAAATAACCGAATGGACTTGTTTTCGTCGTAACACCTGTCTGTCAATCCGTCCGTCCGTCTGTCTGTCTGTCTGTCTGTCTGTCTGTCTGTCTGTCTGTCTGTCTGTCTGTCTGTCTGTCTGTCTGTCTGTCTGTCTGTCTGTCTGTCTGTCTGTCTGTCTGTCTGTCTGTCTGTCTGTATGTCTGTCTGTCTGTCTGAAATCCGGTGGCGTACGTCGTGAAACACTTTCCTCGTGACACGAGTGGCACATACCTGGACACCATGCGCCGTGATATGCGGGTACGCGCCTCATGTGTTGGACAGTTTACTTACATCTACCCATGAACGGCGAGAAGAGGCATTCGTAATTAAAATGCGAGACCGTTAAGAAAAACGGAAATCGGCAGAGTTGACCCAACGAATGCAAATGATAAATGTTATGATCTTAGCAGCAAAGGAACTCGGGTATTCTGCGTGGCAATTAGGCATTCTACCAGAGCCACACCAGTTCTCGAAACAGTTTCGGCAAAAGCCATATACAGGCGTGACACTCGTGAGACATCACTTGTAGTTCCAATGCTGGATAAATCTAATTTTATAAACATTACATATGTACTCGTATGATAGAGGCGTCAAGTTAATGTAAAATGTATACTTAGGCGCCATCCACTGAAGTTGGCCAGGATAGTGCTGTCCAGGACTACCATCCCCGCAAGCAAAACTGCTACATATAAGTTTACCGCTTCTGGTGCTGGAATTAGCAATGTTGCTTTGGGAATGTTAAGCAGTTGTAAACAACTATATATATGAAACATATGTATATATTAACTTAAGTTTGTACGATATACACCATTTGTACATATTTTAGCCTCATTTTGTAACGTTTTGCTTAATGAAAAATTACACGATGGTCACGTTGTTTGCGCACGCTTCGCAAAACATTGTTTTCCATTGGGCCTGCCCAATTTTTCTTTTCCTCTCTTTCTCTGTCTTTTTTTTTGTGCAAAGGGGGGCGCTGTTGTTGTTCGGAAATAAAGAGAGAACACGAAAGCAAAAAAAAAAAACGGCTGACTGATTAAAGTCATGACGTCAGTGCCAGCCACGTAGCTAATAGCAAGTACCGTGATAAGCTCATTTCCTGGCCACGGCAATCGAATTTCGAATGGGCTGTAATGCAAGAACCCTCGTGCACTTAGACTTTGGTGCAGGTTAAAGAACCACAGGCGGCCCAAATCAATCCAAGGTTCCCCACTACGGCGTGGCTCATATCGTGGTTTTGGCTCATAAAACCCCACCAATTATTTTTACGTGACAGCGTGCGTGAAGCACTCCGTAGCCCATTGATGATCCTCGAAAAGGAATATCATTGAAATTGGAGTCGCGGCCCAGGTAACCTACCCTTTTTATACTTTCATTGATCTCATGATACTGGGTTTGCACTGTGAATTGTTTTCATCGCTTCGGCACGGCTGCCTAATTCTCTTGTTTGTATACTTGCAGTGTGCTATTGGTACGTTTTCGTTGTCGCTGAATCATGGGGAACTTCCTGTTCGTGTGACCCGTATTTTCGGAGTACACGGAGTCAGTCGCTTCTCTAAAAGCCTTTCTTATGTTTGGAAGCTGTCAAAGCATTCTGCCTGAAAGCTTCAGAGGCGTTGCTTAACTTACTGTTTCGCAGGTGAAGTACTGGCGCTGTTCGTAGTAGGTCAAATCTGCCGAGTTGTTTCCGTGAGCCCGACGGTAATGGACGCCCGATCCTTGCCCAGTGCAGCGGCACGTCGCCTCTGCGTGTGTTTGCTCGCCGTTTTGACCCTGGGCGACGCGTGCTATCTTTCCGATGATCTTCGTTACCAGAGACACCTGGCTGGCGTTACATGGGGGAGCTTGCCAGCCAGAGCACATCTGTAAGAGAAAGGGAGAGAGTGAGACGAGCTTGTTAAAAGTGGAAAAAGGTAAGAGAACATTCCGTCTTGACTTGTGCCCGTTTGCTGCAGCAACGCGCTGAACGGGCACAATCTGGGCGTATGGATAAGCAATGGGACCGAGTACCTAAGGGAACACGAAATATACGTGACGACGAAAGGTAACAGGAATGCAGCAGTGATGAAAAATAGGGCACTGTGGAATTACAATAGGTATGATGTTGTGAGAGGAATATGGAAAGGGGTCATGATTCCTGGGCTGACGTTCGACAATGCGGTCTTGTGCATGAGATCAGAAGTTCAAGCAAGATTGGAAATTAAGCAACGTGGAATAGGTAGGCTTGCTTTAGGAGCTCACGGGAATACACCAAATCAGAGAGTACAAGGTGATATGGGATGGACATCGTTTGAGTGCAGGGAAGCTAGCAGCAAGATGGAATTGGAGGGGCGATTGAGAAAATGGGAGAGGAGCGTTGGGCTAGGAAGGTTCTCAGCTACTTGTACATGAAGAATGTCGATACAAAATGAAGGAAGTGAACCAGAAAATTGACGTGTAAATACTTAGAAAACAGCAGGGGGCCAAACCAAAAAATATTATCGGTTAAAAAAAAGGTGAAGGAAGCTGAGACCGATATGTGGAGAATCGGCATGATTAAGAAGTCTGCTCTAGAGAACTTTTAAGCAGGAAATTGCCAAGGAAAGGATCTATGATAATACTCGCGGTAGTTCTCTACTGTTTGAGGCAAGGACGGGAGTATTGCGAACCAAGACATGTCGGGCCAAATACGAAGGGGTAGACACAGTATGCAGTGCGTGTGGAGAGGAGGAGGAAACTGTCGAACACTTGATAATGTACTGTAAAGGGCTTCACCCTATAATTCAGGATGATGGCGCAGAGTTTTTCAAAGTACTGGGGTTTAGGGACAGGGAGGGCAAAATACACTTTGAGTGGGTAGAATTAACTTGAAAGAGGTTATCTGATCGGTGGTAAAGTCAAGGCACGAGTGAAAATTAAACCCTTCACTGCAAAGTACCAGTCCTCAACCTCACTATTCAAAGGGGGAAAAATAAATCCAGTTTTTGGTTCACTAAGTAGTACGGCTTGGTGGCGTTAGCCACCACCCGACCTAAGGGTACAGCCATATCAATCCATCCATCGCTGAAAAAAGTAGAACGAAAGCCGCTGAACAACGTAAGCGTTAGCCCCAAATGTTTGCAGTGATTACAACACCTAAAACGCTGAGTGTCACGATGGCTAAAGAAACACGATATTTTTGCATTCGTTGGGACGCAAGAACTTCGTTGTTTAAGAGCGATCTGAAAACAAGAAATTGAAGAAAAAGAATGAGAGCCTGAGCCTGATGGATTGCGTGTATCAGCTGATATATATATATATATATATATATATATATATATATATATATATATATATATATATATATATATATATATATATATGAGATATAACAGACAGTAATGCCAAGGAATGTACAGGGGAAGTTATTAAAACCAATGGAATGTAAATAAGAAGAAAGAAAAGTGGATGAAAAAATTACCAACTGTGAGGAGGAATCGAACCTACGACCTTTCGACTTTTCTTTCTTCTTATTTACATTCCATTGGTTTTAATAACTTCCCCTGTACATTCCTTGGCATTACTGTCTGTTATATCTCATTAATATTGTGTTAAAACACGGAAAAACGAGCCCTTAGGTATACACTTCTTTCCCTTATTTCATTGAACGAGGGTCTCGTACTGGCAGACTTGGTGTGTTAAGGTTGTATAAGAGGGACAATTATTCAGCTGCCCGCTCATAATAAGTTCACGTGCTACGTGGCGCCAAACATGCGCATAAGAGTGTTTTCACACTCGTTGTTTGGCTTATAGATGGCGCTGACTGTCACTCCTGCTTCTAAATTCACAGATAAACCCAAAAAAAGTGGATGGAGGGAGGGCCGCTGTGATAGCTCAGTGGTTAGAGCATCGAACGCGTAATTCGAAGGTCGTAGTTTCGATTCCTGCTCACAGTTGGTAATTTTTTCATCCACTTTTCTTTCTTCTTATTTACATTCCATTGGTTTTAATAACTTCCCCTGTACATTCCTTGGCATTACTGTCTGTTATATCTCATTAATATTGTGTTAAAACACGGAAAAAACGAGCCCTACCTGCTCACAGTTGGTAATTTTTTCATCCACTTTTCTTTCTTCTTATTTACATTCCATTGGTTTTAATAACTTCCCCTGTACATTCCTTGGCATTACTGTCTGTTATATCTCATTAATATTGTGTTAAAACACGGAAAAACGAGCCCTTAGGTATACACTTCTTTCCCTTATTTCATTGAACGAGGGTCTCGTACAGGCAGACTTGGTGTGTTTAGGTTGTATAAGAGGGACAATTAATCAGCTGCCCGCTCATAATAAGTTCACGTGCTACGTGGCGCCAAACATGCGCATAAGAGTGTTTTCACACTCGTTGTTTGGCTTATAGATGGCGCTGACTGTCACTCCTACTTCTAAATTCACAGATAAACCCAAAAAAAGTGGATGGAGGGAGGGCCGCTGTGATAGCTCAGTGGTTAGAGCATCGAACGCGTAATTCGAAGGTCGTAGGTTCGATTCCTGCTCACAGTTGGTAATTTTTTCATCCACTTTTCTTTCTT
Organism: Rhipicephalus annulatus; assembly: GCA_013436015.1. NCBI lineage: Eukaryota > Metazoa > Arthropoda > Arachnida > Ixodida > Ixodidae > Rhipicephalus > Rhipicephalus annulatus. Next base: position 486,083 of record WOVY01000950.1, on the reverse strand, counting down.
CTTATTTACATTCCATTGGTTTTAATAACTTCCCCTGTACATTCCTTGGCATTACTGTCTGTTATATCTCATTAATATTGTGTTAAAACACGGAAAAACGAGCCCTTAGGTATACACTTCTTTCCCTTATTTCATTGAACGAGGGTCTCGTACTGGCAGACTTGGTGTGTTTAGGTTGTATAAGAGGGACAATTAATCAGCTGCCCACTCATAATAAGTTCACGTGCTACGTGGCGCCAAACATGCGCATAAGAGTGTTTCACACTAGTTGTTTGGCTTATAGATGGCGCTGACTGTCACTCCTACTTCTAAATTCACAGATAAACCCAAAAAAGTGGATGGAGGGAGGGCCGCTGTGATAGCTCAGTGGTTAGAGCATCGAACGCGTAATTCGAAGGTCGTAGGTTCGATTCCCGCTCACAGTTGGTAATTTTTTCATCCACTTTTCTTTCTTCTTATTTACATTCCATTGGTTTTAATAACTTCCCCTGTACATTCCTTGGCATTACTGTCTGTTATATCTCATTAATATTGTGATAAAACACGGAAAAACGAGCCCTTAGGTATACACTTCTTTCTCTTATTATATATATATATATATATATATATATAGTGTAATGATGACAAAGCGGCGATCGTGCTCGGCGCATACGTGGCGGGACGGAGAAGACGAGGAAGAGGAGAGAGCAGAATAAGAACAGCCGGCCTGCAGCAAAGGCGTTGTCTCTTATTTCTCGTCTTTACAATGGCGCAGTCGCGAACTACTGACCCCGATATCCCTGCGTCCACTACACTTCGAAGTGGACGAGTGCTCTCGAACTCCCCACCGATCACGGACGGCGTCCGTGATCGGTGGGGAGCACCGAGTGTCATCTCCTGGTCATTCCTGACACCTTAAGATCGAGCGTACTACGCGCCATCCATGACACTCCCGAGGGAGGCCATGTTGGCTACAGAGCCACCTTACGCAAGGCACAAGAACGTTTTTGGTGGCCGAAAATGGATAAAAGCGTGCGTTCATACGTTGCCAGTTGCGAGATTTGTCAGCAACACAAACGACGTCCTGGAGCTCGACATGGACTTCTTACGCCGATCAAGCCTCCAGAGACAGTTTTCCACACGTTGGGCATAGATCACATCGGGCCTCTTCCAATGACGACAGCGGGCAATCGTTACATTATACTCGCTGTGGACTACTTGTCCAAGTTCGTAGAGGTCGCGGCCGTGCCTTCGCTTGCTGCTAGCCATGTCATCCGATTCCTGAAAGATCGCTTCGAATGGCGACACGGTCTTCCTAACAAGTTGATCTCCGACCGGTCGACCACCTTTCGCAGTCGCGAGCTCCGCACTTACCTACAACAAGCTGGAGTGGACCATCACTTCGCGTCGGCATACCATCCACAGGCGAACGGACTGACCGAAAGGTCGAACCAGACTATCCAGGCTAGACTCGCACCGTACTGTAAGAATCACAAACGAGGTGAGGCCGACTGGGATGATCATCTCCAAGCAGCTGCGTACGCAGTGAACACGGCGGCACACAGCTCCACAGGAATTTGCCCCTACGAGATTGTCTATGGTCAGCTCCCGCAACTGAATGCTACGTTCGGTTTGGACACTCCCGTTAAAGTAGGGCGTTCCGCTGCACGCCAGACACTTTGTCGCGATATCCGTGTGGAGGCGCGTAGGAGGATTGTGCATGCTCAACAGGCACAAAAGCGATACTACGACCGACGCCATCGTCCCGCGCCGAAATACAGTGTAGGTGATGAGGTGTGGCTACAGCGAGGTGCGCCATCGTCTTCAAACAAACTGCACCCAAAGTACGACGGCCCTTACATTATTTCTGAGCGCTTGGGAGATAACACTTGGCGAGTACGTTCCACAGCTTCTGATACGCGCAGAGACAAGAGAAAACGGAATAACTTTGCGGTGCATGTGTCGCGGATGAAGAACTGCATACGTCGGCAAACGTGACATTGGTTTGTGTTTTTCTTACAGGAGTAGACCAGCTGCAGCGTGGCCGAGTGTAATGATGACAAAGCGGCGATCGTGCTCGGCGCATACGTGGCGGGACGGAGAAGACGAGGAAGAGGAGAGAGCAGAATAAGAACAGCCGGCCTGCAGCAAAGGCGTTGTCTCTTATTTCTCGTCTTTACAATATATATATATATATATATATATATATATAGTCTGCGGCGATGGCGTAGTGGTTAGAGCATCCGCCTCGCATGCAAGAGGTCCGTAGTTCAAATCCTGGTACCGCGCAGTTCCCAACCGGATTAAAAAAAATCCGCGTGTTGATGGAACTGCATTAAGAGACCTGGGGTGCGGCCTCACCAGCAAACACCGCCGAGAACGCACTCCCTCACCAGAGAAGGATTGGCCACCCTGGTGCAGTATCTGGCCACTACCTCCCAAATGCTTACGTCAAATAACTCATGGCCCTCAGTCCCCAGCAGCTGCGAAGCAACTGACCACGGCGGCGGTCAGATCTGCAACGCAGCAGAGGGTGCTAAGAATCTCTGGATCCGGACAGGCCGCCATAGGAACCTGAACTTGGCAACGTTTAACGCTAGAACCTTATCTAGTGAAGGAAGTCTAGCTGTACTATTCGAGGAGCTAGAGGGTGTTAAATGGGATATAATAGGGCTCAGTGAGGTTAGGAGGACAGATGAGGCCTATACGGTGCTACAGAATGGGCGCGTCCTTTGCTACAGGGGCTTGGCAGACAGAAGAGAACTGGGAGTGGGGTTCCTAATTCACAGAAACATAGCTGGCAACATAGAGGAATACTATAGCATTAATGAAAGGGTGGTAGGTATCGTAATTAAACTGAATAAAAGATACAAGATGAAGGTAGTACAGGATTACGCGCCTACATCCAGCCATGATGACGCTTCAGTTGAAAGCTTCTATAAAGACGTGGAATCGGCAATGAGTAAGGTAAAAACACAGTATACTATAGTGATGGGCGACTTTAATGCAAAGGTAGGGAAGAAGCAGGCTGGAGACCAGGCAGTAGGAGATTATGGCATCGGTACTAGAAACGCCAGAGGAGAGCTGCTAGTAGAATTCGCAGAACGCAATAATTTACGGATTTTGAATACCTTCTACCGTAAACGAGAAAACCGCAAGTGGACATGGAGGAGCCCTGATGGCGAAAATAACAACGAAATAGACTTTAAAATGAGTGCACACCCTGGAATCGTGCAGGATGTGGAAGTGATTGGCAAGGTACGATGCAGTGACCATAGAATGGTACGGTCTCGAATTCGCCGAGACTTGAAGAAGGAACAACAGAAAGTGATACGCAAGAAGCCAATCAATCAGCTAGCACTGAGAGGGAAAGCACAGGAATTCAGAGTGTCGCTGCAGAACAGGTACTCGGCTCTTAGTGAGGAAACCAACCTTAGCGTAGATACAATGAATGATAATCTGACGAGTATCATTACGGAGTGTGCAGTGGAAGTTGTAGGCAGGGCAGTTAGACAGGACACTGGAAAGCTTTCCCAGGAAACGAAGAACCTAATTAAGAAGCGTCAAATCATGAAAGTGTCAAGTACAACAGACAAAATAGAACTGGCAGAGCTTTCGAAGTTGATTGATGGACGTAAGGTATGCGATGGAAGAAGGTATAACATGGAGAGAATTGAACACGCTCTGAAAAACGGAGGAAGTGTCAAAGCATTGAAGAGGAAACATGGGATAGGCAAAAGTCGGATGTATGCACTAAGGGACAAAGAAGGCAAAATAACTACCAATATGGATAGGATAGTTAAAATAGCGGAGGAGTTTTACAGAGATCTGTACAGTAGCCGAGACAACCACGACCTTAATACTATAACAACTAGCAGTAACCCAGATTACACCCCACCAGTAATGATAGAAGAAGTCAGAAAAGCTTTGGAGAGCATGCAAAAGGGCAAAGCTGCTGGTGAGGATCAGGTAACATCAGATCTGCTGAAAGATGGAGGAAAGATTGTGTTAGAAAAACTAGCCACCCTGTTTACGAGGTGTTTCCTGACGGGAAGAGTACCAGAGTCTTGGAAGAACGCTAACATCATCTTAATACATAAGAAAGGAGATGACAAGGACTTGAAGAATTACAGGCCGATCAGCTTGCTCTCTGTAGTATACAAGCTATTTACAAAGGTAATTGCTAACAGAGTAAAGAAAACATTAGAATTCAATCAACCAAAGGAACAAGCAGGATTTCGAACAGGCTACTCAACAATTGATCACATTCATACTATCAATCAGGTAATAGAGAAATGCTCAGAGTATAACCAACCACTATACATAGCCTTCATAGATTACGAGAAGGCGTTTGATTCAGTAGAAATATCAGCCGTCATGCAAACACTGCGGAATCAGGGCGTAGATGAAGTATATATAAACATTCTGGAAGAAATCTACAGGGGATCAACTGCTACCATATTGTTTCATAAAGAAAGCAACAGAATACCAATCAAAAGGGTGTAAGGCAGAGGGACACAATTTCCCCAATGCTATTTACCGCGTGCTTGCAGGAGGTTTTCAGAAACCTAGAATGGGAACAGTTAGGGTTAAGAGTCAATGGAGAATACCTTAGTAACCTGCGCTTCGCCGATGACATTGCATTGCTGAGTAACTCGGGGGACGAATTGCAACTCATGATTACGGAGTTAGACAAGGAGAGCAGAAAGGTGGGTCTTAAAATTAATCTGCAGAAAACGAAAGTAATGTACAACAACCTCGGCAAGGAGCAGCGCTTCGAGATAGGTAATAGTGCACTTGAAGTTGTAAAAGACTACGTCTACTTAGGGCAGGTAATAACCGCAGAGCCGAACCACGAGATTGAAGTAACTAGAAGAATAAGAATGGGGTGGAGCACATTCGGCAAGCACTCTCAAACTATGACAGGTAGATTGCCACTATCCCTCAAGAGGAAGGTATATAACAGCTGTATCTTGCCGGTACTTAGCTACGGCGCAGAAACCTGGAGACTTACAAAGAGGGTTCAGCTTAAATTGAGGACGACGCAGCGAGCAATGGAAAGAAAAATGGTAGGTGTAACCTTAAGATACAAGAAGAGAGCAGAGTGGATTAGGGAACAAACGGGGGTTAAGGATATCATAGCTGAAATCAAGAAGAAGAAATGGACATGGGCAGGGCATGTAGCGCGTAGACAGGATAACCGCTGGTCATTAAGGGTAACTGACTGGATTCCCAGAGAAGGGAAGCGGGTTAGGGGGAGACAGAAGGTTAGGTGGGCAGATGAGATTAAGAAGTTTGCGGGTATAAATTGGCAGCAGCAAGCACAGGACCGGGTTAACTGGCGGAACATGGGAGAGGCCTTTGTCCTGCAGTGGACGTAGTCAGGCTGATGATGATATATATATATATACTGGGACTAATAATTCAATGGGCGGCCAGTTAATCTTCGTGAAGGTATGGGATATGGCACAACAGGAGCGTTGCCAACAAGGATAAATATATTTACTTCCCAACAGTTTCGGGAGGGGTCCTCCCTTCGTCAGGGGATGAGTTATACTAACATAGACGTTCAAACTTCGTTGCTGCCATGTCGCTCTCTTCCTGAAAGATGTTTGCGAGAGTTATACAACAACAACAACAACAACAACAACAACAACAACAACAACAACAACAACAAACACTGTGAGCGCTGAGCACGAAACCAGCCTGTGCACATCCAAATGTTGGTTAAGTCCACATCCGGTTCTCATCGTGTGCTGGCCAGTTCTCGACGTGTGTCGGGCCATCCAAGATTGTCGCTGCGGTGGCGGGAGGGGTCCGCGACGGCGTGCGTAAGGAAAGAGTGTCCCCTTAAGGGTCGGTCGGCTCTTTAGCTTTGATGTTCGCCTGTTTCCCCTCAATGGCCATCAAGTGGAAGGCGAGCGTAAACACTTTGTATGTACACGCAAGGAAAAAATGTATAAAAAGGCAAAGAAAAAGAAAAAAAGGAAAAAAAGAAAGAAAAGACAGTGTACAGGTACGAGTCAGTCAGAAAAAAACAAGCATGGTCTCCAGCTATGAATCTTTGTCACCAATTTCCTCCTGGCTTACTTCTCGGAGGCAGGAGAGTCTTCCGGGGTCCTCGTTGATGCCGGCTACTAATGTTCTAAATTTGAAAACAACATAGCCTCACGCTGTGCGCGCTCGCGCCTGTTTGAGAAACCGGACTGCAAAAGAGTTACGCTGATGTTTTCAAAACTGTGGTTTGGCAGGCGCAGATGTCTAGATAAAGGTAGCTTCGGCAGTGAAGTGGCGTGGTACCGGTGATCATTGAACCGCAGCCGAAATGGCGTGTCTGTTTGGCCGATATATTCTTGTCCGCAGATGTTGCAATGTAGCATGTATATTACGTTACTGGAGTCACAATTAAGGCTTTCAGTTATGCAGAATTTGAAATCCAAGAAGTTCGCTTTGGATTCACGTGTTGTGACCATCTGTGGGCATACCTTGCATCGAGCTTTTCCGCAGGGATGGCAACCTGATTGAATTTTGGAGGGGTTTGTTTCTTCTCTGACAACAATGTCCTTCAGGTTTCGTATCCCTGCGGTACATTACACGAGGCGGCTTCGCGAAAATTGAAGTTAGTCGTTTGCTTTGCCTGATTATGTTGGAATGGCAGGAAAGTATGTTGTCGATTTGTGGCACTGATGAGGAGTAAGTTAGTACAAGGTTCGTTAGGGAAGTCGTACTAACTACGGGGCACTGCATTTTTGTTCTACAGTGGATGACGGTGAACCGGAGAGGCGTACCTTGAGTTGAGTTCTTGCGGTGACGTTGAACGCCGATGCGTTTGTCGCTGTCTCGAAGCCCTCGGGGCAGGGCTCCTTGCGCGGGCAGCGGCAGAGGCGGATCTCGAGCGGGCTCTGCCAGTAACGCCGATGGATCAGACTGCAAGCAGAGCGCTCCGAGGCGCACACCGGCAGCTCGCGTTCCCAGGTGGCCTGTGTGCGTGCATCGTTCAACAAATTGTGCGCCCATAGGGACGCCGATGACGCGGCTCAAGTACTTCAGATAACTGATATATGTAAAGATGCCCGGGTTGAATTTTGCGTGAGCTGGCAAGTTTTTTTTTTCGGTGATTACATTGACAAGGAGCTCAAGAGGACACAATTAATGTTTAGTCCTAAAATCAAATTGCCTGAAAGGGAGAAGCGAGACACCTGAAGTGGCGTTTGTATAGTCTTCTGTAGTAGACACGGAGTCATGTACGAACTGCAGTCTACATTCTTGCGTATGAACGGCTTAAAAAATTCGACAGTTCAGTGGTTGCCGTAATTAACAGTGCCGTTAACCTGCTCATACATGTAGCGACTATGACACCGTGTAGCCCTGGCAGTCTTGTAGCAAATGAGTTCTGGCCTAATCTTCATATTTCATCGCGAGATTATTCGGCTAAACATCACATGCGTTTCGTTATATGCATTGTTGCAAGATCCCGCAGTGGCAGCAGCATTCCGATGTAAACGTAATTTGTATAAAAACGTTCGATGTAAACATATTTGTATAAAAACTTTCGTGTACCGAATTTCAATTTAATTAACTAATTGATGTGCGAGCTTCGCCATACATTCATATTGATTACGAAATCCTTACTATTAAAGCTGCTCGTGAGAGCATGTGACATTCAATCGCGACATTGGAGATACATTTAGCGTAATATGCGGCAGGCAAAAACCAAGGATCACATGAGGAAGGACATTTCAACGAATTCGGCTACTCAAGTTGTGAAAATTATTTTGCAGATATCCACTGCGGCATCTCCCTTAGCGTCATGCATCAATCAATCAATCAATCAATCAATCAATCAATCAATCAATCAATCAATCAATCAATCAATCAATCAATCAATCAATCAAGTAATCACATGCGAGACGTTATAATCAAATTATTGGAGAGAGTGTGGGTGCTGTATCACGGTTTCATAGCTGAAAAAAGAATACAGGGCCGCGTGCACAATTCCCCAGAAACGTTTTCAGTCTACATCCCATAGACTATTTTCTTTGCTCAATTGTTTGTGACGCCATACCTGCATAGTGTACTTTTATAATGTTGAAGGATATGACCTATAAATAATGATTTGCTTAATTAATTGATCAATTGAAAAGTTTACTTCTGATCGGTCTATCGGCTGACCCTGGTATACCGTTAACTGCGGGGCTGCAAGGTCGATGTTGTCGTAAACAACATATGCTGCCCGCTGTCTTCTCCCCAGTTGTCAACCTTATTACGCAGTCGCCTCACGTCAATCACCTGAACGCTACGGTACACGTCAGACGTTGACCGATCGCTGAGTTGGCAGCAACTGACTCAGCAGCTGCGGACTGCACTGGCACAAACAAGTTTAGAAATGTTCGGCTAGTGCACGTGGGTTTGAGTTTTTTTGGGTGCTCGTAAAAGTCAGCGGATAACAACGCTGAACCCTTTGTTGCCTCACTTACTGTCTGGCCATGCGGTGTATATTTCTGCTAAACGAAAAATTTCGCATCCGGTTTCATTGTCTGCCGTATACTACGTGGAAACGGCCACACGACTTCTGACCTGCTGGTCGCTGTATCAAATCCCGTCCGCGGCGGCAACATTTTCGATGATGACGAAAATTCTTGAGGCCCGTGTAGGTACTTAGGTTCAGGTGCTCGTTGAAGAACCGCAGGTAGTGAAAAATTTTTGGAGCCCTCCCCTACGGCATCTCTCGTAAACATATCGTGGTTTGGGGACGCTAAACCTCATCAAATATTATTTAGAACGGCCACCTTCACACTTTGGTACGAGTGCGAGCTTTTATCGGTCACCCATGTACTTAAAGGAAAAAAAAAAGATAGATTCTGGCTGCCACTATCTTGGCACGTATATTTTGAATGAACTACATTCAAAGCTAGTAAAAGTGTAGTCCTGCTGGTTATTTTTTTTTAAAGACCGGCACCACAGTCGGAGTAGCAAAGAGCCCCAAGAGCATTTCGGGTAATTCGCCGATGTAGTTGAAACTCTTTAGCGGGGCGCTAGTCGCTTTTTGAATACCGCTGTCCGAGCTGGGCACTGCGCGCAATGTATAACGGCTGGAGGGGTGTAATACTAAGTTAGGGCTTGTTACGAGGCTATTTGAACAATGAATAATGAGGCTATTATTAGCCCCGATGTACGAAAATTCGCTCAGGGGCTCGTCACCATGCTCCTTGAGCCAATATCGTTTTCAATACCTAGTTTACAAGCTCGAGAGGGCGAACTTGGAGCAATAAAAAAAAAAGAAAAGCAATGACTCCACACGGCGTTGTTCGGTTTTCTTGGTAGTAGTACGTATCGACGATCGTTATTCTTTACAAACGAAACACCCGGACAAGTGTAAAGAAAAAGTACGTGTGTACCCTGTCGTTGTGTTTTTAACGCACACGACACTTAAAAAAAGGCCACTTCTGCTAGAACAAAATTTCAGCGAAATCATAGTTCGTCTAATAATTGACAGCGAGGCATTTTTTTAATGAGGTGAAATGCTGGCAGATTGTAAGCATTATTTTTATTCTTCACTTAGGTCGCATGAAACCACGTCCTCGTTATAACTGGGGGAGACCATTCTGCGGAAAGGATATGATGAGGAATATTGGAAGAAGAATCTTTAGATCAAAAGAATTCTTTTGAAATATGCCTCCATGTAGAGGTGCACCTGGCGACGCGCCAAACATGAATGCTATATAAATGAAAAGCGGTGACGTTGGAAATGACGCACATTCGCAAACAAACCACACCAAACAATCGCAAAAACACACAGCTGCACCACTTCAGAGTAGATAAGAATTCATTAAGGCATTGAATTCCGTTATGACTATTTTGTTTTCGTGTTCTACTAGTCCAACAGCGCAAGGCTTCTGCTTCTGTGATCACGCTTGTTAGTACCGGTGAACATAAACACGGCTTGTAATTTTTCAACGTGCATCATTGATCTGGTCGTGCTATTCATCAACAAAAAAAAAAGAGCGATATCGAGAAGTGCTAGGAGTGTAGAGGACGTTCTCAGAAATGTTACTGCTATTATGATATATCCGGTGTCCTATTTGCGTGCCCAAAGAAGTAACATTACTAAAACATGCTCTGTCACCCATATTTATATGAAAAGGCGTTCGGGACCAATAACTTACGAATGCTGGCAAGTGGGTATATTGAGAATGGTATAAAAGTCCCGGCGTATCGCATCTGTAAAGAAACGCTCGGCGAGAGTCATGGTTCCCGACCTCATTCACGGAAGCATTACTGGGTTACATTTCATCCGACAAGGGTTCTGACTGAGAGCATCCCAGCCTGACGGCAACGCACGCCTACCGCATAACGTGTAGCATCTTTAGGCAGGAGCAAACACGTCACATAACGCGAGCGCATGCGTCTGTCCCCTGGGACAGGACCCTAAAGTCGCTGTTTGACTCGGCGTCGTTTAGAGGAATGCCCACGTGTGTTTACGAAACTACGCGGGCCGTCGACTCCAAACAAGTGCTCACGTGCACCAGGTGTCACTGGCGGCATTCGCGTAAGGAACACGGTGCGCAGGTGGCGAAACACGCACGGAGTGTGGCTCCGCGCATTATGCACGAGAGAATCTCGACTGTCGCAACTCGGGCGACAAAGGGAAAGAGAGTGTTGCTGCATACACGGCTGCTGCTGCTCACCCCGTTTCCGAACACGACGAGCGCTAAGGCAGCGGCCAGGCTGCAGCAGGAGAAAACGGCCAGCACAAGGCAACGTCGCGCGAGGCCCGCCGACGCCATGCTCGTCGCCGTCGCTCCGAAGCCCCTCTCCTCGCGCAGCTCGCTCGACTGATGCCTCCCCCACCTCACCGCGCGCGAGTCTCGAGCCAAGGGGCGCGACGGCTACAATGAAAGGGCGGCCTAACAGCTCGTCACCTGACTTCCCAGAATATCCCGCTGACCGGTTCGCTTACCGTTTTGCTGAGTGCAACTTTGGCGCTTTCTAAGTTTAAGACGGGCCTTTTTTTTTTTTTTTTCAAAATAGACGCCCAGTTTGACTGCGGGAGCGCCGTGACGGCCCGTCGGAGACCCCCTGGCCTTCGCAGGACGCGGTATGCTGAAGTGACCTGGATTACAGTGCCACGGCCACTGGGTAAAGGGAAGGCACCGCTGTTCCTTTTTATGCAATGGCCGTGTTAATGCGCTGATTCGTATTTCAATAGGCTTAATTTCGAGGGGGGGGGGGGTTATTTTAACGAATATTTCACTGAGAAACAAAAACAAATGTAGGCCCTTTTATTTCTTTTTGCAATTTGGGATGGTGGATCTACATTCGAGCAAGCTTTTGCATGCCTTGGTAATCCAATAAAAATATTTTTTTTTAATTTTCCGCTAATACAGTGTTGATGGAGGGAGTGGGGAAAAAGTGACATGCTGCTTGACTAAGTTTCCACCCCCCCCCCCAATTACATCAGGCAAAGGGAGTGGTGGTGACAGAATACATAGAATGGTTGCACTAACTCACTTTCATCACACAAAGTTATGAACGCACATGTAATGGAGACATTTTAAATGGTGGCAGTACAGGTCGTGTACACTTGACATAAAAAAAATTGGGGACCCTTAAGCTTCGCCTTTAGGAGTTGAACGTGATAGCGATGTCACGTTCCTGAATGCACATGTGCATGCATTCTGTTGTTGCACGCATAAAATGCGGCTTTTGCGAGCAGAGGAAGTTATTTTGTCTGTGTTTTCAAGCAGAGATGTGCGCGAGTGGTAGAAGATTTGCGTGACACGCACACGACCTGGCTTCTATCCTCACTCGGACTCAGCATTTTTTCATTATTTGTGCGTTATTTTAGTGGATAAAACCGGTGTGAACTTGCTATGCACTCACTACGTGGCCTTAAGGGAATAGGCGAAGTAGCGTGTGTCCCTTTTGTAGTGGGTGACTGGCTTAAAACCCTGAAGCCATAAGAATGACTGTCGCTGTATTTCTTGATGTCCACCGAGCATACGACACAGTGAGTCACGTTCACGTTCTGGAAGGCCTGGCGTTACAGGGATTCAAGGGCAAGATACTGCGTTGGATCGCTGACTTCCTGAAGCACCGGAAAATTTTTGTAGTTACGCAGGAGGGCCCAACGTCAGAACATGTCGTCAACCAAGGAGTGCCACAGGGCAGCGTACTAAGCCCTACTCTCTTTAATGCAGTCATGGCGCAGCTCCCATATAATCTTCCACCCAACATCAGATGTTCAATATATGCTGATGATATAAGTATATGGACGTCTGGTCCATCGTTTTTGGATATACAACAAACTCTACAAGAAGGATTGGATAATGTAGACCATTTTCTAAAACAAAGAGGTATGGCACTGAGTCTGGCCAAAACAGCCATACTTCCGTTTACATTAAAAAGACCTGGAAATTTCCAGATTATTCTGCAAAATCAGCCTATTAAAATGGTTAAAACTCATAAATTCTTGGGAGTAATTTTAGACCGGAGACTAACATGGTCGCCTCATGTCCAGTCCCTGGAACAAAAAGTGAATCAGGCCATTCGAATCCTCCGGCATCTCTGCGGGGCCAAATGGGGTGGTACTACAGAGTCGTTATTAGCCCTACATGTTGCCTGGATACGCCCCATCGTAACTTACTCACTGCCCCTGCTGCACGGACTCCCAGCCTCCACCGAAAGGAGACTTCACTTGTTATTGGCAAGGAGCTTGAGGGTATGTCTGGGTTTACCACGGTCAACTTCCAGTGATTTAGTGTATGCGGAGGCTCGAGAGCCACCTTTGGCAGTACTGCGAACTAAAGAAACATCTCGAAATTTATTTAGAATTTTCACGCAACATGAAAGTCATTTTTTATCTGGTGCACTAACACAAAGAACGGCAACGAGACTACAGGATACTATATCATCATTTCAAGCAGTAGTACCAGAATTTAAACAATGGAAACCTTCAAAACCACCTTGGACGCTGCCACTTCTCAACGTTATAAGTGAAATAGACGGCATAGAGAAGAAAGCAGCCATGGCACCTCTAGTAGCGGCACAGTTGGTACTTCAACAGCTTCATGTAATGCATAATGAAAAAACGAAGATATATACAGATGGATCATGCACAGAAGAAGCGTCAGCCTGTGCGGTCTTTATACCCGAAATTCAGGAAAAGAAGATGTACAAATTATCGCACAAATCTTCATCGACGACAGCAGAATTGGTGGCTATCTTTGAAGCAGTTAAGCTTATCTGCGAGAATCCAGATCCACGAAAATGGGTGATATGCACTGATAGCAAACCTGCGCTTCAGCTAATCAGAAATGTGAGATCACCTTACAGAAATGGTGAAATACCACAATGTATCGCAGAAACTGTGGAATATGCCTCATCGCAGGGTCACAACATCGTATTCCAATGGATACCCAGCCACATTGGAATAAAGGGAAATGAAGATGCTGATAGTCTCGCGAAGAAAGCATTGAAGGAAGGACGGGATTACACAATCCCTATATCTGGGACGGATATTCGACATTTTATATCGCAAGGGGCTAACCATTGTTCGATGGAGAAGTGGTTTGAGAGCCCTAAATCAAAGGAAACGGTACTTTATGAAGTTGATCCACACAGAAAATTTTCCATAGCGACAGACCTTCCACGACACCTAGAGACATTGATCCACCGACTTAGATTGGAAGTAGCATACACAAACAGCTTCCTGCACAAGATACATCGATCCAACTCACCGGAATGCCATTGTGGTCATGCAGAAGAAAATGTTCGCCATATTCTTTTGGAGTGCATTAAATACGCGAAAGAAAGAGAAAAATTAAAGAACAGATTAGCAAGTTTGGACAGACGGCCCCTCACAATAAAGAAACTACTTGGACCATGGCCTGAGATGCATCTTCAGAAAAAGGCAATAATCTTCCTGACAGACTTTTTAGTGGAGACCGGACTGGACAAGCGCCTATGACTGACAGCCATAAATGAGTATTATGTAAAGTGTTGTCATGTATATACTGGCATTAGAGTACTAAGGTGTGCGTGAAAGTAGTTTATGACTGAGTGAACTGCGTGAAAAAAACTGTGTATTGACAGGTTATTTGAACTGGTTTCAGTGTGCTATTATGTTTTTTTTTTCCTTTTCCGTATTGTTAATTTTTGGGTACCGTTCTGTATTATTATTTTATTTTTCGCTGCAGAACTCTGTGATATGGAGTAGCCGAGGCAATAGGCTCCTCAACCTCTCCACAGCAAAACAGTTAAAACAACAACAACAACAACAATGATCACCTTTTGTGACGGCTGCTCGCAATGGGCGCTTGCACCACGCATAAATACTGCAATATTTCATGTTGCATTGTTAAGCATGTATACAGGAGGCGAGTGTGTGTAAAGCAATGATACTTGCTCTGCATTTCCAAGCAGATGAAGTTATTTTCACTGTATTCAAAAGCAGAGACGTGGCCGTGTGGTAGAACATCCGCTTAGCACGCCAACGACTCTGGTTCGGTCCCAACTCTGACCGAGGTTTTTTTCATCATTTGCACCGTTCTCAATTTTTCAGTCACGTGTAAGATAATTTTTCGCTCACAACCAATGATGCTAACACCAATGCCGACGCCGGAATCTCTTCGGAACGAGCTATTTAATGCTATCGCATTAAAAAGCATAGATTATCATGATTGCAAAAGCTTTGTGTAAATATGGTAAAAGAAAATACTGAGAACAGAATAGGAAAGGGGCACAGAACATGACAACACATTGCAAGATACACATATGGGTGTAAAGGCTAATTATGTGCTTTCACAGTTAGAATTATTCGAAAATTCGCGGAGCTGTGCTAGTGTAATGTTTGCACTTCCAATTACTGCAAAATATAGTTTATTTAATTGTAACGGTAACTCTTTGCATACCATAATTTGTTCTTGGGTAAGGAAGTACCCAAAGAGGCTGATTACAATGTCGGTACTGTGACTTGTAAGTTTGCATATAAGATAACTTTGATAATGTAGACAAACTTATTTTTAACATGACATTGGAGCTAGAAAAAAAAACAAGAAATTTCCTGCTTAACAGAACGTTTCCTTCTATAAAAAGAAACATTTCCTTCACAAACAAAGAAATATGTGACTTTTAATTAGTGTCATTTTTAGGCTAATGAACAAGCGTGATCTTTTTCAACACACAACCATTTTCTCGTGCTCCTCAAAAATTCTTGGTTTGAAATGCGAGCGCGATACGTAGATAGGGACAGCTTAGACATGGCCAAGCACTTGTCCGTGCCTTAGCTGTCCCTCTCTATGTATCGCGCTTATATTTGAAACCGTCATGAGTCACTAACTCGCCCAATAAACCATTTTGTGAAAAATTTGAATTAAAAGAATTTGACATTAGGGGAGGCGAACAAATTTTTTTCTCATATTTTTGTCTTTTTTACTGTAATGAAGTTGTTCAGTGTCGCGGAAGGAAATCATCAAAAATTGCGGGTGCAGGTGGACTCGTGGCATATAGATGAAATAATAACGCTTCAAAGTAGCTTTCCAAACTCGCTTTTCTCATCGTTCTTCCCCCTCCCTGGCGCCCTTGCTTGCTATTCCCGGTACACCACAGGGAAGCTGTTTGCGGTCAGCTATTAGCGTCCTGTTTGTCTGACTTGCATTTCGTTGTTTTTGTGTGTGTGCGTGCACGCTAAGTAGCCATTAAATTGAGCATTAAAATTAATGGCTGTTGCAAAAGCTGTTGGCTGTCGGAATATCAATCCAAATATGCAAAAAGGAAATACAGTAGAAAACCTCCAACGGAGATGGCCGCTGGCAGTGCATTTGACCTAGGAAGTGTACCTTAAAATAGTAATGTGAACACAAGATGGCGTTGAAACTTCCAGACACCACAAGCACAGAGCTTCTACTACGGTAGGACAAGCACAATGCGCTTGAAGAGCTAATAGAGGCACACCAAATCTCGCAACTGGAGAGACTAACCAGGACACGAACAGGCAGGAGACTTCTGAACAAACTCCTGGATATAGCCTATAATAAGCAGCATGGCGATAAGAAATCCCTCCTCAACCCAGTCAGAGAAAAGCTCCCTGTGACTAACATACCCAAGAACATGCAACCCGAACTAAATCAGGGCCGAAGAGAGAGCAGAGCCCACGGTCTCTACTACAAGCCTTTCGTATAGACACGGAAGCGCTGTTCGTAGACGCGGCAGAATACGCGGATCTACGTGCCTTCGCTGCGGCAGTCCTCAATATTGACTGACAAACAATTGGTCAGCTCATGTAGTGTATGCAGCAGACACCTTGAGGTAGCGGAAGAAGTGGCGATAGTCCTAGCCATAGTTTGCCCCAGTAGCCGATTAGTCGATATACCGTATCATAAGTGATGCGCAGATAGCGGTAAAAAAATTATGCACGAGGCAGAGTTTCACCAGAGGCCATAGCCATCCTTAAGGCCAACGCAAAGTATATAACCTCTACAGAGACGAAAGAACGACATATTATATGGTTCCCTTCTCACCCCCCCCCCCCACCCCCGTGTTCAACCTCAAGGGGGAGGTTCATCGCCTAGCGCGAGGTCTCACGTTCCCCGCCCACGTAGAAAGGGCATCTTCAGGGGATGAAAATCCCGTGCAGGGCTGGACAGAGAGAGGGATAGAATGACCCGATACTGTGACATTAAGGACTTTTATAAAAAATCTAGGCGTATTTGTCCACCACCAAACCCCAAACTCAACAGATTTGAAGCGGTAGATTGGAGGTAATTACAAACCCAGACCTTTACCAACCCCATTCATTTCAAGAGGACGTACTGAGATGTCTATCCAGATGATACTTGCAAATTGCGTGTCTGGACTGGCGCATCACTTGGGAACATTCTCTGGGAATCTGCAGTTTTAGCAGAACAAAATGCCGTTTCCCCATAAGAGGCTGCGGTGCGGTGGACGTGCTGCGCAGCGCAGCTCCAACCTACAGGATCAACTGTTAGCCATCCAGCAAGCCCACGAGGCAAGAGGAGACAGGGTCTCCGGTCGTCCTCGGGTTTGGCCCAGGCCCAGGCCACGATTTTGCCGAAGTTATTAATAACGTTCTTACTACCACCACCATGTTCGATTGAACAGTGACTTAATGACACTCAACACCCGCCAGCGTCTCAACGGGCTGGCGTGCTCGAAAGAAATTCCCAAGGAAACCATTAGCGCCGCGGAAAACTGGCGATGCGCTTTGACGCGCGTGCTTGCACGAGGGAAATTTTTCTATGAGCTCTATCCCACCTGGTGAGTAATGCGCACGTGGCGTTGTAGATAGGGCAACAGACTTTGGTATACGAGAGGCACCGAGTTCAAACACTACTGTCGGAAAATTTTTATCTATTCCACATACTTTTAGTCTGTACTGACGTCATTAGCACGGGCGTGCGTGGCGTGCATGCGTTTGTGAGAGCACACAGGTACGCCTTGCTAGTAAAAGTGCTGATAAGGCAGATTTACAATGAAAATTATTTCTGCAAGAGGAGGGCCTCCACACTTTTGTATAAGAATACATGAACGCCACAGTTGTGTTTAGAGGATGGTTTCTTATAACTTCTTAAACGAATGACCATACGCGTAGCTAGCAAAGGAAACAATGAGGTCTTTGTTGTGGTACCTCACTTGAGCTCTGTGGCCGTTCGTGACTTCGTGTGCACTTGAATTCAAGTGCGCAGAAGCGGCTCACATCTTAGTTCAGTCACCATCGGTAGCGTTCTTTCGGCCCATCGCTGCGACTGCTGCTGCTAGCTGGTCTAACCCGGAGTGAACATACATGGTTGTACGGTTTACTCGTGAGTGTCGCACTCAGCGGTGTATATTACTTATTGAAATCACCAAGTGTAACGAATTGCGGCTGTTGAACTCGGCTCAGTCGAGTTGCCACGAGTGCACTGGTTGCAGTCGAGCACAACGACTGCAACGATTATCGAACACATAGCTTCTGCTCCTCTACCATTCTTTTGAATATGAACGACTCCGTACAGCTCCTGATCAAGTGCAATTTTGTCTCTCTCTCTATATATCTATATATAGGTCTGCGCGGGGTTCGCTTCAGGTGGGGGGGGGGGGTGTAGATTGTTCATTGGAGGGACCCCTCTCCCTATTAAGCCAATATATGGGGCTGACTTTGCACATCCCCATCCACCTTCTTAGCTTACTAGCAAAAGCGGTGGACCCCTACTCCCATCTGACCCCTCCCGTTCTCACGCCTCCGCCAAAGTGATATTGGGGGTACGGGACTGCGCATAGCCGCTACGAAAAACAACCAAAACGCTGCTGAAATTTCTCAAGGCTACCACACTGATTGACCGTCTGTGACACCGATTTGATGATTGATGATTGATATGTGGGGTTTAACGTCCCAAAACGACCATATGATTATGAGAGACGCCGTAGTGGAGGGCTCCGGAAATTTCGACCACCTGGGGTTCTTTAACGTGCACCCAAATCTGAGCACACGGGCCTACAACATTTCCGCTCCAAGGAAATGCAGCCGCAGCAGCCGGGATTCGATCCCGCGACCTGCTGGTCAGCAGCCGAGTACCCTCGCCACTAGACCACCGTGGCGGGGCACCGTCTGTGACATCGAGCACGGAACTGTGACGATGTCAGCGGCTGCGAAAGGTCTTTTTTACCTCCTCTCCAATTTTCCCCTTCACCAGTGGAAGGAAGCCAACGGCGCTCAGTTAATGTTGACGCCCTTTTTTTTAAATCATTCAGTTGATTTTATTCAAAAGTGCGCGCTAATAATATTAATACTTGAGGTTTATCACCCCGAAACCTCGATATGATTATGACGTTCGCTGTAGAGGAAGGCTCCCGAAATATCGACCACGTCGGGTTCTTTAAGGTGCACTGACATCGCACAGAGTTCGGGCTCTGCCATTTCCAACCCGCCGAAATGCAACCGCCGTGGTCGGCATCGAACCCGCAGCCTTCAGGTCAGCAGCTGAGCACTGTTCCGGAGCCCTCCACTACGGCGTCTCTCATAATCATATGATGGTTTTGGGACGTTAAGCCCCACATATCAGTCAATCAAGCTGAGAACCGTGACCACTGATTCACAGCGGCGGACAGTGTGCGTGCTAGTAAAGCACTCTATCTTTTTATTCACATCTTTTTCCCCCTTCCTCACGCAGAGTAGCAAACTAGAAATACATATACCTCACTGCCTTTCTTCACTTCTCTAACTCGAAGTAGATCAATTATGATAGCGTCTCATGTAACCCACCACGGTTGTCTATTGCTTATGGCACCCAACTGCTGAACCGAAGATTTTGGGATTGATTTCCTGTCACAGCAGCTGCATTTCAATAGAGACGAAATGTCAGAGAGGCTCTTTAATATATATATATATATATATATATATATATATATATATATATATATATATATATATATATATATATACCCGTATAAATAAACTACACTTAAGTCTGCACGCTCCAAATTAAGCGTGTGCAGATGCGATTGTACAACCGTGAACATCTTTGGGGCAAAGGCCGTTTTATGGCCTCTGGATGCATGCGCGAAGAATGTGCGCACGCTTTTTTTTTTTCGTGAAGGCTTTGCACTTATTAGTATCTTGCGCAATACGGGAGTCACTGTCCTGCATAGAAAAAATTGAAGGACCCTTTGAAAACTTACAAACTGTGTTTGACGAAAGCTTGAGGCCATTCAACTGTCTATGCCATGTCTTCTTTTTTACACTCCTAGTAAAATGGCACACAAACGAAGTGTATGCTTGTTTTTTTTTTAAATTTTTGCCGCGAATTGCAGCGACACGCGAGATTAATTTGCCTCGTATGCGTTCGTATTCTCGCGCTTCGGCATCGCTCAGACGCCATCTGTGTTCCAGCGCTCCTACAAATCTCTTATCTTCCCACATGAGATGGATGTGCCACAGATAGCACCATGCCAGAAGGCCGGACGGACACCGGTCCCCGCGACTGCGAGATAGTAGGGAGTTTTCGAGTAAGGGCGCCAATAGTTTTGAGCACGGCCTTCGAGATGGTGGGCGCGTGGTGGGTGTTTTGAGCATAGAGTTTCCTCAAATTAACTAGAGGTACCTCTGGCCCTGCCATCATTCAGCGACCATAGGAATGATGGGTAGTACACGGATTTGCCTACTCTTCGTACTTGCGGGCGGTGAATCGCACTTGTGGCTTCGTTTATTGCTGTCTATCAGTTTTGTTTCGAAAAAAAGAACGAACCCTTAGAACTTTGTGACCCGATTTGGAATAGTAAGGCTAAAAGATAAAGGTGGTGTAGCACAACTGTGAACATTTGCTGATTGTTGTTTCGTGAGAAAAAAGCTCGAAGCGACACGAACACAAACGGAGCCAGAAGTATGAAGAATAGACAATTAAATCCGTGTACTATACCCATCATTCCCATGCTCGCTGAAGCGCCGTGCGTTGCAGCTCCCTAGGCACTATAGCACCAGAGTCCCCTCTAGTGTACATTCAGGAAACTATATGGTTTTGAGACACCAAATGAATAGCGTCGAGGCCACTGCGCATGCGCGAGACCCAAACAGGCTTTAGGGCACCCGCTGAAGTTGAGAAAGAGCATCCCCAACGCAAAAAGCTTTGTGTCAGACAAACGTGCCCGCACCCACTGAAGTGATGGCTCTCGACAGAGGCTAGAGTGACCTAGAAAAGGGGAGTGTCCAATGCGACGCAGGCTTTATTCGAAACCTCTTAGATCCTGCTTGACCCATACCAAGCACATGCTCATACAGCATTGGGACCCCAAGCGTTTGGGGCTCCATTTGAAAACTCCCTATTAAAGACTTTCGCCTTAAAAGCAAAGAAAAAAGTGAAAGCTCCTCCATCGATTCTACTGGGTACACAATCCACATGTAAAATTCAACTGGTTGCACGAAATCCTCATCATAACTGTATTATGAGTTCTCGGAAAAGATGGCCTTTATCGCGTCCATGTTAATCTATTCGACGAGTAAAGTTTATGCGTAGAGTTGTTCGGTTGTCCTTGAAAGCATTATTTTTTTTGTCCGAGCCTTGCTTACGGCCTGAAGACAGAACTGCTTTGAAGTGGGAAGCCTTTCGTTAACATGAACGTAGCTTATACGTACGCCATTGCTTTGAGTGCACGAAACCCTCCAAGCGTAGTGAGCCCCCCTCCCTACTTTAGTTTTGGTCGTGTCATAGCTGTGCCTCCACGTGCTGTTTTAGTTTGCCTTTACCTCTCGATTAACGATCACTCGAATGACGACTGTACCAGAGAATGATGACCAAATCTCTCTTTGCACAGTAATCGGCTTTCAAGGTCCGCTTAATTAAACGCTTTACTTGCCGAAGCCAAGCAACAACATCTGCGGCTGAAAGCGCATCAAAGGTCACCCATGTTGGGGCCACGAGTACATGAAGCTCTAGAACGACTGCTCACCAGACCGAATTCGCGTGTATACTAACGTCTACATTCCTTGAAATTCTGAACTTTGGGGAAGACGTGGGTTTTCCACGACAAAATAACCGGCGTCGGCTGCTCGTACACATAAGTACTGAGGGATTTTTATATCGTTGCCCTACTTATTATTATTATTATTATTATTATTATTATTATTATTATTATTATTATTATTATTATTATTATTATTATTATTATATTATTATTATTATTATTATTATTATTATTATTATTATTATTATTATTATTATTATTATTATTATTATTATTATTATTATTATTATTATTATTATTATTATTATTATTATTATTATTATTATTATTATTATTATTATAATATTTAGAGATGCAAGGATTCGTGTAGTATATGTACTATGGTGATGTTAGCACCCCTTCACCGAAAACAAAATAGAAAAGTGTGAATTTTAGTCAGTTTTTCGCAGATCTTCTTCTCGATGAAATCATGTGTACAACTACTGAGTTTTGCTGCGCACAATCTACGACTTAAGGTTCTATTTAAATATGCAAACATGCATCCTGGCATGAGTTAGTATACATTATGAAAATGAAGGAAACTGTCAAACATTATTCTCACCTTATCCTATGAAACTCTCAGCTTATTTTTCATTGCCCGAACTAATTCAATGCTTTTACTTGAAGTGCTTAAGAAGGGCCACGAAATCTCATCTCGAAGAACAGGGGTTTTTCGGTGTATAGCTCCTCACTCTAGTGTCTCAGAAAATAAGCAGCTGATTTTCCCTAAGAGAAGTTAACTGCGATTTTACGTCAAAATGTGACGATGATAAACTAAAGAGAGACGAATGGGGTGAAAAGTAAGCGTTGCTAATGTTACCCTTACTCACATGTACCGCTTTACGCATTCCATACAGTTTCTCACAAAATTACCTAGAGGGGAATGTGGCGCCAATGAGCTGCTAGATGCAAGAGCACGAGCTACTTTACTCCTGACCTGTCCAGATAGCGGGGTTCCTAATGAGAGCACGCGTCCTCGCTCTCGTTCAACCACTCATTGTTGGTAGCGCTATCTATAACTTGTTCGTCTGCTACTCTACGACTGTTTGGAGTGCGCTAGATTAAAAACTCCCGCATTCTGTGATGAACTAGCGGCATATATGGGACTATTTCTGCTAACTTAGAAGGCTGGTCAAGTAAGCGATTCAGTGCGCTTATGTACTTATTGCACACGGTGGACAAACTAGGGAACCCATAGACTCACATAGTGTATACGACAACCTATGTGATGTTGCGTCCATTAGTTTGAAAAAAAAAACTGAATGGCTTGTAGTACACCCATTTTCGACTTGTTTTTATTTATGAAAAATAATTACGCAGTATGAGTGCTCTGTTGGCCAAAATATGACAACAAACGCCGAGGATGCCGTCAGCGAACAGGTGCTGACTAGCGCCACGCCGCTCGTATACATAGTTATGGCCCTAATGGCAGAAGGTGCGAACTAGACGTGGGCGCTGGAGAGGGGCTATGTTGTCAGGTCAGAATTTCACTAGGTTATGTGCAAGGGAATGACAGTGGTTGTGTTGCAATTCTTAGCTAGCGCGTAGACAGTCTACGCAGACAGCTCAGAAGACAGCACCGAGCCCATGCTGTCCGAGAAATGGAACACGTCTGAAGCGCTGGATGGATGGATGGATGGATGGATGGATGGATGGATGGATGGATGGATGGATGGATGGATGGATGGATGGATGGATGGACGGATGGACGGACGGACGGACGGACGGACGGACGGACGGACGGACGGACTTGAGCCTTGGTTGTAGCCACCAATCAGTTGACCTCCTCCTGGTTATTTCTACCCGTTTAAAGTTTATTTTGCCTTTACTGTCCCTAAACCCCGATGCTTTGAAAAATTGCGTGCCATTATCTTGGACCATAGGATTGAGCCCTTTACAGAACTTTATCCAAGTGTTCAGCCGATTCCTCTTCTTTTTAACACGCACTACATACCGTGTCTGTCCCTTCGTATTTGGCTCGGTACGTCTTGGTGCGCAATACTCCCGTTCTGGACTCGACCAGCAGAGAACTATACCCCTAGAATTATCGTAGATCTTTTCTTTTGCAACTTCCTGCTTGAAAGTTCGGTATAGGTCTCTACTAATGATTTTGTAAGCATTCCAATCTTCCATATGTCCCTCTCTGTTTACTACACCTTCGTCTTAACCGATGTTTCTTTTGGCTTGGTATTCTGCTGTTGTCTAAATACTTGTTAGGCAATCTTTAAGTTCGCTCTCTCCATTTAGTATCAACATTCTTCATTTACAAGTAGCTGAAAAATTTTCTAGCCCAACGTTTCTCTTCCGCTTTTCTAAATCGCTTCTCCAATTCTACCTTGCTGCTAGCTTCGCTGCACTCGAACTATGTCCATCCCATGTCACCATGTACGAAATTTGGGGTGTTCTCGTGTGCTCCCAGAGAAAGTTTACCTATACCACGTTGTTTAATTTCCGATATTGCTCAAACCTCTGATATCATGCACAAGACCACATTGCGGAACGTCAAACCCGGGACCATGACACCTTTTTAAATACCTCTCACAACGTCATACCTATTGTAGTTGCACAGTACCCTATTTTTTATTACAGCTTAATTCCTGTTGCCCTTAGTCATTACGTATCTTTCGTGCTACCTTAGGTACTCATCCCCGTTATTTATTCACACGCCTAAATATTTGTAGTTATTCACTATTTCTAGCATGACTTCTTGTATCTCATGTTCACTGACTTCGTTATCATTAAATATCATGATTGCCGATTTTTTCCTACTGAACTTCAAACTTAACCTATCTCCATCAAGTTACTACAGACCTCTATCAATCCCTGCAGATCTTCCTTGTTGTCGGCTATTAGTACTATATAATCTGCATACATCAATGCTGGCAATGACTGTTCGACGTGTTTCCCTTGCTTGGTGAAAGAGAGGCTGAAGCCGAGTCAATTCGCCTCTAATTTGGCCTCTAGTTCTTGTAGATACAGCAAATAACAAAGGTGACAAGGGACATCCCTGTTGAAGCCAGCGTTGTATTTATGTAGGTTAGGATACCTGTTCTTACCATTTTATTACTACCTTGCTTCTACGCGACAAGGTGCCACCTCGCGTCGAGAAGAGAAAGCTAAGATAAACAAACATGCTTGTTGTGTTTTATGATGTATTTTACGTTGAAATTTAAAAAAAATAAACGTTCTTTACATTGAGCGTCAGGAGAAGCGTCTGCTTGTGTGCCGACTACCATTCCGGCGAGATCTGATGTATCTGAGCGAGGGTGCCTTTCTCGACATTGTCGAATTCCGCTATTGATCGATGCTGATTGGCCAAGTGAGCTGCTATAACCTCTCTGATTGGCTTAAAATGGCGCTATTACAAAATTTGACAATATGATGAAATTGTACAGTGTCCAGAATGGCACCCCAATTAGCTGATCCGCCATCTTGTTTGGACAGCAAAGTAGCCTGCATCGTATTTGTCTACAGTGCGGCATTCTTGGAGCTGCCTATTTTGCCGGCTACGTGAGAATCGGAATGGAGCTTTAGATGGCCCCCATTCATTTAGTTGTCTATTTAGCCGTCTACCGTGAGTATTGGAACACGCCCAGTATATGTTAGGTATAGTATAGGTGAGCTCCTAACTTGAGCTGGATTTGTATTGTTCACGTAGAGCCCGGGCACTTTAAAGATGCGTCCAGCTTCAACGCGTTTCTTACATCAAAATGCTTGATTTCTTAGTAAAAGAGCAAGTAGTAAGCTATTTATTTTTTGTCACTGTACATAAATGTGTTGTATTTAACAAGGGAAATTCCTGCATCAATGTACAATTCTACGAAGTGTAAAAAGTAACCAATGGCCTCTAAACTTGGCAGGCAGACAACAAAGCGAGCGTTCCTGTACCTCTGCCACTCTCTATATGTCGTCTGTTTCTTTCGCAATTTGCTTGTGTTGTAGAAGTAAGCGGAGTTTTATTTTAGAATGTAATGTTCGTGAAAGGTATACGCTTATAACAAATTTGTTTTAGAGAAGCTTTATTTGCGCAGTCGTATCAGCTTTTGAGCCGAAGCTTCGCTCAACACCAGCCAACACAAGCCTTGCAGACACATACCGTATTTATTTGCATAATTTGTGCACTTTTTTTAGGGATTTTGGGGCCCCGAGAAGAGGGTGCGTGGTGAATTAAGTGGGCATTGCGTGAGCGCGTTCAAAATATTGAGTCACAGTCCTAACGTGCTCAATATATACATTAAAAAGATATAGATTGGAGCACAAACAAAGTGTACTTGTTAATTTCGAAAGAATTAGCAGGTACTTTAACAAGTCAGATCCAGTCACGCGTGGTCTAGCGGGAATCACTGATAGCGAAGTCCGATTGGGAATCATCGTCGTGGCCTCTGCCCTCCCGAAGCGCATTGTCCTCGGCTCCATCGAGCACGTTCGTATGCCCAATTTTATTGAAGCTGTTTCTACAATGCTGGGAGAAAGTGGGTCCCCCGACACGGCGATACCGGAAGAACTAAGCATTCGCACATAATTGAAAAGGTCTCCTTCAATGGCAGAAAAACTTGCATTAGCAAGCGCGCACTCTTCTGTTTTCTCGCGTACCGATCGCGATGGTCGTCACGTTGAAGTACGTCCCCTCGAAGTGCTTTGCCGCGGCACGCTTCTCGTTTTCTTCGGCGAAATTTACGACAGCTAGCTTCGATTTTCCCGTATATATAATTAGTGTAGCACATCGCAAGGGAACAGTCAAAACGCGTCGGCGAGATGGCGAAACCTAAACTTCCGATATCGACCAAGCGTACGTTGCAGCGCGGATGTAGAGAACGAAGGGAACAGTTGGCGCGACTCGCACGCCTCCGATGCCGTGCAGGGACGCGAGCGTGCATTCTCGCCATTATCGCAGCGGTAGAGATAGGGAGATAGGGGGAGGCAAACGCCCGAGCAGTTCCGGCGACCCGTCAACAGGTTTCCGTTCGGGGTTGGTATTCTAAGGACCCTAGCGATCATAGTTCGGGGCCGAAGCATGGAAATGTCCAAAGGTGCGTGCGTCGGCCAGCTAGCTTGGGCCGGTTGGGGTGCGTGAAATATGCGAGTAAATAGTTTTTTTTTTCCCGAAAAGCTGGCCAAGTATTAGGGGTGCGTCAGTTATGCGCGTAAATACGGTATACCGTCATCCCTGGCGCTCCAACGGCGCCCCTTAAGAAGTGCGCATAGACGGTGGTGCCAGATTTCTCTCTATATGTAATTTTGTGCGAACTCTATGCCACGTGTGATGCCCTATACTAATAGATCTACGGCATGGTCACTTTTTTATCCTATAAAATAATTTTCAATCAAGTAACTGCAGTCGAAACTTTTTTTAGCGGTACATACATAGAAATGCACATATAAGTTATGTGCATTGCTATGTTCGTTCGCCTTCTTTCTGCTGCTCTTAGGGCTGTTTTTGAACAAGGTTCGGCAACAGTCATGATTGTGTATACACGTACGCATGTTTTCGAGGTGGCGAATTTCTCCATGCACACTATTTTTCTCTTTCGTGCCATAAAAATTTCTAAAATTAACTAGAGGGGACTCTGTCACTGCGATCGTTCAGTGACCTTGGGAATGATGGGTAGTACACACATTTGCCCAGTCTTCGTACTTGCGGGCGGCGAATCGCACTTGCGGCTTCGTTTATTGCTGGTTTCGGTTTTGTTTTGAAAGAAAGAACGAATCCTTTTTAATCACGGGACCCGATTCTAAATGATAAACCTAAAAGAATGAGGCGGTGAAACGCAACCGCTGTACATTTGTTGATTTTTTGTTTCGTGAGAAAGCAGCTCCAAATCACACGAACCCACATGGAGCCAGAAGCCGGCCAGAAGCACGAAGATTAGGCAAATCTGTGTACCCCATCATTCCCTTGCTCACTGAAGCACCGTGCGTTGCAGCTGCCATAGACACTAGCGCCAGAGTCCCCTCTAGTGTATATTAGGATACTCTATGTTTGGTGCGTCTTATTCTGCTTCCTCACTAGATTTATCTATTTGTATGCGTTTATACAATATACTGAGTACGGGCGTATGTGGTGGTGATGGTGGTATCTTTATCCCCCCTCCCCCGAATTAAAAAAAATGGAGGGGACTAGTACAGAGACTGGTTGCGTTATATCGGAGTAGGTCAGCTGGGATCCCTTGAGATACCAGTCTCCACCACGCGCTGGATGAGCCGGCGTTGGTCTTCTTGCTCGGGACCCACATGACTCTGAGCTGTTTGTGTTGTCTGTATTGTAATGCATGCACGTCCACACCATATGTATGAGTGTCACCGGATATGAGAAATGTTTGCACCATGGTGCTATCTGTTCCACAAAAATTCTAGTGTATAAGAGGGGGTGTGGGAAGCTGCCGGTCTGTAGTTTGCACCATTGGACGGCCTCGCGTCCTGTTAAATTGTGGTGTGCAGGAGGGTATACGCATCTTCCGAGCCGGTAGTACTGTAGGATGTCTGTACACGCGGTGAGTAGTGTGTCGCGCGACATATATATGTCAGGCGAAGCGGCACGGTAAACCCTATACACTCGGCTCGGCAGCTTCAAGGCACAATTATACGCTGTTATGGCTCTGTAGCTGCCGGCCGCTGTAAAGCACGTGCACAAGGGGCTTTATCTGCGAATTTCACCTCGTTAAGTTCGGAAGGAGGTCAAGAAAGGTCAATACAGAGCTGTGGATTAAACCTGGCATCGTCAGTATCGACCCTGTTTTTTTCCTCCTCTTCTGTTGGCCATGCACGGACGGAGGTATCGATTCAGCACGATTCGTCAGATGATGCTGCGCACAAGAACTACGCGCGCAAATAGAGGGGCCATACACATAGACAAAGGCTAGCGAGTGGAAACATCTTTCCGCAACACGTGCTGCTATTTCTCGTCGGCGTATTCACACGCTCATCTTCAGACACACGAGTTTAGCATCAGACATGTCTGGGCAACGGCGTGCTTGAACGCTGGAACGTAATAATACAGCACTCTGCTTGCAACGTGCAAGGTCCGCCTTGGTGGATCAGTAGCTACAGGGGGCTCGGCTTCTGAGCCCAAGGTCGCGGTGGTCGCATTTCGATGGAGGCGAAACGGTAAAGGCCCGTGTTCCGTGCGATGTCAGTGCACGTTACACAGAACACCAGGTGATCGAAATTTCCGGAGCCCTCCACTTCACATCTTAGTCTTGGCACATATAACCCCACATATTATTATTATTGCAACGTGCAAGGTGAAGTACATTATCGTGAGCAATATGAGCGGCACCACGCGAGTGCGTGGGAAACACCATCTAACCAGCCGTGGGGCCTTCGCGGCGTTGGCTGACGGAAACATGGTGGAAAAGGCATCACGGTTCCTCTAAACGTCGGCACTGCCTCGCTATAGTGCCGATACAACATGAACGTTGATTTCGTGTCACCGGCCGCTCACGATGATGAGGCTAGAAAACGAAGCACAGAGCGGCGGCGATCGCTGTTTACCTCTTCGTCCACACGTGCGTGTGTGCGCGCGTCAACAGAAGATCAAGATACAGCAAAACGGTACGACTATGCTGCACTTTATAGCACAACAAAAGGCACTCTAATTTCGTATACGTTATGTGCATCATACGTTGCACGTGTCGCAAGAGCAGACGGGGGGTGGGAGTGAGAACAGCGTTTGAAAGAGCGTTGCCCTTTTAATTTTATTTTTAGCAGTCCCATCAGCGTGCCGATTGTATTGGGATTTGAGTCCGTTCACCACGCGCTCGCGTGTTCTCGCACCTACTGTTCAAGATCATATATTACTTGTCTGAGCACTTCGACTTCGGGCTAATGGAAACATTGATTCACGGTGTCACCTAAAGTTGTTCAGAATAGCCGGATTTTTGTCAGTGTGTGTTTGCATATTTTAGCTGCCTATTCGAACTTCAGTAGTACCTCCCGTCCAGCTCCGCTGCCCCATCAGTCTTGCCTCGTTATTGACCGAACACTGGATCAAATAGGAAAGAGGTATAAAACTCATTCACCGTCTCGCGAACATGAACGCTCTAGTACCTATACCCCAGGAAAAAAGAATACAATATAGTACATATACAAATGGAATAGGCAAACGGATTGACTGATATGTGAGGTTTAACGTTCCAAAACTATACCATATGGAAGAAGGAAGAAAGTTTAAGCGGAAAGACAGGGAGGTTAACCAGTTCCTAGACCGGCTGGCTACCCTGTGCTGGGGAAAGGGGTGAGGGGAATAAAAGATGTTAAAAGTAAATGTTGCTAAGAGAGAGAGAAATTACAAAAAAAATTGCGACCGAGGAAAGGCAACATCAAAGAGTGTAAGACACCCATATGATTATGAGAGACGCCGTAGTGAGGGGTTTCGGAAATCTAATTTTGACCACCTGGGGTTATTTACCGTGCACCCAAATCTGAGCACACGGGCCTACAGCTTTTCGCCTCCATCGAAAATGCACTGCAGCCGCCAAAGCCGGGATTCGATCCCGCGACTTGTGGGTCAGCAACCGAATACCTTAGCCATTAAAGACCACCGCGGCAGGGCGAATAGGCAAACGAGTCGTGCGTATACATTAACACTGTCCGTATGTGAATCAATCAATCAATCAATCAATCAATCAATCAATCAATCAATCAATCAATCAATCAATCAATCAATCAATGTTTCTTTATTAGCGTCAGAAGTGTACATTGTGAGTAAGTATGCAGGAGGAGGTCACAAGGTAGTCAATCGCAGGCGGGACCTCCTTGGAGACGTGAACGTGGTTGGCGGTGGCTACAAAGGCGTTGTCCGGTCACGACAAGGCTGTCGGCGAAGTTTCCATGCCTCATACTTGGCGTATCAGTCTTTCCCTTATTGACATGATGGGCGGTGCGAGTGCTCAAGGTTGGCGAATCGGTGAAACTTCGGTTTTATTTTTTTTGTCTGATTGTTTTTATTCTTTTCGAAGACCTGGGCTGTTTTACAGCGAAAGCTGTTATGAGATCGCTTTTCGGGTCACACGCAGTTGCATGTAGTCCACTGCCGCCGCCACCGGTGTCCGTAACCACATCACGCGAAATTAGAAAAAAAAAAACTTGCACCGATGACACAGTGGGGCTTGAACCCCGGTCTGCTGGGTGCCATACCGATACTATACCATAAAGTTACGCCGGTGCTTGTAACTTGTTGTCAAACGTACCTTAGGCAGGCATAACCTAGCACCAATGGCATAGTGGGGCTCGAACACAGGTCCGCTGCGTGCCAGCCCAGTATTCTACAACTGAGCTACGCCGGCACTTGTGAAAACTTGCCTAAGGCAGGCTTGATGTCTGGAAAGCAATCGCGGTAATACAAGTTATAAAGTGCTTTAAAATATCAAAATAATAACCAGTCGTCGCACGATGCGATTGGTATAACGAGTGGGCCGTCCAATGCTCCAACCCATTACAAAAGCTTGTTCTTGTTCCCCTATTAACTTTGGCACATACCCATTACAGCCATAATTCCTCATCGTCGTCAGCCACTGCATGAACAATTCGCACAAAATTCCTTGCAAGTGTTTAGCGGATACTACTCTTCTCGTAAGATTGACAAAAAGTAACATAGCCAATGCCGGCCCACTACCCAAAAGTTTATTATTGATGACCTAGTGGGTACCAAGCAAGTGTGCTTGCAATAGTTACCCAATAAGTGTTTTGAAAAGGCTCTGAAATGCCGCTATTCTAGCTTTCTTTGTGACTGTGCTGCGCCTACCGCGCAGGCCTGGCATTTTTTTAAAAACTTATCTGGTATCCAAGAAAGAACCTATCCAAGAAGACAGTAAAGATGAAGGACGATATAGCAAAACCGAATAAACGGCGGCGGCTGCTTCGCTGTTTGTATATCTGTTCATGTTCCCTCGTATATAAGTTTCCCAACCCAGCGCTCGCACTCACGCACACCCGTACGCAGGCCAACACGCGCAACACAGAAATGGTGTTGCTTGGGAACCATCTGGTTTTAACGCTCGCTCAGGAGTGATGCCGTGCCTGCGTAAGCTCTGCCACAACCACAAAAAGGCCGTTGCAAGACATGATGTGCCGATGGTCTTTTCGGCGCCGGAGAATGTGCTAATGGACCCGGGGGTTTGATGGCATCCCACCACTGCCACCAGTTGATAAAGACGGGTGTGTCCCCATTGGACGGGTGCCAGCCAAAGTCCCGGGGAGATGTCAAGGGGAGTAGCCGGAGCTGTTACCAGGAACTTGTAATTTACATTTTTTTCATTTTTAAGGTATACCGTGATTACATGCTTGATGGTAGCATCTTGGAAGCTCTCGATGAAAGCTTGATGGGAGTTTATTCGGAGATTCTCGCTGCTCGCACATTATGCCCTGTTCTTCCCAGGATTCACTGCAGAGAAAACAATTGATGCCAGGACAGTCAATGAAATGGACAGCATCACCTCTGCCCTCAATAGGAGAAGGTGAAATACCACCTCCTTCCCAACCCAGGGAAGAGACATACCTATAGTTCATCCAATGGTGAGGGAGAAACACTACGCGCGGCACAGCACAGCGCAAAGACGTTGGGTCGTACGTGCAGATCAACTGTGTGTTCAGGTGCAGTGGTGACACATCGATAGGGCTTGCGGCGCTAGTCAGGCCGCGGCTTGTGGAAAACGATCACCATGAAGGCACCACGGAGTGCATGGGAAACATACCCGACGACGGGTCTCAAGCTCTCGGCTAATTGTTCGGCGTGTTTCGTAGGACGTCGAACAAAGCAAGCAGCCTCGACTACCAACATCTCTTCCTAAGACGTACGTCAGTCGGGCGTGTTCAAAGGGTTTTTGACGAGGGAGCTGACTGAGCTGGAAAATTCCAAGTACTGCTGTCGTGTTGTCGCCGCTTATAGCTCATCATTGGGAGCGCTGACCCGGAGTAAATCAGGGTAGGCTCAGCCGAAATTTCTCACGTGTCCAAGCAGTGCCAAGCCAGGGAGGTTGATGACAACAGTGCCCACGCATTTGCCAGGAAAACCATTTGCTAGGACGTGGTTGCCATGAAAAAAATAAAGCATGAGAAGGCCTTTGTTAAGTGCTGTACGGGGGTTGTCTACTCAATTCCATTATAATGCAGGGTAGTGTACGTCGGGCCAACCGAAAGATGCTGAATAAGCGGCAAAGGAGCATGCGCGAAAAGTTAAGAAAAAATGAGGATAAGTATGCGAATCTTCTGGCACATGCTGTGGCATGTGGTTGTCAACCATATTTCAGAGACACGCAGGCTTTTGGAAGAAGCTTTAAGTGATCTGCACGTCTATCATCGGGGAATATTTGGTAGAAAACAATAAGGAGTGTTGTGTCAACAAGACATCAGGGGCGTTGCATAAAAAAATCACAGCATATCCACGAAATGAATGATGATAAATGGGGCGAAGCGTCCGTCCGCGCGTCCGGAGAAATGAACGGTCGCATGGATGGATAGATAGACGGACCGAAGCATGGACGGACGGACGCACATACAGAAGCACGGACAGACGGATGAAAGCATGAACGAATAGATGAGGAGACGGATGTACGAACGGAAGCACGGACAGTAGCATGCACGCGCGGACGAACAGACGGAAACACGGACGGACGGATGGACATACGGGCGAATGCTTCGCCTCACTCATCATCGTTCACTCCATGGATATGCTTTGAAAACCAATAACGCCATCCAGTTGTATTCTTCTCAAGGACATATACACACAACGCCATCTATTGACCAACTCATAACTAGAGGTGGCTAGATACTACTACTACAGAGGAGGAAACGACCCATGGCCCAAAAAGCATCGCCCTTAAAAGGAACTATCTTTTCTCGAAGCCGGTGCACGTTAAAGAGCCCCAGGTGGTCCATATTTTCGGAGCCTTCAACTACGGCGTCTCTCACAATCATATGGTAGTTTTGGGACGTTAAACCCCACATATCTATCTTTTATACAGGCCAGATATCATGCCCCTAGCTGGTTTATCTATTGTTTCCATTTTTAATTTTTTCTCTCTTTATTGCGTGGTGACTGGTCCTTGCGCCGATTGTAGATTCTTTGCTCATGTACACCTTTGTTTTAAATGCGAATTCATTTCTTAGTTGGGGCATATCAGGCGTCTGCCGGTGTCCACACGCCGACAGGTGTTCTCTCCGCTCTCACTCCCTATCCAATAGCAACAGCTGCGGGCGCGTGCGTTTATCCTCGCCCCTAGCAACTGGGCAGGTAGTGCGGGTGAAGCAGCGGAGAGTGAGTAGAGGGGAGGAGCGCGCTGTGACGTGTTAGGGCATTGCGGGAGCTCGGTGGAGCTCCCACGTGTGTGGAGAGGGAGTAGGAGAGGGTAAGTGCAGTGATTCGCTGCTACTTCTCTCGCCGTTCTCTCTCCTCTCTGTGCCCCCTCTCCCGTCCACTCGCTCGTACGTATATAATAAATGGAGTGAAGTGCGCGCCTCACTCTTGACCGTTCGCTGACTGATGGATGCTTAAATGAATGGTTACGGTACCAATACTCGTCTCGTTATCAATTTATGCCATTAAAACTACCTCACCGTATACTCTCGCAAAAGAATGCAAGAAATGCATTTCCTCACAATTTCCTTTGGGGAGGTGGGGGCAATTTTTCTATTGCTTCTGTGCATCATCATTAGGCATGTAAGATCGTCAGTTACGCACAATACACAGTTGATAGTAAGCGCTGCGTGTGGTGAGTGTTTTTTTTTTAAGTGAAAGCGAGTGTGAATGTGTGCGTGTTTCTAGGGGTTCCAAGTTGCGCTGATTTTTACTTACAATACACACAGGCGTGCACTCTTTTCTATCGCGGACAAGAAGCGTGTCCGCATCAATACTTTGCATTGACTTTGCTCGTATATTTCAGCCTAATGCGCTGCCATCTCAGGCCCCTCTGCGGTGGTCTATGACTAAGGTACTCGGATGCTTACCCGCAGGTCGCGGGATCTAATCCCGGCTGCTGCGACTGCATTTCCGAAGGAGGCGGAAGTGATGCAGGCCCGTGTGCTCAGATTTGGATGCACGTTAAAGAACCCCAGGTGGTCGAAATTTCCGGAGCCCTCCACTGCGGCGTCTCTCATAATCATACGGTGGTGTCGGGACATTAAACCCCACATATCAAATTAACTGCCATCTCAGCTATTGTTGTGAGTAGTGAGGACAAACCTACGTAACATATTTTACTCCGCTATTCCGATTACAAAAACGAGCTCGGCGTGTGATTATTTCCTCCCCGGTGCATTATCCCTTTATTACTCTATTTCATAGAGTGCTCATACTGCCATTTGCGGGCGTACGCAACTACAAACTTTCTTGTTTAGTAAATAAATGAAGACAGACACGCCTCTGCCCTATAACAAACTAAAGTTTCCGTCGTGAAACACATGGCTTTCAAACATCCGTGATCAACCTCCCTTCCGACGATATTGGAATGTGCATAGTCAAATACTAATAAAATTTTCTGGTGCTGTTAACTGTGGAACAATTCGCTTCTTGCGATAAAAGTCTTCAGAAAAGTTGTAAGAAATTTCTATGTTACTTAGAAGTGATGCTTAAATTCTAACCAGGCATTCTGAATTTCGGTCTGCTCTTAAAAAAATTTCTCGCCCTTAAATAGTGTATTCTTAGTAATGATGTGGTCATTGTTTTTTTTTGCATGGCTATTTCAAAATGTATAGTATTTTTGCTATTGTTCACTTTTTCTTTAAAAAATTTCATGCATGTTATTAGTTTTCATTGTTTTAGTATGTTTTTAAAATATGTATCAAATTTGTCGCTAATAATCATGTTTTGAGTGCAGTTTATTTTTTCAGTACAAGAATCCTTATTTTTAAAACCCTTTTTGTATTGGACCCGTAACTAGCGCTATGTGTCCAAATATTTGTGTCCGCATTGTTTCATATCATAGTGCGATAAAATTCTCCTGTTATTGACTGCTTGTGTTGCCGCGTTTAATGTTCTCTCGCAGAAAACAAAATAATCAACGAAGATTGCGAGCAAAACTCACGTAGAGATCGGGCTGTCATCGCCCGTAAAACAAAATGGAATGTGTAGTTCGCAAAACAAAATAGATAAAGAAGATAAAGAAATGTCAACGTAGGGCGTCAAGCACGAAGTGCAAGTGTAAGAAATGGGAAACGCAGTCGTTCCTATGTCTTCCAGACGGGCGTGCCGAACGCATTGCTTCTGTTTGAACAAAAAAAAAAGCTACTAAAAAGCAACTCTGTGTGTAAAATGTATCCGACATGTGAAACCTTGTTGTGACAAGGTTTTTGCGTGCCGGAAAGATGCGCCCTGCTCGACGTCTGTTTACGAGCTAGAACTTCAAAGAACTGCTGTATGTTGTCACGCGCAACAAACTGATGCACCGATAAATCATCAAAGCATTCCATACTTCATCGCCATCAAACGGCCCGTGTTTTACTGGCACGCCGTCCTCGTGGCACTGAAAAATAAATCAGACATCTGAAAAAAAAATAAAGCATGCTCATGTAAGCATGTGGACGCCATTAGTTTGCGCAAGTTGGCTTTTCTTGCTACTGATCTGTTTTTTCGTGGCTCTCATTAAACAGTTGCTATAACCTGCGCTTTATGCGTGTCTACAGTGCCATGTGCACTTGCGAGGAAACCTTCCTCGAGTCAACAAAAGTGCCAGCACCTGTAACCTAGTGGGCGATGTAAGAAAAATTTGAGGGACGTAATGTATACATTCAACGTGACACCTCGGATGACTTTAAAACGGAAGAGTTTCGAATGCATGAACCTTTGAGAGTTAGCAATATCCGCAAGGCGTCCGTTTACGGCTTAAACAAGAAAAGGGAACATCTTAAATTTGAGCTTTGCGGCACCGTAATGATTAGCGAGCGATGGAGCATATAGGTCGCTGGCGTGTGAAATGTCATCTCATTTTCTTCGCTTTCCTATTTTGAGCGGAGTCGGGAACGCAGGCGCAATAAACGAAAACGTCTTAGCGGCGTCATGCCGGCTCGATATGCCTATATAGTTCAAGTCCTTATCCACTAAGATGCTTCGTGGCGTAGTGCCCCACCATGTCACAGAGCTCGTCTAGTCACATACTCGAATCAGGTACATCCTTTCGGTCTTTGGCGAAGCTTCGTTTCAATTTCTGTACGCTCAGCCCAATACGAGGAGAGAAATCGAAGATCAGCTTCTGGAGGCGACCGTTACACTCGACTGAGGGATGTGGTCGTGGCACATGCCCCGCCGTGGTGGACTAGTGGCTAAGGTACTCGGCTGCTGACCCGCAGGTCGCGGGATCGACTTCCGGCTGTGGCGACTGCAATTCCGATGGAGGCGGAAATGTTGTAGGCCATTGTACTCAGATTTAGGTGCACGCTAAAGAACCCCAGGTGGTCGAAATTTCCGGAGCCCTCCACTATGGCGTCTCTCATAATCATATGGTGGTTTTGAGACGTTAAACCCCACAAATCAATCAATGTGGTCATGGCACTTTCACCCTGGCTTTTGTCTGCCCTGTGGTGCAATCCAGGATGGCCCGAACTTCTCGGGCAGACGAATTTGCTTCGAGCTCGCTCTGCGGTGGCCATGGCATGAACACAGTGTGGAGTGCGTGATAGCAGCGTTGATAAATATGGCTACAAGAACGCGCGTGGCACTGGCGTAGCCAATGGAGGGGGGGGGTTCAACCACCCTCGAAAATTTTCGCGCACCCCCCCCCCGCCACTTACCCACTTTTTTTCGTCGCTTTGCACTGATAAGATTCAGAAGCTAAGCGGTGCTCCTATCAAAATATCATTCCTGGGCGCTTTTACAGTGAATGATGTCGGCAAACGAAGAAAATAAACGTGTCACGGTGTTCGTCAAGGCTCTGACACTATGATATTTGGGCGGGAATCTCAGCCGCGAGCGGTTTAAGTTGGCTCTTCGCGACGGGATCAATGCTGCAGCGTTAGTCATACTTTTATCCGCCGGAACAGATTTCGCCGGAGTCGATCATTTCGATAATTTTCAC
Organism: Rhipicephalus annulatus; assembly: GCA_013436015.1. Classification (NCBI taxonomy): domain Eukaryota; kingdom Metazoa; phylum Arthropoda; class Arachnida; order Ixodida; family Ixodidae; genus Rhipicephalus; species Rhipicephalus annulatus. The sequence goes on along the minus strand of WOVY01000950.1, from coordinate 448,605 downwards.
TGGACAGGTGTTCGTTTTAATGGTGAAAATCCAGACACAGTTTCAGGGTCTGATAGGCCACGCTCAAGCTTATTACAGCGTGCCTCTTCGTACGTGTGCTAAGGTATAGTTACAGAACATAGTCAAGCCAGAGGATAACATTTCTATTGAACTTTCGCACGTTATGATGTCTACACACACACACATGCGAACACACACGCACGCGCGCGCACACACACACTCACATACACGCGCACACACACACACACACACACACACACACACACACACACACACACACACACACACACACATATATATATATATATATATATATATATATATATATATATATATATATATATATATATATATATATATATATATATATATATCGTCATTTTTTTTTCAGCCGAGTGATTTCTGAAACTAGCGATTGATTGATATGTGGGGTTTAACGTCCCAAAACCACTGTATGATTATGAGAGACGCCGTAGTGGAGGGCTCCGGAAATTTAGACCACCTGGGGTTCTTTAACGTGCACCCAAATCTGAGCACATGGGCCTACGTCATATCCGCCTCCATCGGAAATGCAGCCGCCGCAGCCGGAATTTGAACCCGCGCCCTGCGGGTCAGCAGCCGAGTACCTTAGCCACTAGACCTCCGTGGCGGGGCTCGCAACTAGCGACGTAACGCACAACAAGCAAAGCACAGAATGAAGAAACATCTGTGCACTAGTCATCATGTAAAATTAAGAATATACATAGTAACCCCAATTCTTTATAAAGAGTTATAAATCTGTGCAAGCAACCTTTAATGCAGCAAAGAGACACATGCATACTAGAATAGTGTTGACTATCTTTTTAAAGTGACACAAAGATTGACACGCGTATAGGCCAGTGGTCTGGTGGTAGTCACACTCGTTGTGACTTCTTAAATTTTCGAGCACGTTCTTCCAATGCGTGAACGGAAAGAGGACCAAGGCACGAAAAACTTGGTAAATTTCCTTGACGGAACTACCTTTTCCAAAAAGCGCACATTGGTCCCTCCTGATATTGGGAATACACCAGCTATAGGCAAACATTTCTAGCCGGATAGGTTAGAACTTCAGTTAATGCCTAATAACTTAGAGAGACGTGTAGCACCTGGTTTCCATGGCGTCGTTAGCAAACGTCGTCAATTGTCGTTGTCCTGCAACTCCTGGCGTATTGAGCCGTTAAACACGTAAAGACTTATGTCATTGTCAAGAATCGCGGTTTTCGTGCATGCATCATGCTCCCATCGGTTTTCAGGAGTTCTTTCGGCCCACTATAGTTGTAATCAGGCAGCGCAGAACTACAGCTGGGAACCGTTTCTTCGGCTGCTCTGTATGGTTTTCACCAGTTGTCGAGCGTGCACTGAGGCAATTCCTCATCTTCGAGAAATAATCATCAAGCATTATATTACGGCTCTTCGGCGTGGCCATCGAGTCTCATAGAAGGCGCTGATTAAGACGGAACACGAACTACCCACCAATACGTGTAGGCAGCGTATTTCAAGTGGGTGATTTCACATTGCTAGGAAGCAACGCGCTCAGCAAAGTTCGGGATGACACTGAATGCGAGAAACGAGAACTTCAGCGACGATACATGTTGGCTGGTATTGTTCCGTCTTAAACACTAGCGCTCGTTTCTGGCGGAAAGATTCGCGGGTGTACATTTCTTCCGCTTTCCTTCAGGTGCCGGTTGCGCTCGCCCAGTATCTTGTTCTGCACGCGAAACGTCTCGCGTTTGTGGTTGCGCCCCTACGAAAGGCTCGTTGTTTCCGTGGAGTTGATGCCATACCACAAACGTGAAAAGAAGGGCTTCAGAACGGCTTCAAAAATGAATGCACGTACTAGTTGGAACTGTGTACACGTGGCATATCTACGCTGTGCGGGGAAATATTCTGTACAGTTCTGAATCTGTTGATGTAAAAGGAAATGACGGCTGCACGCTTGAAAACAACGGAAGACACCTTGCCGCAGTGCTATCGTTTCAGGGAGCAGAGCAACGAAATGCGCGTTGCTCTGAAAACGAGAACAATGCGCGTTTTTGCATGTATAAGTTTTCTGGCGCAGCGAATATGATATTTTTATGTGAGTAGGTATAGTCTGGTCCGAGGTGCGTTTTCGAGTGAGACCCACTGAACATTTTTCAACAATGATTACGCTTGCCTTTGCAGATGGTACAATAAAACCTCTACGATTTAAGTACTTCACTGCTATCAAAGGTCACAGTGGTACTGAAATGTCGGTTACGAGAAAGTCTGCCCGAAAAATAGCGTGTGCGAAATCGTGTTGCCAACGTTCAGCCTACCTTACAATTTACTTATTGCGTATTGCAAACTAGCTTGAATGCGTGCAGTAATGTAAAAAAAAAAGGATGACTGGAAGCTCTCATTGCGTCAGGGCTGCTTGACATAGATGCTTAACATAAAAATCATTCCCATAGGCATGTAGTCATGAACATCGACAGTGAGAAATGATTCACTCAGCAAAATAAGCAAAACCGAAATGCAATTTTGAATGTACAAAAACATGCTCCGTATAGTTCTCATTTCTCGTTGTAAGTGAAGCCGTCTTTGACTTGTGAAACGCACTTCGCCATGACGAAGACTACGCCATACGCTTAACAGACATGTATTAACAATGTCTTCTCTGATCAGGCGGGTCATCGCAATAATGCGTTTTCGAAGACTAGTCCATTCAATGGGACGATGACAGGCCATTGCTCCAAACGGTCACTCCACCTGTAGTTTATATCCTACGCGGTGGTCTAGCGGCTAAGGTACTCGGCTGCTTACCCGCAGGTCACGGGATCGAATCCCGGCTGCGGCGGCTGCATTTTCGATTGAAGCAAAAGTGTTTTAGGCCATTGTGCTCAGACTTGGGTGCACGGTGAAGAACCCCAAGTGGTCGAAATTTTCAGAGCCCTCTACTATGGCGTCTCTCATAATCACATGGTGGAGCTGGGACGTTAAACCTCACATGTCAATCAATAAATTATTTGTGGTTTACTGTATTTTACTGTGATTACTTTACTTTTACTTACTTTCTTCAGAAGCATAACCATTTGGAGAGGGGGGGGGGAGTTTTGTGACTTTGATATACACAATCTGCTCAAACTACCGCTGATTGTCGCCCCGCCGCGGTGGTCTAGTGGCTAAGGTACTCGGCTGCTGACCCGCAGGGCGCGGGTTCGAATCCCGGCTGCGGTGGCTGCATTTCCGATGGAGGCGGAAATGTTGTAGGCCCATGTGCTCAGATTTGGGTGCACGTTAAAGAACCCCAGGTGGTCTAAATTTCCGGAGCCCTCCACTACGGCGTCTCTCATAATCATACAGTGGTTTTGGGACGTTAAACCCCACATATCAATCAATCAACCGCTGATTGTCATGCCACAGAGAAAAGCTGATGCCTGCTCCCCCCCCCCCCCTTCACATATGGTCGGCTAAGTGTGACCCCCCCCCCAAAAAAAAAATTTGTGGCTACGCCCCTGGCGCGTGCCATTGGAAGTGCACGTGGGTCGTTAGCGGCGGTTATCCAAGAAACACAGCGTGCGAACACGCCAGCACCGCCCCTCAGTCAACATGTTAACAGTGCATCTACGTCAGCGTGATTGTCGCACTGTCTTTTTGCCAACTCAACATGAACCTCGCACAGTGTTCGTGGGCGTATGTCCTCTTTCAGAAAATTTCTTTCGTTCCGCCTGCAGCATGGAAATTTCCACTCTCGAAGGCAGCAAGGGTGCACACGCAGCAATCTCGTGCTGCTCGTTTCGCTTCTGTCAAATACCGCAGATAAATATAAGGACAGGTGGTCACCAGGGGCGCTCGCATCCTGGCAGCAATGCGGCTGTGATTGGATACGTCGTGAGCGCAGTGAAATTGGATGCCAGACATCGTAGTCGCGTGGTGATATCACTTTTACTTCTGCGTGTGTGTGCATAGTCTACGCGACAAACCTGATAGATTAATCGTGCTGCTCGACGTGAGTCCTCGGCAAGAGCAAACGTGGTGGGTGGGCGTACCCGATCGTCGCCGCGGGTGTCTGTCAATCAAACTGATTGACGTGTGGACTCGGGTACAAGTTTGTTCATTCGGAGAAGGCCGAAGTTCAACTCGTGACTGTGATGGTGCTGGTGTGACTGCATAGGCGTATCAGCCGGGAGGGGGGGAGAGGAGGCAAGGGGGGCGCTAGTGCCCCCCCCCCCAATTTCGACAGTTCTCACTGTTGGCTGTCCGCTGAAGGAACTAACAACTAAGACAAAGTTTTCACTCACCACAGTAATAATGCGAATATATTGTTACGAGTAAATAAAAATGCGAGATAATTTTACATTATATTGAAATTTTTCCCACATTCCTGATGTGACGATTTTCCTTGAAGGCCCTTTGCGGCGTGGTCCACTTACACGTCGCTTTCGCGCCTATAGTGCTCTTTCATTGCAGAGCAGGCTATACAGTGCAGAAAAGGGGCCTTCTAACATTACATCCCCTATCCATGCTTTTATTCTGCTGTGACTGGCAGATGCAGCTATAGATGGAAATGAACAAAACTTTTATGGATCGGTAAAAGCATTTTCTGCCTCAAGAAGTTATTTCTTATTCGAAAGAAAATAGCATCACGGCTGCTCTGTCGGAGCTGCTGTGCGACGGTTGTGACGAATATTTTTGAATGTTTTAGCTTTGCCGTAGTCTCCGATAAACCTGATCCGCCTTGCATATGGTAATTTAGAGCGATGGCGACAGCTTGCAAAGTGATGATGAATAAAGCAGTGGACTCGAACAAGGTGGGAAACTTAGCTTTCAACTTGCCCCACAACTTGACCCACCAGCCCATAGACAAGGAGGCTTAATGAAGAGTTAGGCTAGTTAGTTTTCATTCAACTTGATTTGTCTTTTAGGCTCAAAATACAAACCTGACGACTAAGACGCACACACGTGCAGCACTGTTTATTTCTCTCTCTTCCTCACGCTCTCTCAACAAGGATGAGCTCACAGTCATGCGCACACACGCACAAACTGCTCAACGTGTAATGCTGCCAGTGAAAATACTCTCTTATACTCATATGACTTCATCACACCAGCTGTTTTAAGTAGCCGCTGCTAATGTATTCGGCGGCTAACCTACTTAAATTACGTTAAGAAGCAGATGCTCTCTAGTTATTTCAAAAAAGTTTTAGGTATTGTTCAGCACGTGAATGCGCTGTTTGTGCGCATACACTGTATTAGCCCCATGCCATTTCACAGATTCGTGAAGTTATGTAACAAGTGTGGCACGAGCGCTCGTGTCCTTGTCTTTGTGTCGTCGTTTTGCTTACGCGCTATAACTATCGTCATGTAACAAGCACGCGATCTGACCTGACGCTACCTCAGCACTGACATTAGGCCATAGACGTAAATATATATATAATTAGGAATAAAGGAGCACACTTACGAAAATTTGATAATTGTTTAATCTACGTTTCGGCCGTGGCACGGCCGAAACGTAGAGTAACTGCTGTCACGCTACACTGGACCATACCGCGTCGTTCTCCAGGTGACTGACGTTACATACGAGGTCGTTCCAGCCGACCCGTTCAGCTTCGAGAGACATCGTGCACATAGCTAGACTCAAGCCTTATCACCCTCCTTCTACCGCGTCCGAGTATCTCAAGCACCAAGACGGTGCTTCTACCACCGGGGGGTTATGATATACAACAGCCGGCACAGCCTTGTTGCATGAAAGAAAAGATGACGTCGGCACGGCCGAAACGTAGAGTAAACAATTATCAAATTTTCGTAAGTGTGCTCCTTTATTCCTAATTATATTTGCACCGGACCCACAGAATTTCTTTTTTGAATCATATATATATATATATATATATATATATATATATATATATATATATATATATATATATATATATATATATATATATATATATATATATATATATATATATATATATATATAATCATATAGTTTCCACCCATTGGGACTTCACCATCCATTACTGCTTTGATCGCTGCATCTCTTAATGTTTGCTTAGAGTTTGGTCCTAGTTTCTTTATTAGCATAATTGGGATGCCGTGAAAACCTGTTGATGTGCTATTAGGAACCATTTTTTATGCCCTTTCCCACTCTCCTTGTGCCGGTGGAGCCACTGCGCTAATTGCTCCATCCTCATTTGGTACGGTGCATGCAGCACTTTCTTGGTGTTTAAATTTTTCTGTCATTGTTTTTATATATTGCACTGCCGCATCCCCTTCTAGTCTGACCCCTTGAGCTGTAGTTACAAACCTCTGTTTCATGCTTGTCTTATTACTCAGAGAATTGAGATGGTTCCAAAATTTTGCAGGTGCCTTTCTACCCTTTTTGTTTACTTCCGCCATCCATTCGGCCCCCTTTCTTCTAATTTTTTGACTGATCAGATCGGACGCTTCCCTTCTGCAGCTCAAAAAGTTATACATTTTTTTTACATCACCTTCCGGTTCACCCCTCTGTTTAGCATACCTGTGTTCCCTGGAGGCTTCCTGACGTCTTACCATGGCTCTCTTAACTACCTCATCCCACAAGCTCTTAGGTTTGTGTCTCCTTTTCCTGGTTGATTTGACTCGTGCCTTAGCAAGCTCTAACTCAAACAATTGAGTTAAATTTGTGTATGTCCACTGTGTTTTAGTAGCCTCGGTGATTATTTTCTCAATCTCTTTAGTTGCTATTTCGTTTTAATAAGTATTACCCTATGGTTGCTCACAATGCATCTTTTCCATTTTCATTACTCTTCCAAAACTCAGCTTGATACGTTTGTGCTGATCACTACCTAAGCTTCTGGACCCATATTCATCTATGTCAATCACCCTTAGCCGATCATATATCCTATGTGATATCATTGCGTTATCTATCGTCAACTGCAGCCTTTCCACCTCCCTTGTTATCGGCCCTTCGCATTTTCGATGCTGTTGCAAATGATCAAATAATTCCTTTCACACTTATCTATTAGCATTCTGCCTGTTGGGTCAGTATATTCATTCATATCTTGTATGTGCGCATTCATAATGTTACGAGTAACTTATTTAATGAATGATATACGATGGACCGTGCTCGGTGAACGAGATGGTGACATTTCATCAACAACCAGCAACCGACGTCATCTTTTCTTTCATGCAACAAGGCTGTGCCGGCTGTTGTATATCATAACCCCCTGGTGGTAGAAGCACCGTCTTGGTGCTTGATATACTCGGACGCGGTAGAAGGAGGGTGATAAGGCTTGAGTCTAGCTATGTGCACGATGTCTCTCGAAGCTGAACGAGTCGGCTGGAACGACCTCGTATGTAACGTCAGTCACCCGGCGAACGACGCGGTATGGTCCAGTGTAGCGTGGCAGCAGTTTTTCAGAAAGACCTACACGCCGAGTGGGGGACCAGAGGAGGACAAGGGAACCCGGTGAAAATTGCACGTTTCGATGTTGTGTATCAATATCTCCTAATACAATTCCTCGCACTCTTCTCTATAGTTTGTCAATGTCATTTTTATGCATTGCGCCATTTATTGATTTTCCTCTCTGGCTTTTGCCCCTGTCTACAAGTATACAAAACCCAGGAACGTCATCTGCCCTGCCACTTTCACTTTTAGCAATTAATTGCCCCGCCGCGGTGGTCTAGTGGCTAAGGTACTCGGCTGCTGACCCGCAGGTCGCGGGTTCAAATCCCGGCTGCGGCGGCTGCATTTCCGATGGAAGCGGAAATGTTGTAGGCCCGTGTACTCAGATTTGGGTGCACGTTAAAGAACCCCAGGTGGTCTAAATTTCCGGAGCCCTCCACTACGGCGTCTCTCATAATCATATGGTCGTTTTGGGACGTTAAACCCCACAAATCTAATCTAATCTTTTAGCAATTAATGTTCCCTGCACTCCTGCTTGACCCTTTGCACGTCTGTACTCGGTCGATCCTGCATATATAGCACCCCTGGTGTATTATGCTTGGGTTATGACCATTGTGTTTGGTCGCACTTCTGAAGCAGAGACCATGTAGAAAGAAGCGCACGGTTGAGATCGGTGTGACAAGTTACTGCAACAATTCCACATGCAGCCGCTAGCAATCTCTCAATGAATTAAAATAATTAATTTAGGTTAATTGTCATGAAAGTTAATTCACCCTTTACTTAAACGGAGTTATTGTTTGGTATGATATCTGAGAACTCTTGAACCAGAGCCACCAATTTGCAATTTTTCGAAGGATTTTTATGATTATACCCAAAACTGGAGGTGCTCGACTGGATATGCTCGGAAGAGAAACAGCAGTGTCACTGAGTGCTCGACCCCCCCCCCCCCCCCACACACACACACATGCACACACTAAAATAAACAAAAACAAAAACAAAAAACTTTGCGCGCTTACAGCAAAGGAGTGGCATATGCAGCCACATTGGTAGCAACTGATTACAGTCGGCTCAATCTGTTGTATAATCAATCATGCGACTAGCCACATCGCGAGCTGACCGCATACGGTTACCCGTACTCATTCATCAAATCAGTCCATCGTCAACTTTCATGGCCTGTCCAACTAAGCTATATCTGTCGCCAAAGAAAACAGCGTCGATGTTCCGGGCTTCAGTGAGGCACTCGCCAGAATTTTGTGCTCCCACAACGTACAGGTCTTATATATTATACCTGCTCAGAAATTTGGAAGCAGCCTCAAGTTAGAATGGGAGAAGTTTCCACGTGTTGTCTACAGAATGCCATGCGCAGATTGCACACACGTTTATATCGGTGAGACCGGCAGTTACAAGAGAAAGTCACGAGATACCTGAACTAACGTGAAAAAAAAAGGTGACGTCAAATGCTCTCTCATCGGACGGATTGAGGAGTGAAATAATTTGAATTTTGTGTTTTCATGCGGGATCCGACATTACCGTTTAGTGTGTCACTGTCGCTTCGCTTTTCATTCCCTCAGCCTTTATTTTGCCTAATGTCATCTTGGTAATACATTTTTACTACTTAATATTTTGAATAAAAAAGTGCTTATCACGCAAGCGAGTGAGTACTCATATCCCAATGAGTCCGCCTTGGTACAGTGGCTACGGTACTGAGCTGAGGACCTGAAGGTCACGGGTTTTTTGCCGGCTGCGGCGTCCCGCCGCGATGGTCTAGTGGCTGATATGCCCGGGGAGGGGTTGAGGCTGCCACCCAGGGTCCGGCGAAGGATGACTCTTGCGACGCGTCTCACGAACAAGTAGAAGATGCGTTTAATTTACATATTTGCAAGAGAAGTACATAGCAACGAGAGCGTACAGACGCGTCTTTCCATCACAAGGGCCCAGAGCGCACTCGAGACGAGCGGGCCAGCGAAGTCCAGAGAGAGAGAGCCCCGACCGCACACGCGACGCGCTTTTTATACCCCTCGTCCGTGCACGTGCATCTTCTCAGACGCAGGCTGTGTCTCCCAGCGACGCTTATGTGCGTTTCCTGCGGCGCACACAGACGCCTCCCGCGTTCCGTTAGGACGTGGACAGCGTTTGACTGTTACGCCGATGAGCGTCCCTTGCAAGCCACCTCCTTGCTGTGCCGGTCATAACAGCCCGTCCGCCGCCCGAAGAGGTCACGGAAGGGCTGCAGTGGCGCTGCTTCCTGAAGTGGCCGTTCCGTTTCTTCTCGGGGGTTTCACTGATTGTCAACCACTACCCATACACGCACACCACTCAGCACAGCACACCTTTGCATAGCTAAGCACAAAGCAGATCGCCCAACAAGCGCATTTCGGCGTCGCCATGATCCACTGCACACCCACACACCTTGGAATGACAAGCACACTCGGCGCGCAACGCCCACTTGGTCACAGCATGGGACCGTCCACATCCGCAGAGTCCCAGTCGCCGTCGCCTGGTTTCACCATAGTCGGTCATGTCACACGGTGTTAAATGAAGGTCGCCGTCCTCAGAGGCTGTTTTTTTTTCTGGACCAGTAGCTGCCCGACTTTAGTGGGGTACGGTGCACACAAACAGAGCACCGACACTGCGAGCACTCAGCCCGCCTAAGATTCGCCAGGTTCAAGTTAGGGCTAAGCTCCTTTCATTGTTTATTGCCAAACAGAAGACTACACGGAGGTGGTAACCAAGTGAACTCGAAGAAAAACTAATTTCAGGCAGTCGGCAGACTGATGCGGGCCACTGCTTCCGCATATCAATTTAACTGAAAACGCTTACAATGCTTACAAATACGAGAAGTAAAATCTGTAGCTAAACAAACTAACCGTGGAGATGACACAGGCATACCACTGTAAAATCAAAATTAAACAAACATGCATGCTTCTAATAAAACCCCTGTGTCCGACTCTCCAGCTTACAGCTGTCCCTTACTTCAATGGTACACGTGGTGGTCGAGGTCTTGGCGGATTTCGAGAACGCCCAAGGCAACGACGCGCACGTGCTTCCTGCTGAACGGCACAGTCACGCCTCATTCGCGATTTCGGCAGGCTTCCGTCAGCCCGGTGAAGGGTAATTCGAGCAACGCGTGGGAAAGAGTGGTGATGTCCTCTTTGGGCTCACTCCCGTGCGGTGTTTAGCTATTGTGGCCTTTTTCTCAGGACCCCTTCGACACTCTTGTCCGCGGAAAGCTCTAAACCTCTGCCGCGAATTCGGTCGCAAGGATGCGCGCTGTGGCCTGCCCTTTTTCCGCTGGCACCTTCCACTTGATTGCATTTGCGAAGAACCCGCTGTTCTTTTACTTGTTGTCCGGTGGCTCGGACTCATGCAGGCCAACTTTGACGCCGATGCGAAACGCCTAATTTTGCCTGCTACACTCAAATTTTGCGAGCTTTCTTCAACACGCGTAGTGCCTTTTGTCTCGCTCGCGGCTCTTCGACGTCTCTTGCGTCTGCGCCGCTTCTTGCGTCTCGTTTCCGAGCCTCCCGATTGCATCTCCAGCTCGTCAACCCTCGCACACCTTGCGTCAGCTGTCTCAGTCGCGCGCTCTAAATTATTTTCGACCAAATCATTTTTATTCTCACCCTCTAGACCGGCGGACTGGTTAACACACTGAGGAACAATGCAGTTGCTTCCCTTCGAAAAATCTTGCTCGCATTCCTGAGAGCTGTTTGGAACTACACTTATGGATGGCTGAATTTTCCATCTCATTGCCTCGTGTTTCTGCTCCAGATCACTAGCGCCTTTTGCCTCTGCAATCTTAAGTTGAAGCCGCAAGCGCTTAAGCTCCCTTTTTTGGCTTTCCGCTTCTTCTTTGCGCCTGACGGTTTCTCTTTCAAACATAAGGCGCTCTCGCTCTTCGACTTCTTGTGCCCTTTTCATCCTTTCCTGAATTAGCTCCTAGCACTCGGCGAGCTCCTCCGCATCCGCGCCAGAATCCTTAACCGCCTGTATTAAATGTGGCTTTCTATGTATAGTCGCCACCTCAATCCCCAGCTCCTGGCACAACAGCACTAAATCCGGTTTCCTCAATTTGTTCAAGTTCATGGTCACCCCGTGCAGACTTCCGTTGCTCAAACTGCCGTGAAGGTACCTCCAATAAACCCAATCCTTCACAAAGCAGCAACTAATCTACCCTTTTGGATAAACATCACCATCTATCCAAAACACCTGGCAGAATCATTACGGAAAGTGGGCACTCACCAGCATCGGTACCAGGAAAGAACACGAACCGATCCCGCCGCTGCCAACCAGTTGATATGCCCGGTGTTGTGGATCCTGGTACTGAGTCGTATCCCACCGCTGCCACCAGTTGTTGCGGATCCCACCGCTGAGGACCCATTGTTGCGGATCCCGGCGCTGTTCACCAGTTGTTGCAGATCGGGCGGTCTCTTGTGGTAGCGTGGTGTAGCTTCGCGTTGAGGAAACAAACGCTGACAAAATGGGGATACGAAAAACAAACAGGTTTATGGCACTATTTACACTTATTTACAGCATAGAAAGGTTAGGAGTTCACAAACCACGAACGTGGTGGTTGAACCGTTACATGGTTCCGAGCGACGTCCTGCACTTTGCGGCGTCGTTATAAGCCCTGTCGGGCTCCTCCTTCTTGAGTCGAACACCAATCACACACACAACAGGCGAGGGGTACGAGCATGCACGGCCCACGTGAACATTCAATATTGAGTCGTGATCACTGCAGTGCAAGGTGGCGCCAGTGGGGCTCTTCCTCGTCGTGTGTGTGCCGCTGGTCGAGGGTTCCCAAGCTCCTGACAGCATACATCAAACGGTCCGCCGATCTGTCCGCTCAATTAGCAGGGCAATTTGTGGCGGCGGCCGTGGTTTCGTCCAAGGAAGATGCTGTCTTTGTTGTCCTCTCTGGAGCGGCTTACGGCGTCGTGGCGACACGACGTCTCATCCTCCGGCTAGCAGGAACAATACCTGGCGGGCATAGGCAGCCGGCCAGTCGGCTACTTGTTTGAGGATTAAAAGAGCGCCGCTCCCCCGTCAGCTCTGGACGCTGGTTCCGAGAGAACTGGGGTTCCAGGCGTGGGAACACTGCCCGGCTACGCTTCTCAGCGACAGCATGGCACCTACTGACGACGGTCATAACACCGGGGAGGGGTTGAGGCTGCCACCCAGGATCCAGCGAAGGACGACTCTTGCAACGCGTCTCACGAACAAGTAGAAGATGCGTTTAATTTACATATTTACAAGAGAAGTGCATTGCAGCGAGAGCGTACTGACACGCCTTTCCATCACAAGGGCCCAGAGCGCACTCGAGACGAGCGGACCAGCGAAGTCCAGAGAGAGAGCTCTGGGCCCTTGTGATGGAAAGGCGCGTCAGTACGCTCTCGCTGCGATGTACTTCTCTTGCAAATATGTAAATTAAACGCATATTCTACTTGTTAGTGAGACGCGTCGCAACAGTCGTCCTTCGCCGGATCCTGGGTGGCAGCCTCAACCCCTCCCCTGGCATATCATCGCTAAGGTACTCGGCTGCTGACCTGCAGGTCGCGGGATCGATTCCGGCTGTGGCGGGTGCATTTTCGATGGAGGCGAAAATGCTGTAGGCCGGTGTGCTCATATTTGGGTGCACGTTAAAGAACCCCAGGTGGTCGAAATTTCCGGAGCCCTCCACTACGGCGTCCCTCATAATCATATGGTGTTTTCTGGACGTTAGACCCCACATATCTATCTATCTATCTATCTATCTATCTATCTATCTATCTATCTATCTATCTATCTATCTATCTATCTATCTATCTATCTATCTATCTATCTATCTATCTATCTATCTATTATCTATCTATCTATCTATCTATCTATCTATCTATCTATCTATCTATCTATCTATCTATCTATCTATCTATCTATCTATCTATCTATCTATCTATCTATCTATCTATCTATCTATCTATCTATCTATCTATCTATCTATCTATCTATCTATCTATCTATCTATCTATCTATCTATCTATCTATCTATCCCGGCTGCGGTACTCGCATTTTCGATTTAGGGGAAGTGATATTCGACAGTGTATTGAACGATGTCGGTGAAACGTAAAAAAAAACCCAGGTGATCGAAATTTCCGGAGCGCTCCACTATACAGCGTCTCTCATAATCATACGATGGTTTCGGGACGTTAAACCACACATATCAGTCAATCAATACATTGACATATGATAAAGTGGAGGGGGGGGGGGGTGTTACGTCGAACCTTTCCCTCTGCTGTAGAGGAACCATGCGCGCGCTTATGCCTCTTGCTTCACCAGTGAAGCAAATTTTGTGCAGTCCCCCGATTAGCTTAATAATTCCAAAATAGAAATTTTAAAATGCTAGGCGTATTTACCTCAACTAATTTGTCCTAGAATTGTCATATGAATTGCTGTCACATGAAAAAACTGTTAAAGGTCTCATGCGTCGACATTGCTTTAGGTTCTTTCTTTCGGTAAATAATACCATGTATAGGGCTGTATTTTCTTCTACGCTTTTACGCTCACTGGTGTGGGGAACGACAACAAAACGAAATATAAAAAAACTACTCTCACTTCAAAATTGTGCAATGCGCATGGTCTTTAAAGCTTCTTACCTGAGTCGCACAGAGAGAATATCGGAAAAGTTAAGAATTGTAAATGGGGCGTTTTTTTTTCTGAGAGAGCGAAATGCAATTCAACAGAAACTGACAAACACGCACTTTCTTGCTACTGACAATATGGTCGGGCCTGCTAAAACAATTTTTTGTCGGTGTGTCCCCCCCTCACCCAATACCTCAAACCTATATTGTGGCTATTATCTACAAGGTCCGCTGTCGTTTTATTAAGGAGTAACGTAATATAGATTGATTGATAAGTGGGGTTTAACGTCCCAAAACCACCATATGATTATGAGAGACGCCGTAGTGGAGGGCTCCGGAAATTTCGACCACCTGGGGTTCTTTAACGTGCACCCAAATCTGAGCACACGGGCCTACAACATTTCCGCCTCCATCGGAAATGCAGCCGCCGCAGCCGGGATTCGAGCCCGCGACCTGCGGGTCAGCAGCCGAGTACCTTGGCCACTAGACCACTGCGGCGGGGCCGTAATATAGATCGGAACATTTCAATTGGCCTTGCATTAACTCGCAAAATAAGTCTGAACTGATTTTATTGTTCGCTAGAGCAATATCATGCGATAAAATTAACATCATCCCTGCGCTTCCGTCGGTGCCGTGCTTCGTCGCACGGGCGTAATGGCGATTACTATAGACTTGTACAGTAAGCGATCCTTTCTGGAAAAAGGCGCACTATTCTGGGCTATCAGCAGTGTTTTCTGGTTCTAGGCATCTATGGAAGGCCTTGAAAAGGGCTCCAGCTTTTTATATACCACGCCGTTTTGGACCACTTCATTTTTATGGAATAGATCAGCATCTTCGAAGTAGACAAGTCGGTATATTACTCTTTATGTTCGAGTGTTGTGATAGAACATTATGTCTTTCAGTAAGTGATAACTCACCCTACAATAGCCCGGATTGTGGAGCGCAAACACAATAGCAAAACAATTAGGACACAATTGAAATATTTTGGATAAGACCATGTTGTTACTTATTCACGATTGCAGACGTGGTGCTGTATTATTGAATGTGGCTCAGTATGATTGAACCAGTTGGAGTGTTTGGCTTATTTTTTACAAGAAAGCTACTTTTGAGAATAGGTTACAATCAGGAATAGCCCCATTTTGATTCAGACTACTTCAGAAGTTAGAGACACTTAGGCGCGCCTTTACGCTTCCATGAAATTTAGCCCAGTCTTGGTTTGCGCACTTGGCTGTTTCCGCAAAAAAAAAAAAACGCCCCATACGTAAAATTTGTGCAAGACTTCAAGGTAGTTCGACAACATGAGCTGGAAACAAGAAGCGAAATTTCTGTTCTGATGTCGTTGGCAAGGTAAAAAAAAAGTATCCCTACATACTACACGCGCCATCCCGAGGTGTAGAAGATTTACAAATGCCGCACGACCTCAGCAAATGCTCAGGTGCACATTACCAATATTGTTAAATTAACGTGTAAAAAATGTTACGGACGTAGCTTTGATGTCTTTGAATGAGCCACGAAGTATTTATGTACCATTCTTTAAGGCTTCATATTTTGGCATGGTGCATGAGTTGTGTTTGCTTCCTTCAATTGTAATCAAATGAATTTCTAGTAATATTGTTGTGGATTTATGATTTTTCCTGAATACACAAGTTTGTTCTCTGTTTTAACTGTGCTGTACTTAAAAGTGTAGTTTCGCAACCTCTCTATTTTTCCCCTGTAGTACACGTGTGTAAGTCACACCACTGTACACCATGGTCTGGTGTACGCACCGACTTTTTGTTCATGCACCAAACGTCTGACAGATCTTGAAAAAAACCTAAATCGAAGGTTCAGTGTATTGTCTAATATTATGACAATTGCTCAGTCAACTAAGCAAACAATGTAATTGGTTTCGAACCATATAAACGATTTTGATATTTGAACGAAACGTGACGTTGAATGTATAGATGTGTTATTGCGCTGTTACTTTCGCAGCTCCTATTAGAGGTGGTGATAGAGGGAAAGTTATTTGCTGATAATTGAGTTTGTGACTGCCTGAAAATCGTGCTTCTGTTATGCACCCAAAACCTGTGAAGCAGGGCAACAGCGCCTGTGTAGGAGTGAGCGTTGGAGGCATTACAAGCAAAAGCACTGTCGAGGACAGAACAAAGATGGCATGCTGAGAATCCTCCTTGCCTGTGATAACAACGAGCTCAGGTAAGCATTAGTCGGAAATTTCAGGAGAGAAATCGAGTATGAAGTACAATCGGCTAAGATCCTGTGGTAGTTCTTTAATATGTATTTTTTTTCTGGCACCCCGCCACCAGTTTGCAAGTTTGACCTTACTATGGCATAGCGTCTCCTCTTAAAACCTAAACGGGTATTGACAATTGTCTTTCGGACGAGCAAATTTGCGTTTTGAAGTTTCAAGGATAGAGTGTCGTACTGGTCCTTTTGGTAAATTAGGGAATGCGGGCTGTGCTTATAGGACTGGTTTATTAGCTGTGAATATAGTGTCATTTTATTCAGGTTCTTCAGTAGTTTCCGGGACACTGCGTTACCATAGATTGCGGGCCCCTGCGATCTAATTGCGAGATTCTCATTTCTTGGAACTTTTCGCGGTAGTGCAATTTAGAGCTTAATTATATGGAGCTTCATTGGTAATCTTGTGCAAGCTAATAGGAGGCGGACGACTGGCAACGAACTAATATATACCCAACCGTTGGTGTGTAGTTTTGGTGGATATAATTACAAAGATAGAAAATTCAGCTGATTGTGAGAGGGCATGCAGCAATTTAGCTGTGTGTTAGGCTGCTTAAGCCGATATTGTCTAACTGCAAGTCAGAACTGTCACTATTACTGTGTGTGAAAGTCAAGTGCAGTGTTGCGGATTTGCCACTCCGGAATTGGAAGGACTCCGGAATAATTTTACATTTTCACGACCCCGCAATAGAATTAAGCGCATTGAGCTCGGAATGGAAAGGGAACGGAATTAAGGCTTTTTTCGAAAATCAACAAGTTTTCGTCTACGCGATGTTTCTCAAAGATCAGTAAGCCAGATCTTTGAATTGAACAATAAAATACTATTTTTAAAATGGCTTGGCTGATAAGAGCATGGTACATATATAGGAACAACGCGTACAATTCTGCCATTATATAAATTGTGTTGCTGCGAAGTTTCTCTAGTCTGAAACGTAACCGTGGTTCTATGCCGTTGGCATCCGTCGTGCGTAACTACAACGGTGCATTCCCCCATTTCGCCTTTTAATTTTTTCACTTCAGTGGAAACCCAGCCGCCTGATGTTTTCCCATTTTACACTTTATTTTTGCTTCTGTCACCATCAGTGACTGTGTTCTCGAATATTCCGTTTGTACTCATCATACAGGTAACGAAAACGGGTTTCTCTGGAAAAGCAGGCCACCTGTCGCTTGCCTTTCTAGTAATATTTATTTTTATTTTCGCCTAAAAAGCAGCAGCAACAACAGCTTTTACAAAGATACCAGCAACATTTTATTTATAATGTACACACAAGCAGTGCACAATTTCATAAAAGGCTTGTAAAACACACATAGATGTAACAACACACTGACAAAAAACAAAAAAGCACGTAGACCGCCGAATGGATGGGCACCACCTGTTGCTGAAAAATATTCTTTTGCTCTGCGGTCCGTCCGGTCGGCCACGTGAAATGCACATGTAGGTAGAGTATAGAGTAGAACAGACGGGCGTACTCACAGCAGCACGTCTCTGCCGGAGCCGCACTTTTTTATTCATAGGACGATCCTTTCCACACCCAGCAACTGTCTCGCAAGTGCTCGTGGCAGTCAATCCGATACTGGCATCTTCATCTCCACATCAGCATGGTCGGGACGCGCAACGAATCGTCCCGTTTCAACTGGGCCGCACGGCCCACTCCCTATACCAAAAGCCACCAGGCAGCCCAAACAACATGTTTCGCATTCGCGACGGAGCCACCAAAATCAGTGGTCTCACAGTTCCACACTGAAAACTCTCGAAGCTAAATAAGATATGACAGAAAAGCTGAAGCTACGACCGTCGGTGGCGGACACGCAAAGGCGGCCAAGCTCTGCGACGCGAGTTTCGAAATGCCCGGCGACTCCCTAAGCCGTTTGCGCCACGTCCCCTGCTGTGCGTGTGCGGCGCAACCAGAGAGAACCGCTGCGTTGGAAGCATTGGGTGGTGGCGAGGCTTTTGAAACCGAAGTGTCGGAGTCGAATGGTTCGAACTTGGACGCTGCCTACGCGGCATTTGCGGCCATTTCTCCGGGCACGTGCCCGGACGGGCAGAGCGTCGTGAAAGACCGTTCGCGTTAACCGGTGTGCTTCTTCTTCCCCCTTTTCTCCCTCTGTCTCTTCATCCGTTAATAAAACACTTTACCGCATGCTCTGGTGTGCAAGAGCCTTTTGCTACGACCACATATCCCCCCTTTACCCTCCTCCACGAACATATATGCCACGCAACAATATCAACCCAGAGTTCACGGAGAAGGCGATCGAAGCGAAGCGGTACACACGCACATTATACAGAACAAACTGCGATCTGCAAGAGCGGCATGTATATGCGAAACGTTCACAGATATGAACACGCGTGTATTTGTATAAGCCGACAAAAAATATAGACAACATGCTACAGAGTATACAAACAACAACCGGTTCTGGGCAACTTACTGGCGACAGTGTTTGTACAATGTGTCACTCGCAAAAAAGACTTTTGCTCTTTGCTGCGCGCTGGGGAACATTCGCTGGGATGGGTCAATGGAACTTTTCAAATGTCTTTTTCTTTTTGTTGCAGTGTTACGGCGCATACAGTAAGCTTTCTGCTAGTATTCAGGTTAATTTTTACTCCGCTGACGAGCCTGGTGAGCGACCGAACATGTTTCTGCCTGTTTTTTCACCCCTTTTATGAAGGTCGCCTTTCGACGTACACTTCTTGCTTTTGAAAAACACAACTCGCCGCATGAATTACAACTGCAAATAGTAGGTTATTGGTGCTGTTAATAACACGTACAGCCTGACGCACCGGTGTTCGCGTATACAGGTGCCCCAGCTATACTTACCCAGAGTTTAAAATTATGCCGACACACGCAATTACGACGCGACTATATGCTTGTTGCTGACGGTTGCCTGGAGTTAGACAATTTTTCGTGTTCTGAAGTATTGTTTATTAGGATCTGTTTAATTAACTAACTTTTTAAAGAACAAAGATGGATAAAAATTTGAATGAGACAGTTGTAGATCTGTTTGCAAAACGTCCGATTAGACAGTTGCAAACTTTGTATCTGTTAAATATTAGTGTTTTGAAGCTAACTAGAAATGCCCGCAAAATACAAAAATACCACGTGACCAACTTGTTGGCGCGCCTGTGCGCACGATGATTCTAGTGCTCTCTAACGTTGCGCGTACGAATAGCATTTGCTCGATTGTGCTGTCTCGACAGGGCCATGAAGATGGTGGTGGCTATACGATGAACACTTTTTGCTTTCGGCCGCAAAAGCGATAACCACTGTGACTGCTTATCGCTGTCGTGAACCTCTGCGAGGGAAGGTGGTCTAAATTTCCGGAGCCCTCCACTACGGCGTCTCTCATAGTCATAGAGTGGTTTTGGGACGTTAAACCCCACATATCAATCAACCTCTGCGAGGGAAGCGTATCGTTCGTACGCGGAGCGTTAGGGAGCACCAGACTCACGGCGCTCGTAGGTGCGTCTGTGGGTTTGTCACGTGGTATTTTTGTATTTTGCGGGTACTTGTAATTAGCAGAAAAACACGAATAATTAGCAAATATAAAGTTCACAACTGTGTAATTGGACGTTTTGCAAACCGATTTACAGCTTTCTCATTGAATTTTTCATCCATCTTTGTTCTTTCAAAGGTTAGTAAAGTAAGCAGATATAATTAAAGAATATTTTAGAGCACAAAGAATAGTCTGACTAACTACAGGCAACGGTCAGCAACAAGCATTTGGTCGCATCGTCATTGCGCGTGCCGTCATATTTTTAAAGTCTGGCTAAAGATAGCTGGGGCACCCTGTATATAACATTTTCGTCAGACTGATCCATCCATTCTTACATTAGTCCGTATTCGTACGCCAAATATGAATGCATTATGGCTGCTTACAAAATCTTGGTTATTTCATTGTTATCTTCTATTAATTTCATTAAGTTTCGTTTGTCATGCGATTTACAGTTGGATGCACAACATACCTTGCCAATAGAGTCAATCCTCTAGTGACGTCATTTTTTTCACAGAATGCACGAAGGGTCTCCGTATAATCAATGGTCTCTGAGTTACGCTTATGGATGCATATAACATTCCTATATAGCAGTACCATCAAGACAGCAATGCTCAGAAAAACATTGGCAAAAATTTTGTATTTCCTTGTTTCATATAGTTTATAGTAATACTGTCTGTTATTTGTTTTGTGTAGCACGAAAAAGTCGCTTAGGCTTTGAACACCATAGATTTACCTTCGTGGTCGATCGGCGTGAACTTGTGGGAACAACTTTCAGTGAATGTTATTCGTGAGAATGATCGAGTCATAATCTACTCAAGGTGCGTGTGTCGAGTAAGTAATAATAACAGCAATAACAAAGATAATATTGTGTGCGCTCGAAGTATACTTTTTTAGTTGCCACATTAAGGGTAATGTTTACATAAGGGACTTAAAGCCCAGTTTAATCATCAACCGGTTGTGGCAACAACAGTTTGCAACGCCGTACCCGCCAACTCAACCCCGCGAACAAAGCGCAGGCTAAATCCCTACGCGCTTTCCTAAATATCATAATCAGTTTGGTGGAAGGAATCGTAAGTATGCTAACCGGGATGCGCTTGTAAAAGCGCAGACTGCTTTAGATGAGGAAGCAGCCCATACTAATAGGTAAGCAAATAATCCACAACCTATGTGAGCTTTCCTTTCGTCTCTGAAAGGCGCACTGGTGGACGGCGATAAATCACTGCGTGCATGTGTGTGTGTGTGTGTGTGTGTGTGTGTGTGTGTGTGTGTGTGTGTGTCTGTGTGTGTGTGTGTGTGTGTGTGTGTGTGTGTGTGACACTCAACTTGACAGTGTGCGATGAGGCTTGAACTGATGCTTGTATGTTCGCGTGCGAAACTGGGTTGTCCATGAGCTACTGCCTCCCCACCGGAGCGTGTGAGTGGGTGTGACGTTGCCTGGACCTAAATGCAAGACACACCGGGGGCCTCGCTTCTCGTCGCGTGCGAGTCTCAAGGACGGTGTGCGCGAGGCGAAAGGGAACCGCGAGCCGGAGACGAAGCTAAGCCTGACGTGAACCCCCTCCACTGAAGCACGTTGCGCTGCGGCTCACACGTGTGTTCTTGCCTTTTCTTTCTTTTATTTTTTTTGTAAGCTCGTGCCAAGATCATTAATTCAGCTGAAGCAGAACTGATATCTGGAAGTGAACTGGGACGTTCTTCAGAACCGAAAGCGGAAGAATTACTCCACTTCTGCCCAGTGTGAAATATGCAGAAACCGCGGAGCTGTGGTTCTCCTAGGTTACCCTTGAGATTTTCTGTGATCACTATGCGACTACCTTTTCGTCCAAGACCGAGGCAGTTACGCTGTCTATTGAGTGTTTCTGGGAACCGGAGCGTGGCTACAGCGGACACTCATCTGTCGCCAGACCAAGTCCTAGAAGAACTCCGCGGCTAAAAGCGAACTTCGATTCTGCCTTCCTGAAGGTGGACTGTAAGCATAGGACCCAGGTCGGGGGGCCCTATTCAAACCAAAAACGGTCATTTATTGTGCGGTCCACGAACATTTACGGTTCTCTTTCTAATGGAGTCTCAACTTCCTTTTCTGACAAAGGGAGGACTGGTGCTCGCTGAAATAAAACACCGCGTACGCAATACTCGTACGTAGGTGCACATGGAAGAACCACAGTGCAGAAAACGAACAGTAACAAAAAAGTTACCACTAAATGAGCATGCCCAGCACAAACAAACAAACCTCAGCAGCAAGGTGTTGCATTATGTTTAACGGTGCACTCGCAATATGTGTAACGATTGGTGAAAAACAGGTGTATTAGTAGCTAGAATCCTCGCGCAGCGCATTTGCGCTTCATTTATTGTGCACGCTGACGATGCTTGTAAGGTTCGTGGTATGTTTGGCAAGATAATAATAATAACAGGCATATATATGTTACATATACACCAGTCGCAAAGTGGTGTGATGCAATTAACTGTTAATATAAACGTTGCATCCACCAGTCAACGACTTTTCACTAATTAATCACAAGGACAGACATTTACACCCAAATGCATGTCTGTGAAAAAGCGAAAAAAAAAATTGGAGGACAAAGTTTCACCAAACTTGCAAGAAAGCGCTATACAAGCGAATTCACTTATATCACTAGACCGTAAATCGTTTCTATACCGCAACGTACAGCATACGTATGAGAAACCATGTGTATTAAATCAGCATCTAATAACCACCTTTCAATATTGAGGAATTATTTTGTGTGCAACTGTGTTCTTCTTGCGAGGTGTGGGTAAGTTTTAATTTATTGAGTATAATCGGACTGTGATGACCTATCCTTTTAAGTGTCTAAAGTGTATAGAAAACAACCGTGATTTGAAAAAAAATATAGTAGTAATAACAGCGGGAATATTCATAAAGAAAAAAAAACGAGTGGGACATTTCATTTTTCACCTCTTACTATCAAAACATACTATGGTAGTTGAGCAGGCTAACTGAAAAGGAAGCGACACATGTACCACATACACCTCCGGTTCAACAAATGAAAGGATGTGATGGACGTGAAATCGACAACACATTAGAGCACTGATGCAAGCGCAGTTTTTCAGCCAACAGTTTTTCGCTTTTCGAGCAAGGCGTTCGAGCTGGTATATCAGGATTATAAGCTGGACTGGTTAAATAGGTTAAACGACATCATAACGTGTGTACGAAGCACTTTTCCATTTGATATGTACGACAAAGACTATATAGAGACACTTCAGGTGGACACGAGAACACATCTTGCGCACGTCTATTGAATGTAGTATTTTTTCCCTTAAAATGATGTCACGATATAAACATACTAGGTAATTGTTTATTTCGTTACAAAACGACTAATTAGGCGTGCAGTAAATCATTAACGACCACACTGTAAAACATCGAATGCCTATAGTACCATTGTAAAAAATGCCTTGCATGACTGTCAAACTCTAGTGGATTTCAAGGGCATAAGTGCTTGCAGCTCACAAACGCAAGTATCTTTTTTTTTTTTCCTTTTTTGGGCAAAAAGTTGTCCCTCTAGGTGACCGTTAGTGTCGGCCTTATTTAGATTCGTTGACAGAACTGATGCTAAATAAAGAAAGAAAACACGCGATTTGAACAGCGCTGCATTACTTTAGGTCAGTTCTAGATATCGATTGTAATTAGCGTTCTTTAAAAAAGAACCTTTTTTTGTTATTCAGGGTCACCCCTTTATGAGTAAGAAGGGTCACTATGATGCATAAATACAATCTAAAATATGAGAAATAAGAAAATGAAGATCCTATTTTCACGGTATAAATTAACATGCTACCAAGCGAAAGTGTCTGCTTAAAGGGACACTGAAAACAAATAATAATTTGCGTCAGAGCGAAAGCTCAATGTATGACAACGTCTAAAACTACAGTATTATCAGCATCAATGCCCTACTTACCGAGAAATGAAAATGAATGCACAAGAACACATGCACCACTGTTAGACATCTTCAAAATGATCCCGTTGACGTCAGACGAACCACCTACAATTAATCACTAGTAATCGATCTAGCTGCACTAAATAAATAAAAAACATTTCGTGCATCGAGATGCAATAAAATGCTGCTTGTTTGTTTCTGTTTGAATCATGGAAAAAAGAGGCGCTGGACGTTATTATGGGGAATGGCACGAGTGGTTCAAAAATTCAATTGACACCAATTCAAATTTCGCATCGTTAAACTAGACAGGTTGTGCCATCTAGCGAGGCCTGGTTGAACCAATCACGCCTGCAATTTTGAAGGCTATTGCTAATAATTGTTCAATGGCCGTTGCTGCTGCTGTCGCTCCCGCTACTTTTCCGCTGCAGGCAGTGTCGGCGACCGTGCATTAAAGCCAAGCAACGTTGTGCACGGCAACAGTGACGTCAGACGTTCCGTTGAGGAGGGTAAACTGAAATGCGCTAACCCGATGCGGACCACCAAAACGCGATTTTATTTCAAAATGAGCCCTTCCTTGGCACAAAAGTAACACCACGAGGTTTCTGGACCGCTATTTCAACAATCAACGTCGACATGATAGTTGTCTTTAGTGCCCCTTCAAGTAGCGTCACAGAAAACTGACAAAAGAAGTTGTGCACCCCACGCTAAGGAATTTGTATGCAGTGCCTTCGCTCCCTGCCTAGGTGAAGCCTCACACTCCTTCCCCCACAATATCTGATGTATATATATATATAAATTAATTACCGCCCCTACGCCCCTCATCTCCAATAAGAATTATGAATAAATGCCTGCTTGTGCGTAGGACGACGAAATGCTCACACTTGCTGAAGAAGTTACTCCTTACAACGCCGCTTCCCTCTTTACAGGCCTTCGAAGGTTATCCCTTTGTCCTCCATTGCTTGCAATAGTTGTCTCTCACGGAGAGTCGAAATCGCATCAAGTGTCACACAGCACACAACGATGGCACGCCACAAAAAGCCTTTTACGGTACGGGTCTTGTGTCGGAGTTGATCGCAGCACTCAATGCAGACGCCGCAAAAATTTACTGCTTTATGCCTGCACTGATGTCTTTCCACAACGGCCATCGGAAATATTCGCGAAACTACCAGAACAGTTACTTTCACCTAGCGATTGAAGTTAACAATCTGGGGCTAAAACCTCGAAAGTGTTTTCTTTTCTGGAGAGAGAGAGAGGGGTGGTGGTGGAGAGAGAAGTGTTCTTGCCTACACTTCAGGCTGAGTTTCCTTATGTTTGGATTGGTTTTCTGGATGGAAAAGAAATAAGATATTAGACCGCAGGCTCAAAGTACTGCAAATAATCGGGTGATAACAGCTAGTAAGTGAGCACGTAATGTTCTAAACAAACCAACGCGTTCAATCTGTGCAAAAAAAAAACAAAAACAACAACAATGTTTTCCAACAAAACGTTGCTTCCCTAGAATTACACAAAGAGTGAGATTGCGTGAAAATTCCTGCTTCGACGACGGCACACTCATTTGAAGGGAGCATGGTATTCTTGCACGAAAAATCCACGAAGAACACGGGAGGAGCTTTAGCCGCAATTTCGTCTCTTGAGTAGCCTGTACGTAAAGAGTTTACTACAGATTGGCCGAGGAGTTAGAGGCCGGAAGGTGGGACGCTGCAGAGAACACTGGAAGAAATCAAAAGCAGCGCAGTGTGGGTTCTGGTATTTTGCCTCTGAACCTCACCCAAGCATTGTGTTTTCTTTCTGCGTTCCATGAGCAGAGCTCTTCACTATTGATTTTGTCAGCTATGGGCTAACTGATTGATGTCGATGCGAAGCTTGTTCGACTATATTTAAAACCGTGTCGTAGTGGTAGCAGGCACTTAATTGGCTTTTTTTTTCTTTCTTGGTGCGCTTTGAAGCTTTCTGTAGATGTTGATATTGGTGTTCACTTTGAAATTTCGGGCTTTTTAGAATTCACGTTTTCTTTTCTCTAAGCCTAAACGTCTACTTGTTTGGTGGAATAGTTTGGCACTGTGGTTGCGGCTTCTCACCGGAAATCGTGGTCAACAGCTTCGTTGTCTACGTGGCGGACGAAGCGTGTTGGCGAGTACACCTAAGCAGCAATACGGTGTCGCGGCCGAAGGAAAATAGGGAACGCTTTATTCTAAAATAGAGCGCATGTAGCGGCTCTTGGGCAACGATTTCAAGTGCCGGGAATCTTTTAAATGCAACGGACTAACGGACTTGCAAAACCTCACCATTAAATAGACACCCGCGAGCCTCAGCCATTTGTACCTGAAGGCCATTTGTCTGGTAGTCGCCAAGGAAAGCACTGCTGAATATTAGTAAGTCAAACGCCTGCCCTGGTAATGGTATGCAGCAACTACAAAAATGATTTCTTTCCAAGAGCAACAGTCGGAGGGAGGGCACCGACGCGTCAACT
The DNA here is from genome assembly GCA_013436015.1 of Rhipicephalus annulatus. Lineage (NCBI taxonomy): Eukaryota > Metazoa > Arthropoda > Arachnida > Ixodida > Ixodidae > Rhipicephalus > Rhipicephalus annulatus. The sequence continues at coordinate 422,517 of WOVY01000950.1, read as the reverse complement.
TCGAACAAAAATAGTCTAGCTCGAGCATGGCAATGCTTCTTCGCGGTTGCTCTGTCGCTCGTTTATTCCAAAAAAATAAAGTAATCCACGAAACAGAGATACATGAATATTTGATAACGTTCTCTTATCGATATTTTTCTGTTCACATTTATTCAGGACACCTATAAAGCGCTACTGTAGCGCCTGTCAAATGTTTTCTTGTAGTTGAAACAGGTTGGTGCTTCAAAAGTTGCTTCCCTCGAATTACCCAGTGAGATGGCGTAAAAATTTCTGCTTTAAGGCATTATTAATGTTAGAATTTGACAGTTGCAACTATAAACGAGTTCGCACTTTATGGAGGAATGTAGTCGTAACCATATTTCATTAGTAAGTGCGAACTAAGACAACATGGCATATTTTGTTGTCTAACATTGTTGTCATGCTGTTTTATTTTTACATTACAAATAGCAGTTGATGGTTGAGTTTCTGCTCTGCTTGAAATGGCTAGGGACGAAAGCTTCAGCTAAGTTTACTCAGGTCTGGACATTGACTGTGATTTCTGTACAAGCAACAATGAAAACGTTGTCACTGAATGCGTCTTTCTCTAATCTTGACATTGCAATGATTGGAAAACAATAAATGTCACCCGTCTTTGTCACAATTTGCCCCCGCATTCTCGAGTTTTCTTTTCCTGCATCCAAGGACAAAAGCACACATAATTCGACCCGTGAAACACAATTTTTGCAACATTCAGTAGGACGAGGATGAAACAAAAAAACACAGAATTTTTTCACTGACACAGAAGTCTGCACCGTTGTATATATATGTGTGTGTACGACAAATGCTTCCACGGCGCTCCCTTTTTGATGTCACGTTTAAGAATACTGAAAACACTTATATAGCACAGACAAATATCGTTCCCGTTTGCACCGACAGCTGAAAAGCAGAGCTTCAAATGGTTTCACTGCGAAGACCTGCGGCGTAGCACCACACTGAGAAGAGGAGGGGCCCTCAGCTAGAGGTCGTAGCTGCAGTGCAGTCCTTTTCCCTGGACGCAGTGCTTGACGGCCGCCTGACTAGAGTCCTTTTTGGCCGAGTAAATGTTCATGGCGGGAATAATGTGAACCCGGAGGCCGACGCCGGAACCCTGCGGCCCCCCGATGCGCTGCTCACGCGAGGGCCTCGAGAAGGTCACGTGACTCTTGCAGCAGCAGTAGAAGAACAGCTTGTTGAAGGCCACGCGAAACGTCCGGTGCGTGGCCGCGTACACGTAGCTGTAGAGGCAGGAGTGCGACAGGGCCAACCACCAGGCCACGTCGACCAGATGCGGCGGGACCTCGCGGCTGATTGACACGGCGGCCAGCGCCACGCCGGGCACCCACATGGCCAGCGTGAGCAGATACACGGCCACGTGGCTCTTGAGCAGCTCTAGCGCCGCCCCGTCGGGGTCATAGCGTCGCATGCGCGCCAGCGCCACACCGAAGCCCAACACGGTGAGCAGCACGGGCACCACGATGCACAGCGCCGCCACGGCCGCCTGCAGAGGCACGTTGCTGGCCATGGGCGCGCCACCGCAAAACGTAGGTCCCAGTCCGAGGCCACGCTGGCCAAGTGCCACGGTGGTGGCCACGATCCAGCTGGCGAGCGCCGCGGCAAGTACGGCACCGCGCGAGCAGCGCAGGGCCAGCCCCTGACTGGCTGCCAGGCAGGCGAACGAGAGCAGGCTCGCTACCAGGCACACGACGAGCAGCGCCCACTGGAAGTGGCACAGGCCCGGGTCGCGCGTCACGCCCGCCAGGATGGCCACGCACGTGGACGGCAGCAGCAGTGCCGACACCAGCAGGTGCGCCAGCGCCGACGACACGAGGAAAGCGTTGCCGCGCGTGCGCAGCGGCTCCATCACGATCACTGCACTGATGACGAACACCCCGCCCAGAGAGCCGGCCGCCGACACGCACGACAGCAGCGTGAGCCGCACGGCGGCGTTCTGGCCAGAGCCGGGGTCCTCGTCGCGCGTCCAGCTTGTCACCGAGCCGTTGGCTGCGGTCGACATCGGGTCCGGCAGGCCGCCCGCTCCGTCGCGCCTGCGTAACACACCCGTTTCTGAACAACAGCCCCTAAACTCGATTGTGGCATATTTGCAAGTGATCTCTTTGGGTAATCATTTCTGGCGTTATGTAAACATATTGCCAGCTAGCGTCACTGGCAAAGTGACGTCCGTGAAGGAAATCACCATGTAACGCTTGTATATATGCTGTCGACAAAAAAAAGTGCGACGTGTAAAAAGAGAGAGAAAAGTAATAGGAACACACAGGAAAGTCACTATAAAACTAACTGTTGGGTCACTTGGTCTAGTATTACAACTGCAAACCAAATTTAAGCTTCATTAAACTGTAAAATGCACAAGGAACAGAAAAAAAGTGCTTCAGTAAACTTGTAAACGTTTGCATTTAAGAAGAGAACCCGGCTGCGCTTATAGTTGGCTATTGTGTACTGCGGGAAAAGAAAACGAGAATATCGCACCGTAAATAAACTCCCACATAATTAGGTGTTCGTAGATCATGTTTTCGCTAGTGTAGTCAGACAGGCTGGTGCATCTCAAGTAAGAGGAATCTGCTTATTTAAGATCCGTGAAGTAACGTGGGAGAACGGTGGAGATTACAAGTTTTGCGCCGAATGCAAAAGTGCGCCTTTTAAACATCCTTCATTAAGTTCCCTGTGCTCATGACCATGTGCTTAGAGTGAAAAAGGACGCGTTTGTTCAGTTTGTTTGTCATTTTGTTGGTGACATTAAGCCAATAAGCCAGGACTATAGTGTGTCACTTAGAACCGAGAGGCGCTTATTTTGTTTGCTCGCAATCGACACACTCCAGGCACTTCGCGTCCCGTGGGTATACACTAACGTTCCCGGGGAGTTCCTAGTCTTCTTGTTCCATTAGAAGCTCAGTGGGACAGCGCTTCTCTTAATGGGCCATGATTGCAGTGCTGGGAAGTACACGCAATCAGGCCACAATGCTGGATTTGCCGTCGTCCATGGTCTCTGCAGCGAAGGTGGAAGGCCTAGACATATATGACACGGAAAAACGTCGCGCAAGCACAAAATTGCACCGGTCACACTTCTTAATTGCTCATCACAAGCGACGTGCCTTCTATAGCGAAGCTATGATTGCTATACGATGAAATATCTCAGCCCTAAAGTCCACAGCAAACTTCATCATCTGAAAAAAGAAAATAGTTTCCGGTGCAGTCTAAGTTTTAAAGAAGATATTGAGCGTGCCAACAGCCATGCGGGAATAATTACGTGTGTTGTAGAGTATTACCGAAGTTTTGTTCCTTGCATTCTACTCAGTATACTACATCGTTTCAGGACTATCAGGTGCAATAAATTAGATTTGGAGTGAACAATGCTTTTATGGTGAGAAATAGTGCTGGGTGTTCACGTGAGCATCTTTGTTGAAATAACAGCCCGTATAGCCAACGTTCTGCTCCATTTCCTATATACATTTTGTATGTTTTGGCCAGACTCTATGATATAAGAGAGGAGCGAGTTACGGTAAAGACCGCACACCGCTTTGTATGTTATAAGTTCACAGGCTATTCGAATCATTCAGAGCTTTGAGAAAGCACAAATCGGAAATCTCTCTTGGCAACATAGAAAGTTTTCAGGTTTGTACGAATTCTGGCTCTCGTGCGGCTGCTTGTCGGGAAATTAGCGTTTTATTTTTGGGAACTAGTCGACGCATCAAGCTGAAACTTTCCATACAATAAATTGTGCATTGAAAGAAAAAAAATGTTTGCAGCAACTTCAAAGTTGTATATAAAATGTGTCAGTTTGTATGCCATTACGGTGTTGCACGAATGTTCCAAACGGCTGTCAATGGACTTGAAATGCTACTTCGAGCCGTCAAACGTTTCGATATGTTGATGTAAGCGAACGGCTCAAAATTTCTGCTCTATGCTTTCTATGCTTGCGTTCCAGGTAAACTAACTGCGTTGAAAATCAAGTGTCGCATGTGCCTTTCTAACACCAAAAAGTATTTATGAGAGACAAAGCCACGCATTCAGCGCTGCATGTTTAACGGGTGCTCTAGTTGCGCATTCGCGTGTTTGCGCTGGACGCAGAAGAGATAAAGAGGGAGCCTTGTATGGTAAGCGCACGCGAAAAGCAACATTGCTTCGTTTTCTCTAAATGGCTAGGTATCAAATGTCTTGAACTCTGCTTTCCTGAAACTTGAGCTGCAATTTCTCTACTCTTTTGTTTCCCCTTTCACTTCTACGCGCACATTCTTTTTTTTTACGCTCCCTGCTTGAGTTTTGCGAACTTCATGAAGTTCCACGAAACCTCCTCCACCTTGAGAGTTTCAACATAACTCATTCGCTCGGGTTATAGTAAGGCCCCAGGAGAAGAGCGCAGCCGACGAAACACAACCGTTGAAAGCGCGGCGCTGAAACCGCAGGCACGCTGCCCCGACGGGTTAAAGCTCGCGCCAACGGAGCAGGCATCTGGCATCGTCGTTCTTCGCGCGGCCCGCCAGCGAATAGATTTCACTTTTGTCGGCGTCCGGCCGCGCCGGCGCTTCTCGGCAGCGTTGTCGCCGCCGCTGCCGGCGATCGCGGCCTTGACTTTTTCGGCAGGGCGCGATGGGGTTCGGTGTGGCGAAGTTGAATATTTAAGCACAACCCCTTCTTTCCGCGCAGCCCTTCGGCGACAGCCGATGTCGCTCGACCGTGCAAGCAGATGCCCGTGAACTCAACCACCGGCACTGTGGCTATTTGAGCATCCAATTTGCCGTGCATCGCCTCATTACCCTCTAACACGCACTCACGTGATACTTTTCAGGTTCGTCTCTTTACACTTCTCCGCGAGCAGCTTTGCATTTCATATATTTATGCTCTTACTTGTTCTACATGCAGACTTATTTAAATAAACAAGTAAATTCAGTTGCACATCTTGCACAAAATAAATTGATGTAAAAAAACGTCCCGTTATGTTTGTTTCAAGTAATCAATGAATGAACACGAGCGGACCACCACGTCTTTCCTTTTTTCTCTCTATATAATTTCTTCACACCTCATACAACTTTGGTTACCTAACAAGGCCGCTGGAGCTACGTCGAGGTGAGTGCGTCAGGCACCGAAAATAATCCACATTAGTTTGTGAGATAGAGCTGAGACCCAGAAAGTGAGGGAGTGCGAATGCAGTGAAGCTGTTCGCCTAACGTTCCACAGATTGCATGAATTTGGAGGTAAGGTGTGGATTTTATAGCTCCTGCATCCGCGACGTCAGAGTTGGAGCTTTAAGCAACATTTGCCATTGGATGAAAGTTCGTAAAATTGAGTGCCGTTATGATTATGCTGGCTTTCTAACGCAAATTCACTGGATTACGAGAAACAATGAACTGCTTGTGTACGTTCCGCCGAAACATATAACGTTTCTCGTGTTCCTCTTGCACGAAGTAATAAAAACACAGCAGAAAAAAATGCACACATAGAGTAATTATTCCGGGCAGAACAGCAAAAACAACGAAAAGATTAAACCTATATTTTTTATCCTAGTGCACAACGGCTAACACAAATAAAGCAACAACACAAACACATAACGTAACACTTATACAGTAAAGTCAATCTTCCTAGTAAGATTACCCCGGTGTTATAATTGAAATAATGGGAAATCCTTTCAGTGACCAGATATAACCTGAAAGAAAAGGTGCGTACAACTCTCGCGTTATTCCTCCACTACTTCGAGTCAGCATCATGAATAACAGAACTTTTGTGGCGCGTTGTGACGACGTGCGCAGATACGTCGAGTCACGGTTACAGGTTTCCCGAAGCCTGATAGGGCTCCGACTACCAACCATTTTCCGTAAAACCGCTGGGCCCCACCATCTTGCGCTGTTGAGCCGTTTCTTGTTTTTTTTTATATCACGAAGTAAACTAAATGACGTAAACCTTTGTCTAATATGCTTCAGATCGTTCAAAACCGTGCAGCTCGTTTTGAGACTAACAACTACGACTTCAGTGTCAGTGTCACTGCGTTTAAAGATAGGGTGGGTGGGATTTGTTGGTATTACGTGGAAAACACTTGAGATTAGAAATGCTGTTCAAAATATTTCATGGGTTGATCAAAATAGATAAAGAATCTTACTATTCAGCTCCCCATTTTTTTTCTCAGAGAATTAAATAAAAAATAGGGCCATTCAAAATTGTATGCACAAGCTCCACCGTTTTCAAGCGTACGCATCTACAGTAACATTGTTCATTTAGTTGTTAAAGATTCAAAACACAAGGCTTTTGAGAGCCGCCCAGTATGGCGGCACTTAAAACCATCTGTTAAATAGTCTATATACTTTTTGTACGCATCGTGGTTACCGAATTTTTGCGACAGGTGCAGCAACAAAGAGTCTTCAGGTGCTTTCAGATACCTCTATCTGCAGGTATGAAAAGATAACTTCATCATCCGTGCATAGTACGAAGTGACTGTTTGATTTGATTGATATGTGGGGTTTAACGTCCCAAAACCACCATATGATTATGAGAGACGCCGTAGTGGAGGGCTCCGGAAATTTCGACCACCTGGGGTTCTTTAACGTGCACCCAGACCTGAGCACACGGGCCTACAACATTTCCGCCTCCGTCGGAAATGCCGCCGCTGCAGCCGAGATTCGAACCTGCGATCTGCGGGTCAGCAGCCGAGTACTTTAGCCACTAGACCACCGCGGCGGGGCGCATAGTACGAAGTGTTGTTTACCATGCTGTAGCATTTTTGTAGCGAACGTCAGCGAACTGCAACTCAAGTGTACCTTCCACGCTGCTAAACTATTCCCAGAGGTGGACATCATTTGTGTATCATGACAAAATGAACACCTGACTGCCTAAAAAGCTTTTGTTAATTAACTTTCGATATATTTAGAGTTCAACTCGAACTGCTATTTGCTAATTGTAGACGAAAACACAGAGTATCATGTCTATATGAAAGAAATCTTGTGGAAGTGGAACACACCCGTTTCATGGTATGCATGCGCTCGCAAACTTTGCGGCAAAATTCATCTGTGATTTGATTGATTGATTGATTGATTGATTGATTGATATGTGGAGTTTAACATCTAGAAACCGCCATTTGATTATGAAAGACGCCGTAGTGGAGGGCTCCGGAAATTTCGACCACCTAGGGTTTTTTAACGTGCACCCAAATTTGAGCACACGGGCCTACGTCATTCGCGCCTTCATCAGAAATGCAGCCGCCGCAGCCGGAATTCGATCCCGCGACCTGCGGGTCAGCGTACCATAGCCACTAGGCCGCCGTGGTGGGGAATTCATATGTGACCCATTAATATTTTAGCTCGAAAGTACAAAAATGTTTTTTTTTTCGAAAAGGAAAGTAAATACAACAACAGTGCCGTTTTACCGCATGTTAGACGTGACTTGCTACAAGACTGGTGATAGTTTCAAGATTTGTTAAAGAGAAGATGCGCCATGGCAGATCGCTAATGTCGATTAGTATACTGTGATGCGTGTGCTAATAATAAATATTAACAAAATTTTGTTAATCGTTCAATCGCGAATCTTCATCTACAATGTATACGCAGTGTCGCTATTGTCGAGTAATCCGAATCTATTAAAATACTTTTGCAATGTGCCACCGGCGATATTGAAACAAAAAAGTACGAACTACCGACACATCTTCATGCCCGTTAGACGTACAAGTGCCAGGCTAGGCTAATCTCTGCAGTAGTAGTGCACGTGATCGAAGCAAATGCAGTGATATGGCGTGAAAAAATTATCTATTGCAGAAAAAGAAAAAGAAATATTTAGGCAGGTCAACAATTGAAATTCACGAAGTTTAAAATGCCATATATCTTAGAGGAACTGTCTTTGGGAATATATTTATGACTGAGCAAGATCTGCAGCTGTGGCGCCATCGGAATATGCATGATAATCATCCCTAGCTCATCGCTAACAATATTTCGCCAGCTAATTTTCTATTAGTACCTTAAATGCTATGTTGCTATTATAAAATGGCTGTCGAGCAGTATGAAAACCATTCATAAATAGTTGTCGTATTATTATTATTATTATTATTATTATTATTATTATTATTATTATTATTATTATTATTATTATTATTATTATTATTATTATTATTATTATTATTATTATTATTATTATTATGTGCAATATCCTGCGATATGTCATCACATTACTTGCCTTCTGTTCTTCACGTCGGCAGTGTCGGGTTGACAATTTTTTGAAAAGCATGTCGAAACCCATTGTGTACAATTGTTTTTAAACACATGATGCAAATTTATTTTCACTACTTCGCCTGCCGTCTTTCAAAGCGTCCTTTAATCACACTTTACTGTTACGGCACTTTCGGAACTCTCAGTTAAAAAAAAAAAGGAATCCATTGCCCCTCATATATCAACAAAAACTTCCAGCTTTTCTGTGCCATTCATCAAAACACGATACGACAAAGCTGTTAGAAAGATCTGTGTCTCTATTATTTTAATGACCTCCCGATAATTTTTTTCTCGAGTGATGACACACAGTATACGAAATATCTTGAGGTTACTTTAATGCGGCGCGATTTATTGCAATACAACTGTTTTTTTTAGTTTCATACCGAATACAATCTCTTTAAAGTTGGTCAATCTTTACGTTCCCATTCTGCCTTTCAGGTAGTATTGTTTCCACTAGTTTGATTCTTGTATGTTATTCTGTTTATATGTTTTGTAAAAGATTTACAAGTCTTCTTTATCTGAATAATTTACATGACAAGCTTTTCGATTTGTATGTATTCTCTCGTTTTCTGATGTGTTGGGCCTAGTCATCCAAGCCACCACTGTCTGACTTCGAAAGGCCTGGTATCTGTATACCCGAATATATATATATATATATATATATATATATATATATATATATATATATATATATATATATATATATATATATATATATATATATATATATATATATCTATATATATATATATATGTGTGTGTGTGTGTGTGTGTGTGTGTGTGTGTGTGTGTGTGCGTTCGTCAGAAGGTACTCGTTAAGATTGACAAAAAATGGGATGAAGAAAAAAATCTCTCAACAAAAATAGATACAAAGATACTAAATTTACCACCAATTATAGATCAACAGATGTATCACTAACACACGCATATTTTCTTTAATGTAGTATACTTCCATCATTACACGTGCCAATGTACCATTACTCTTTCCAAGAACGGATACATTGGAAAACTCACGCTCACAGTTGCAGTGACCACAACGCACCCAAGCCACAGTGCCGAAAGTTCAATCGCGAAAGTTCACAGAAAGTTCATGCTCCCTTATCATTTCGTTTATGCACCGGCCTGTCTGGCCGATATAAATCATACCGCAACTAAGCTGGTTCTCGCAAACCACGCCAACCGAGTAGCTGACATACGTCCTTGCGTGCCCCTTCCCACACGTGGAGGGCCTCGGTGCAGTACAACGTCGCGGGCACAGGCACGGCCGGGCTGGACTGCACGTGCGCGTGCGCAGAAACGAAATGGGCCCTACCCTGTCTACCCTGTTCCTTTTTCTTATGTACGTGCGCTGAAAAAAAAAACTTGCAAATTTCATCTTGTTATCTGTGTTGTACTTCTGAAGACGACTATAAAAATTCTTCTTATGATTATTATTATTGCGATAGCAACTATATGAACACTTTTGGCTGGACTCTCTGGGCTAGATGTACACATCTACAGAAAAACAAAATGAATATTAATATCAAAACGTAGTAAAAATCAAAACAAGAAAAGATAACTACACAGACGACTAGCATTATCAGCAATATGGCACAATGAGCATGCGGTGCCTCTCATCTCTCGCGTACTTTCGCCCGCGGAAAGGAGAAGTGCACGACCTCCCGCGCACCCTTATCTCCCGGTGGGGAGGATCATACGTCTTGGCTGGCGTTTCGCTTGAGCTGGAACAATTGTGTTGTATAGTTACGGGGCGCACAAAGGTCACTGCAATCGTTGCACAGCCTCCGTTTGCGAAAAGGGCGCGCTTTTCAGACACAGCCAAGTATCAACTGAGAGGCTTATTCGCGTTCATCTGTACGTATGAGTATGTTTCGTGAGCCATTTGTGCGTGAAATACGCGGGGCACGTTTCGATCTGCTTGTTATTCTGCGCGTGATTTTCCAATTTTTTGCCATCGCGTTCATTGCTTCACCTTTGCGTCAAAGCTGTGACTTATAATAATAATAATAATAATAATAATAATAATAATAATAATAATAATAATAATAATAATAATAATAATAATAATAATAATAATAATAATAATAATAATAATAATAATAATAATAATAATAATAATAATAATAATTATTATTATTATTATTATTATTATTATTATTATTATTATTATTATTATTAAGAAGTTGAAACCATGCTTTTCTGCAGGCCCAGATGGCGTCCCCTCTGCCATACTAAAAGCTTATGGCAGTATACTTGCACCTCTATGGACTACCATATTTAATAAGCGTTGCATGCTTCAACTTTTCCTAGCATGTGCAAAACTGCTCGTGTTTTCCCAGTGTTTCAGTCCGACTGCGAAAGTGACGCCTCGAACTACTTACCGCCCTGTTTGCCTTCTTTGTGCCACATCGAAAATCTTTGAGCTTGAGCTTGCTCTTCACAAAATATTGTCTTTTGATGTAAAAAAACATCTATTGTGAATCAGCACCGGTTTCTCGCTGGCCTCTCAACCATCACTAATCTTGCCCGTTCCACGATGCCAGTCTCCCCGCCCATTTTGAAGAGAAGACAGGTTGACAATATCTACTGTTACCTTAGCAAAGCTTTTGATGTTGTCAGCCATTTGCTGATTGTGGATAAAAATGGCACATCTTGATGTTGATTCTTCAATTGTGGATCTCCTCTATAGCTATCTTCTTGATAGATCATGTTATGTTTCCGTTAATTGCCAAATGTCACCTTTGTATAAAGCTACTAGTGGGGTTCCTCAAGGGTCGGTACTAGGCCTACTCCTATTTTATTATGTTAATAATCTTTCTTTATCATTCGGAATTCTTCTTTCTTTTCGTATGCTGATGACAAAAATATTTAAGGAAATTCATTCAGCTATCAATTGTCGCTTTCTGCAATCTGATTTGTGTTCTTTTCCTGATTGATGCAGAAGCAATAAACTCCCCCTAAATATTTCAAAAACCAAGGTAATAAGTTTCTCTCGAAAAACATCTAGTGTGCCATTTTTATATACTGTCAATTTTGTGTCGTTGTTTTAAGGTATGCGAGATAAATGATCTAGGTGTTCTTTTTGTTAGCACTTACAGTTTTCTGCTCACGCTAAGCGTGTACCTTTGCGGGGTCTTCGCACCCTAGGCTATGTTTGCAGAATGTCTAGAGAATTACGTCCTCCTGTGCACTTCCGAAAATTGTACACCGCGCTATGTCTTCCTCAACTTGAGTATGAGTCTGTGATCGGGAAAGGCATTCCTAATTCCGGCAGCAACACCATTGAGCGAGTTCAGAAAAAAAAAAAACCCTAAGCATTTACAACCATCGTTTCACTAGAAGTGACTCTGGATCTTGTTTTAACCCTGCTGTATCATTATCATTGCCATCACTTCCCTGCCGACAAAATCGCGCTGATCTGTTACTTCTTTACAAGTTTGGGCATAGTATCATATTCTGCTATGTACTGATCAACTGTCCTAATTTCTGAATTCCACGTAAGCTCCCCAGAGAGAATAGATTTTTTTCATATAACCGCCTGCCTCTGTCAACATTCGACCATTGGCAGGACACAACGTCTTTAAAATATTTATTTTTGAGAGCTCGATGTTTTTCACCGCTCCCAGTCGTTCTGCTCCGAGCTTTGCACTGTACTTGTATAGCCTCGTACAGTGTTGACATATTTTTTTTCTGCCTGCGCATAGTTGTATATGTGCAATTTTATAATGTTTTTCATCCCAGATGTTTTATTATAAATGTTTGTGTTTGTTTTTGTTTGTTTTTTGTGTGCCACTACAAACACCTCACGGTTGTTCCTGGGCACATTAAATAAATGTTTGATTGATTCACTTCTTTTTCTTTTTCTTCTTCTTCTTCTTCTTCTTATTATTATTATTATTATTATTATTATTATTATTATTATTATTATTATTATTATTATTATTATTATTATTATTATTATTATTATTATTATTATTATTATTATACATTTATTTATTTATTTATTATTTCGTGGTGCTACATTTACAAAGCGATCCATTTCAATGCCCACTATTTGAGTTCAAATACCTTGCTCTGAGTTTATAGCATACCTGTAATAGTTGCATTTTCGGTACTGAATCCACCTCAAAACGTAACACGCGATTCTAACATAAATTAACACGTCAGCCGCTTCTAATTCTGCAAAATCATCATTTTACAACGAAGTCTTTGAAGATAACGACCACAAAGAATTGTCACTGAATTGGCTGGAATATCTCATATTGTATCAGGCGATTTTGAAATGATTGACATTTGGTGGCATTTGCCCATGAACGAAGGGAGATAAAGGAGGGTCAAATACACGTTTCCTAAAGCCTTTCTGGCTGAAGAACACACCTCTGTCATAACCATGTAACTCCACGGCGCCAAACGGAGCCCCATCCCGTCCAACAAAGTTTCCTCGGGCTCGGCAAGCTTTCCAAGGTTCAAAGGCGCACTCACGAAATCTCAGCCATCAATCGGTTTCATTGCGCAGTATCCGATCAGACGCTGTCAGACGGTTAATAAACATGGTTCGATGACCACCATATATACAAACCGAAGTCTCATCTCCGGAAGCTGGGTATTTGGAGTATGACGAAATAGGTCTGGTGTGGCCGCGGTATATCGCAGGCCTTTCGGCGGCGTGCCGGAGGGGGCAACACTATTGACGTCCCCATTACGGAGCCTATCGGTCAGCGCACGGCTTGAAGCATGGCGCAACATTATCACACTAAACGATCGGTATTCTCGTCTCTTAAGCCTTTCCGAAGATGCGGGTGAACGACCAGGCAAGGGTTTATAAAAATCGGTAGAACGTAACTTGAACTATCATACTCAGTCAATTCAAAGAATATTTACTGTATTGTTCTTAAATGTTCCTTGAATCTGGACTCAGGTGATTCTCCGCGCCTCAAGAAACCAAAACTAGAGTACCACGCCAACTCTACTGTCAGCAGAAAGTACGGGCCTACACTGTTATTTTTCGCCAACTGTAACCTCACAAAACTGTGAAAAAGACGCACCAAACAATGCGCCAAATGTATACTCGCGCCACCTCATAACACAATCGATTCGCCGAGTCTCCGCGTGCCGTCGGACGCATAGCGAAATAAAAACTGGCTTCTGTATATGATCTTTATTTGGTGCCATTTCTATATGACGTATCCTCACTTCCTTGGAACTTCGACCTGCCAAGTTAAAGCCTATTATTGACTCACATGGGAAGATTCGTTAGGCAGCAGCAGAATAAGAGATCACCTGTCGAGTGGACGCTCGGCGGGCTACATATCCTATCTCTCGGCGCACTTTCAAAGGATAAGAAACAAGAAGCATGACCAATGCGGCTTTCCGATCTCGCTACCCACTCATCTGCCCCCGACCTCCTCGGGATCCCCAGAGCCCAAGCAAGGGGTTGTGCCGGTCTTGAGGGGTCGCGCACCCGTCTCAAGCGCTGCATCAAACCAATGCAGCGTGCGGTGGCCCGGTCCATGTGTCGCCGCGGGCACAGTTATATTTCATTGCCCGTGGTTCGTTAGCCGACGGGAGGCCGAGATGCCTCCGAAGTTTCACAAACCCTTTGTGTATGAAGGTCGGCATTCGCGTTTAGTGATCCTTGTTGCTGTCTTTTCGGTTGTATTTTCTTCTATTGCTGAAAAGCTGCAATGTATCGGCCTTGCACACCATTGTCTTTGCCGAGAGGCTTCAAGCCTTACTTCAATTAAATTCTTGTCGTTTACGCATAAAAACCACTATATGTTTATGAGGCATGTCGTAGATGGACATTTAAAGCTAATTTTGACCCTGTGAGCTTCTTTAACGTGCACCTAAATGTATGTACGTGGGCATTTCTGCGTTTGGCCTCTACCAAGATGCGGCCGCCGTGGCCGAGGAAGGAACCCGCGTCCTTGGGCTTAGAAAGCACAACACCTCGACCGTTGAGCAACTACGTCCTGCTTCCATTCGTTGATTGATCGATATGTGGGGTTTAACGTCCCGAAACCACCATATTATTATGAGACGCTGTAGTGGAGAGCTCCGGAAATTTTGACCACCTGGGGTTCTTTAACCTGCGCCCAAATCTGAGCACACTGGCCAACAACATTTCCGCCTCCATCGGAAATGCAGCCGCTGCAGCCGGTATTTGATCCCGCGATTTGCGGGTCAGCAGCCGAGTACCTTAGCCACTAGACCACCGTGGCGAGGCATGAGCACAAGGGCCTACAGCATTTTCGCCTCCATCAAAAATGCAGCCGCCGCAGCCAAAACTTGATCCTGAGCTGCAGGTCAACAGCCGAGTACCATAGCCCCTAGACCATTGCGGCGGGGTTGCTTCCATTCGTGCAAACTTACAATAAGTATTTGAACGCCCACATATCTCCTTTAAAGATCAGTTTGCTGTACTTTTGCTGTACTAACATTTAAATTGTGCGCGTCTTGAGCATGCTTACAGACCTCGGTTCCACAATTGTAATATATAATCAAAGGTGAATAAACAAAAGTGTTATTGTCTCTCATAATCATATGGTGGTTTTGGGACGTTAAACCCCACATAACAATCAATCAATCAAACAAAGGTGTTATTTTCGAATGTCATTTAATTATTCTGTTGATAAACGAACATTCCTAATTCAGTGTTGTCAAGCACCATGAGTAATTAGTTATCGTGATAAAACGCATTTTCATCTCACTTGCTATGAGATAAAGAGAGAGAGAGAGAAACTTTTTATTAGGAAAACAGATTTTTGCCAGCGTCTTTATAAGAGAGATTGACTACTGACTATACATTTGTGGTGGAGCTTGCAGTGAAAAAAAAAAGACAAAGGAATAAAAAACTGAGAGATTTATTCTCAGTGCTGTATGTATGAGAATTTTCAATGGGGGCTTAAATGCTCGAGGCCAGTACAAATAGATTTAGGTGCACGTCAAAGAACCCCGGGTGGTCGAAATATTCAGAGCCCTCCACTCTACGGCGTTGCTCACAATCATATCGTGGTTTTGTGAACTTAAGCTTCATCAATTATTATCATTTACTATATGCGAAAAACTGTGTCGGGCTTCTAATAGTTAACCTTCGCTTGCCTCCTGCCAATAATTATCGAGAGAAATATCATCTGCCTGTGCTTAGGCAAGCGCTACAAATACGACTCGACCTCCCAACTGGTATTACTGTACACAACCAAAGACAGCGCATGGTCGGCTACCGCATTATTATTTTTCGTTTTAGCTCCATATTTTCACTGTTACAGTCTCTCTCCTTTCCCTCTTTGATGTGCCTTCAGGTAAACGTGCTCAATTTTTTCCAGGTACGACGCTTTCATCTCCTTCTTAAAATATTATTGGTTTAAAGAAAATGCATTTTTTTCATCAAAACGTACCAATGTCATGATAATGGGCATGGCCGGGGCGAATCACAGAGAAGCTCTAGCCGGACGTATACCAAATCACGTGGTTTAAGGAGTGGTGCGGTATATGTCCCATACGATGTAGCTTCCCGATATTTAGCTTCACCAAATGTTACCGTGTTACTTTATAGGGTAATAAACTTGAATCCAACGACAAGCAGACGCTGGTTTCGAGACCAACACGTTGTCCACCACGGTAGATAAGTGCTTAAAGTGCCCGGCTGCTCACCCGAAGGTCACGGGATCCCTAGCGGCCACGGCGGTCGCATTTTGATGAAGACGAAATGGTAGAGGCCTGTGTACCACATGTGCGATGCCAGTGCACCTAAAAGAACACCTGATGGGCAAACTTTCTCAAGCCCCTCACTACGGCATACCGCTTAATCATATGGTTGTTTTGGTGCCTAAAACCTCAGATGTTATTATACAATTAAGGACAAAACGTTCAAAGTGACCTTTACATTCCAACCCATTATGCTTAACCAAGTTGCCTTTTACAGGTCGGCGTATATTCCTAATTTTAGCTCATTTGTGTAAAGGCACGCGGAGTGGGATACTTTAATCTGCGTAGAAAGTGTAATTTGGGAACAGTTCTATTCGAGGTGTAGATCAGTGCAATACGTCCGAACTATTCCGTGTCCGCGCGCAATAATATTTCTCAAGCAATCGTCACAAACAAGTTATGTAATCGTAAAGGCACTGAACTTGGCACAGATATCCTAGGGAACCGGGGGACTCTTTCGATGCCGCATAAAACATTTGCACAAATAAAGAATACCGACCGCTTTCAGGCGTTATTACGCCTTTCTTTGCGCAAGTAACATATGGTGTGAGATATATCGCCCGTTTCGTGCACGGGTCTATATAAAGCCAGTTGCTGCAGCGTCACGGCAGGCAGCATAATCGTTTTCATTCGCGTGCGGCTCATATATTTCGATATTAACATATTTTTGTTCAATATACAGTGCGCGGTTCTCTCTTGTTAGCTCGAAAAGCTTATCGTGAAGTACGACGACAAATACCAGCTGCCTGCACTTCGCAATGACGCGCATGCTGAACAGTGACGTTTCCTTGTTTATTTGTCTCCATTTGTTTATTGGCTACGGTGACGCACACTCCCGTTTTCGTGGACAGGTAACGGCGCCTTCTTGCGGCACGTTTAGCTATACGAGCCCTATTTTAGAACTCTATTTTTTTCCTTTATTGTAAACAGTTGCTGGTTTCAGCCAATATGCGGATCATCGCTATATATATATATATATATATATATATATATATATATATATATATATATATATATATATATATATATATATATATATATATATATATATATATATATATATATATATATATATATATATATATATATATATATATATATATATATATATATATATATAAAGACGCTTTTTTTCACTAAGGGAACAAATACTTTCACTAAAGTTTACTTCTTCTTTACTACACGTGTTGCCTCTATGAGGATGGTGTGGTTCACAATGTCACCGTCAGCCATTTCAGCCACGCATGGACTACCCATCTTGTATGTATACATAAATATTTCTACGGAACTATACCAGAACATATCTTCTGTTTTCAGAGAGTTTTGCCAATCTTCTGATGAGCTCCATGCATGTGAGCCTGCGTGCCGTTTTTTACATTGTTTTTTTTTTCATTTGCTAGGCATCAAAAATTGAACAGACTGCCGAATTTGAGCGAATTCAGCAGCCTACTCTAGCGGCAGTACCGACCGCTGCGAGTGTAAATGGCAAGGCCATCGTTCGAATGCGCGCCCTTGATATCGTCAGTATTTCGTTCACTACACGAAGTACGCGAATTCCGTTCGTTAAAAACATGCCCGTGAAAGTAATATGCGTTGGCGGCTAACTAAGAGTGCTGAAAACGATTGAATAAGAACAGCTGTTACCTGCAGAGATGTGGAACTTGGTAGAGAGTGACAACGTGGTGTGAGAAGCGTAACACGACGAAAAATTCACAACCTGGCAAGGCCGACTAATACGCAATATACTCCGGCCGCACTGAAGTGGTGAAGGGCTCTGCACGGAATCACCCGCGAATCGAAAGCGACGAGTGTATCGGCGCACAAAGCCGGCACAGCGTATAGCATACGTCAAAGACCCCTGATGACGCCGCATTTCTGCGGCGCGTCAGTGCGGAGCACGTTATGTTTCATGTTATTTTTATTTTATTTTTTGAACTGCGCGTGACGATGAACTCCGCGAGTCCGGCCATTTTCATGCATTTTTTTTCAATGCTGCTTAACAATGCACAAAAGCGCTCGTAAGTAACGCACTTGAAGACAATAGAAAAAGACCGGTCAACGTTCAGGGATTCCTCCTTTTGGTTTTGCCAATCAGCCATCTGCTACTATACACTACGCGTATTTTGCGATGGTCACAGTTTACCTCGCAGTCTTCCCCACCTCTACGGCGCCAGCGTCTAACGCTGCACGCTCTTGTGCGGGATATTGGAGCAAAAGGCTCCGCAGACCGAACCAAAACAGTTATGATAAGTGTAAAACCAGTGATAACCAAGTAGCAGGAACAGAAGGAAGCATGCGCAGCCATCGGACTTAAGAGTAATTTATTAGTTAACAACTGATTTGGTTTTCGCTGGTTTTGCACTTGTAGTGTAAGTCGATTGGCCCAGCGATTCACACTTCTACGTTAACTGCGTGCGGAAGTACGACGTCACCAGATGTCACTAATGACTACAGCCAAACGTCTCAAACGGTGAAACATCTAATGATCACTACCAGTGGGCGAAAATCCGCCCTCATGTCTACGCTTCACCTGGAATTGAAAACAGTATGATTAATTTTCAAGTGTATTTTGTTACTAGAAAAAATCTAAACGGCAATACTTATGAAGAAACCAAAACAAAGTAATTCCCTCGAATTAACTTATTGGTGCCTTACCAAAGCTAGAACCAAATCAAGGCATAATAAATTTTTTTTTGCGAAGGCTATTATTGTGATACTTTAGATATTCACTAGAACCGCCTTTTTTGCTTGGCTATTATGGCATCCTGTCGCTAAAAGTGGGGTTGCAGTCTCAACTACAGGCAGTGGTGACTGCATGCACCAATTCAATGGAAATGTGAAAACTCGGGTGTACTGAGGCTTAGGTGATCCTTAAACAGCGGCAGCTCCTCGAAAGACCTACTTACAGGAGCCAGATGTAAACTCGCAGAAACAGCTGCGTTTGCATTTTGAGCGCGCTATTAAGCAACCAGAATCGTGCATCGTTTCATTGTGGGGGGGGGGGGGGTCATTGCTGCTCCCTCTCAAATCATTTTGTCTGTGCACCACCCGGTTGTCCTTGCAGTCACCCTCCTTAGCGTGCATGCATTCTGCGATGTTACACTCAAGAGGAGGCTTTCTTGCAAGCTTAGTCGTCTAGGGGTTGAGCTAGTTGCCTTGTTATAGGTAAATAAATGGTAGAAACTGAAGCTGCTAGAGAGTGTACAGCACGGATTATCACAGCCTTAAGTAGACCCTGTGCTTCCCCAATTTATGCCAGGATAAAACAAATGTATTCGTTGTGGTACAGTGCACTTGCCATAAATGCGCGCCTCATCTTGCGAAACTAAGTTAACCATCTTCAGTATCTGAAATGACAGTGATAATTAGCTTGTATCCACGCAGGCATGGCGAGGCGTATTGAAAGCTATTCCAGTATACGCGCCTGCGTTTTTTTATTGCTTCTGAGTGTGGAGCGTTTGAAGAAAAAAAAATAGGAAAGAAAGTAAGGACGCAAGCGATGACAAAAGTGCTGATCATTGGAGCTCGTGAAAGGCGGGCCCACGTGGCCCCTGCTGCTCTCTCTCTGAGTGAGATATAGTGTCATCTGCGAAGAGAAATTGCTCCATCCACCGAGAAGGCACACTGCATCGCTTGCTGCATTATGTCGCGAATGGCGTCGATATTTCCATACTACAATGCTCGTCTTTGATCGACCCGTCGGTCCGTCAATTTCCGCCACTATCGAGCTGTCGGTGGCCCCACCGTGTTTCCATCGACCGCGCTGCAATCGATTGCATTCAGAAACCTGTGCCAAAATGCACGCGCGCCTGTCACGGGCACTGCGAAAATTGAGGCATCGCACGAAAGATATGCAACCGGCGAAAAGCGTGAGAGTGTTCTTTTTTCTGTTTTTCCGTCGCATCACTTATTAAAAGGCGTGTCTGCAAAGGAAGCAAGGTCGTGGGCGAAGGCCTTTATTGCACGGCGGCGAGTTAAACAAAAGAGCCCGGCGAGGCAAAAAGCAAAGGGAAAAGAAAGAGGGTTGCCCTTCAACACGCCTTTGAACACGAATGTCTCCCGCCTGTCGTTGCGTCAGAGACTGCCGCTGGCTTGCCGAGGGTTAGCGGTCACAAACAGCAACACCGGTCCCTGTATTCGAGGCAAGCACTTCGTCGACGCTCGCAGAAGCACCGGAAGCGACGAAGTGTCTCCGCACAGAGAAGTACGCATCTAGCGCTGAACTCCTGAATGCGAAGTTTTTGGGTGCAAGCAAGGGTGTTATTTTGCACCTTCTCTGCTACCGCCCTTGTTGCATTGCAAAAAAAACATGAAAAAAAGCGAAGAAGATCTTGAAAACCGTTATCGCACAGCAAACAGAATTCCCGGTACCCGCGGCAGTTAAATGCGAGACCAGCCTGGGTTGCTCTCTCTGAAAGCACTAGCGTGTTTAAATGCATCGAGATTCTATGAAATGACACAGTCGTTAGTTACCTTACTAATACTTTTGCAGGTCGATTATTTTGAGATCTTCTTTCCTTTTCGTATGCTCTTCGTATGTGTCATCTTCCGTCACTTAGCGCACAGTTAATTCAGTTACTTATACCCACTTTCATCTGCTCCCCTGCTCTCTCTACAAGCATACTATTTTTGAAAAATGCGCAACTTAGTGGGCGAGTTTAACAGTTGTTGTTTCTTGGTTCCTGCAATATATTCAGCTTTGCAAAACTAAGGTTCGATTCTGTCCCAGCGTTCACATGTGGGTGTAGGTTAAATGCTATAGAAGTCCGTACACTGTGCGAAGTCAGTGGACATTAAAAAAGCCCTGATGGTCGGAACTTCCAGAGCCCTCCATGACTTCACAATTATATTGTGAGTTTTGACAAGTAAGACGTTATTATTATTATTATTATTATTATTATTATTATTATTAAGAAAGGAAGACAAAGACAGAAAACTACGATCGTCATCTCGAGAAAAAAATACTGAAAAATTCACTTACTACTCCGTTGCACTGGGCATGAGCCATCAGAGAAGGAGGAGAAGAGGCGCCACGATATTTGAATTGGGATGTGTGTTGTTCTCGGGCGGTGCTGCTTATACAACTAAGCCATTAATTACCTTGGAGCGAGAAGCTCTGTGCTTGTGCCCGGGGCTGCCTAGATTGACAGCAATTAATGTTATATATCAG
The DNA here is from genome assembly GCA_013436015.1 of Rhipicephalus annulatus. NCBI lineage: Eukaryota > Metazoa > Arthropoda > Arachnida > Ixodida > Ixodidae > Rhipicephalus > Rhipicephalus annulatus. The sequence goes on along the minus strand of WOVY01000950.1, from coordinate 401,424 downwards.
GAAGCGCGTCTGTCTTCATTGCTCTGTCGATTCCGCATATTAAGGGTACAAACATTACTAAAATTTTATAGCTTGCCACTAAGAAGAGACGAATACGTTTTAGGGTCGAAGCTCCTTAAAGCGGCACCTGTTCGTCCCTCGTAGTAGTCGTAGTCGTGGTAGTGTGTAACCAGTCTTACGTTTTGACCTCCAAGGTGGTGCCGGTGGGAGATTTCTCCTGTGCGCTGCTGAACAATAAAAGATTCGCAGCATGCGCGTTAACTAAAAGCCGAATTCTCCTGTCTCTCATTACCCATTAGCAGCCATTGGCATGTACATTGAGCACTATCTGGCAAGAAAGGGTTGCTACGTTATACTCGCTGGGCGTAACCTCCTTTGTTTTAGAAAGGTTTAGCGAGCGTTGAGCCGCAATGCCATGAACACAGTAAACTAGTATATACCACTAACTCGAGGTGGGTAAAGGTGGGATGTAGATACGAAGCGCAAGTCGTAAGAAAGTAAAAGTCGAATTCTCCTGGCTCTCATTACCCATTAGCAGCCATTGGCATGTACATTGAGCACTATCTGGCAAGAAAGGGTTGCTACGTTATACTCGCTGGGCGTAACCTCCTTTGTTTTAGAAAGGTTTAGCGAGCGTTGAGCCGCAGTGCCATGAACACAGTAAACTAGTATATACCACTAACTCGAGGTGGGTAAAGGTGGCATGTAGATACGAAGCGCAAGTCGTAAGAAAGTAAAAGTCAAATTCTCCTGGCTCTCTTTACCCATTAGCAGCCATTGGCGTGTACATTGAGCACTATCTGGCAAGAAAGGGTTGCTACGTTATACTCGCTGGGCGTAACCTCCTTTGTTTTAGAAAGGTTTAGCGAGCGTTGAGCCGCAATGCCATGAACACAGTAAACTAGTATATACCACTAACTCGAGGTGGGTAAAGGTGGGATGTAGATACGAAGCGCAAGTCGTAAGAAAGTAAAAGTCGAATTCTCCTGGCTCTCATTACCCATTAGCAGCCATTGGCATGTACATTGAGCACTATCTGGCAAGAAAGGGTTGCTACGTTATACTCGCTGGGCGTAACCTCCTTTGTTTTAGAAAGGTTTAGCGAGCGTTGAGCCGCAGTGCCATGAACACAGTAAACTAGTATATACCACTAACTCGAGGTGGGTAAAGGTGGGATGTAGATACGAAGCGCAAGTCGTAAGAAAGTAAAAGTCGAATTCTCCTGGCTCTCATTACCCATTAGCAGCCATTGGCATGTACATTGAGCACTATCTGGCAAGAAAGGGTTGCTACGTTATACTAGCTGGGCGTAACCTCCTTTGTTTTAGAAAGGTTTAGCGAGCGTTGAGCCGCAGTGCCATGAACACAGTAAACTAGTATATACCACTAACTCGAGGTGGGTAAAGGTTGGATGTAGATACGAAGCGCAAGTCGTAAGAAAGTAAAAGTCGAATTCTCCTGGCTCTCATTACCCATTAGCAGCCATTGGCATGTACATTGAGCACTATCTGGCAAGAAAGGGTTGCTACGTTATACTCGCTGGGCGTAACCTCCTTTGTTTTAGAAAGGTTTAGCGAGCGTTGAGCCGCAGTGCCATGAACACAGTAAACTAGTATATACCACGAACACGAGGTGGGTAAAGGTGGGATGTAGATACGAAGCGCAAGTCGTAAGAAAGTAAAAGTCGAATTTTCTTGGCTCTCATGACCCATTAGCAGCCATTGGCATGTACATTGAGCACTACCTGGCAAGAAAGGGTTGCTACGTTATACTCGCTGGGCGTAACCTCCTTTGTTTTAGAAAGGTTTAGCGAGCGTTGAGCCGCAGTGCCATGAACACAGTAAACTAGTATATACCACTAACTCGAGGTGGGTAAAGGTGGGATGTAGATACGAAGCGCAAGTCGTAAGAAAGTAAAAGTCGAATTCTCCTGGCTCTCATTACCCATTAGCAGCCATTGGCATGTACATTGAGCACTACCTGGCAAGAAAGGGTTGCTACGTTATACTCGCTGGGCGTAACCTCCTTTGTTTTAGAAAGGTTTAGCGAGCGTTGAGCCGCAATGCCATGAACACAGTAAACTAGTATATACCACTAACTCGAGGTGGGTAAAGGTGGGATGTATATACGAAGCGCAAGTCGTAAGAAAGTAAAAGTCGAATTCTCCTGGCTCTCATTACCCATTAGCAGCCATTGGCATGTACATTGAGCACTATCTGGCAAGAAAGGGTTGCTACGTTATACTCGCTGGGCGTAACCTCCTTTGTTTTAGAAAGCTTTAGCGAGCGTTGAGCCGCAGTGCCATGAACACAGTAAACTAGTATATACCACGAACACGAGGTGGGTAAAGGTGGGATGTAGATACGAAGCGCAAGTCGTAAGAAAGTAAAAGTCGAATTCTCTTGGCTCTCATTACCCATTAGCAGCCATTGGCATGTACATTGAGCACTATCTGGCAAGAAAGGGTTGCTACGTTATACTCGCTGGGCGTAACCTCCTTTGTTTTAGAAAGGTTTAGCGAGCGTTGAGCCGCAATGCCATGAACACAGTAAACTAGTATATACCACTAACTCGAGGTGAGTAAAGGTGGGATGTAGATACGAAGCGCAAGTCGTAAGAAAGTAAAAGTCGAATTCTCCTGGCTCTCATTACCCATTAGCAGCCATTGGCATGTACATTGAGCACTATCTGGCAAGAAAGGGTTGCTACGTTATACTCGCTGGGCGTAACCTCCTTTGTTTTAGAAAGGTTTAGCGAGCGTTGAGCCGCAGTGCCATGAACACAGTAAACTAGTATATACCACTAACTCGAGGTGGGTAAAGGTGGGATGTAGATACGAAGCGCAAGTCGTAAGAAAGTAAAAGTCGAATTCTCCTGGCTCTCATTACCCATTAGCAGCCATTGGCATGTACATTGAGCACTATCTGGCAAAAAAGGGTTGCTACGTTATACTCGCTGGGCGTAACCTCCTTTGTTTTAGAAAGGTTTAGCGAGCGTTGAGCCGCAGTGCCATGAACACAGTAAACTAGTATATACCACTAACTCGAGGTGGGTAAAGGTGGGATGTAGATACGAAGCGCAAGTCGTAAGAAAGTAAAAGTCGAATTCTCCTGGCTCTCATTACCCATTAGCAGCCATTGGCATGTACATTGAGCACTATCTGGCAAAAAAGGGTTGCTACGTTATACTCGCTGGGCGTAACCTCCTTTGTTTTAGAAAGGTTTAGCGAGCGTTGAGCCGCAGTGCCATGAACACAGTAAACTAGTGTATACCACTAACTCGAGGTGGGTAAAGGTGGGATGTAGATACGAAGCGCAAGTCGTAAGAAAGTAAAAGTCAAATTCTCCTGGCTCTCATTACCCATTAGCAGCCATTGGCGTGTACATTGAGCACTATCTGGCAAGAAAGGGTTGCTACGTTATACTCGCTGGGCGTAACCTCCTTTGTTTTAGAAAGGTTTAGCGAGCGTTGAGCCGCAGTGCCATGAACACAGTAAACTAGTATATACCACGAACACGAAATGGGTAAAGGTGGGATGTAGATACGAAGCGCAAGTCGTAAGAAAGTAAAAGTCGAATTCTCTTGGCTCTCATTACCCATTAGCAGCCATTGGCATGTACATTGAGCACTATCTGGCAAGAAAGGGTTGCTACGTTATACTCGCTGGGCGTAACCTCCTGGGTCTTAGAAAGGTTTAGCGAACGTTGAGCCGCAGTACCATGAATCAGTCAAGTAGTATATACCATGAACTCGAGGTAATTAAAGGTGGGAAGTAGACACGTAGCTCACGCCGTAAGAAAGTGTGCGTGTGCCACCTCTCGTTTAGTTCTTGGTATGTCCGCTGGATGGAGGTGCTTCTATATGGGGAATATCTTGATGAATAGATGCGAGATGGTGGTACTTGGATTGTTGAATATATGGACGAACGGACACACAGACAGATGCATGGACGGACGCACGGATGGCTGCACGGACGGATGGACGCATGGGCGGACGCAGGGGTGGATGCATGGACGAACGCAGGGACGGATGCACAGATGGACGTGTGGACGCACGAACAGACGCATGCACGGACGGTTACACAAACGGACGCATGGACGGACGGAAGCAAGAACGAATGGACGGACGGATGCTTCGCCCCACTCTCCGTCATTCACTCCGTGAATATGCTGCCATTTTTTTATCAGTGACCCATACTCCTTCTTTCGCGCTCATTGGTCACTTTTTCATACACCTCAGATAATCTACGTGCAAAATGAACTTGCATGTGGAAGTGTTGACATCAGAGAAGTAATAGTAACTAATGACCCTAATCAGTCTCTCACGTTAAATTATGGTGAGATTTTTCCTCTAAAATATAAACATCAATGCCATAAATTCTTAGAGAACAGGTTATAAGATTTCCTGGTACACGTGCAAACCTGTAACATTAGAGCTACATATGCTTCCGTGAAGGAGAAAAGAGCAGGTGTGTGAATTGTCTGCGAATCGCTTGGCTGGTCGTTCACCGCGAGGCTAGCCGATTTCACTACGGTTTTTGAAGCTGAGCTCATAGCGATCATCATGGCCCAGCGAAAAGTTCCGACGCACGAGAGCCGGGTGATAATAACAGATTCGTTTTCGGTGTGCACAGCCCTTTCAGCTTCGCATAACTGGTGAGCCCTCTATACACTAAGGTCTTTAATTCCACCTCAGTTTGAAGCGCCTAAAATTAGTGTGGGTCCCAGGTCACTGTAGGTTAAAATTCAATGAAATGACCGATGGTTTAGCCCGCACATCACTAGAGCTACAAATATGCAGGTTTTTTTTGGGGGGTTAGTATTTTTCAGTGCAATCAGACATAGAAAATTAGCAATTCACACTGATGGGATTGAATCAGTAACAACATGAACGGAGTACAGGTGCCTAAACTTTCTATGGTAGGCTCAATGGGGCCAATCTTAATAAGCAGAAGTGACGATAATCAGATTTCGGTGCCACGTCCCTTCGTTAAACTTATACGTACACAAGGCTGATCTAACCATATCACCTTCTGCCAATTCGGCGGATAATCATAAAATATTGCACACTACTTTCTGTGATGTCGACGTTATCCCAGTGTTGAAACACATTTTTTTATTACTCCCCTTTCAAAAATAGGATTAGCATTAACTGAAGAAACTGTAATAAGCTTCGGCACTTCAGGTGGGGGATACTGCCACAGAAATGTCTTTGATGCCATCTGTGATTTCACTGAGACTATACCAAACAGGTACCTATTTAGTGTTGCTTTTAGATATTTTCGTTATTAAATTCGGTAAACTTCACTAGTATCCTCAAAACTGTTGTGGCCAGGTAGTTATGGCAGTATGGTATATGAGCTCAAAAGCACATTACTTGAAGTCATAATTAACTGTAATGCGTATCAATACCATTTTAATTTTTCATATCTCCTAACATACTCAGAAGACCTGTCAAATTTTCAACTACTCATTCTTAGTCAATGACCCAGAGTGGATACGTGCCATTCGTATTGAAATACAAACAAACAAACAAACAAACAAACAAACAAATGAGATGGACGTCAAAACCTCACCATCTTCTCACTGTGTCACTTCCGACCTATCACTTGTTTGTTAGGCTCTGTCAATAAACCTCGTTACATCTGGTGGATCATGATGGACACACCCATCGTCTGAGCCCTGGAACTCCAATCTCGCACCCTGCCGTCAGCCATGGAAGTTGACGCTGCCTAACAGACAGTACCTCTCGCGGCCGCATCTTGCCCGGGCCCGGTCCGCCAGCGAGACACCCCGATCTTTGTGGGCACGGAAGACCAGGACGTCGAGGACTGGCTGTCGTCGTACGAAAAAGTCCGTGGACCCAACAGGTGGGATGACGCTGCTAAGTTGGGCACTGTCAATCTTTATCTCACCAACGTGGCGAAGCTGTGGTATACGAATCAGAAAACCGAGTTCGCGAACTGGTCCGCATTTAAGGAGGCGATACCCGCCGTTTTTGGTCACCCTGCCTTATGGAAGCTACGCGCCGAACAACGTCTGCGCACATGGGCACAAGGGCCAGGTGAAACATTTACTGCCTGTATCGAGGTCGTCATCGATCGCAGGCCCATAATTGCCTCAATGAGTGAAAGCGCTAAGATACAGCATGTTATGAAGTTCGTCGTTGACGATGTTTTCCAGATGCACTTCGCGAAGTCTTTCACCACTGTGCCTGAAGTGATAACTAAAGTGATAACTTTGTGCCAGAGTTATGATGAACTGCGGAGGCAACGAGCACTCGCGTGGTGTTCATCTCCGACAATTCAACCAATCACTGCACTTGACGTCATGCTTGACCAGTAGTACTTTCTTGAGCCACATCTTGCCGCACGAAGTCTTTCGTTTGCGCGTCAGCTTTCTCTCCTTCCATTCGCTCAGCGCCACGAGCTCCCTCAGCAGCAGCCACTGCGGCAACAAAACCTGTTTGCTCCGGTGCTTCGACAAGTTATTGAAGAGCAGATTTTTGAGGCCATGCCGGTGCCCTTTCAACAGCACCCTGTCGCCACGCCTCTTACTTACGCTGAGGCAGTGAAGTAAGTGGCAGCAGCTACACCAGCCCTTGCCGTATCATGGAGTGCCACTCTGCGTTTGTAATGATGGAAGCCCTACATATTTACGCGGATCAGCCTATAGCAGCTGCCTGGACCTTACATTGGTTCCTCGCTCACTTACCAGGAAAGTGCACTGGTTTTGGGATCTGGAAACGCGGGGCAGCGACCATACACCAGCTTACCTGCGGATAGAAGGTTTCACCAGCTCCAAGTCCTCACGAGACCTCAAATACACCGATTGGCAGAAATTCAATATGTTAATGGAAGACTGCTGTACCGACGGCGCATCATATAACCTAGACGACTCGATAAATGATGTCCTGCAGAATATCACGCAATCACTTTTGACTAGTCACAAGCGCACCAATTTCGACATCGAGCTTGAGAAACTTCGCGCAATACGCCGTCGTGAAGAACGAAGATACCAACAGACAAAGTACATGGATGATTTGAAGCTGGCGAGACGCATTCAAGAGAAAATGTGGCGGCACATGGATAAACTGGCTTGGCGGCATTGGACATCTTTCTGCGAGTCGTTGGATCCGCGAAAGCCCCTATCACTGATATGGCGAGCTGTCCGGGGTCTTAGCACAACCTTGGGTCAGTGACACCCGTTTATATCTCTGGCACTTCACCTGCAATGCAGAGAGATTGACGTCACAGAATTCTTCTGTAGAAGAATTGCCAGTGATTTCAATTTCACGGTATCAGGAATGGAAACACTTGACAACCCACCGCCCTCACGTGATCCCCGTATGGAATGCCAGTTTTCTATGGATGAGCTAAAGGCGGCTCTGGCACTGTGCAGACGTTCTTCAGCACCCGGACCTGATGGCATTACCTATCGTGCCCTTTGTAATATTGGAGACGAAGCTTGGAAGGCACTCTTACGCCTATACAACGACTCCTGGCAGACTGGTATGGTTCCCCAAGCATGAAAGTCAAGTCGCTTCATTCCACTTCTAAAAGCTGGTAAATCTCTTTTGGATATTGCCTCATACCGTCCTATCGCGCTTGGCAGTTGTGTGAGAAAAACAATGGAACGAATGAATCTAACGCAAATGAAGTGGTATTTAGAGCACTACGAAATCTATCCAGTATCCATGACCGAATTCAGGCGCGGCCATTCGTCAATCGACAATGTTGTTGATCTGGTGACATATGTTCAACACCAGAAAGCCCGTAAAAGACTGTTCGCCGCCCTGTTTCTTGACGTTAAGGGGGCTTACGACAATGTCATTCATGATGCCATTCTTAGTGCTTTGGAAACAGTAGGTCTTGGTGGGAACATATATATGTGGGTGTACAGCTACTAACAGCTGAGATCATTTTACGCGATGACAGCGAATGGCCCAACACCTGATTATTACAGCAGCCGAGGAGTTCTTCAGGAAGGAGTGCTAGGCCCTACACTTTTCAATCTAACTCTCATTGGACTATTCGAGCAACTACCTAGCACTGTAGAACTTTGTCTACGCTGATGATATCTGCATTTGGACATCAGGTGTGACAAGTCCTCAGCTTCACGCCCGCCTTCAGAAAGCTGCTACAACGACGTCATGCTACCTTCGTAAACAAGGCCTCGAGGTGTCCTGCGGAAAATGTGCAGTGGTAGCGTTCACGCGAAAACCAATGTCTGCTTATAGCATATCAATTAATGAAGAATACATATCGTTCAGCAGAAGCCACAGGTTCTTGGGAGTCATAATAGACAGAAACCTGTCGTGTACTCCACACGTGAAATATGTGAGGAAGCGGCTGATCGCAACACGCCACATGTTCAAATTCCTTGCAGGAAAGAATTGGGGAGTTCCCATACCATCCATGCTACAACTCTACAGAGTGCTGTTTATCAGATTTTTACAGTACAGCTTACCTGGAATATCTAACACCGGCAAGACCAACCTGCGCGCAATTCAGAGCATTCAAGCCCAAGCACTTAAGATATGCCTTGGATTACCCCGCAGTGCTTCAACGGCTGAAACTATTGTCATCGCTCAAGATCACTCGATAAAGACGCATATTATTACCGAGACAATGAACATGCATCTCAGGCATTATGCCAGGACCCCTTCTCACCACCTGGCGAGCCTAGCTGCTGAAAGGCCCCACACGACATACGGTGCTACTGTCTACAAGCATCGTTCATCGTTTACTGAGACCTCCGCACCTGCATTAAAGCCCTTGCTTCCTCCTTGGAGCTTGAGCCGGCCGCGAGTTCACCTATTGATTCCAGGAATGAGGAGAAAATCAGACTTACAGACACATGCCCTGAAACAACTGAGTCTATTCCTACTGGAACAAAACTACAGTAATCACGTGCACATTTACACGGATGGCTCGACTACGCCGTCTAGTTCAGGTGGAGCAGTGGTTATGCCATAACAAGGGGTAACTCGGTGTTTTGAGACTTCACATGTGACAACGTCCACGACGGCAGAACTCGAGGCTCTGCGCAGTGCACTGGAACTCATCAATTCTGAAGAAAAACCAGGTGATTGGGCCGTGTTTTCTGACTCTAAACCAGCGTTACAGTGCCTGCTATCAGTTCTCCGACGCGGATGCCACGACCAGTTGAGCTACCAAACCGTGAAACTTCATCACCTTTTAATACAAAAAGGCCACAACATCGTCTTTCAGTGGTTACCTGGGCATTGTGGTATAGGCGGAAATGAGTCTGCAGATCATGCTGCTCGCACGTCACATGAAGAAGCAAACAGCGTTCCGATTCTGTCAAGGGCGGACGCGGCGAGGCAGATTCGTCAACTGTCCCGAAGTCTCACACTGACTGAGTGGAACATACCAAGCATACGACGTACAAGACTGCACGAGCTTGACTCTTCACTACAACTCTGCCCTCCACCCGGTCTACGTTGACGTGAAGCTTCGCTTCTCTATCGCCTTTGGCTGGGAGTTGCTTTCACGAAAGCTTATACCAAGTTAATCAGAATTACTGACAGTGCGGCGTTCGATGTTTGCGTCACCGAAAAAAATATCGAACACCTGCTGTGCCACTGTCCTCGATTTGCCTCAGACAGACAAGTACTTGCCAACGCAATGCGGCGACTGGATGATCGGCCTCTTACTGTGCAGGTGCTATTACAGCAACGTCCACACGCCTCAACAGCCCACAAGGCAGTGAAAGCCCTGCTGTGTTTCCTGAGAAAGACAGGCTTGTGTGAATGCCTCTGACATGCGGTGGAGTTCTACACGCTGCAGTGAAATTACTGTCAGTCTCTCTCTTTTTTATTTTCCTCTCTTCCTTCTTTCTCATCTTTCTTGCCCCCTTCTCTGATCCCCCAGTGTAGGGTAGCTACACGCTGCAGTGAAATTACTGTCAGTCTCTCTCTTTTTTATTTTCCTCTCTTCCTTCTTTCTCATCTTTCTTGCCCCCTTCTCTGATCCCCCAGTGTAGGGTAGCCAACCGTACGTCTTTCTAGTTAACCTCCCTGCTTTCTGCCTTTTGTTGCTTCCTCTTCCACATACCTCACCACCGATCGAGCCACCTGGACTGCTCCCGTCGCTGCCCCCACCCTGACTCTGCCGACCACCGCATGGGCTGCTCCTATCGCTGCAAATTTCTGGCGAACGCGTGATAACCGGCCGATCTGTTTTGTGTGCGGTGGCCCTGGCCATATTGCCCGATGCTGCCGTCGTCGCGTGCAAGGATACACAGACGCCTGTTCGCAGAATCGCTACATTGTCCATCCCCCACCTCATTATCAAAGCTCGGACCTTCAATCAAGTACGCCTTCACGTGACAATCCGCAACCTATGTCTGGTCACTCACCTTCATCCCGTCGCCTCTCCGTGTCACCGATGCATCGTCAGCCAGCCCTTGAAAACAAGGGAAATAAGCCACCGCAGTTCTCGAGGCAAGAACTGCGCGTTCGGAATGCTCAAGTCCTCGAACATTGCCGTCGAATATTGTAGAGATTTTTGTGAAAGGCATCTCATGCGTTTGCTTTAGTGGATACCGGTGCTGCAGTTTTCGTTATAGACACCAACCTTTGCCGCAAACTCCGAAAAGTGACCGCTCCTCTTGATATGATGTCCTTACGTACAGCAAATGGAGAATCTGTTCAGCATATAGCCGCCTGCACTGCCCGACTGATCATCGCAATGGACCACTACATTGTTGAGTTTATCGTCCTTTCATTCCGCTAGCACGACGTCATACACTTATCACGTAATCGCGCCGTTATCCATTGTGCTAGATCTGAACTTGATCTTTTGCCGTTTTACGACCAGCCCTCCAACCCTCCAACCACGTCCAACAAGCCGCACACAAACTAGTAGTCAAGGAAGATACTGAAGTTCCTCTGACAGCAACTGTTTTGCTCCCCGTGTTCTGCAACGGCATTCGTGATGAATCTGCGTTCTTTGAACTATCCAGAAAATTCTCAAGTCAAAAACCTCTTCTTCTGCCTTATTGGACCCTCTACATTTCTCAAGGAAACAGCGCTTTTTGCCTCACCAATCCTCTTCCGTGTCCTATCTATCTGCTGAAAGGAAAGTCTCTTGGGTGCCTTCACGCCATTGACAGGGGACAAGTTATTACCATGCACTGACATTTATCTTGCAGTGACCCCGACGTCATTAGTGCTCTTAACACTTCAAATGTATACCACTTTCTGAGCTATCCAATTCGTCGATCGCAGAGGGACTGTCGCCATCTGAACGTTTTCATCTTCTTGAGCTGCTGTACCGATTCCGCGAAACTTTCGACGTTGCTCAACTGCCCTCGGTTGAACATATACCATTCTTCACTTCATCGACACCAGATCCAACCCCCATGTGCGACAATGACCATACCATGTCTCCGCCGTCAAACGTTAAGTTAGCTTGACGTTCGGTAATAATTATTAGCAAACAGGTTGATGATATGTTCAAACGCGACGTGATTCGACGTTCCCAAAGTCGGAGGTTGCGTTTCTGGTGGGGACATAAAAATGCATCATAAATGTCATATTTGCCACTTCTGGCATTTCAGGCGGTCAATTCGACCATCAAGCCAGCAAGAAATCAAGCCAATCCTCATAAAAAGCTTACATGACCGCCTGAGCCGTCTCGAAGGGCCGATTCACAACGTACCATGCAAGAATGGTTCCACAGTAGCGACGTAACAGCGGTGTTTCTCATACATTGTATCCTATGGCAGCTATGCCGGGGCCGGCCGGAAATGATGCAACAACCAGAGAAACACAGTACTGTAGTATTTTTTTTCTAAACAGCCGTGGGCGATACATTTACGACGTACACATCGACCAACTCCCCAAGATGGCTAAACTGGTTGACGGTGGAGGAAATGAGCGCGAACCGCCACCAAAATAGCCAGCCAACGTTATGTTGCAGGTGTGTCAGTGTGCATGGCCTAAGGAAGGTTAAACGTTCAATATTAATCAGAGACAAAAGCGTAATGAACAGCCGTTATTGAAAGCCAATAAAACATGAACAACTGAAATCAGAGGTGGGAACTTTTATGATTATTCAAAGCGTCGCTCCACGTTAATCGGAATTACTGACAGTGCGGCGTGCGATGTTTGCGGCACTGACGAAAATATTGAACACCTGCTGTGCCATTGTCCTCGATTTGCCTCAGATAGACAAGTACTTGCCAACGCAATGCGGCGACTGGATGATCCGCCTCTTTCTGTGCAGGTGCTATTACAGCAACGTCCACATGCCTCGACAGCCCACAAGGCACTGAAAGCCCTGCTGTGTTTCCTGAGAAAGACAGGCTTGTGTGAACGCCTCTGACATGCGGTAGAGTTCTACACGCTGCAGTGAAATTAGTGTCAGTCTCTCCCCCACCTTTTTTCTTTTCCCTCTCTTCCCTCTTTCTCGTCTTTCTTGTCCCCTTTCCTAATCCCCCAGTGTGGGGTAGCCAACCGAATGTCTTTCTGGTTAACCTCCCTGCCTTCTCCCTTTTGTTGCTTCCCTTCCTTCCAAAACGTCGCACCGCGCTACATGCGTCTATTAAAGAGTGTTTCATTATCCCCGTGCGGTGTGAAGTAGAAAATTTGCAGATCATGACTATTGGTCTGTAACGTGTGCAAATGGCGTAGAACAAATGCATTGTTCTAACTTTTTATATCTCGCTATTAACACAAGAAAACAAAAAGACGTAATTAACCTGTATAAGGCTCCACGGTTCAAAAAAGTTATATAAAAGAAAATAAGTGGCAAGTAAAAACATATCTGGTAGCCGACTACCGAACCCGTAAAGCTAACGTACAGATGCATGAGTGAAAGCTTTCATGATCCCGTCACTCGAAACAGCATGCTCGCGCTAAGAAAGATGAGGGCAGCGGTGAGTGAGGTGGTGTTGGCCGCTGAAAAAATTAACGAAACGTTTCTTTCTTCCATAGCACCTGGCTTTGTTTTCCGCGAACCATGGGATTGCGTTATCAGCAGTACACGGAAGAACTCAATCAAACTTTGATCCAGACACTCAAACTTGCAGCAAATTATGTTCTGTTGTTCGAGATAATACATGTTTCCTCTGTGTAGTGTATTTTGCTTCAACTTGGCAGCTGAACAGAAATACATTTTATGGCGTGTCGTCATAGTGTATTTTTCGAAAAAGAAGAAAAGTAAAAGGCTATGCTGTGAGCACTGGCTGGTTTTACTTCCCTGAAGTCTCAGCATTCGACTTAACAAGTATAGTTAGTAAACAAATTGTTGAAAAGCTCAAAATATTGTTAACATTGCCCGATTGTATCTGCTTTAGTCATTCGCCTTAATTCATTATGAAATAATAGTGCTAATGATCTCCTGCATCCAGGTTGAACCATCTAATGTTGCTACATATATCGCAAGTAACTTGTGCCAAAGATGTACCTTGTATTTTAAGATACACCATACATCGCACGCACGATGTGTCGAAAATACAAATACTGATGCAGCGTACGCCGGAGGTATCATGATACAGAAATGAGAGACGCAATTAGGATATATTGTATCGAAGATACGTGTCTTAGATACTCCCCAGCCATGGTCTTGTTAATGTATGTTGCTGTCTCATTATTTCTTACCCAAGTAATATGATTTTGTAACCCTTGCACGGGTTGCAATAAACGACAGCTTTTCCTTTGACCCGTGTTAAAAATCGAGCTCGCTGGCACAGCGAGAGCCACCACAATAAAGACAAACTGCGCCAAATTGGGCGCTTGCTCAGGTGCACTGCTTGCCAAGCGGTGGAGGGAAAAAAAACTACAGACGCATGTAAGTGCAGACGGCTGCAGATTTCGCTGATACAACGGCAGCAAAAGAGCGGAACGCGATATACACATCACGGTGGCCGTGTTCGTGGCAGTGTCTTATTTGCATCACGGCTCTAACCGCACTTCCCGAATGATTGCGAACTAAAGCAATTAGAGAAGCGAACATGGCAAACAACTGCCAGCCTGATTCAATAAACACCATTCTTGCCGGTTTTTAGCGCATTGTCAGACATTCATTATTATTTTTTTCTGAAATAGTTAGGAAACGGGAGAAAAAGAAATCAAGCTGGCAAGGATACTCTTTTGCAAGTGCGGAAAATAAAATATACAAAAACAAGCCATTTCTATTTCTTCTTTTTTAGCGAAATAAAAGTGGGTAAAAATAAAAGCATGAAGTATCGGATATTATGAAAATTATCGTCATCTTGAGAACAGTGAAAAAGATTTTACTTATGTGTATACGTAAACTTAATCATGACAATTTTGGAAACAGTCTTTAAGTTTTCTCTGAAGCTGGGAAAACCAGTTTTCTCACGTGACGAGCTCTAAGACTCGTGTAAGTTCTACGTTGCAATACGCTGAAGGAATCTAAGCACAAATTAAATAAAAACTGTGCTCGGTTCTGCCGCACAGATAAACACGGATTCAAATCAGCGGTATACGGCCCAATATCCTGTCCCGTCTAACACATTTTCTAGAGCATCTGTGCACCTTTAGGTGCACGTTAAAAGATCTTAGGGAGCCAAAAAATATTACCATCATCATTCACATCAACATCTCTCGTAAATATACGACTAATATGGTGCGTGAAATCTCGGGATTTCATTTCACCACACCACTGTTTCTATGCTAGCGCTAACCCTTTTGAACTTGTGCGGGCGTTGTGACTCACAGCACACATAAGCATATTTTGCTGACAAAGATAGTGGCTACACTAAAGAAGAAAACGTCTTCTGTAATACTAATTGTTCGGGTTTAACGTCCCAAAACCACGATATGATTTGCGAGACACTCAACAAAACATCTTCATTAACTTTGCTTAATATTAACAGCTTATGAGGTTTAATGGGCAAAAAACACGATGCGATTATGAGGCATAATGTAGGGGAAACATCGTATGAACGTGATAGCGTTAATTTAGAACCTGGAGTGTAGAGCAACAGAGTGATCCCTATACCCGCCACGTATTTTAGGCGAAGTTTGTGTACTTTTTCCTCGATGATCATAAAAGCAACAGTAAATATTTTGTAATCATTGCGATCATGAACCCTTCCGCTTTTCGCGGAAGCAAATATGGCACTGAAAATTGTTGTGCCGAATTTCTGTAACTTTTTTTACTTCAGGTACCTAATTATCACTCGATAATAGCTATTAAATGTCGTGTTCCAGAAGTGCACATCCTCACACAACAATATTTCTGGTTCAACATATTTTCTATTACATCATTTAAATACTCACCAAAATTTATGATTATGAATATTGTGGTTGCTGAGAAAAAGGAACATAAGTTAAAAAGCATGTTTTGAAATATTCGCATTGAAAGTTGAAATATTCATTATTTCAAAAGCACAACAAGATAACAGCAAATTGACGAACACGTTCATTAGGCACTAGCCAGATACTTATCATCAATATTATTTTTTTTTCTTTTTGTGTTGAAACGCCTTGTCTGGCGAGCCTCATTTATCGCCTGCTATGCAGCCGTGTCAGCACAGTACTGTCGAAGGAGCGGAAGCCCTTCACTGTAGAGTGCCCTGTTGAAATTCGAAAAATAGTTCAGCACATTCAAACGTGCTATATTACCATTATTAAAAGAGAACACAGCGTCAAGAGTGTATATTTACAGTGTTTGCTGCCCGAGGAAAACGTTTCTTTGCAGCGTGCTTCACGGGACAACCACAACGACTCCTTATAGTTTTTCGTTTTCCCAAAGAGGCATTTAGCAAGTAATTCTGAATGAGCTAGTTCCAGATGACTGGCTTAACAGCCTCAGTAAGGCCGCGTTCACACTGAGCATTCCGGCCGCCGAAAGTGCTCAGAATCCGGTTCGGCGGCGGCGAGATCCGCCGAAAAGGCCCTCTCCGCGCCGATTGCTCTCGGACCGATTTTTGCGGCGTCTGCCACCGAATCGGTCACCGCGGACCAATAGGAGCGCTAGTCAAGGAATTTTGAAAAATGGCGGTCAAGCCGTACTCACTTGTTATGCCGCAGTGCACGTAACTGAATGTTGAAACCAACGGGAGTTTAACTTACTCTGTGCCTACTTCGCGTCCGTATTTCGTGAAAGAGCTGACTGAGCTTGTTGTTGGCGCGACCGAGCTTGTTGCGGTCTTCCAGAGCAAAACGAACTCACCAACGCCGCTGGCGTCGGTGGTTTTTTCTGCTCTTCCTGCATTACAAGGCAGCCACTTGCCAGTAAAGTCAACCGTACTGTCTTTTCTTGCTTCCTGCGTACGAGAATCGTCGAAGTATACGCCAATGGATAGCGTAATGACGTTTGCGAGCCGTGACAACAACCGGGTGACAGCGCATCCATCCCGCGTTCGCCCCGTAGCAGATGGCATATTCGGCGGCGCGGGGCGCGTCCAGTGCGAACGACGCTGCGTTTCGGCGGCAGGGGAATTTCGGTCGCTGTAGAAAGCGGTTGTTTCAATGTGAACTGGGCATAAAAGATGCTGGAAGGTGTTCTTAATGAACAGATGGCTCACCATTCAAGTGAGGTTTGTTGAATATACACCATGTTTCGGCGTCCTTCGAGCAAAGGCCGTGAAATTGATTGGTATACTTTGATCTCACGTGAAGATATGTAGACTGGACAGCTTTTCGCATTCACTCCAAGCTGCTCTATTTCTTTTAATGGCGCAACAATAATAGTTTTGGTGCTTGCCAATGATGACACCACTAAGAGTGCCCTACTTAGATACAAATTTTCCAACCGAAAGCTTGATGCCTGCTTTTTGTTCGTTCTCGTAGTTCTGGGCCCATTCTTTTCTGAATGTGCCAAAAGCACTCCAGCTTACACACTGTCATTTCTTCACATGACCATGATTCTTGAAGTGTAAGGAATCCCTTGATACGTAAGAGAAGGGGCCGCCGCACAAGTTTTGAAATATCTCATTTTTAGAGAAAAGAAATTGAACTAAGGCAAACAAACGACTGATTCTGGTTCCAAAAAGGCTGTACATTTCAAATAAAGCAAACATAAAAATTGATGCTTTTCAATGTTTTGGCTGTGTTTGTGTTTTATTAACGTCCCAAAACCTGTGTTTTATTAACGTCCCAAAACCGTGACATGATTATGAGAGACGCCGTAATGGAGAACTCCAGAAGTTTTGAACCATCTGTTGTTCTTAAACGTGCCCTGACACCGCGCACTACACGGTCCTCTACACTTTTGCCTCCATTTACACGCGCCTGCCGCAGCCGGAATCGAACCCGAGACTTTCGGGTCAGCAACCGAGCTTTTTAAACGCTGATCCACCGCGGTGGACCATGCGATAGGGTTACGGTTCTCGTTTCTCAGAACGTCCGACGGCGGCGAATTCGGCGTCGTCGTCATGTGCTGTGAGTGAAAAGTGAGCTTTGGCAATGAGAGAAAATGCGAGGTAGATCCAATGATGATATGAGCGGGAAAGTGTTTGCCCTTTGACTTTTCTTGCGGCACACTATAGGTCTGCGCCGAAAAGCGAGGATCGAAAGTAGGTTAGTGATTGGGAAGGTTAAAGAGAGAGAGAGAAAGAGAGAGAGAGAGAGAGAGAGAGAGAGAGTGTGTGTGTGTGTGTGTGTGTGTGTGTGTGTGTGTGTGTGTGTGTGTGTGTGTGTAAGGATATCATCACCGCGTTCGACTATTAAAGACAAAGCTTAAGGGCCCCTCAACATTATTTTTTATTTCGACCAGCTGAGATTATGTAACGTGCACTTATAAATGTAAGGACGAGGGTGTTTTTTTTTTACTTTCGCCTCCACCGAAATGCGGTCACCGTAGCCGGTAATAGAGCCCACTTTGTCGAGCTTAGCAGCTCGATATGTTCTTTGCTAATCTAAAATGGTAGGGAATTACTTCTTTTTTTTTTCTGACATGATTACGGAATACTTTTTTATAACTGAAACAGTAAGATTGTGAAGAAAACCTTTGATTTTTTCGTATATGTTCCTTCATCGGATTGGTCGCTCACTGCGCTAACAATGTATCCAAGGCTTTGCATTTCGACACCATGTCAATCGTAACAATCACGATGCAGCCCGCAAGGCAAAGAAACGCAGAAATAAGTCGTTGCATGTAATCGCTAATCGACAGCAAAGTGCTCAGCTGTAATCAGCGCCACCAAGCTTTCAAACGATATGCCTTGTACAGGAACATGCGACTCAGTATGGCCTTCACGCAGTGATGACGCCCGCGTTCCTAAATGCGAAATTAGTGAATCGTCAAATTAATAATATATTTAAACAGCATACCTTCAGCAGATCAGGTGGAACAAGACCGCCTTAGCATTTAACATAAACACACAGGCCATGACCTTGATGGGAAAATCGGTAATTAAAGAAGTTTTTTTATATATTTAATTCGCACGGGTCGGCTAAGCGGTCACGAAAAGTATGTTCGCCAAGGCGCCTGTAAACTAACTAAGCAAGCAGATTTTGCGGGGTGAAAAACGGCGCGCACAACACACACGAATCTGTTTACATTTGCGTAAACAAGCCTTATACAAACACACAGAAGGGAGGCGCTCAATAAGCATTATTCTCACCTCTTATTCGTTCTTTGTTGTCCCGCCGTCGGTGTTGCTTATTGACATGCAAGCCACTTCATCAAGCTAAGGCTCTGACCCTCTTTGATAGCATAGCGCTTCCACTAAAATGTCAGCTTCGAAGCCCCTGTACAGTTCGCGATGCGCTCACATGCGCATGAAAAAAAAATGAGGGCTTTAAGTGTTATTGGTAGTTTTATTCTAGGAATCGGCGTTCGAAGAGCGTGACCTTCAGCGCTCGCTTTTCCTATACTGCCAGTGTTGTACGACTTAATTATTACTACGGGCACCCACGCTCTGTCCCATTCACTCTGGGCACTTGTATGGCCTGTGCGTTTCCCCAGTTTCGCGTATGCTGCCCTCGGTAAGGAAGATTAGATTGATTAGATGTACTAATTAAAATGTATTAGGCATGTCCAAACTGTACGGTTAACCTGAACGGCGTCTAATGAAGTTTTGATCACTCGATTATATCCAGTCGGCAAGCGCGCGGCAAGCGACAATATATCGCATTATCGCCTCCCACCACCGTTTACCACGCGTCGTCAAGAAAAAAAAAACAGGCTTGGCTAGACAAATTGTGCTGGTTAGTTTGGCGCCAGTCATCCGTGAAGATGGTGGTTCCGAGGATAATTGGGCAGTTATCCGATACTACACGATAAAGCGCTATCCACGTGCATGTGGGAACGTCAGGGCAGGGGAGAATGCGTACAGCCGCCGTTTCATTACTGCACGCATTCGCGCATGCTCTTGCTCGATGATCTATCGAATGCAGGTCATTATTTTGCACCAAACTTTGAGTTTAAATATAATTAGTGCAGAATTATTGGTCAAGCTTTGTTATTATGAGCAGCAGTCACTGAATTTAGGGAGTGCCAGGGCTGTCCCAATATTAGTAAGCGGTAAAAAAAATGTCCAGCTTTAATTCGTGCCTTTCGGACCTATATAGTGACTGATTCGATGCGTCATTTGCGAGTTTGCCTACAGAACCATTCGCTGGTTTGTGATTTATTAGGAATACCTGGAATATTGCGTCCCCAAACTATGATATCTTTACGAGGGAAGCCATCGTAGAGGGCCACGAAAATTTCGAGCATGTGGTATTCTTTAACGTGCACTGGCACACGGGCCTCTACCATTTCGCTTTCACCGAAATTCGACCGCCGTGGTCGTGATCGAATCTACAACTTTTAGGTCAGCAGCTGAGCACCGTAACCGTTCGTGAATTGGAGGAAGCTCGAGCTTGAATCCAAAATAGAAAAAAAGGCTAATACAGAACTCCTAGAGTGAGAACCCTTACAAAAATAGATTTGACCTTCCTGTCACCCACGAATTACCTATAGGTTACCCCAGTGACCTTGCTATAGACGACCTTTCTGTTGACCTGGTTTGCAGATTTTCTGCAGACGCCGAGCAGACTGCAAGCAGACTTTTTTGATAATGTGCATCCAGAGTGCGTGTACGTAAACGTATGTAACATATCTGTATGTATCTACACATTTTGAAAGGTGGTGCATTTTATAATAATGATTTATTAGGTTTAACGTTTCAGTCACCTATCAGTCACCCACCCTTCACCCCCGTACAGACCTCGTCTGCAGATTTTCTGCAGATTCCGAGTAGAAGGGCAAGCAGACCTGTCTGTTAATCTGGCCTCTGAGCGCGTGTGTGGATGCATATAGTATATAAGTATATAAGTATATATCTGTATATTCTGAGTCATGACACAATGAATAACATTAACTAAATGGACTTCACCTTTCAGTCACCTATCAATCTACCACCAGTCATCCCCCTACAGACCTGGCTAGCAGATTTTCTGCAGACGCCGAGCAGACTTGTCTGTTTATGGGGGCCATGTATGTGCTTGTGTGGATGTATATATTACATACGTATATATCTATACATTCTGGGTCATGGCACAATTGATAAAATTAAAAAATTAACTTCACCTTTCTGTCACCAACCTGTCACCCACCAGTCACCCCCGTACAGACCTAGTCGGCATAATTTCTGCAGATGCCGAGCAGACGGCAAGCAGACTTGTCTTTTAATGCGGACCCTGTAAGTGCGTGCGTGGATATATATATTATGGGTCATGACATATTCTATAACAATAACTAAAGGGGCTCCACCTTTCAGTCACCCTCCAGTCCCCCTAGTCTGCATGTCTGCAGAAAAGCTGCAGCTTTTCTGCATTCCCAAGCAACAGCATGTCAGCTGGTAATTAAATGTCACTAATTAAAAGAACGTTGCACATTTCACCTATGTAGATTAAAAGCTCTGTGTATTTTCGTTACCTCATGGCCGTGCTGATTCTACGCGTATTCTGTGTACGTATAAATGTGAAATTTTCACCATAGGAATTTTCCTACCGGCACTCAATGGCCGCGGTCAAAATACCATGGCTACATATACCGAGGGACCGCTGTTAGGTTGTAAAGTGCGAGCAGTTATGTGCCTGGTATTTACTTCGCTGCTGCTGCGTTAATGTGTTGAGCGCGTGTTTGGTGGGTGTATGGGCGGTATTATACCCTTCGGTGTTGCATGTTTCTTGAATGATTGTGCTAACGCGAATGGTAGCTATCAATTGCTTTTTGTTCACCGCCACAAAACATGGCGGATATTCTGCAGAAATGCTGCAGACGTTCCGCAGATATTAAGCAGGCATGCTGCATGCTGCGCGGCTACAAATGCTCTAAAGACTTTCTGCAGAACGGGTGAACCAATTGCCTACTCGGAGGTGACAGCGGGTGACAGAGAGTTTGTCACTTGTCTTCACATAGCCGTTATTGCGGGTGACTAACAGTCTGTAGAATTTCTGCAGATAGCATGCAAGTTTTTTTGTAAGGGAAAAACAATGTGCATATCAACAGTTGTGTAGTTTTGCAGCACCCCACGACACGTTATTTCGTATTAGTGATATAAGACACTAGCGCAAGTTTTCCTCAAGGGTACCACGTGAACTTTTTCTTGCGAGGTGCGCCTGCAGTGACTATCAAAAATTCAGGCCGAGCGAGGCCCATAGACACTGCGCATGGGGGCGAATGAACTGGCTTGCATGAACAGCGGGTGTTATCTCGCACGGACAGCGGCGTAAGAAACACGCACATCAAAATGTCTCTCACGTCCAACTTCTGTTTTTTTTTTCTGGGGTTCATGGCTGAAACTTAGCTCTATGATAGCCTAATTATCGCTTTAATTATTGGTTCTTTCTTCATGAACTTCTGGTATAGTGCAGTACGCTGCAATGCTGCCTTTTTCTCTGCATCTTTGTGTTTCACTATTTGCGTTAGTGTGATAGATCAAACGAGATCTAAAATGAGCACACCATACCAACACGCCAAAAACTATAGCTGTCGACAACTAGCGGCCTTCACGCAACTAGCGTCGCTTGGAGGAAGCTCGGCTTTCCTTGCAGCAGAATAATTCACGAAAGCCATCCCCCTGCCTCTTGCTTTCTCCCTGCAGACTCCAGCAACAGTTACTGCAGTCGTACATAGAGAAACAAATATTCGAAATCTTTGGATCACAAAAACTTGGATGTATGAATCGAATAGTAAGAAAATTTCTAACATTCAAACCTATCTAAAAAAAGTATACGTAAAGTGTGAATTTTTCGTACAGAAAGAAAACTTTCGGCGTATAAGTTCTTCATATCTTTTTCGCGCGCCGTTATACAAACACGTAGAAACCCATCACAATGCAATATGCTGCATAGACCGACAGATATGGCAAAACACACAGGCAATTTCACCACTAAGTACGCGACAGTGACCATCTGACTCAAATCCAAATGTGCGCATGATTTCATTTTTATCTATATTGCCGCGGAGACAATAATTGCGCCTGCTGGATATTTGGTCCGCTTGAAGGCGCCGGTGCCCAACAAAACTCAATTCCGCGTCCTCCCGCGAGCACTTTTACAGCGCTTTTGCAGCACAAGATGACAGATACGCGGCAACGTTTCCTTGCGCTCAAATTTAATAAAGGTTATGAAGAAAGAAAGTGCTGCAGCTTTCGTGTCAAATTCAAAGAAAATGCAATTTCGCGTGTTTAAACGAACGAGAAACTGCTGAAATTTTGTCATTTGCGCGCACCATATAGAGGGCTGAGTTGAGGGCGCTAAAGTTTTTGTTGCGACTCTGAATGGAGAAGTGCAGGAGACTTGTTAAAAAAATAAGGAAGACCAGAGAAAAAAAAGCATATAATTATGAAAGTACGCTGTCATATGTGAGCCGGTGGGTTCTTCCTGGAACTGCAGTTATGAAGTGAAGATGAGCGGAGGAACAAACGTGCATTACTTTTATGACGCGTGCGAGCCCGAATTTAGCTTTTAGGCGCCAGCAGACGCGAGAAGCGGTGGATAAATGCTTTAGGAAATGAGGATGATCAGAAAAAGAAATATTAAACCTAAAACCCTATTTGATTGCTTGCAGTTTGTTTTCTTAGTTAATTAGCTAGCTTGATTGCACCATACTGATATTACTCGAAAAACATCGAGTGCAGGGCAAAGTCTCTCGGTGGAGACAATATGTACGAACTTATTCTTGCCATAATTCACGATGACGCCAAAGCCTGTGAGAATGCCTATATGCGCCATGCTATACATTCAAGGGAAATGTCCCCGTTTCTTTTTTTCGTCTACCTTATGCGCCACTGGTAATACGGGTGAACTGGTATCGGGTAGAGACAGACATTTCATACTACACAGCCTAGAACAAGCATCCGTCATTTCATACTACAGTCTATAGAATGAGCATGCGTGTGTCTTATAGAGGACGGATACAGCTATAGCTACAGGAGGGAGGCGTGTCTCTACGGTGGTGGTAGTGCGTGGTTGAAAGAAGAAGGTGCCTAATTTGTGCAGCCTGGTAGGGAACACGGCGCAACGCCTTGCCTCTACGGTGGACGATTTGGCCGGCGGCAGCCAAGCCGGCAACTCGAGTGGGAAGGCGGAGCGCTCTCTTCGCAGTGCGAAACAACTGCTCTACGACTTACAGAATCATGTTATCCTTTCCGCGCTTGCCGCGTCCATCGCCAGGCGGCGAAGCGGGCAGCTCCACTGTGAGAGACTGTGCTGTCAACTGCAATCATTCTTTCGGTTATTACCTGCGTAGAGAGAAGAAAAACAAGAGGTGCCCGTTGGTTCTCTTCAACCACGTGCTGGTGCCGTCCTGAGCGCCATTTATGGTGCCTTTCATTTAAAAGCGGAGCATTTTCTATAGTCACACGATGTCACGCTTCGGCGTCGGCGGTGGCTCCATCCACATGATCGAGTCCCATGCCGCATGTTCGCGTCTCGTGCCGGCTCAGTTATACACCCGCAAAACTGTCACTACCCTCCCCCTTTCTCGCCTCGCAAGGCCGACGCCGGCAGCACCGGCTAGTTAAAAAAATAACAAAATAAAACAACTGCTCGCGCTGCGCAAACATTCACTGGCCACACCGTATATGTAGGCACTGGATCGTGCGTTCGGAATTCAGTCAAGGGCGTCTTCACTTGGCTTTCGCTTAACGTTAAATGGTACGCTTCTTCTTCATTCAACAAAGAGGAGAAATAAAGACGAAATAACAATTAAGCATTCCCAAAAATTACGCAACATTTACGCGATACCCCTACCACTCTGCGATGCATTTACTCGAGTTTCCCCCACCCTTCCCGTCGGTGGGACAAGTTAACTAGCGTACTAACTATTTATCCGAGGCTCCAATGGCGCGGTAAGACTATGACCAAGAGATCAGAAAACAAATAGTTCGCAACTGTAGCACGCGTATTTTTTTGTTTATTGGGCGTTTTCTTGAAGTCAATGCGGTTTTCATAAGGTGTCGCTGCAGTACGCGGCTTGCTGCGGAATACGTCAGAGGCGATAGCTGAACGCAACTATAACTGGCACTCGCATGTAACAAAAAAAACATGTACCCCTTCTCCGAAAGCTCGTGAAAAACTCGAGTTAGAGGCAAAGTGAAAGGCGGCATTTGATTATTCTACGGGCTAACACCCGCTCTATAGCAGCCCCCGGATGATAGGCAAGCCTTTACACCTTCGATGGAAGTGTGTGTATGTATGTATGTATGTATGTATGTATGTATGTATGTATGTATGTATGTATGTATGTATGTATGTATGTATGTATGTATGTATGTATGTATGTATGTATGTATGTATGTATGTATGTATGTATGTATGTATGTATGTATGTATATTGCGTGCCATGATTTTGGACCCGTTACTCTGCCCTTTTCTTCTGCGTCAACAGACAATAGGCTAGGCCACCTGTTTCGAAAAGACGTATTGCACATGAGCTGCTGCCTTTTTTGCGTGCGTTTTCATTTATGTTTCATACGAAGCCACTTGTCAGTGTTAAAGGAAGAAAACTCTCCCGATGAATGCAGCTCCGTCAAGAAAGTCACAAGCCAATTTCTCAGTGCTGCCACTAGCATTCTCAATATGAAAACATTTTATGCCAGGGCTTCACCGCCAAGACTTCAGTGACATAATTGGTTCACGGAAATGACGTCAGAAATATACACAATGAGATGACAAAGAAAAAAGTTCTGTGAACGGTACAGAACTTTTTTCGGGTAGGTGGCGACCTTACGCGAAGCGTCGGCCTCGCTCATAGCATCCATCCATACCGAAAATAGCTCTGCGACGCTCGCCATGCCTCGCCTAGCACGTTCTCTGCTTACGCTCGCACCGAGTAAAATTGTGGCGAGGCTACTACTGGTAGAGGACTACAGGACAGGTATGACACACGTTGCGTTTCCCTCTAGTCGAGCCGTGGTGTTCAATAACTTTCAAGATACCACAGAATGGTGACGTTAGCCCAAGTTCTGCGTTCAGAGATGCTCATCTGGCTGTCACGCCAATTTCTCTGTCACTGTTAACTACTACAGCTACTAGACCGGTTTGATCATGGAAGTCAGCCATCGAAATGGAGATGTACTACCAACCCTCAACGCGGGTGTATGCTTGTGAAACGGTCTGTGGCCGCTAAACACCAATAGACATTGCGCAAGTTCTCGCGTACGGTGAACACCCAACTGTTTCTCGTCTCACTTTCGTGTTATTCCCATGCCTGAAGGATAGCCCCGCCGTGGTGGTTTAGTGGCTAAGGTACTCGTGTGCTGATCTGCAGGTGGTGGGGTCGGATCCCGGCTGCGGGAGCTGCATTTTCGATGGAAGAAAAGCTGCTTGCGGCCGCGGTGCTCTGATTTGGGTTCACGTTAAAGAGCCCAGGTGGTTGAAATTATCGGAGCCCTCAACTACGGCGTCTCTCGTAATCATATGCTGGTTTTGGGACGATTAACCCCACATATCAATCAATCAATGGTGGGAGAATACCTTTTTCCTCTGCATACGTAATTAATTGATAGTGCCTAGAATTTAGTTCTCGATTGCCCCGTGGATATGTTTTATAGCTGGCTTTAAATTCGACTGTCATCGGTTTTCATCATTGCTAACTGGTTGTTTTTTCGATCATTTTTCTCAAAGCAATGTCACTATCTGTGTGCGTGTGTGTGAGCCTGTGTGCGTGCACGTGCGTGTGTGAATGTGTGCGTGTGTGGGGCGGGGGAGGGTTACGCACGCGGTTTCACTTACTGAAGCAAGAACCAGCAGCATTGTTCTACATTACGTGCTTCACCACATGAGTTGTGATTAGCTCGTGAATAAGTAGTGGGACGAGTTGAGCAGCATGAAAGAGCGCGCGTGAAAGTAACAGTTGACTGACTAGCCACGCGGCGGGAGGGAAGGGCGCTGCATATCGGCGAAGTATAAACCCAAAGTCTCATGTAGGCTTGTACCCACCCAGGTATACGTGTGGGTACAGGCCTACATGAGGCTTTGGGTTGTAGGGACAAGCATAGAAAGCTTAAAACGTCTTTGATAGAAGCAAGTAAGAGACGGTAAGAGTATTGGTGGTAGAAAAGTAGAGATAAAGGACAGAAATAGAGAGAAAATGAGGTCACTTGGCCTCAAGAGTGAGAAATCGAACATAAATTTGTTTTTTTGTTATAATAAGATCAATTTAATTGAAGTAGGTAAGACACTAGGCCAACTAAAAATGAAGTTTTCTTTTACTTTTTTTTAGCCTCGTGGCACACATGTCACCACCCCGTTATAAAGAGGACGCTCATAGCATCCACCCATCAATCCATCCTACTCGCACATGAACGTGCTTGCACCACGTCCCAGGAAGCTGTAATCTCACTCATCTTCTTTATTTTGTGACCAGTCGTGTCCTGCCGTCCTCCGCTCTGCATGCGATACCATTTGTTCTTTCAGACTGCCGTTATCAAAAAGATACACAGAATCCATTTCTGCCCAACTTGTTAGAGCTCTTAGCGGCTGGCTAGAAAACGCGCTAAGACATTTTTGAAAACCAGCTGTTCCACAAAACCCTCCGTTTGTGACATCTTGCAACATTTCAGCAATATATTATGCATATGTAAGACTATTTAGGAAGAATCGTTACTGATAACTGTCTGATTCACATAAATATGTCGGGGAAATAAATAAGCCCCTACGCGCAAATAAATGCGCTCAGTATACTTTTATAAAAATAATCATTACTGATCATAGATTTACATTATAAGCAGATATACGTCACGGAAATAAATACGTCACAACGCGCAAATAAACACGCGCAGTACATCTTGTAAATAAATAGACAAAACCTCGGCTATTTAGTTGACTCTGAATTTGGAGGCACTATGTTTTGATTATTCCCAATAACATTATCGGTGCCATGTTGAGTAGTCATGTGAACGAGATCAAGACGAGGATTTTGAGCTTCCTTAATGCTTCAATCAGACAGCCACACTTCCCGCGTAAGCATGTATGAAAAACCATCTACCTCCAAAAATAAAATATTGGTCAAGTTAGTAGTGCATTACTGGTTTTTGCATATTACCGCAAGCATATTAGACACTTCTTCACTTCATGCACAACAACGGTCTAACAGCTCACACTTAATGAACATGGGGAGTTTTTCATTTTTTAGAGAAACGGAGAAAAATGTACTTTTTTGCTCCCGCACTTTTTTTTTCGCCAGTACGCCCATGTCACCAAAATCCCTAGATATCTACATATGTAGCCCACTACCTTTTGGTATTCAGAGGCAAATTTGTATTTGACTGGACTTGAATTAGCTCGTAACATTTTCTAAATCGCAGCGAATTCACGGTATAGATACCATAAAAACAATCGTTCTTAATAATATAATAAAAATATATCGGGTTTAACGCCCAAAAACAACGATATGATTATTAGGGACGCCGTAGTGGAGGGCTCCAGAAATTTCGACCATCTGGTGTTCCTTAGCGTGCACTGAAATCGCGCAGTTCACAGGCCTATACCATTTTGCCTCCATTGAAAAGCGACTGCAACGGCCGGAATCGAACCGGTGACCAGCAGCCGAGCCCTGTTCCACTGAAGCGGACCGTTAATAACAATAGTAATATATGAGGTTTAAGGTACTGAAACCACGACATGATTATGAGAGACGCCGAAGTGGAGGCCTTGAGATATTTTCAACCATCTGGAGCACAGTACACGCGCTTTAACCCCCTCGGCCGGGATCGTCTTCTTTCCTGCGTTCGTCGTATTTCTTGCACGAATATGTGTCACACAGTCATCGGCCACTAATTCAGTTTAAGTGATGCCACCTATTCACGAGAGCACGACAAAGCACTGATCAGAAACACGGGATAACACCGGCGCAGATAGCCCACTGCAGCTAGCCCCGCCGCAGTGGTCTAGTGGCTAAGGTACTCGGCTGCTGACCCGCAGGGCGCGGGTTCGAATCCCGGCTGCGGCGGCTGCATTTCCGATGGAGGCGGAAATATTGTAGGCCCGTGTGCTCAGATTTGGGTGCACGTTAAAGAACCCCAGGTGGTCTAAATTTCCGGAGCCCCCCACTACGGCGTCTCTCATAATCATATAGTGGTTTGGGGACGTTAAACCCCACATATCAAATCAAAGCCCACTGCAGCTAAAGGGAGAGCTTTTGGACTCGCTCGCTGAATTTCGTGCCGACCGGTTGTGCCCTCGCAATATCCGACGACAGCGCAGCTCTGGCGGACTGTGCTCCCCCTACGCCATCTCCTGCCGCCGACATGAACTCTCGCTGAGTCTGTCCTTGGACTCCTGAGACCGTTTCCATCTTTCCTATCTTCTCTTTACTTCCGTCGCTCGCTGTCCCTGCGCCTCACTCTGTGCTTCCTCTCTCTATCTATTTACCTTTTAATCCTATCATTCTAATCCCTCCTTACTCCCATCCCTTGTGAGCTACAGTTGAGGTGTCGCACTCTGAAGCAGACAGTTACGGGCCTCACTTTTCTCTTTTTTTCCTTTTAGAATCACATAAGAAAGAGAGCTTTGGGAGAAACAGCTGTTTCGCTTATTGCTAGCGCCATAGCCGTAGCGGTGGGTTGAATGGGAACTAGTGCTCTCACAGCATGACCTCCGAGATGGCAAATGCGCGGTGGCATGTCACGCTCTCGCCATCTCGGAGGTCATGCTGTGAGAGCACTAGTCCTCTTTCAACCCACCCGCCGCACGTGCGCCATCTCGGAGGCCATACCCACAGCCGGGGAGGATCATTCGGCGGGCCGCACTAAAGGGGGAGATCGAGCAGCCGTGACAGAGGGCGCAAAAAATCTCTGGTCGGAGTGAGTGTCACAGAGCTTGCACGAAACGGTTGGACACATAGGTTATACGTGCATGTCAGTGCTTTCATTTCTGTACTTTTACAGCGTTCTTTTGCCGGGAGAAAATATAAGAAAAAAATTAAATTTCGATTGAGCCTCAACTTGGAACTCCAACTACGTGCAACATCCTCTATAGCGAGCTAAGGGTGAGAATGCATAGGGAGTATGAACCACTGAAGTTATTTTGAATCTAGCTGAGCCTCGAATGATCACGCCTGAAACCGCTGGCTGGCGGACAAGAATGGAAGAACTCTCCTCTTGCCACCCTTACCGCGTGGTGTGAACGCGACCAAAGTTCTCTTCGAGATCGGAGAATATTTTTTGCCGCACTATCTATACGGATATTGCAGATAGGCATCGAAGAAATACATTGTCTTGAAAAAACAAACAAAACAAACACTGTTCAAATGTCACTGCTGAAGCAGCTACCAGATGTTCTATAGCTATTGACTATAAACATATGTTCATGAATTGTTGGAAGCTGTGACGTTTTCCCGGCACCTAGAAAGTATTACATTACACATATGTGCGAACAGTTTCTACAGCCTATCGCTTGTTAAAATAATCGATGCCCTGTCGTCCTTGTTAGCGATCATACTGTACTAACCATCCTATAATAAACAGCTTGTGCGTAGGCGCTGACGCACAGATGGACGAAAGGAGCAAAATCAGCGTGGGCTTGGCATATCTCTTCATAGATCTGTTAGGTGCACCTATTGACTCTTCTAGAAGCTCGGAGTAATTTTCCACAAGAACGCTTCGCTGAAAAACCCTCTGGAAGCATTGCATCATCGCTTTAATTCGTTCAGCATAGCCGTCTGTGCATGCACCTTCCTTATCGAGCACGCGGCGTGGCTTTACTCTCATCCATAACCTGATCACTTGATTCCTCTGATACGCTGGATTTTAGTCGAACTGGGATGCCTCCGGTGAAAGCTCTCCTAATTAGAGCAATGAGGCATGAGTATATATGAAGATAAATTCACACGGTCGCTTTCGCGAAAATTGACATTGAAAAGCCATGGAAAGCCGACAAGCTGCGGTGCAAATAACAATGCAGTCCCATTACCAGGTATATCCGCTGTCCAAGAGGGCAACCAACTGACACCGTTCGTTATGAACAGCGTCTTCGTTTTTCTTTTTGTTATTTTCCTGTCAGATCTCAATGACA
This sequence comes from Rhipicephalus annulatus, assembly GCA_013436015.1. Lineage (NCBI taxonomy): Eukaryota > Metazoa > Arthropoda > Arachnida > Ixodida > Ixodidae > Rhipicephalus > Rhipicephalus annulatus. Next base: position 370,971 of record WOVY01000950.1, on the reverse strand, counting down.
ATAAAGCATCTCTGCTCTGTCGAACTGATTCGCACACGTGCAGTTTCGACAATGGGTTCATGTAGACACAAATGAGTAGCACTGCCATGATTGTTCCGGAGCTCACACTCGGGCATTTGTTTAGACCTCTCCTGTCACATATTATATAGGTGTGTTCGCAGGTATAAGAAACGTGTTATACACTATACATCGACTACGAATGGGAAGTACCACGCTTGTTTCGGCGCAAAAGATATGGGCATACGTATCTTTTATATCTTTTTTATGCCATATGTATATACGTCTATATACATATGGCATGTACACGAGCATGTATACGCGATGCGGACCTGATAGTCATGGGTTCGATCTCGGTCGTTGCGGACACATTTCGCCTGGATGAAACGCTGGAAGCCCGTGTCCTGTGCGATTACAGGGCACGTTAAGAAACCACCGGTCGTCTAAAGTTTCGGAGCCCTCCTCTACCGCGTGCCTCATAATGATTGTGTAGCTAAGTTTATTGAAATTTCGGAAACATGTCGATGCACTATAAGAGTGCTACTAAAGAGGCATTGTTGGACACCGGGTATCGAAATCAAACAAACATTTTGCTTACTGGTCAAGCAAGCAGTTAGGTAAGTTAACTAATGAGCCTCGATAGTCGTAAGTTTCGCTAGAAAACAACTTCTAGTGACCACGACTTAGTGAATAATAAGAAGCGTAGAGATTATAGCATCAGGTTTCTACATTTTTGCTGCAATTTTTTCCCACCAATGACCCCGAAGTATACAAAAAAATAATAATAAAGTGTGACTACCCACTTCAATACGCGAGGTTAGAAGTATACCGCCTCAACTTATATTCCCCAAAACCCACGACGTTGGAGAATATAAATCAGCCCAGCACTTACAATGACAATTCAGAGCACTTATACCTAGATAGGACGATGTACCATTCACCCTCCTCACAGAAAATTACATAGAGTCCTGGTAATGGCACCTAGGCGCTTACAGACGGGTTCGTACTCTCATTTGGCTTTCTTTCACGAGATGTATCTGGATACTTACACTATAGGAGCTCATGACCCCGTTGCGGGGAGGTATCTAATTTAGAGCACATGCTGGCCCTCGTTAGGCGGCGACCAAGCCAACCCTGTGATGCGGTGCGCCGCCACCCAACAGCGGGAGTCAGCATTGGGCCGTTCAGAGAGCCCACGATGCGGCGGTCAGGCTTAGCCTACCAGTACACCAACGTGGGACGAGCCCTTAGCGCGCTAGTGGCGTCCCCCTGGGTCATTATTAGAGTTTGACTAACCAACCAAGGATCGTCCACTTTTTCCACTGGAACTTAGTGACCCCAGTTGTCGCTTGTCTCGTAATAATATCGAGCTTTAGCTAGTAAAACACCACAACTTACTTTTAATATAAAAAATCAATAAAGTATGATAAATAAATACACTATCGCCTATACGAAGTACTTCGTTTACAGAAAAGTTCTGATAGTTAACGTTATTTATAGCTGCCACCGTGTTGAGCTCAACAACCGGAAAGTGGAACTTTAACTTAACTAATCTTTCTTTTGCCTAAATTAAAAAAAAAGAAAAGCCGCGACCCATAGAATGGCCACATAACCGCGTTTGGGTATACGCTTCAGCGACTGCTTCCATCCGCTGATGTCTGCGGCCGCTATAAACGAGCCATTTTTCGACAGTGAAATATGAGGGAAGGTCGCAAGAAATATGACGCTAAGCTGTGCGCGTTGAAAGCAGCAAAAATTTATTCGTACACGAGAAAAAAATTAATCTCTTAATTAAAAAAAAATTAAATGATCCTTCCCAGCTCACTGTCTCTCTCTCCTTCTGTCTCATAATTTTTTTAAGGAAATAAGTTGTATAAGAGGAACGCTCATTGGTTCCCAAGATCTCACAAGTGTTTATGTTTGGCTGGCGCCAAACTATTCGCGCTTATCTGCCTTGATTTTCGCAGAACGTACGTTTATAAACTAATCGGGTGACAGTTTTTTTGCGTCACAAGGCTGTCGCAAGCAGCGACGCGACACCACATCGGGCGTTTCGCGTAACTGCTTGTCGCTGAAATTCAAACTCGATAGAAATATACATATGGCCCTCCTCCTCGTTTTCTCGTGTTGTTGGCACGTGTCGTGACACAGGCCTCTAATGATCAAGGAAAACGAAGAGAGAGAAATAGCGAATCTTCTGTATTGCACGGAATATGAAAAAAAAAAAAGGCTTATTGACTGATCTCCGCGCGTGCCGTGACCACATTGGTTGCGTGCATTATGCCCTCCCGCACCGCGCCTGCCGACGGCCGACTCAACTTTTGAAGTTTTGAGGCGCCAGCAGAAAGAAATCGATGCAAGTAATATTCCCACATGCGGGCGCTCCTTGATCACTGCCAGGAGACACGACAAAGAGAGAGAGAAAAAAGGCCCAGGTTTTTTTTCTTTATGCTTTTTTTCTCATCGCCAACCAAAAGACAAATATTGCTTTTCAATATTCAGGGCCATCGCCTGTGTGCGGGGAACGATCGCCAAGTGGATCGATAGTCTCGCACAAAGCGCGCATATAACCGGCACACAATGCAACGGCTTCAGTTTCCTGCCTGTTGTGTGTATGTACAACTATAAGCATACGCGATGCACCCCGCACTGTTATGCGCGTTTTTTTTATGTACAGGCAGTATTGTACGACTAGTGATAAAGGGGGATTCATTTCAAGAGCGTTAATTGTTGTCCCCAGGCTCTTGGTTTGATTTTGTTTTCTTTTCGTTTCTTTTCACACATGCGCTTTGAATAAGAAAATTAGCTGGTCGAGCATCGCCGTGAAAGGACACCGCGATCAGCTTGGTTTCGGACGTAGGATGCTGCTGAGCCGGACGCTGTATAGCACCGTTGTATCGAAACGAGTGTATACTGGTTGCGTGCGTGGACTTGATGAAACGCCGGACTCACTCGAATGTGGAGGCGCGTCGCGCGCGCTGCACATTCTACTGTACTGTTGTCATATACTAGCATACGACGGAGAGAGTTGGAGTGGAAAATTAAAGGAACAAATTTCAAGAAATGAAAATGGGGTAGTTGAGCGACAACGGCTCCCAAGGCTGTGGTGCATGTGTCTGTTTATAAGATTATCGCTTAGAATTTGTTTAAAAATAGTTTGAATTGGTCATTACGCGTAATATTATTGATGAGCATTTTCATTACATATAGCTCCTCTAGAATATATCGCAAAGCGGTGTTTGAAACTCTTTGTAATGGGGCAGGTGGGCACCGTATTCCTTCTCATACTCTCTCAATAGGCCATAGTTTTGTATAAAAGCAAGATACATCATGTGATATGCCTGTTATACGGTTAAGTCTATACCAATACCAAGGTTAGAGTTTCCTTTGATTCCAACTACACTGATGGGTAGAAAACCGCATGCTAATATCTGGTAATTCTCCCGACCTTATACATCTCTCTCTCTCCTATGATTGTGGTGGTGTTTATGGGAATCAAATGTATTCAAATATATACAATCTCCACTGTGAGGATTGTCTTTGGTATTTTGTATCTCATTTTGTATCTCATACCATTAAAATGCTCGTATATATGCTGTTTGCAAGGTTTACACACACGTCCTCATGCTCAAGTTTATGTGCACAGGGTTTGTGTGTCATCAATGCATGCTGCTGAACTGTAATAAGCTGGGAAGTCTATATTCAACTCCTGTAGAGCGTTTACTTCCAATGCCGTCTACTACTTGAAGCTGTAAATAAAATGATCGATTCAATTTTTTTTTAGTTTTATGAGGACGCCAAGACAGCAGCACTAACATGGAAAGTATGCACGTGACATGGCTCTAACGTAAACTGCGTGTTTGTTTACTCTCACATCTGTATACTTTCGTCAGTCGCTCTCGCGCATAAAAGGTGCGTCAACTCCCGAGAGGTGTAATGCCCCTGACACACGGGCACCCTAAAGTCCTTTAGACAAGGGGACATCTTTCGGAAAGGCGTTCGGGCGCAGTGACACACGACAAAAGAGTAAGTCCTTTCCGGCAAAGATCCTGTTCGCAAAAGCAGATCCTGCATCTACTTTTCTGGAAGGAAGGGAGTACTCTCGCACACAGTGTGTATAATTTATCAATAGAAGAAAACGTGTCGCAACACTGCGGTGCCCTGTCAGTATGTTTTTGCGCTGAGAAAATGTTTTCAATTTCAGCAGCAGTGCGATTTGTTGAAAAGTGAAGGCCTATAGTCTGTCCATACTCTCGAACGCCTGCATTACGTCACTAGCGCGATCATGTTAGGGTTGGCAGTTGCTGTGTCGGCGACGTAGTATCGACGTAGCAGCGTTTATCTCATCTACGATGGAGCCGAGGGCGACAAGAGTCAGGCCCACCTCAACTGTTGCTTTATCTCTGTCTCTGCGCTGAGACATCGCAGGACCACGATGAAACGCGGCCCGCCAGCACTGACCCAGCTGGACGCAGCCATGTAAAAAGCACGACAAAAAACAAAAACAGCAAAACACCAACTTTTCGTAGTTGCCAGACGACCTTAAGTTGCTGCTGAAAACGCAAAAAAGCGAAAGAAAGTTACAGGTATGCGCATTATAAGCCACCAGACGATAAAAAAAAACAATATTTTGCTCCGGCGTCACTGAATGTGATGTGCATGCGCAGACTCTTTTTAAAATTCCCAATCTTGCTGCTTCGACAAACAGCGCCATTTTTTCTGCAGCGTTCTTCTGAGGAACCGCCTAAAGCAGTAATCCGGTGCCGTGTGTCATCAGCGCCACTCCTTTCTGCAAATGGTCCCCTTAGGCGACAAAAGGGGTTTACTTCAAAGTACTTTACTTTTGCCCGTGTGTCACGGGTATAACTCGATCCTTTAACTTCAGCTGCAGCAATTGTTTTTTCTCAATCAACGTGTCAATCAACGTGCTTCTTGATTTCCGGCCTCCGGACGCCAGCAAGCTTCACGCGAATCCCTTCCCGTGTGACAATCGCGGCTGCGATCAAAAGCACCGCCGCGACATATTATCAGGCAGGTCGTAAACAGCATGGCTCGATGTAGCAATGTGACGGTGATAGCGGACTTGGCAGGTTTTTATCGAGCGTCACTCCCGTCGTGTCCTGCACGCCCGCTCGAGACGCGATCTCATTTTCCATGTAGATGAAGAACGCTCTGAAAAGTACAGCCGAATCGTTATGAGGCCCAAAACACTTTCCCCGATATGAGCGACGGCCTGGTCAAGGACGCGATCGTATATTGGACCCGCTCACTCGTCTCTTCCCCTCGCTTGATTTCAAGGAGTGTTTTGGGGTGGAGGATCCCACGTAATACGTATACGCGCCGAGAAAAGAACAGCCACGCGTGCCGTAATACGCAAATGCACTTCCGCCCCGTCACGCGGGCCCAACCCGAATTTTTGGGGGGAAAGGAAAAGGGGTCAGGGCCGCGACGAAGCTCTCGAGTGTCGAGCGCTGCGTAGAGGGACTGTAAACTATCGAGGCGGCGCGTGGAATACGTCGTCCTCGCCGATGTCGGGGCGCCATAAAGGTTGCTTTCATCGCTTCCACGCGGGTAATAATGCCCGACGAAGCCTTTACGACTGCCCGTGCGCCGCTATCGTCTTGGGCACAGCCCTTCAAAGACGGAGGAGGAAAAGAGAGGGAAGGGCACCGGCACTGCCCGGGGCTTTGGAATGAACCTTTGGCGGTGCGCGGACCAGAGAGGGGAACGGAACGCCGCATATCGTGCACGCTGCCCGAGCGAAGTGCTTCGACGAGAAAAAAAGTTAGCGAATCTTTGTGGGTCGCCCACGGTCGCCGGGCTGATTGGGGTTACTTGAAGGAAAGGGTAGGAGAAAACAAATGAAAACCGTACATATCATACTAAATAAAATAATTTGCTATTTCTATACATACTAACATAGAAACGAAAACAAAGGGTAAAGAAGAAAACATTTCCGCAACTTGCACTAAGTCGCATAATGGCTGGTCCTAGCTTGGTCAAGCTTTTACCCTGTCACCTCTCTCTTTCCCATTCTCTACTATCCACGGTTGTGTTTCTCTTTCTTTTTGTCTGTCTCTTTCTTTCTGTCCCTCTCTCTGTGGTCGTTCTCTCGCCTTCTATCTTTTTTTTCTTTTTCTTCTTTATTTCTATCAATTTCTGTCGTCCTGTCTCTCTCTGCATCCTCTCTTTTCTCATGTCCACCGCGGCGGTGTAGCAGTATATGTGCTCGGCTGCGGGCGGGAAGGCGGCGGCTTCTATCCTGGTCGTAAGCGGGTGCTTTTCGATGGAGGTGAAACGGTAGAGGCCCGTGCACTGAGTGACATCACTGACCGCCAAAGAACACGAGATGGTCAAAATTTCCGGAGTCCTCCACCACGGCGTCTCCCATAATACTTTCGGGGTATTCGGGTGTAAAACCCCCATGTTGCTGCAAAACTCACCTCGCCAACAAATTATTTTCGCCCAAAAATAATATTTCTACATATTTCTTTCTATTTCTCTCTTCCTCTATCTGAACACCAGATTGTCGAACTATATGTCATCTCTCGTAATAATTTCATGGTTTTGGGAAGTAAAACCAGCGATATTATTTATTATTATTATTATTATTATTATTATTATTATTATTATTATTATTATCTTCCTCTTTCTCTTTCGTCCTCTCACCAATGATATTTTGTTCCGAGAGCGAAGCAGGAGAGTAAGGAGATAAAGGCGATGAAGAAGAGGATGAAAAATAGCCCGTGTGGGTCGACGATTACGAAAATTTTCCATCTATGACACACGGCAGAACTCTCGAGCATGACATCTCTGCTGAAACTGGTAGTGAGCAGGATAAACCAAAAGGACGTGTTTTGGGGCGAGTTGGTACTTTCTTGGGGCCGATGACTGAGGCGCAAAAAAAAAAAACATTTCGTGAAACGGGAGGACAAAGCGGGAGGAGCTATTTCTCCTCGTTTGCTCCGCCCGCTTAACGAAATGTTTTTTGCGCCTCCGTAATCCGCACCAAGTGAGCAGGCTGAGAATTGCCACTGAGTACTTATTGATATAATCAGCAGACAAGGAATAAACGCGTGCCCATAATGTATGAAACACATTTGTAAAGTAGCGGGGTTTTATCTAACAACAGCCGAGTGCCTCTGTCGACTTCCTTATCACTCCGCCGCTCAATGCCTGATCTTAGGGAAAGTTTCTGCAACTCGCTTTCAATATTTTAAAGTACCTGACTGCATGCCAATTTCTATAAGTAACTCATCTAATGAAATCTACCAGCTTGCGATTCGAATAGCGCTCCATGCAGCCAAGTAGCGTGAAGACGAAGGAGATTCACTGCAGTGATACGTAGTTGCTTTGGTGCAGGAGGCCGTCGCGAAAATTCCAAATTCGTACTAATTTTTTTTTTACAGGCTGGCACCCTAGAGATAAAAGTTCACATGGAAACGCATCTCTCGAATCAAAATCGAATCATTTGGCACTCAGCATCGACAAAGAATTGCGAATGAATATCATCAAACACTCAAGACACGCAAGCCCAAGAAGTCTTATCACCCGGATAGCTTTCACTAGCAGCAAACAAAACACCGTCAACACACCAAGCACCGCCGGCAATTCACGGAATGACGCGGAGGTGGCGATTTTTTCCTCTGTCTACTGCCTCATATTATAAACAAACAGAAGGCGTTGAAATCGGAGCTGCGCAGAAGCCAAGGTAAAAATATAAATATGCAATATTAATAAAATATGTGCACGTATTAGGCTCTTCAACGTATAGCCTTCAATCTACAGCTTGGCGAAACCGACGCCAATGACCTCAAGAAGCCGTATGTTTTGAAAAACAGGTTCTTGCCTGATGTTTTTTTTTGGCATTAGTTTTATTTACTGCTCTAAATAAACCGCTGAAACGTTCCGAAACAACCGAGGTCTTGCTGAGCTAACATTGGAAGAGCCATTTCATCTCGAGGTTGTATCGCTAATCTCCATTGTCCCATCACTCAGTCTACATTCGCAGATGCAGTTGTTGTCCTGGCACAAACAAGTTCATGTGTCGACACGTTCTCTCCATACGCATTGCTTGTTCGACCACTACTTATCGCCTAAGGCAACTGCACTAATGCACAACTCTCCATTGTGAGACAAACAACCGAAAAAGAACATAGATATCCCACAACGAAGATCATTATAAAAATTAAATTACGGAATACTCAGTTTATGTAGTACGAACGTAATGCTGCCGTTTTGAGGTGAAGTACTGAATTTCTGAATTTGTTATTTTGTTATTCCCAATAAACAGCTATAGTTATCATGAAGAAGAATGGGATGTTACGAATGAAATATGCTGACGTGTCGACTCAAACACACGCACGCACGCTTGTCTGTGCGTGTGCATGTGTGTGCGTGTATTTGTGTGTTTGTGTGTGCGTGCGAGCATGCCTGCCTTTCTGCATAGATGCATGTGCACGTGTGTACGCGTGGATGCACGCACACACGCATGGAAGTTCGTTCGCAACCGGGAGCATGATTTTGTATGCGTCTCAAAATTTCAATGTCCAAGCAGTATTCAGCAAACGTCGCCAGAAACCATTGACGATTGCGGCAATCTCTTGAGCATGTGAAATATTGCTTGCTGTCAGGTTATCGCTGTTGCACACGAGGAGCGTCCATTAAAATAGCTTATGGAGCAATCAAGTGTCTGTCTGGTAACTAGGAGAGAGTTAGCCAAGAAGAGCATTTCGGTGTCTCTAATTTGTTTTTTGCTTGTTTCGGTAATACGAAATTTATTGCTTCGGTAGGGCTTGTCCAGTTTGCGTCACGAAGGTGATGTATGGTACTGTGTTATTTCTTTTTAGCGACAAGAGTCGCTTTCTACAAGTGCAATATTACGTAATGAGTGCGTAACTATATTGAGTCTTACTTGATATACTTTCTTTTTAATTGCCCCTGGCATGCTCTCAGGTGTAGCAACTTGTTCATTTGCAAGCTCTCCGATGAATAAACTTGCTGAGGACAAGATGTGTATAGTGGAAAACTGCATCTTTATCGTTGCCCCGCCCCGGTGGTCTAATGGCTAAGGTACTCGGCTGCTGACCCGCAGGTCGCGGGATCAAATCCCGGCTGTGGCGGCTGCATTTCCGATGGAGGCGGAAATGTTGTAGGCCCGTGGACTCAGATTTGGGTGCACGTTAAAGAACCCCAGGTGGTCAAAATTTCCGGAGCCCTCCACTACGGCGTCTCTCATAATCAAGTAGTGGTTTTGGGACGTTAAACCCCACAAATCAATCAATCAATGCATCTTTATCGTTAATTTCTCATTTTTGTCTCAATATTTCATTCATTTTTGCTTTCTTTCTTTTTTCACATCCGCAACAAATGATGACAGATGGAGTTTATTATACGATGACATCTCCAATCGGAAGCCGCCGAAATATTTATAGAGGGTCTGGCAAATTTATAGCCAGTGTTCTACACATTCCCAAAAACAAGTTATTAAATACGTTACTCATTATTCTAATAAAAAAGAAACGCATTACCGCCATACGTCACCGGAAAGTAGTAATGGACGTTACAACTGTCGTTACACCACTATGATAAGTTTAAATCGATGTGTTTTTGTAGTGCGAACCCAAAATATTTATTTTATAAATCTCAAGTTTATGTTTGACATAAAACGTCTAACCCAAACGAAGATTATACCCAATATGCTCAATTGATTATAGTTTTGTATAATTTGTAATGCACCGAACCTTATTAATTAATATTGAAGTAGCTTAAATACGCATGTGGTAACTTCTAACTGTGCCACTTGAAGATATTTTACTCATTGAGGCACTATATACGCAATATTCTATTTATTCATTACCGCTATTAGCAAAAAAAATCATCACTGAACTTTGAAGAAATTCACAATAATCGGCCCTATTCAGGTCCGAACAGCATCTCTAGTAGTGATCATTGAACTCGAAACAGGTGGTTCTCGGCCTCCGAAATCGCTCGCCGCACGCCAGTATAGCAATCACGGAGGCCTGCATTGACGCTTTTTTTTTTGGAGGGTGGAGGGGGTAATGGCAAACATTTGCAACTTTGGGACACCAGATGTCCTGTGGTCCACACGTGTAGTGTCTTGGCCACTAAAGATCATGTAAATTCGCAATATACCTATACCCAGAAAATGCCTATTTTGTCGGCGTGCTTGTATACTAGCAAAACAGATTCGCCAATTCGTAGCAGTAAACAAATGCTTAACGGCCCGGTCATGCAAAGGAATATCTGTGCATACCTTGTTTTTCATTTTCACCTCTATAATTGCCACAAAATTTTCGAGAGTTTACGTCAGGGTGTGCAAAATAAGCCTCACTCGATCAGAAGTTGAATAACCAAAAACGTAGCTGCCATTTTTGGGCATTCAAGCCAAGTTTGTTTTCAATGCAAAACCGATAATTCTTATCAACATTGTAACATTTGCTGGACAGCAAATATAATATAAAATTTCGCATATTTATGCATTTTTCAGACGTAATTTTTTGAACTCTACAAATTTGAGACAATGTTAGTTTTTGTGGCGCATACATTTCCTATGCAAAATATCTTCTTTGTAACCGCAATATTTATGTGTCCCACCGTCGTGAACTTTCGAGAACTACGGATAATGAAAGTGGTTCCTGCGAGTTGAATATGTGTAATAATTTTTGCCTCTTTGATTAGGCGCTAAAAAAACCAAAATCATTTCAGGGATGCTGGGTGGTATATTTGCACATAAATATAAAATACTCAACAAATCTACAATATTCATTTTCGGAATCATGTCGCTGTTTCACGGAATAGCCTGTTTGCGATAACCATGGGTTGGACACTAACTGAGGTGTGTCGGCCGTGTGGCTACCTGTAACCACGCTCAGCCGTAGTGTTCATGTGACAGAAATTAATTGGTTTTAGTTGAAACAGTGCCCCACAGTGCCCTCGCTGCGGGGAAACATGCAATTTACAGCGCACGCTTTCGCAGTGCCCCTCGTTACATGCGGACAAGGACCTCACTGAGCCGAAATGAAGCTCGGCCATCAAGAGCTACGAATATCAGCATCAACTCTGGGCTGTCCAGAGAGCCTAAGATGCGGCCGTTGGGGTAGGTCGAAGTGTCCCCACGTGGGAGCGGCCCGCGGTGTCACCTTATGACGTGGCACTTCTCCGGATATTTAACTAAGTTCTTCGTACCACAGTTGAAACATATAGAGACTCTTCCGGCCGCGGGGTCACTCTATTCTCCACAATTTTCAAAATTTCCCTGAGGCAGACTTGATCGTAAGTGCACCTGTAAACCTGCTGTATTTAGCGGCTGTCTCCTAGAATTGACCATTTGCGTAATTACATGTGCGGAAAAGTGAACGCCACCTGTCGGGTCAACAGGAAAGCTTCGCTCGTGATTTTGGTTGGAAACGTGTTCGCCAGCTAACATGTGCAAGGCAGTGTTCAGCAGTTCACGTGCGCTTGTTTCGTTGATTTAGGGCCGAAAATGCGCGCTTATCATTGAAATAATACGGTAGAAGAGGCAAACATTATGTCTAGGCTAGTAGAAACAGGGTGGAACGAGGCTTTTTCGGGTTTCAGCTTGAGCAACGACCAAGTCAGGTGACGCCTGCACTCCACTACCTCGACTGTTTACTGCAGGCTCATCATGCCGGCTCCTTCAAGGAAGAACGTGATCAGGCCTTCAAATGTCTGACGATGAACTAGGTTTGGTGATGGTGGCTTGTCTGCGAGGTCCGGTGTTTACGTGACAACGGCCGGGTTCGTTGCTATACTGCGGGTCACATCGTTGGAATGCACTGCGACTGTGTGGCTGGAAGAGATATCTATATATAGGTAGAGCGTGCTATAAGCGTTTGTTGTACATTGCAATATACTATTTTCCAGTCAGAATGACCGAAGTATCAAATGATGATGTAAATGGCGTCAATGCACTCGCGAGTACAACAGTATTAACGGAAGGATGCGCTTACCTGATACGCAACATTGCACTTTCTTCACATGACAGCGGTTTCCCCATACATAAAGCGACCATGGATGCAGCTCCCCACTGTGGTGATTATTAAGTTACCCGTACTGCTTTCTCACTCATGGATCACCCAGATACGTCAGAGCGCACCCTTGCATCCTAACGGCAGTATTTGGTGGTCTGTTACAAATGCTGATATACGCGAGACTATGTGCTGCCGTGCTACACTAAAAAGATGCGAAAATGTTAGTTCGGCACCCACGGCAAGCCGCGTGTGCCTAACTCCTCTGTTTCTATAAAAGTTTTATCCTCCTCCGCCAGCATTCTGTAGGCGCAAATGCCGTTATCCGAGCAACCCTCATTTCGGCACGTAGCCTCGTGGAGGGAAACCTGTTGAAGTTAGTGCTCATATAGCGGTTTAAATGCGCGAAAAACCAGCGACAACTCACGACAAGCGAAGGCACATTCAATCATACACCGTCACCGGAATTTTGCGTAACTTTTCTCACACCTAAACATGAACTATCCGGTCCGGCTTTTCATGCCCCTTCTTCAGTAAAATAATTCGCGCAGTGGGTTGGCATATTTGCCCAAACTACGAAAGCATGCCCGCTCAACGACGGCGCACGAATGTACGACCGGCGGCTGGTCGGGCTCGCGTTTTACAACCAAAACCAAAATGCCAGCAGAGGACGCTACCTGTGCCGTTTGTGCTCATGCGCAGTAGCTTTCCCGCGAATGGTCAAAGCCGCTTGTATTACTCAGCCTCTCAGTTGTAGACGCGCAACTTGTGAAATTCGATGCGGTGGTCGTTCACCCCGCCATGCTCAGCGAGTATCCTCCTTTTTCACTGTAACTTGTGGACGTCGTTTTTATGTTGCCCTCGGGGAAGTTCTTCCCTTCCCGAACGTAGCCTCATCCTAATGAACACGTCCACGCGCTTTCACTTCGAGCAGCCTGTCTTTTGGGCACGGAAAAACCAGGCGCCATCAATACACCTGCTAGAATCCCCTTCCACGAAAAGCATGTCCGTGCAGTTTCTCATGGCGGATTCCGCGGCTTTCTTCAAGCTTTGAGAGGCGATGGCCCAACCTTCCCTACAGGAAATCGGCATGTATTTAAAGTTTCTTCCCGCGGTTTTCACAAACAATTCCGATTCTGCACGCGCATTTTTTTTTTGTCTACGCCTGGCAGGCTAACAACTGTCCGACGCTGCGTAGAAAGAAATCGCTGTGGGCGAGCTCTGAGAAAAGTGCACCCAGCAGATGAAAAAGTAATGAGTAACGCGACACCCCACGTTACTGAAAAATGGTAACGGAAGTACGTTACCCGTTACAGTTCTGAAATTGTAACGAGTACGTTACTAAGTAACCAATAAAAGTAATGCGTTACCGGTAACAACGTCACTAGTAACTCGCTACCGCCAACACTGGAGCAAATAGAACCAACATACGTAATACGGAAGCTTGCGGTTAGTTACGAGATATAGGTGCACTGGCTGATACAAAAAATAACAAAGAAATATTGTGAAATTTTATACTTTCATAATCTAGACAATTTCACGTGCCCTGAGGGTTATATACGAACTGAAAGTGTACCACGGCCTGGTTGCCATCTTTTGTGTACTACAGCTTTTGTTCTTCATGGCGTCCCGTTTTTAGTTTGACAACGAACTAATGTCACAGTGTCATCCAGTGCAGACATATATGAAGACATTTCTGTCGGATTCGGCCAGACTTATATGCCCGCACGGATGGCACCTCCAACTGCTCCTATGTACATAATGAAGCTGTGACGAAACACTGATTTCATCGCAAAGCGGCTCGGTCGAAAGGCCTAGTGGTTACTACTATATTAAGTGTATAGTACCAATCAGTGATACAATACGCCGCTTACTACTTTTCTCTTCACGCGTGACGTGCCCGCTGTACTTCCCTTTGAAATCGGGTAGCAGGTGTTACACTCGCGTCCAGCACAAATCAAATTAGCCCGTCGTAAATGATTAAAGCCCGGACGCTTCGAAATCAAAGCCACGTTCAGTTCTCAAAAGGGTTTGGAATTGACGCGCGAGCTGTCACATCGCGAGGAGGTTGCTTTTGCCGTAAAACGGGGCAGACACGGCAGTCCGAACGTTTCCACTCTGACTCACAGCGGGGCCAGAACCGTAGATGTGAACGCGCACTGTCTCTTTTTTTTTTCTTGTCTTTCTTGCTGCTTTATAGATTTCGACCGCGCTCTTCCAGCGTGTCGCTTCGGTCGCGTGTCAGGGAGGTTGAAGAGGAAATTGCTGAGCCCGGCAATCAGGGACACCGCCACGTAATCAGAGCCGTGAATAGTCCATTGAATTCTTGCGGCTATTGATTCGGCCTTACAGCAGCGCGCAAAATAGCATGGGAGCTGAGCGTCCGCCACCACCGCTACGTGTAACTGCGTTGAAAGGAACGACTTTTCGGTAATTTTTTACCCTAATGCTCGAAAAAGAGAGGGAGATATGCTGGGGCAGGCACCTGTAAAGCTCAATTTTTCGCTGTGTTATCGCACTCGATTATAGATCACCTCACTTCCGAATGCGTCTGTTTACTATATATATATATATATATATATATATATATATATATATATATATATATATATATATATATATATATATATATATATATATATATATATAGTACTCATTTCCCGTTTCCGTATTCCTGTTCCCGTATATCTCGCCTTGCTCTACATAAAACTATTTCAAACGCATCACGAACAAGTTGAACAAGCCCACATTGCAATTCTCGTCGTAGCCAGATGTATCAGCCCTTTGAACTTTGAAGCGGATTCTGAGGGTGGCGCTGGCATCGAAGTTTACGTTCTAAAGGTATGCGACGAAACGCGCTGTTGTTTCTGTAATATTTGAGCCCCTATGAATAAAAAATGTCTTCTTCAAACAAACTTGAATAGAACAACATTCGTTTTCATTTATTTTACTTCAAGTTTGACCACCCTCGTCTCGGAACTAGAGGTATGTTTCAGAAGTCTTACTGTTTCCTAATGTAACCGTGAGTAATCGCCGGCTTCACTCAGCGCATTGCAATATGCATCCTCGAAAACATTGTTTATATTTCAATTGCTGAAATTGTTCTTCGATTTTTTGTTTAAATAGCGTCCATCTCTTCATACAGGGCAGCTTCTTGAGTAGATTTTTGCTATACGCTAGAGTGCATGTCTTTTAAAATACTATTATCGATAAAGTAAGACATTCTGTATAACAAAATCAAAAGAATGAAAGACAAAGAGAAAGGCAGGGAGGTTGTCGAGTGAGTGTACCACCCGACTTTGCTGCGCCAAGAGAAGGGTTAAAGGAAATAAAATGTTACAGTGGTAGAGAAGATATAAAAGATGATAAAAGTGAACATTGCCCCTAATATAGAGCCACTCAATGAACATGACCTCCAGTTTTAAAGAAACCGGTTTCTCTCGTAAGCTAAGCAGGTTTTGTGACATTTGCCCCTACATCTTAAACATGAGGGCCCTCAAAAGAAGAGCCGTGGTCGTAAAAGCCTTCTATGCGCGTGCTTACGATTTGTTTAATAATTGCACGCATATGTGAAGCTATAGGCTGCATAAGTCAAAGCCGGCTGACTGATACGTAGCTAAAAAGTTTTAACAAGAGTAGACACAGACATAGCACGAACAAGCGTTACTCTTAGTTTACAAGAAATGTGGACCAGAAAAATGAGCAAACAAAGTTAACAAGGTAACAAAACCGAAACTATGCGCTAAAAGCCCGTATGTTCCATTCATAATCGGCACTGAAGACACTATCGTAATAATCCGTCTGTGACTATTTCTGCTCGCTATACCGTATATATGCAGACTCAAACACACTGGCCACTGGTTCACGTTTGCACCACGAGGATGACTTCCAATGGATCCCCAGTCATGTCGATAACATAGGAAGCTAGGTAGCCGACCAAATGACAGCTAATAATCACACATTTACTTTGACGACCAATCTAGAGTTCATAAGATTTGACGTCAAAAGCGTTCTGTGTACGCTACGCGGAACAATGTCGGAAGACTTACAGTTCAACAAACTAACAAAGACGTCATTCGTATATCGAGTTGAACCTGTAGGATCAGCGGTTTTCTGTGAACGATAAGGCTAATAGTGCATTAGGTACCATTCTCCACAGCTGGTGATTGAGCATGGCCTATGCATGCCGCTTTTATTGCACCATTTCTTTTTTTGAAAAAAAAAAGAGAGCAACTTCCAAATGCACCTGGTTTAACATTCCCGGTACTTCTGCATAGCGCTTGCTTAGACTGCGCTCTGCATTTGCGGATTCATTTGTGAGATAAATTAGTAAATGTGGACAAATCCGGCTTTTCTGCGTACACGAGCTCTCAAATTAACAATAGTATCTCCTGTGATGATAACGACATTTAAATACGTCCGGTCAAATATGCAATCGATGTTGTATCTGCTGTACTGGTATAATTATATAACTTGTGCTTACAATGTGAACAATTTCCTTTAAGCATGCAAATTGCTAGGGTAATAGTTCTATACAAAAATGCGATATAAACGATTTTCAATTATCGACCTATTATTATTTTACCAGTTTTTTCTAAAGGCCTTGAAAAAGTTATCCTCCAACGCATTGAGAAATTTTGTGAAACCAACAGTATCATCACTAACTCCCAATATAGTTTCAGGAAAAATCGTTCCCCTGAATCAGCCTATGCATCATAAAAAAACACATATATAGAA
Organism: Rhipicephalus annulatus; assembly: GCA_013436015.1. Lineage (NCBI taxonomy): Eukaryota > Metazoa > Arthropoda > Arachnida > Ixodida > Ixodidae > Rhipicephalus > Rhipicephalus annulatus. The sequence goes on along the minus strand of WOVY01000950.1, from coordinate 354,226 downwards.
TGCTTTGAACAGTAGAAAACTGTCCTAGGAAAATTTGTAGATTACGTCAATGCCTTTGATAGAATAAATCACGAAATTGTTTGTCAGAAGCTAGAATTATACTGAATAAGGGGTCATGCCTTGCTTCTCAATGAATCATATTTGTCATCGCGAACTCAATATGTTCAAATTGGTCAGCTTAAGCCGTCATTACACCACGTTGTCTGTGGTGTACCCCAAGGCTGCACTCTTGAACCGCTACTTTTTAATTTACACGTTATGATATAGTAACCATTGATAAAAATTCGCGTTTGATAATATATGCGGATGACACAAGCAAATTTGTTTCAAATGAAAAGCCCAATGACGTAATCACTCAAGCGAATAACCTACTGCGAGAGCTAGGAAAATTGTCGGACGAAAACATGCTTACTGTCAATGTGTCAATGTCGAAAGCTATCATTTTTCGCCCTAGGTAAAACATGTTATGATCTCCGCAAATATTTCATACTGTTCATTTCCTCTTGATATAGGGTCGTCTTTCAAATCACTTGGGGCATACTTCTCAGAAAATATGCAGTGGGGACGACCGCATTAGCCACGTCCTCTAAAAAACATACATCCCGCGTCGCGGGACATCTTATGCGGTACAGAGACCTGTTGTCCTCAAAAGTAAAATTAATGTTGTATAACTCCCAGTTTTGCTCCCACTTAAATTACTTATGTGGGCCACAACCACAAAATGAAATCTACAAAGAATATCCGTTGTGAAAAAACGGCTACCAAAGATCGTCTACGAATTGCCTCATGGACATACAACGGAGAATCGTTTTGTGCGGCTCGATTCCACGAATGTGTTTAACTTATACCACTATAGATTACTACGAGGGTACAAAGTAGATTAAAAAAAAACACCAGGGCAGCTTACGCAGACTAACCTCTTTGAGACTATTTCAAAATCACTACCCACAACGCCAAAAAACAAACTGCTTACACGAACAATAAACGTGTCCTCGCGTAGGTAGTTGATCATTCGTTGTGTATTGTTTCGCCAAAAGAACGATGGAGTAAATGCTGCAGTAACAAATTTCAATGCCACGCGAAGAACGGCGAGCAGCTCGAAACTGCTGCGCACACCTCAAGCAGAAAGCACGCAGGAACTGTGCATACACAGGACGAACGCGGACGAACAACCGTCACAGTTCTTACTTCGTGTGTGAGCAGCGCGCTCCTTTTGCAAACGCGGCCGCGGCAGTGATCGAATTGACGATCGTGCTCTCTTTAACTGTAACTTTAAAGCAAACTTGCGGTAGAAACACAAGAGGTACAAATCACCCAAATTCCAAGATAAGCGCCCGCGCGAATAAGCCACCACGCTAGAGAACATCATTACGCACGTTGAACACGCCATGTGGAGGCGCGCGCGCACAGCGACGCGTGTGGTAGCGCGGCACGACGACCTTGAGAGCGCGCGCACCCAACGCGCGCCCGTCGTTCCAGCGCGTTACTGACATGGCCCCCGAGATGGCGAACGCGTGGCGGGTTTCTCTACACGCCGCGTGACCACCATCTCGGAGGCCATACTACTGATTACTAAAACGTGCTGATGCTTCAGAGCCCTGAGGACCGTCCCCGGTACATGGTGTATATAAATGGCTCGCCGTTCCCATCACCGAGAAGGGTCGCTCTGGGGCTCAGTGGTTTGCATTGTTCGACGCTCCACTGCGGAACTTTTCCTTCTCGTTTTTTTTTTTTTGCAATCTGTTAGTAAATATTGACACGATGAGTCACAATCATGAGCGATCATATTTCACAACGTCATATCCGTGCCAAAAATACGTCACGGAGCCATGATGGACCCCGGCATAAAACACTTCATTGCCTTGCAACCAGCACGCACTAGGGACACGTTCAAGCTGCGACACACGCTCAGATTCGTTCAGATGCATTACGAATAATCTGTCGTACCTCTCAGCTCGCGACAACGTATAGACCCATTGCACGTTTGTAAACACAGGTAGGCGGACGTCGGCATTATGGGTAAAATTATAGCGTCTTCCGACGTAACTTCCGCTCACACTCTTTTTGCGGGAAAGCCCAACTCTATGCCCCGCGCCATGCCGTTGTCAGATAGGAAGGAGACGCGGGCCCCGGAGGCACTTTGTCTTAGAGTCTCGCGTAACACCCATCATCATCCATACGTCTGTCCCGGCATGTCCTCCCCCCTCCCCCCAGGGCGTGAGAGGAGGCAGTTTTGTTTCGGGCAGACGACCATACCCTGCCAAAGGGGCCGCTCCTCGGCGCCAAACAGACGCGGCCTTCCTCCCGGCATACAAGTCAGGGAGACCCAACATAGGGGCTACCCTTCGGTGCGGTAACTTCGATCACAACACGCAAAGCGGACGTACCCTGACAAGGTGGAATATCACAGCGCGTGGGGCGCGCGCTGGTCACAGCCAGTCTCCTGACCACTAGGGCCCAGCGAGACACAACGCCATAAGCGCTGAGGGCTGCGATGTGCGCCAACAAACAATACAATGTTGTGAGACGCGACTCGCCATCACTGTTCATGTTTGGCACATGAACAGTGATGGCGAGTTCGCCCGTTTTACGACTGCAGCACATTTCTTGCAACGGTCCCCGTCAAGTGGAAACTGATAAAAACTTATGCCGCCTTTCTTAAACCTTTCAGCACATTCAATCGCGACGCAGCTCATTGGCATACCGTTTTTTTTTTCTCGTTGCTTGAAATGAGAACACCACATGCGCTGTCGAAAACCCAGCCATGAACTGCGGAAAGCAGAACGTCCTTTGCCTACCAAGCGAAACGAAATACCCCTACGACAGCGCCACCGCAATCTCGTGACGTATGTCCTGTAGAATTTCTCTCTCTCTCTCTCTCTCTCTCTCTCTCTCTATATATATATATATATATATATATATATATATATATAATATATATATATATATATATATATATATATATATATACCTTCCTCGTCCAGACTGCTATACCATTCCCTTCCTTCATTCCTTCTGCGAATATATTTAGGCAACCGCGACATCGAAATCAACATGCTGCACCAGAAGGGTTGCGTACCTGTGAATCCCGTCGCCGCTTTCGTCTCACCTTCCTCTCTCGCGAACATCTGCGAGACAAGAATTTACACTCAATCGAACTAGTCCGACGATGCGTCTGCTTTTGACGTAGTCAAGGGGCCCGCCAGGACCCGATCTCTCGCCGCCAGGCGCGCACGGGTTTCTGTTTTCATTTTTTGCGTGCAGCTGTGTTTTCAGCCCGCTGAATCAACGCGCGCATGTTTCGTTCAACTTGCGGGCGGCTCTTTCTGGCGAGCTTCGTCGAGACGAGGACGGCGTGCCGAGCTGCAGCTGTAAACAAGGCGCGTGTGACGCGGTGCGCATACGTAGCGCATGATGCTAACTGGCCAATCACGCGCGTCGCCAGCTGCCAAGATGCTTCGAGAGTCGCGACTGCGTGCGTGCGTACGCGTGTGTGTGCGCGCGCGCGCGTGTGTGTGTGTGCGCGAAAAGGACATTTTTTGCTGGACAACGCACATTAACGTCGCGAGATGCGTACAGTGAGAAAGAAATGCAGGCTTCAGACTCGTTAGTTTTCGTTAAGAGGGTCATGCCCTATACGTGGCGTGGCGCCAAGTGAAAAAAAAAGAACAAAAAAAACGGTACGGCATCCCGCGCCTTCCCTTCGCTCCGCAACCTCCTTTTCGTCTGCACGAAAAAAGCGCGCCGTCGCGCCGTTGCGTCCCCCCCCCCCTTTTTTTTGCTCTCTATACTTTTTTATTTCGACCCCGCCAAAGACAAAAGACCCATGGCCCGCCAAAGTTTCATCGATGCCACGTGGCTCGCTTTCTTTTCATTTACTTTTTTTTTCTTTTCGCTCATCCGACAAGAAGAATTCGAAAGGGGTTCGTGTGAAAAGGCGTAGACAACCAGGACAAAAAAAAATAATAAGCAAGGTGAGAGACCACGCCACACGTGCCGCTCAGTGTTTTGAAATGGCACTTGGACGCTCCGGAAACCAGTGAACGTGCGTCACACTGTTCGGTCGGGAAATAAGTGAAGATGGCACTCGCCGCAAACAACACAGTCGCCCCAGTCCAATGCTCTCGAAGAAGCGGAGCGTGCAGCGTCGTCTTAACGCAAATACACCCCCCCCCCCCCCACACACACACACACGCACACACGCACGCACGCGCGTGCGCGCGCTGACTCAATTAAATACGAGGGAAAAACATGCAAACAAATAGGTCTTCCGGCCAGAAGTGAAGGAATGCGGGCGACGAAAGGAATATGCTAAGATATTTGTTGAATTTAATTAACTTAAAGGACCACAATGAGCAATATACCTGAAGCTGTCCCTTCAGCAGTGCCTACACCACACCTCTCTTTAGCAGGACGTTGACGGTAAAGAAAACAAAATGGGCGTGGTCCATTATTTATCACAAATTTCACCTAGACTTAATTCAGCGATGCCTTATGGCGCTTCTGCCACTTTCATGTCTTCAGTGGCTTTTGACGGTATTGTTGAAAGGGGCCCTGCCATACTTTGTGTGTGTGTATGTGTGTGTGCGTGTGCGTGCGTGCGGGTGTGTGTGTGTGTGTGTGTGTGTGTGTGTGTGTGTGTGTGAGAGAGAGAGAGAGAGAGAGCAAATAGCGAACTGATGGTGCTCCGGAAATAATGAACTCACAAATAAGCCCCTGGAGCTATGCCCAGCACCGTATATTATCTCTCACTTTTTAACAAGTCAAAGCTTGGTATTCGTTTTTGCTCTTCATCGTAACAAGGGTGCATTTTCTTCAGGAAGCAGCTTTACCCCACTGAGGCTCCAGTTAGGTTGGCAAAGTCTCCCTGGAAAGCAGAGAGAAGGCCATGTTCAATATTTAATGGCATGTGAATTTGCATTTTCTGTGCATGTCCCGTATCGGTGTCTAGGTCAAAAATGGTAATTGCTCTGTAAAGAATTCGTCATTAGCCATTCACTTCGGCCAATTTAGCCAAACATTTTATTTTCGTGGACAATATTTCACATGCCATACTTTCCCATCATTATTTTTCTTTGGGGTAATCTTAGGGCTTAAAATAGTTGCATCCGTTTTACTTTTCGCGGATGGAGAGGAATCAAGTAAAAGCGCTGAAGTCGACAACGCTGCTTCTAAGAGATTGCACAGGACAACTAGTGATTTTTCTTTTCCTTCTAATATATAAGTTGGCGCCACTTTAGTGTTTTGCTCACAGCAAATTTCTTGTACACCTCTAAACTTGTCATTACTTCGGGAAACAATGCGGAGAAAACGAGGGGTCATACTTTTGAGATATATATGAAACTTTGGATGACAAGACTCCAATTAAACCCACGTCAAAGTAAGGAATAAAAAAAAAGGTTGTTATGCACATGTACGCGGCTCAGATTCACCTATAGTTTCAGAGAAAAAAAAATAAAGCAAAAGTTAGATGGGTACTGTTGGAAGGATATGTATAAAAGGTTATACAGGGAGTGGATATATAAGGATGTTCCATCTCCCCTACCTTTCTCTAGTTTATCTACCACTACTGCGAATGAACTGAAGTAGTTAACTCTGCGTACTACAGAGCGGCCAAAGCGGTATTTTTAGAAATTAGGCTAATCCCAAGTACCTTGGAAATCGACGTTATGCAAAAGAAGCGGAGGGAAGCTGACACGTTATGAAACGGCGCTAAATATATGTACAAATGTTTCACGCACACACATATGTTGAACCGTTTCAGATGTTTAGATTACCAGTTGTTTGCACTTGTGCAACGATTCCAACAGAAACACGAGTATTAACAACACCAGAAGCGATAAGCTGATATGAAGCGCTGGTGCTCGCGAGGACGGTATCTTTGGACACTGCTACACGAATCAACTTCAGCGAAAGGTACCTAATTACAATTGATGTTAACCAGACGTTAGGGCTGTATCATATGAGTACATATGTAATGTTTATGAAATTGGATAGCCGACCCTGCAACCACAATTAAGGTTTCATGAACATTAGGGTCTACTTGAAAAGTAGTTACGAGACCTCGCGTGACTCCGTGGCAGATTACTAATTGCAACACACAGGGCTGAGGTTCGAGTTGTGCTTGGACCTTGACATTTATTCTTTGCATTCGTCGGGTCAACGCTGCCGATGTCAGATTTTTCTTCACGTTCATGCGTTATAGAAAACGCCATGCCTGCGCACAGTCCCAGCGACAGCTAGAAGAGCGGCCTTTCAGAGCTTTTACAAAACACCAATTGGGTATAACTACTGCAAGCACACTTGCTTGATACCTACTAAAGCATTATGATACATTTTTTGGGGTAGTAGGCTGGCATTCGCTATGCTATTTTTCGTCATTCTTTTGAGAAGCTTGGTATCCGCTAAACACTTGCAAGGAGTTTTGTGCCTATTGTTCTTGCAGTGGCGCCAATGAGGAATAATGGCTGAATTGGGTATGCGCCACTGTTAATAGGGCAACAAGAACAAGCTTTTGTAATGGGTTGTAGCATTGGACGGCCCACTCATTACGCTATTCGTATGATGCGACGGCTGGTTGGTCTTTTGTTGTTTTAAAATGCTTTATAAGTCGCATTTATAAGTTGTAGACAATTAGTCAATTTGTCTTTTTTTGTATTAATTTCAGTTGACGGGTTCAGGCAGCCAAGGTGGGGACTCGGGAAAAAAAACGGTTGTATTCGACTCGAATGAGTGTCATTAGGCACCAGGGAACAATTTTTTGATGCTGCGTTCGTTCTTGACAGTAGAATGATTTCCTTCGCACCATATTCACGAACATTCTTAACAGTATTATAGGAACGCTTGTTGGCGTTGGAGCTGACATTCGCGATTGCCTGGAAGCCACTGAAATGTATGTCATCACCTTGGTCATTTAATTGATGATACACTTGTCTTTTTTTAGCATTAGTCGATTTTGTAGCCCCCAACATGGAGATGATAACATACACAGTATTCATGGCTTACTCAACAGTCTGTGACTATGTTTCGATTAGGTGGTGGTTCTGGTTGAAACTTGCGAAGTGGAGTGGAGAGTGCCACGAGCTCTGCGGTGGTCGACATTGTCCTGTAATACGCTTTAAATTGAAAGGCTTCGGCTTTTGCGGGAGCGACCACCAACTTGCTGATTGTAATGTTTCGAGTTTCACGTGACAAGACCATCCTTGCCGCTGTAGAGCCATCAGAACAAGCTGAACATACTGCTTGTGTAGCGTGACTAGCCATCAGGCTTGGCAGTAATAAAATTACAGTATTAAATTACTTGACTTTTATTGAGTATTGCAATGAATTACTTTAGCGGACTGATACATTGGTAACGAAGTAAGTTACTTCGAGTGAGCGATTTCTAAAAAATTACTTTTTACTTCATGAATTACGTTTAAGAAATAGCCTCCGTGAAATGGTTAAAAATATATAACCGCATGTTTTTCATCGAAATCAAATTATGCGGGGAATTGTACCCAGTTTCCAGCCAAGGCTTGCACTTATCACTTGGCTGTTTGTATAAACAAATTACAAAAAAAAGGTTACATAGGTTTATATTGGATGTGTACGCGTGTTTCCTACTGATGTGCAATTACAACAGTTTCGTCCACTTTTGACCGATATGAGACGCTCTTCAGAAAATCCTATCGAGCTCTTCAACTGATTTTCAAGAAACATTTTAAGTTGAGTGCACTTCAAAAAACTATTTTACTGACTAAATTTTACTTAATGAGAATATTGTTTTCCTTTATCCTCTAGCCCAATCCTCTGCTACGCAGTTTGCATGTAGTTCCTGGTCGTTTGTGGGACCTTGAAGCAACCTTGACACGTGTCTATGATCTAAGTCTTAAAAAAGAAAAAAAAACAGCCAGTGTTTTTTTTTTTTCGAGCCCCCGGTCCATTCCGCACAGAATTCCAACGATTAGGCTAAAGACGCGTGCCTGAAAAGGCAAGGTGCCCTTAAGAATTTTCCTTCTATCAGCGAGTGCTTTGATATGCTAAGCGCATTAGACGCATTGCAACAATTTACTTACAAACTCCCACATTCGAGCGTCTTCTGGTTGCCGATAAAGAAATAAGTAGACTGAATGCGTTTCTCGCTGAAATGCGCTGCGCCTCTCTATAGCCGTACTGGCACACTGCAGATGAGGCGCGCTTTCACAACGTCAGACGTGCCGTGTTTCGGGATTCAGAGCATTTGAATTCTGATTAAATGTTTCACCTCCTCTTCAGCATCCACCGTTGTGGCTGAGAGATACGCGAGTTCATGTCTTCGATTCGGAGTGCGTTTTTGGCCACGATGCGAAAGCTGTCGCGCATAAAGAGGTATCAGCACGGAGTTGGTTCTGCCGGCGACATTCTTTAGAATGTAACGAACTCATCTAAATAACTGCAGCGGTTAACGAGAAGAAAAAAAACAATTTCTTTGTTTCGATGTTACATAGGACCTCCCGACCCTAATTTCAGCAACCATCTGCATCAGCGTATGCAAAGTCACTCAGACACTCAGATATGGTATGGAGGTATTGTGGACCACCTCATCCCGTATGCATCGTCGGCACTTCAAGACTGTCCTATTTGGGCCACGTGGAGTAGTCAGTGCATATATAGAAGAAGAGATGGTCGGTATTTCCGGAGTCCTCTACTAAAGTGTGCCTCGTGTATGGGCGTCCGCAGGAGGGTGCAGGCGAAAGGGAGGGGGGGGGGGTGCCTTTTTCTCTTGAAATTTCGGATTATATATTTTGATGCATTATAAACAAGCTACATAGCTTGATTAGCACACTCAGGTTCCACATATCCATGCGAAACATCTTTTAGGGTTTCTAGCCAACTCGGCAGGTTACATACAATAATGTCTATAGTCTTGCCGATCATGTCACGGCAGCGAAAGAATTGCTGCCAGTGCTGAATGTTCCCCACACGGATGCACCCCTCGGCGAGAAGTTCTGCAGAAGACCATGGCCTTATTATATTAACGTCGTTTCCCTGAACTCATTGTTAGGACTGTTCCATTGACATTCCGGAAAGAGATGAAGTGAACATACGTGGCGTTGCCTGGTATTATAGCAAGTGTTCTGTTGAAAAGTGGCCCAGGTGTTACCACGCTCCTCCATACAACATTTCAGTCTGTACGGCGGGAATACGCAAAAAAAAAATCCGCAAAAACAAGCGAATTGGATGTATAAACTTAAACTTTGGTTACACTGAGCACGTCAACTAGGCACTGATAATGTTTATAAGTTACGTCGTGCAAAATTCGATGACTCGTAGTCCTGCAGTTAACAAAGTGACAAAGTTGGAACCTTGTAGAATGGGCGGACGCATTTCAGTGACGGCCAACTGAGATCACACTTTGGGCATCTGGTAAGTTCCGGAAGGTGTTCAAATCAACAAAAAGTATAGCAAAGAGGTAAAAATGAGGCTTCCGCAGTATACAGTCAGGTTCCCGGCATGAAATATTTCAGAAAACGTCTCGGGCTGTTTTCCACAAATCGGCACAAAACTACGGACAAGTGTTAGGTGCTTGTGCACACGACTTCAGCAAAGCCTTTCTGTCTTCATCCCCCGAAAAAAATCGCCTTAAGCCCAAACCACATAAGCGCGAAAATGCACGCGACAGCGACGAGCGACGCGACGTAGATCGTCGTCGCGCGATCAGTCGCTAGCGCAGGCAAACCTCATTCACGCGACGGCTTCGGCGAGCGAATTCCACTGTTGCTGGCATGAGGCCGTCAACTCGCACCAAGAAAACCGCGTAGCGAGCGGTATGCAATTTAAAAATAAGATATATTGTTGTATAATGAAACGGAAAGTGTTTATTATTGCCTTGCAGCACTTTTTAATATGCACATGCGTAATAAACATTGCGTTATTTCTTGTTGCGCATACGTAACTCGGGCAGGGTCACGTGCACTTATGTAGTCTTTGTCTTTTCCGGTATTTTGCTATTGGCTGCTTGAGCCCAGCACTTCCGGGCGATGAGCGACAGTTTCCAAATCTGGAGAACCGAGCGATCGCGCGAAAACGAGCACGCGACACGTCGCGCGAACGCCCTGTTTCGTCGCTCATAGCGTCGCTCGTCGCTGTCGCGTGCATTTTCGCGCTTATGTGGTTTGGGCTTTATGCTACTTTTCACCGTAGATTAAGCGAGAAGTTTTACCGAATTATGAATACGTTACGTCGTACTCGGAATTCAATCGAACAGTTTAGACACCACATAGCTAACAATCTCCGCCAGCAGGAATTCCTTTGTTCTTACTTCTGAGGCAATTATGAATGCAGCACTTGAAAGGTGTTACAGGCAGCATGTTGCCGCTAATAGAGCAACCCGTGTCGCAGCGGCTGCAGTAAAAGCCAGGACTACCACGTGGCTGCTCGCTTCGCCCCCTGGACATAATCCTATATTATTTCATACACCGACTCTTTCACTATCTTCGAAGAATGAGGCCAACCTTCACAACAAATTCAGGGCACACTCATGGTTGTAACAGACTGTGTACGAGCCGCATGAAATTGATCGTCCACGGTGATCTTTTCTTTCCTGCTTCATATTTCCACACTCCGCTCTTTTCGCCAAACCGCTCCGTAATTCACTTCGCTTTCCATGCAGTGCCATCTTTTTTACCCTAGTATGCATGGGCACACACGCAAACTTAGGTTCGTGTAAGCGCATATGAGTTTCGTCTATTCAACAACATGGAATGCGCGAGCAACAAGAATAGCCGCTGCCCTCACTCGCCGGTGCCTGCATGTTTCCGGCCAGTATAATCTGTCTGCGTCCATGACAGGCTCTTTCAGTGGAAAAGGGTAAATCACAAACGCGTAGGGTGGTGATATACGTACGCTATAGCTGCAGCACCCTTTGGTAAAAGTAATGGTGCTGCTCTCCCCCAATGATAAAAAGCTCGTTGAACATGGCAAGCTGTGAGGTGTATCGTTTACGACGGTAGCTGGAACGCACACGTACGCGAACGAGATGGACAGGCCAGCCGGGCAGTGAAGCAGGCGCACAAAAGCGCTAGTGGAGAGCCGGATACAAAATTGTCATCACGGCGGATGTTTTTTTCTGTCGTAGCGAAGCTCTGTTTGTTTTTTCGCTGCTGTCCGTTAGTTGTTAAACACACACTAGCTCCCTCAGCCGCACGTGCCACAAGCATGAGCTCCGTGACATCCTATGTTTCGGATGGAGGATCTGTTAATGCGTGGAATAATCCAGTGGAATAAATTCCTTTTGTAGCCTTTGTCTCACACTGAGGTAGTGGCGGGAGAGATGGATGGAAGTCAGGTCCACAGAAGCGCTGCCACTAAACACAACTTACATGAGATGAATCAACGTTGTACACGTAATACCGCCTGCGCTACACCCACCGGCCCGACTCAGCGGTTTCGTCCGTTACGTAAGTACGCAACATAACAGCAGTGCCGCACTTACTCACTCCGCTTGAAGAAATATATGCGTCACGAACCTTATTGTTCCTTAAATAATGTACATAGCTTTCTCGAAACGCCTGTCTATTCGTTTACATCTGCGAGCATAGTCGGCGGTGTGTGCGCAATTTTCTTTCCTTAACTGTCTCATCATTTCTGTATTGTCGAGTCACCGTTATTCTTTCTCCGTCTTCGCTGAGGCGTCATCGCTGCGCTGTCATATCGTCGATGGTGCCTTGTCGTCGCATGTTTGGGAAGCGGGGAATACGGGGACATGGTTGATGTAGTACGGCTGAAGCTTCGTAATGTATGTTAGAACGGAAAAACAATACAGAAAATAAAAGTTTATGGCTCAGGGTAACCAAATTCCCTGACCGCCATCTCCTTGGCCTTCATCGTAACGTAATACAGAAACTTAAGGAGGACCACATCGGGAAAGCACTGTTTGACCTTTTCTTGCTGTACGTCTTTCTGGACACGTCATTCGAAGGTCGCAGGTTGAGATCCTGCCAGTGGCAAGCTATTTTTTCGTTCACTTTTCTTTCACATTTACATAACAATTACATATAGTAACATCCCCTATACTTTCCGTGGCATCGTTGTCTGTTACACTCTAAAAAGTTTTGTGGGCAAACTGCGCAGTTACCCCCGAAAAGGGCTCTTTGTTCATCCTAAAGACGGAATGCGCGCCGGGTGCAAACGAGCCATCAGTGCCTACACAAGCCTGTTTCCTTGCACATGGTGCCGTAGCGTGGTGTGGTGTTGTGGTTAGTGCACGCGCACGCTGATTGAGTGATAGTGAGTTCGAATCCCATGTGTTTGCTGCAAATTTTGGAATTTATTTCTGAATGTGATGCTTGCACATTGATTGTTCATCTAAGCAAATGCAAGCACGCACTTCGAAAGGCTGGTTAAAGGAACACTAAAGGCAGCCATTAAGTCAACGTTGATTGTTGATATAGCGGTGCAGAAACCTCTTAGTGTTGTTTTTGTGCCAAGGAAGGGCCTATTTTGAAATAAAATCACGTTTTAGTGGTCCGCATCTAGTTTGCTCACTTCAAATTACCCGCCTCAAGAAGCGGACCTACCAGACCGACGAACGTCACAATTGTCGTGCACAACGTTGCCCGGCTTTACTGCGACAGTAGCAGCCGACCGAAAGCAGCGAGAGCAACAACGCCAGTTGATCAAATTCCCGCCATTGGCTTCGAGATTGAAGATGTTTTTTGGTTCAACTCCGCCACGCTAGATGACACCACCTGTCCCGTGTAACCAGGCAGAAATGACGCTTTCAAACCACTCGCGCCATTCCCCATAGTAACGTCCGGTGGTTCTTTTTTCCATGAATAAAACAGAAACGAACAAGCAGCATTTTATTGTGGCTCTTGATGCACGGAAGGTTCTTTATTTAGTGCAGCTGGATCGATTGCTAATGATTAATTGTAGGTGGTCCGTCTAATGTCATCGGGATTATCTTGAAAATGTCTTACTACGGCGCATGTGTTCTTGTGCATATACCTTAATTTCTTGGTAAGTAGGGCACTGTTCTGGATAATATTGTCGTTTTAGATGTTGTCATACATTGAGCTTTCTCTCTAACGTAAATTGTTATTTGACTTTAGTATTCCTTTAAGACAACTAAAACCTGATTTTTCTTTTGCTAACTGTTGATCCTTTGAGGAGTAATTGCGAAAGCGTAGTTACGCCTTCGCAAATACTCCCAGAATGGTGCGATGAGTGTAACAAGTTAGTTACTTCTCTAAAGAAGCAAACTCGATACCCCTTTTGCTCCTTTACTTTGTAGAGTGTAGTTCTCACTACTACTGTGTCTAACAAAGAAAACAAGCCCTTAAATTTACTCTTCTTGAATGAAAATGTTGGAATTTTTTGAGGTTTCCTTGCTCGCTACAACGCGTATGCTATATTTGTGAATGCCCCACGTAAAGTATACCGTAAATGAAGGGCCATCCGACAGCATCGCGGTTCAGCGCCTTTTAACACACGTTTCTTCGGGATCCAAGCCCTAATTTTCGTCCAGCATTTCTACAAACGTTCTGCTAGTTGATTTTCATTTAGTCACATCACAGCAAATTTTTTTCACCACTCAAAAAACAAACTTGGAACGGTCTGGTTGCCAGCTATTCAAGAGAAGTCCACAGCAGATTTGAGCGAATTAGCGGCATTAAGCCTGGGCATCTTATTATAATTTATACGGGAACATCGAAACACACACACACACACACACACACACACACACACACACACACACGCACGCACGCACTCACTCACTCACTCAATTAAATACAAGGGAAAAACATAAAGCAAATAGGTCTTCCGGCCAGAAGTGAAGGAATGCGGGCGACGAAAGGAATATGCTAAGATATTTGTTGAATTTAATAAAGTTAAAGGACCACAATGAGCAAGATGCCTGAAGCTGTCCTTTCAGCAGTGCCTACATCATACCTCTCTTTAGCAGGACGTTGAGGACGTAGACGGTAAAGGAAACAAAATAGGCGTGGTCCGTTATTTATCACAGGTTTCACCTAGACTTGATTCAGCGATGCCTTATGACGCTTCTGCCACTTTCATGCCTTCAGTGGTTTTTGACAGTATTGTTGAAAGAGGCCGTCCACCGCTTTTTTAAAAGCGTGGCCAGGAAACGCTGCCGATTGGTTGTAGAGGCAACCGAGAACACGCGAGCCAAATGCTGCAGTGCAGCACATGGTCTGAAATTCACAATAAAGCATCAAATTCAGCCTAAATTTCTTTCTCTTCTCTCGACAAATGACATAAGACGCTCAAAAATCACTCGTAGAAGGACATCTATCAGCCTTTGGCTGATTTGGACACGGCCTGCTCGGTCGTTACAGGGATCACCGCGGGAGGCCGCGTCTTGTCCACGCGTGCACGCGCGATCACACAGTAAAAGCAGCGTATTGGAAGAAAAAAAACAGAAGCACTCATGGTCACGAGGCACGCGTGACGCATTTTTATTTGCCCCTGCCATCCCTCCCTGCTTAGCTTCCAGCGCTTTCGTCGGGACGAGAGAAGAGAGAATGTGATTACAGTGTGCGAGGAATCTTTGTAACTCCTCTCGTGTACTGGTCGCATTCTTAAAATTTTTGCACCGTTGAATTCATGACGCAATAAGCTGTTTCAGTGAAGCCATTATATGAATACTTGACAAAATTTTTCAGGGCACTTTTAATAGCCAAGCATGAATAAAATAACAATTGTCGTATACCTCAAGAAGACATTGTAAAGGCATTGTATGATCTGCCCATGTGCCATTTCTGTTGAGCGTAGAGAGGTCTTTTTCCCCCGGTTTCTGCTTCATCAGCACGCCCTTAACTACAGACATGTTACGCGTGATTTATTGCATGAAATTCAAAGAATATCCTCCTTTTCATTGTGTTATTATTGTCGATACGTATTTGAGCCCGACAGATCAGCCTTTATGTGCCGTGCATGCATGCTTGTGCATATAAGTCACGTTGTATGTACTATCATACAACAGCAATATTAGCTCGAACACGCGAATGCGTAGTGAAGAGTGCCGAACCATACATCGGCTGATTAGCAGCGGCCGCTGTCGGAGACAAAGACAGGGCGGCGTGCTTCATATAAGTGTTGAGACTCCCGTCTCGATATCGTCTGCAAAACGCAGCTTACAGCATGTGAGTGGCTGCTAGCAGTCATGTGAGCTCACATCAACACGCACAGCCACAACCAATGACCCAGCAGACTATGCAGCTACAAAGATATTGGCCGTGACATATAGAGAATGCCGTGATGCACCAGCCACGCTTTTATCATACCAGAGTGCCCCGCCGCGGTGATCTAGTGGCTAAAGTACTCGGCTGCTGACCCGCAGGTCACGGGATCACGTCGCGGCTGCGGTGGCTGCATTTTCGATGGAGGCGAAAATGCTGTAGGCCCGTTTACTCATATTTGGGTGCACGTTAAAGAACCCCCGGTGGTCGAAATTTGCTGAGCCCTCCCCTATAAGGCGTCTCTCATAATCATATAGTGGTTTTGGGATGTGAAACGCCACAAATCAATCATATCAGTTGCATCTAGGTGGTACGTGTTTGCTGAGCCTTTTGATGCGCATGTTTCGCTTATTTTGTTATTGGTGCGTTTTAATTTCGTGTTATAATTTCTAGCGGCCCATGACACACGATCGCCTGCCGTTTTACAGCCATGACCATGCGGGAGTGCCATCCGTCAATGGAAGAGCGCCCTCCTTTCCACTCCGCTTTTGGCAACGCATTTTACGTATCATGTAAGGCTCGGCTGTGAGGCTACTTGCCACATGCTCACGTATTCAAGCTCCAATTGCTCACGATAGTACAAACGTATACTCAAGTACTCGTGTAGATTCATGAAATCAAAGCTGTAAATATTAATAAAGCTAGAAAGATGTTCATTATATATGGGAGATCCGATCTATTAATTAAATATTGCTATCTATCTATCTATCACAGCTGAACACATATCGCCGGGCATGATGGTGGCTGTTACAATGTTATCACTTGCATCTTCATCTATCAAAACGTCCTCGTACGCTGTTCCCGGCTATATAACAGAATAATGCTGTATAGACAGATATTGCGTACATGATGCAGATAATGGCGCACACGCAGCGTGCGCAAGTACTGGCACTCTCCCCTGTTCATTCTCATGTGTCACGGACCAAGTATAGAACAGTTATCTCACCCACAATTGGGCGGGAAGTCAGCGCTCCGATAACTTTGCACCCAATCGGGCATAGTCACCCTGATGACTGACCACACCCACTTTAGACCTGCCATTGACAACCACAACATTCATTACCTATATTTAGCACCCCATCGATGCCCATTTATGCCACCACATCGACGCCAAGGAAAGACAGGGAAAGACAGGTTCATAGACCAGCTGGATGTAGCGTTTGAGCAATACTAAAGAAGAATGAGTTTAGCGAGGCACTTGGTAAGGTATGTAAGTACATCGAAATTGCGACACACACCGTCCTTAGCATAATGTATACGAGACGAAGTGGCCAACATGAAGACGCTCATAATTTCAGCCACTTTCGACGGAACTCACTGAAAAAGTGTGTGTGTGTGTGTGTGTGTGTGTGTGTGTGTGTGTGTGTGTGTGTGTGTGTGTGTGTGTGTGTGTGTGTGTGTGAGAGAGAGAGAGAGAGAGAGAGAGAGAGAGATACGTCAGTGTATCCCACATCAGCAGAGGTTCCGTAAATACCGCGATGTTTTTGCAGCCTTCAGATATCCAGGTGGTAAACCTATTGGCTGCACATGCAGCTAGCGGTATCGCCTTATGTCAGTATTTTCGGCCATTGTCAAAAGTACTGCGTTCACGTATAGGCGTCATGTTCAGCTTTTGTCTTCTGCGTGAATTCCGGTGGGTTTAGGAAAAGGAAGTCGTCAGGAGGCGAGCTCTTTTTTTTTCTTCGCCGTTTGTGTCTTGGTCAGGCGAGTCCAATTCACGGCTATAGTGATGCCATAGTTAACTTACCCCGGCGAAGAGATGCTGGTCTTGTTCGCGGTGCCGTCCTCACAGTTCTGGCGACGAGTTCACGATGAAGAAGAGAGTCACTTTTGATTCCTAGCGCTTAATACTTCTGTTTTGATCGCACCCCTTTAAGAGAAGGATGTGCAGCGCACCTTGAACAATAATTAAAAAAAAAGACGACGAAGGAATGACATCTGCGCCTCACGATATCTCCTCTGTCAAAATCTGACATAGTGTGAAGAAAAATAGGTGAGAACGTAGCATTACGGCGCCCCTATGGCGCCTGCAACGATGGAGCACGCGGGGAGGCGCTGCTATCGCAAACGCGGTATGTGGCTTCCGTCATGGCGCAACAATATTTGCGCATCGAAGCGTCTACGCCATCTACGCTGCCTGGCGCTGTGCGCGGACTGAGGCCAACGAGCAGGCTGAGCACACCAGGCATTTCGTCTTTCGCGGAATTCCTGTTGCGTCAGTCTGACGTTCCGTTTAGCACTTGCGTCCTTCCGTGGACGTCGTCAAAGGTCAAAGAGCTGCAAGTGAGCGCAAGCCGTTCAGCAGGTGTGCGCCGCGTGTTTACAGACTAGAAGAAAAGAATATGTATCGTAGTCTGAATAAGACGTATTCGCAGTTCGTCTGGTATTTCATCAATAAAGGTCGATCATCGTAGTGTGATTTTTTTTTCTTTGTCGTTTCAACTCACTAAGCTGGTGCAGATGCACCGTTCAGACAAAAGTGTTTTGCGAATACGTATGATGAACGTGTTTCGTGTGAGATTCATTTGCGTGTTTACATCGACAGTGGCGCTTCCATCGTTACGGCGACCTTTTGTAGCCCGACAGCTTCCAGCCTTGTTTTCGCAGTATGTAAAAGTATGCGCGAGGGCATAATAATAAACGAAGGTGAAAAATTTTTGTTTCAGTATTTCTCATTGCTTGTAGTCTTTTTGCGTGTTCCTGTGTGATGCAGTCACGCAGTAGGCAACAACTTGTGGTAGCATACGAACCTAATGTTTAATTACTTCCGGCAATACATGCTATCCCAAGTGATATACCGCTGGAATTTCACTTTTGTTTCTTTGCAGTGAATGATAACACGTAGGTAGAATATTTTTCAAAATATTGGCGGACGTAAGCGCTATATCTGCTGACGTATAGTACAAAAAAAGAAACGAAAAGAAATGGAAAAATCAAACAATCACAATTGACTGGAATTTTCTCTGATAAGCTGGATTTCGGTATTCAATCCGCTCATTTATTTTGTCAAAGTTCCTTTAACTTCAAGTATTTATCTCTTCGTTTTATATTAGCATTTTTTTGCTTCACCAATACTTGGAAAATGTCCATCACTGCTACCAACACCAATGCAAAAAAAAAAGAAAATGCTTGACACCTTCGGGGCCTTCTTCATTAATTTCGTAAGATATGCGCATCTGATTTTTTGGGTAAGCTTCAGTGAACGGACGTTAGGATTTCGCATGTGCCATTGATTCGTAAAGCAGAGGTCAGCTTAGTTCAAAAGCCGCCCTCGTAACCTTTTATCAACATTATCCGGGGACATCGAATAATGATCTATATACTCTCTGATCCGTAAGGAGCTCTACCAAAAAGGTTTACTTCTCGTCGTTGTTGTTTTGAATTATGGGCCACTCGGAGTGTGGTTTATGCTACAAAGAGTTCGCTTTTCTTACTCTGCTTTTGTTTTTGCAACCAGTTGGGAATTATTCGCGCAGAATCATGGTTATTTATTTATTTGGTTATTTATTTATTTTCTAATTTTGACAAGGTACATGGTACACTCTAGCTTAATGCAACATTACAAAGCCTTTGTGTGTCTTTTTTGTCTTTGTTAAACTTTCTAGGCCTGTGTCGCACTTATCAGGAGGGTACACTTTGTCTCATCTTTTTCGTGTTATGTTTGCCGGAGCAGGGTTGTAAACCAGATGTACCAACCATGTTAACCTCGCTGCCCTTTTCATTTATTTCATTTATTAATTGTCTCTCTTTCAAAACTCATTATTCAAGGTGTCAGGTACATGCATGGTACAGAACAACCAACACGAGGTACGAGCCACATAGAATAGGTAGCATAGAATAGGCCACATAGAATAGCCACATAGAATAGGTAGAATAGGTAACTGGTCCGGCTCGGAGGAGGCCAAAATTGATGCGCTGATGAGAAAAAAAAACATGAAATGCATACTGAGAATCCCTACTAGCACTAGCACACAGAAGCTACTCGAACTGTGCGTGCACAACACACTCGTGGAGGTAACAGCAGTGTAAAGAACGGCGATGACCCCTATAAGCTAGACAGTCCGAGTTGTGAGAATAACTCCGACCCATGAGAAAAAGTATAAACTGGAGAGAAGCCGTTACGTCCCACTTTGTGAAGCACAAAGTAGAAAAGAATAGCGGACTCCTCCTCACAATGTTGGGCTCATTGGGCACGGTACCGCGGCTCGCGCATGCGCAACGGGCGCCAGAGAGAGGGAGGCGAGTCGCGCGAGGCGATTTCGAACGAGCTAGATAAGCGATACTTTTGTGCTGATTATGAGCAAACGTGCTGTGATACTCGCTTGTGGAGTGCCTGTGCGCCATCCACAGCCTTTTTATGGCTCACATTGGGAATCTGCAATGAACTTATTGTTCTTCAGGTATTTATGTAAAAGTGGTTGGAAGCGTGAACGGTCCCAACAAACGACGAAGCTGCTTGCGGTTTTATGAAGAACACTTTATGAAAAACATGAATAAACAAGCACACGCACGTACAAAACAAATAGAGTAAACACAGCAAACAGAAAGCTAACTAGAAAAAGTTTCCGAAGAGCAAAACGTCCTTGCTATGGTCGATCTCAGCGGATGTAGGCTCACCCTTGAACGCGCCTGGTGACGCGAAGACAAGACAGACACGGCATGGATCCAAAGCCATTAGCGACGGTTTCTAAAGGGTTTGGCGATGCCTTGTATGAGACGACGAAGAACGTCTTGCCGAAGGGAAGCGTCTGAGGAGGAGGAAGTCAGCGGCCACGTGAAGCGGCAACGTGATCCATGAGTTGAAGCCCGTAGCTTCAACTCGTGGATCGCGTCCCAGAGCGACGAAACTCGGGTCCGCTCACCCGACTGCACCGAACGCTCCGTCTTATCATGTTTTTCCTCTTCATCCGCGAAACTCCGAATCTCGGCACGTGCACACATATCAGCACGCGCCGCAGCATCTTCGTCGTCGTTTTCTAGCACTCACGTAACGCTAGGGCACTGCGCATTTTTCGGGCGTAGATCACAGCACCATTCAGAGCCTTTTTTACCGCTCATATTGTGAATCTGCAATAAACTTGCAGCTTTGCACTTCGTGTGCAATCCGCTGAATGCAAGAGAGCAACGGTGCAAATCGGTGGGATAATCACCAAGACAGGCTGTTTTTTTTTCTGCAGATACGGTAAGTTCGGGGTAGGGGCCCTAATGTAGCGGTCAAATATTATAATTTGTCTTGCTATTTAGTCAAATGAAGTACCTCCAAATCATTATTTGTCGTGTGCACGTGTGTCACGATACGTGCCCACGAGTATCGTTCGCAGTGGTGCGTGGGTTGGCTGACTGCGACCATATGAAAGAAAAAAAAAACTTGGCAAAAGATGAGGTTACCGCGTGCAAAACGTAAACAGGAAGCGATAATGAATAAGAATAAATCACGTTCTGTGGCAGCACGTCTGATTCTACACTCGGCAAGCTCTGGTGAGAACAGTGAGCCACGTGCTGCTTTGCGATAGTTGTAACCATCGTATACATTAGAACAGTTCACCGCCCCTTCTCGCATTAAGAGCCGTAGATGCTGCAGTTCACGTCTTGGAGATATAAGCTTCCTTCGCTGCGGCACGCAAGCACAGTGCCGAAGGAAAACATCGAAGCCGCGGCGCCAACCATTTTCGGAGAAGTGGTCATGAGCTTCGGAAACGACCACTTTCGACCTCAAGCGATATAAAATAAACTCGCAACCGTGAAGATCAACTCTCACTGTAGGCTCGATACTATACGTCATCTTTAAAGTGCAACAGCTGCAAAAAAGTCACAGCTTTGGTGCAAATTAAAGCGAAGCCATGAACGCGATAACAACAAATTGGAAGGTCATGCACAGAATGACCAGCAGATAGAAACGTGCCCCGCGCTTCTCACGCACAAATGACGTACGAAACGTACTCGCAGGTACCGTGATGAACGTGAATAAGCGCCTTAGTTGTTACTTCGCTGTGTTTGAAAAGCGTGCTCTTGTCGCAAATGGAGACTGCGCAACGATTGCAGTGATCTTTGTGCACCCGGTAAGAACAACAGAACCGTATACCGGTTAAAGCCCAAGACCAGCCAAGACGTATGATCCTCCCCACTGCGAGATAAAGGCGCGTGGGTGAGCGTCCACCCCCTCATCTCCGCAGGGCAACGTACGCTTCGAAGATGAGAGCGTGAGCCGCCGCGTCGTGACGATGTGGCGACGCGCGCTCATCGTGCCATCTTGCTGGTAATGCTGAAAACACGATAGTTCCCCCCTGGCCTCCGAGACTGCGAGCGCGCGGCGGGGTTCTCTCCGGCTCTCCCAATCGAAGCGCTCCCCAGCAAAACCAGCTAGTATCGCCTCACGCGCCCGCCTACCGCGAGGGGGCGCGTTTAATGTGGGTTCCTCAAGCGGTGGAGACCACGGCAGAAAGCAGAGCGCACGGGATTTCAGCGTGCGCATAATTTTTTTTCTCGAGTTTGAGCAAAATCACCGACAAATCTTCTGAATCTACTGAAGGCAAGCATTTTTTTCTGTTACTGCTTTTATTTTGTTCCACTTGTGGAATAAAAGCATGGGAACTGCTGAATTTTTTTATATAGGTCATTGTAAGGAGGTATTATTTCATCTGTGGCAGAGGCATTCCAGCATTCCCCCTTACTAAAGACGCGTATGTGGGTGAAGACTGGGCTAGTTATTGTCGTTGAATCATATTGCCCTTCTATCGTTAGAGATCGTTTTACTATTTTATCACGTAACTATATTTATCAGGAGGTCAACCAAATGCAACTTACGCTCTAGACAATTAAGTGCGCTGATCGTGTCACTTATTATTGTGTTCAGTCATTTTGCCGGAACATTGTGAAAGGGTACGATTAGCCGACCTGCATTTACTCCCTACGTCCTTCACGGTGAAAGTGCTTCAGTTATCATCGTCTCCTTTTTTCGTTGTCTCTATTTTGATTATGATATCGTAGCACAATGGAAATAGCAGTATCGTGTTCATTTACAGTTATCTCTACTGCATCCAAATCAAAGGGTCACACATGCGGCCGAACGGCGTCTTCTAAAAAACCAAGTATTTGTCGAGGTAGAGTATTGGAGAATAAAAAGGATCGGGCTGCCATTTTTCTTTCTTTGTCGCCAGTGCCTCCCCCCCCCTACTATACAGCCTGAGAACTTCGAAGTATAGTTTTGAGTCTTGCGGAGGCATCGCAATTTTAACTGTTCTAATATGGCGGCGCCAATCTACAGCAAAATAAAAAAACACATTTGAAAACAAAACGGCCCAGCGTTCACTTTTCCTCTTGTACACATTGACCCAACATTTCCAAACGAACACAATGTTATATAAAAGCACAAAATTCATTTTTTCTTGCCACATAGAAGCTTCGCAAACAGTGTGGCAGCCTTTTCGACCGAAAGAAAGAGCGCCGCGGTGCGGCAAAAAGAGCGGGATACGCCCACCTCTAGGAACACGCACTCTCCGTGCGATTGGGATGGCCGGAGAGAAACCCGTCACGAGCCTGCAATCTTGGAGGCCATGGTGTGCTATATATAAATATATAACAACACATCCGGGGTTAACGAGAGCATACAAGGCCTGAAAAATATTTTTTTTTTAAGTAATGAGTTGTACAAGTGTTTTGACGAGCAGTTACGTGCTGTTATATATTTGACGACGTGTTCTCTTGTGCCCCGGTGTATACAGCTCTCACAGAAATGTGTACTTGCTACCTTGTACTTTCAAATTAAGGTTTTGCCTATTTTATTTTCTATTCATTTTCTTCAATTTTTTCTGTTTATTTTACAAATACTTTACTACTCATTCACTTTAGGGTAAGAATTTTATTTATTTTGCCAATGAAGATAGAAATGCAATAGAGAGCAGAGTTCAAAGAAATGCAGATGTTGTTTCTGGTCTTTTGCCAGGCGCGTCAAAAATAGAACAGTAGAAGCCGTAGGGTACGCACCGATTTCGAGCATAGTACGCAGCGCTACTCCGCAATTTTGAAGTCTTTGTAGTGTTATCAATTTTGCTGGCGCTGTAACATAACTGTTAGCGCCAACCGTCGACTTATATAACCCAAAATATGATGGGCGGTTCATGCGTTTAGGCAGAATTAGGCTCTCACACACAGAAAAGAGAGCGAGAGAGAAAGAAGCAGCTTTGAAACGCTGCATACGTAACCATTTTTTGTTTCGCGTTTGCGCAGAAAAGCCTTTTTAGACAATTTTAGCTGGTCGTACGGGGAAGTCACGTACGCTGTGAAAATTACGTTGCGCACGCTGTAATTGAAGCGTGCAACGATACTCTTTAGTTTAACGTACCTTGATGCGTTTCACTTAACTAGATAAGTCGTATTCGAGATGCAAGGGTTTGGAATGCTTATCAGCGCCACCAACGCTAGAAGTACGCTAGGTCTCAGTATTAACGTGGCCTCTGTGATCTGCACGAAAAACATCCTGACTGCCAGGGTAATTAAGGGCCGCGAGCGTACAAGTCAGGTCGTGGCGTTCGCTGTCCAGAAATTTAGCATCGTTCCTAGGTGCACTGAATGTGCACGTTCAGCTTTGCTATTTCGGAACTTGGGTGCGCAATGTAAGAACGGCGTCTGATCGGTCACGGCCGCACTGGATCGACCCCAGCGCTCCTGTGGATGAGTTTTAGCGTACCCCGCAACAGGTGGTCGCGTTCCAGGTATTCATGACGTTACGATGTTCTACCAGCACATTGAAGGCACGAAATCTCGCATAATTACCAAGGCGTATTAGGTTGCACCATAGATAAAGTACGTATAAAAGTACGTACAAGGCTGCCGTTTTATTTACGAGTTTATTCACCGAGAGACCTGGCAGCAAGAGGCGCGTTCCAGCACACAATCTATCGAAGGCGATTCTTGAGGATTTTCGTGAAACGCCAGGCAATTTCTTCTGAATCACCAGGATGCCAGAACACGCCGCTTGAATTTACCTCGTCTGGCATGAGAACATTGCCTTTTATTGTGAAATACACATGCTTTGCATCAGGTCCGCTGTTGCTGTCTGCGTCGAACGCCACTGCTCCCACCATATACTTTCGTTCTGGTTTCTTCGAGGTCTCGCGAGAACGTAACGTTGCGTTACGTACGCAGCATCCTATTTCGGGCGTACGTGCGCATCTCTGAAATAGATACGTTGCGTACTGCACATGCGCAGTTCTTTCCCGTGGCAGTGCCGAGTACGTGGGTTCGTTACGTTCGCCCAACTAAAGGTGTCTATTATGCCATATTAAAGTATTCCCTCCCTAAGCTACTCAGCACGTACACAACACCACCTGTATACTATCCACAGCGAGCAGCTCAATTTTCATCATTCAGTGGACCAGCCTGTCCGCAGATACAGTGATTTTCTATAGTTTGATCAGACGTCCGAAATGGCACCAGATCTTAGCATAGCTCAGTATTGCGTCAGTTTCTGCAGAAGAAATTGCACTTTTTCTTTATATGCAAACTAGTACAGTCTGGAGGCGTAGTTTCCATTTTCAAGCAGCGAAGTTTTGGTCAAGTTGGTTTCTTTTAGCTCTAATTTAGGTGGTTCCAACGCTTTTAGATTGCCTAAAGCTCCGAAAATGAAAGAGGCGTTTGCTTTTATGATGATGGTGCAACGTGTAACATTAAAGTTTTGCTTTATATTTGATCTGTCTCTCTGACGTAATGTTCTCAGTAGCTCACTGCTTTAATTTCTTGTCTCCCTTATTTTTCAGCTTCCTGTTTCAGGCTTTCTTTTTGAAAATTTATATTTGTCATCTATGTATACTTATCGATGACCAATGACGCTAAATCAAATTAAACGACAATGCTTCATGCACAGAAAAAAGCATTTTATTCTGGTAACCGTAAAAATCGAAGCCCGCAAATATTGGTTGATTCATTGTGTAACAGTTCTATAAGGCATTTCATTCAGCGAGCTTTATTAAAATCTCGTGATTTCATTACTGCGAAAATGTCATCAATAGCTTCCGCCTCCATGAAGCGCAGTGCAAAAAAATTTAAACACTAGTTTTTATGAAGAAGCGGAAACTATGCTATTTGGCGTCTTGGATGAACAGTAAAAAACGAAAGTAACGCATTCAGGACCACCTGAACTTCGGCGTATGTCCCTCGTTAATGTGCACGATGAGAAAAAGAAAAGAACTAATTTCTTGCCACGAGAAAGGCCTGGCGTCACTGTTAGCGCTTAACGCACCGCAGCATAATCCCTGCGCGGACATTCTGTACTATATTAACGAGTATCGTATTGCGCCACTCGAGGCATCTTGCTTGTAAACAAGGCCGTCTATCTCCATATTCTAGTTGCGTGACTATAATCATTAGCGGAAACTCATAGCGTGAGCAGAGTACGGGTTCCGATGCTGCCCCTTTGTACACTCCTGTGGGGTTATGAGCTCAGGGCGTAAATAATTGGAAGGATGTGGAGACGGAGAGGGCCTAAGGGCACACCGCAACACTTCTATTCCTGGTCATGGTGCCATCTTCCGTTTAGTACGTACGTACGTGCAAGATAGATGGAGCCTATACTGGAGAATGATGAAGACTGGGAAGGACCGTGTTTGTATCAAGTAGACAAACATGGCTAATAGAAAGTTGGAACATATGCGGATTAGACAACAGAAAAACGAAATTCCATCTGGCAAAGCAGCTTATTCAGAGGGTTGCTGCATATGAATAACCCGCTACGAAAGCTCTATGGTGCTCAACTGCATACCCGAAGGTCACGGAATGGAAACCGTGGCGGCTGCATTTTCGGTGGAGGCGAAAATGCTTGACGCCCGTGTCTTATGTAGCATTAGGTGCACGTCACATAACCACACTTGGTTGAAGTTTCCGGGGCCCGCCACTACAGCGTCCCTCACAATCATATCGGGGTTAACTGTAAAATAATAATAATAATAATAATAATAATAATAATAATAATAATAATAATAATAATAATAATAATAATAATAATGGGTGCGCAAAAGTACACATCATGCTAAGTGATTTCATGCGGCAAAGCCGCCTTCCATTTGAACCGTTTCTACGTTCCATGTGATGATTGATGCGCTGCTTTTGCATTGTTGTGTATGGTCTATGACAGCATGCAGCCACGAAGCGGTGACGTTCCTGGTAGCATTCTGCATCGACAAAGACCGCCTCATGGTTGCGCCCAAAGAAATTTGACATGGCTCTGGCTCTACTGACGCGTCTGCCCTTGTTGTGTTCAGGGAGCATGTTTCTTTGTATGGGTGGTACTGTGAACTTAGCACGGATAGTGCGTGGTATGTCGTGTTTGTCTCCGTGTTCAATGTGGTAAGAAATTTCGAGATTATGTAGAAACGGGTGGTCTGGCTTAGTCTTGGCTAATCAGTCGATTTCGGAGATTCGTTGCGCCTCGATAAGCTCCTCAAGCGTATTGTGTAATACACTGTTGAAGGAGGAGTTAGGTGCTGGTTTTTTGAGGGAAACCTAACGTTTGTTTGTAAATTCTCTTGATGAGGCTGTTGAGTGTTCAGTTTTCTGCTGTGAACCATCGGTGGAATGCCGCCGTATAGGCGATGTGACTTTATACGAATGATTGGATTAGAGGGATAATGCTAGCCTTTTTCATGCCTTTGTGTTTTTTGGTAAAGCCCCTAATGAGGCGCATCGTGTTTGACACTCTGGCCGCAACAGGGTGTAAGAAAAATAATTTAGGTGGGGACACTCTCCACACGCCGTGATGGAGAGCGCGTCCAGGTGCAGTCTAGCCCGACCGTAAATGTTTGGCTTTAGTACATACACCAGCCGCAATTTTGTGAGGGGCGCTGCGACATGGGGGCTTAAGAATCCAAGCGTGTTGAGGCGAACGCTCGT
Organism: Rhipicephalus annulatus; assembly: GCA_013436015.1. NCBI lineage: Eukaryota > Metazoa > Arthropoda > Arachnida > Ixodida > Ixodidae > Rhipicephalus > Rhipicephalus annulatus. The sequence continues at coordinate 327,119 of WOVY01000950.1, read as the reverse complement.
TTTTCTTTCTTCTTTTTTACACCTCATATATAGTATTTTATTTTTAAACCGTGCATGCTAGAAACTATATATATATATATATATATATATATATATATATATATATATATATATAGATATATATATATATATATATATAGATATATATATATATATATATATATATATATATATATATATATATATATATATATATATATATATATATATATATATATATATATATATATATTCTGTTTAACAAGCTGTTGGCAGCGTTGTAGAAAGTACAGGCACTTTCAGCCAACCATGACAGAGCGCACTTCATAAGTGTTTTCCTACGTGAATGTCGCGTCCGTCAATTCGACAGAGGGCTTCATCTGTGTGGAAGTAGACTATACTGATTATATCTTTTTTTCTTCTTTTTTATAACATGATGTTCATAACCAGCGAGATCACACTGTATATAGTCTTATAAAGTTTTCAATCAATCAGTCCATCAGTCAATGAATCAATCAATTTTGTATCAGATTTCACTTGGTACCTTTTAGATCTATTTTGATCTGTTTTCCTTATTTTTAGAAGGGACGACCAGCGTTGCAATGAAACTGGTCCAACCCTTTATATTTAATGTTATCGTCATCGGTTCCTATGAGTTCTTGTGACGTCCGAGTTTTAGGGGCGAAGCTTGTTATGGTCTCCATCCCTTGCGATCTCTATCCCTTATGGTCTCCAAGCTTGCGGGCGTTGCAGGCGTAGCGTTCACGTATGGGTGCCATGAAAGTTTACGAATAGCGTTGGCCCCGAAAACACTGACGCACGCTTGCAGTGCGATCGCTCACCGCAAAGGGGCTTTGCGTGCTTTGCGGGCCGCACGCTATTTCGGATTTCTTACGGGCGGACCGCAAACATGACCGGTGGTGCGCGTTACGACACATGCCCTGTGGCAGCGATCGCAACGCAGACTTGCGGTACGCTATTCAAAAACATCCTAATATTTACTTAAGTCACTGAATCAATTAACGAACAATTAACAATTGACTGAGTAAATAAATCCGAAGCTTTATTTTACTTCTAGGTTGTCAGTTGCTTGACTCTTTGCCATAATAGCAGATAGTTCTCTGTTTTTTTATTTTGGCTATTCTCGCTGCGAGTGATCCTGACCTGTACGCACGCATGTAATGATAGACTTGAACACGTTACGAGGGTTTCCATGTCATGGTCCTCATCACAACTTGAATCTGAACTTCTCACTGTTTCGTTCTTAAGAGCGTTCTGAGATCGTTTCTTGTACTTGAGCCAAGCTTTTTTAGCATCCTTTGCATCGACACCGTTGGCCCGGTTGGTAGCATCTTGTCTTCCGTGAAACGCTGCACCACCTTGGCGATAGTTTTGTAGGGTTGTAGTGTGGCTTGTGAAATAGAACTGGGTTGCTAAAATATTCCAGAACCTCTTTGCTGTGCCCCATGCAGCCCTGATAAGACGAGAGAGCTCAACATTGCACTGCACTGTCAACAGCTTGTGAAACAGATTATAGAGCTAGAAACGTATACCGCGTTTGTCGCGACCGAAAAACTCCACGTGCGGAGAACGCCGCAATTGGCTGCATGGTGTTAGCAAAATAAAGAAGTCACAACTTTGCCGCAAAGACAATGCAATGAACGCGATGGCAACAAATTGAAAGGCCACCCGCTGAATGGAAAGCAGATCGAAATGTGCCCCGCGTTTCTCACGCACAAATGGCACACGAAACGTACACATGTACAGATGCACGCGAATAAGCGTCTCAATTGTTACTTCGCTGTGTCTGAAAAGCGCGCGCTTTTCGCAAACGAAGATCGCAATGATGGCAGTGACTTTGTGCGCCCGGTAACAGTATCGTTACAGGTAAAGCCCGAGGCCAGCCAAGACGTGCGATCCTCCTCTTCTTCCCACCGCGAGGTAAGGGCACGCGAGGGAGCGTTGCTCCCCTTGTCTAAGCGGTGGAAAGTGTGCGCGGGAGATTAGAGCGCGCGATGTGGCGACATTTAGGCGACCAGTGCTTATTGCGCCATCTGGCTGGTAATGCTGAAAACACGATTCCTCTCGAGATGATCATGAGCAGTGGTAAGTGGTAGATATAAATGGCTTGCCGTTTACTTGGTAAACGACGTGCTCCGGAGTGGCTCAGTGGTTAACGTCTTGCTTTCACGGCGCAGAGGTCCCTCGTTCGGTTTCGTGCACTGTAGTGTTTTCTGTTTTTAGGGGCGAAGCTCCTTAGGGCGTGGGCTGTGCGTCCCCTGTAGCCTGTATGTAGCCACCTCTAGTTTAGTTCTTGCAGTGTTCACTAGATGGTGGTACCATCCCCTGTATGTAGCCACCTCTAGTTTAGTTCTTGCAGTGTTCACTAGATGGCGGTACCGTCTCCTGTATGTAGCCACCTCTCGTTTAGTTCTTGTAGTGTTTACTAGATGGTGGTACTTGTAGCTGATGATGAAAAGATGCAACATGTTATAAACTAGAAAGCGGTACTTGTAGTTGATGAAAGACGCGAGATCTTATAAAATAGGAATGATGTCACATATGGCGCGTGTCATTGGTTGAAGGCAATCGTTCGATTTAGTGCGGCGACGTACGCTAGGGGGAGCGATGTAATAAAATCGAGTGGGCAAAATGTACAGAGGATTTATGGTTTACCAGGTTTACCTGCGGAGCTTCGCCCACTCATCATCATTCACTTCGTGGATATGGCGGAATTTTTTTTTGCATTTTTATATATATAGACACGTATTCATATAAGGTGAGTGATGGTGATGCCGATGCCGGCGTGGCCGTCACAATAAAAATATCGCGTCGCCATCGCAATAAAAAAAAGATTATGATTCTAACGCTGAGTTCTCACGGCGCAACACAGTTACGGACGCTACGCACGCAGCTCGTCGTCTTAGTATACGCCCCGGTGGCGGTTGCGGGGGGGGGTGCTGCGACAAGGGGGCTGAGAAGAGGAAAAAGGAGAAAATTATCTGCACGCGCTGCCAGTCGAAGTGTCCACTCCTAAATTATTATTTTTTTATCCCGTGTTTCGCACAAGGGCTTAAGCTCAAAACAGCTAGAGGCACGAAGTGCGATGACACAAATAACAATGCTCTGATGACAACAGGAATGGCTCCGCATGCCAATAATGGCATGCAGGATGTGGCATATTATGACACATTGTCACGTAACTGACACACACGACCTCAATAATGTGACGTACACATTAAAATGATTGGCAAGCCTTTAGCAAACAAGGGATAGGTTAAGGAGAAGATGAGAGCTTGAAGATGTTAAAAAAAACTCTGGCAGTTACGATACTCCCTAATGCGACTTCTTAGCACAGCTTCGCGTTGGGGCAACGCCAAGTGAATTTGCCGTTCTGGCTACCGGCAGTCGGAGCATTGCTACATTCGTTACTGATTGCCACAGAAACTGCCAGTGACGCAGTGCTACGCGCACCACTTTGTGCATTGCAGGCGTCTCGAACGAAGCGAAACGCCGACAGGCCCATGACGACAAATGAACCCCACCTCAGTGCCCGTGCCAGCCTTACATAAGCACGGGCACTGACCGAGGGGACAGCTCGTGTGACGGAGGAAGAATGCGAGGTTGTATAGCCAGAGAACTCGAAACATCGAACGACTCCTAACGGGCTCCTAAGAACTGCGCTCTAAAATATTCAAACGCGGGATGTCGCTGTAGCCAACGTTTCGACAAGTGGTGTTGTTCTCTTCATTCTTATCTTGCATGCAGCCAGCATTTGCTGGCGTATTATGACGCGTAATTTCACTGCACTCGGTATAGTCACGCACGACGACTTCGTACGGGGTGCGGTGCATTCAAACGGCATTCGTGCGTTAAAAGACAAGGTGTTTCGATGAACGCCGGCGGTGTGGTGCTTCGAAAAATGCAAACGCAGTGGTTGTTTTCAGGTGTCGCCTAATAATAATAGACACTGCGGCCACGTTTCCACAGATTCTGCAGAAATCACCTTTCGTGAATTAGCAATAGGCGTGTGGTAAGATGTGTACCAGCATTCTCTCTTACACAATCTTTTACGAAGCATCGATGGCGGTCACGAGCACGTGTCCGTTGTAGCAACGCATGCTCTTTTACCGCAACATCACTTCAGCATAATTAGGTCAGAAGGTTTTATTGTCATTAGTATCTTTTTGCCCAAACCAACTTCCAATTAATATAGCTCGTTCGGTCAAGAGCAGCAGCAGCTGGCTTTTTGTTACTATCGTTTTTGTTACTATACTATAAAACTAAAAACTTTTTTGTGCCATTGTGGTCGGGTGCGGTCGAAAATTTCGAGGATCAACTGTTTCGCGAGTGGGGGGCAAACTATCTCCCTCGTCCACCGAAAAAAAAAAATATATATATATATATATATATATATATATATATATATATATATATATATATATATATATATATATATATATATATATATATATATATATATATATATATATATATATTCTTAAGAGGTTTATTGGCGGACACTTCGCGATGAATCACGACAGCGACAGTCAAGGCGGGGACCGACTCTCTGCACGAGCTGTTCTTCTTCTTATGAAAAGGGAGACCCACTAGTAGGCGCTGGAGAGGACGACCCACTGTTCAAAGGCTTTACCACAACTACCCCGGGTACGAAAAGGGAGCCGCCTGGTGACCTAACAGCAGGTTACAATGAGCGGGTCATGGTAGGCCTTGAGGCGCTCCACGTTAACAATGTCGCGTCTTCGACGGCGCATCTCCGAAGATGGTTCGATGGGTTCAATCAAGTAGTTGACTTGGGAAGTGCGTTTGACGACACGGTAGGGGCCTTCGTATTTGGGCAATATTTTTGAAGATAGGCCAGTTGCAGTGGTAGGGATCGAGAGCCAGACGAGCGCTCCAGGGAGGAACGTGGGCGCAGTAGTGCTGGCGTCAGCGCGAATGCTTTTTTGCCGCTCTTGATCATGCGCAATGAAGGTCTTTCCAAGCTCTCGACACTCTTCAGCAAGCTTGGCTGTAGAAGAAATAGGTGCCCACTCAGACGGATCTGGCCTGTACGGAAGTATCGTGTCGATTGTGTGTGACGGGTGCCTTCCATATAACAAAAAGAAAGGTGAAAAGCCAGTAGTGCTCTTAGGGGCGGTATTATATGCGTAGGTGATGAAGGGCAGAATGGAATCCCAATTTGTGTGATCGGCGGCGACGTACTTGGAGAGCATGTCGCCGAGGGTACGGTTGAAGCGTTCGGGGAGGCCATTTGTCTGCGGGTGGTAAGCAGCAGTTTTGCGGTGAACAACGTTGCACTCTTTGAGAATGGCTTCAACGACTTCAGACAGGAAGACACGGCCTCGGTCACTGAGCAGTTCCTGGGGTGGACCGTGTCGCAGAATGAATCGTTGGAGCAGAATGGAGGCCACATCGCTCGCTGTAGCCGCGGGAAGAGCGGCCGTTTCGGCGTATCGCGTGAGGTGGTCCACAGCGACAATGACCCAGCGGTTACCAGCCGACGTTAGTGGAAGTGGCCCATACAAATCAATGCCAACGCGCCCAAAGGGCCTGGTAGGGCAAGGTAGAGGTTGTAGACCTACCGGCGACGGGTGCGTTGAAGCTTTGCGGCGCTGACAATCTATGCAGGAGCGAACGAATTTCTGCACGTAGCGGTACATGCCGCGCCAAAAGTACCGTTGGCGAATACGGTGGTAAGTCTTCGATACCCCGAAGTGCGCACATTGCGGATCAGAATGAAAGAATTCGCATATGTCAGAGCGCAGAATGCGAGGTATGACTAGTAGCCACTGGCGGCCGTCACCGGTGTAATTGCGCCTGTGTAGGAGGTGGTCGCGAAGGGCGAAATGGTGGGCTTGACGACGACACGCGCGAGTGGATGGAGTGGATGGATCAGTCAGCAAGTCTATCAGTGAGGCAATCCATTGATCCTTGCGCTGTTCAGTAGCAATGGTATGAGTGCTAATCGAAGAAATGGCAAGGTGAGACGCTGAGTTGTTGGCATTGTTGTCAGGCAAGGGAGAGTGCGACAGGGCGTCGGCGTCAGCATGTTGCCTTCCATTGCGGTACAGCACGCGGATGTCATAGTCTTGCAGGCGAAGTGCCCACCGGGCGAGCATAGTGCGTGATGGTCGGTGACGACATCAAATGGGCGACCATACAAATAAGGTCGGAACTTTGCAAGAGCCCAGACGATTGCCAAACATTCTTTCTCGGTGACTGTGTAATTAGTCTCGGCTTTAGTAAGCGTACGGCTTGCATACGCCACGACATATTCCGGGAACCCTGGTTTGCGCTGCGCAAGGACAGCGCCGAGGCCGACACCACTGGCATCCGTGTGTACCTCTGTAGGGGCCGTAGGGTCGTAGTGGCGGAGTATTTGAGGCGACGTCAACAAACGACGAAGTGTTGTGAATGCGTCGTCGCACTGTGATGACCACGAATGGAGAGGCCCGTTACTTCCGAGAAGCTTCGTCAGCGGCGATATGATAGTCGCGAAGTTTCGAATGAAGCGCCGAAAGTAGGAACACAGTCCTACGAAACTGCGCAGTTCCTTGACGGATGTCGGCTTGGGGAACTCGGTCACGGCCCGAAGCTTGGCTGGATCAGGAAGAATTCCGTCTTTGGAGACGACGTAGCCGAGTATTGTCAGCTGCCGAGCTGCAAATCGGCACTTCTTTAGGTTCAGTTGCAGCCTGGCGTCGCTCAGACGCGTTAAAACATGCCGAAGGCGTTGAAGAAGCGTCGAGAAGTCCGGAGCGAAAACGACGACGTCATCGAGGTAGCACAGGCACGTGTGCCATTTCAGGTCGCGCAGAACAGTATCCATCATGCGCTCAAAGGTGGCGGGCGCATTGCACAGCCCAAACGGCATGACGTTGAATTCGTACAAGCCATCGGGGGTGATAAAAGCGGTCTTCGGTCGAGCGTCCTCAGCCATAGGTACTTGCCAGTACCCTGAGCGCAAGTCGAGGGATGAAAAGAATTCTGCTCCTTGCAGGCTGTCAATCGCGTCATCTACCCGCGGTAGTGGGTACACGTCCTTACGAGTGATCTTGTTGAGGCGTCGGTAGTCCACACAGAACCGCACAGAACCGTCCTTCTTCGTGACGAGAACGACAGGAGATGCCCAGGGGCTGCTACAGGGGCGAATAACATCGCGGCGAAGCATGTCGTCGACTTGCTCGTTGATTACACGGCGTTCTGTGGGAGATACGCGATATGGACGTTGCTGCAGCGGTGGCTCTGCGCCTGTGCCGATGCGATGCGTAACGGTGGATGTGCGGCCGAGAGAAGGTTGGGCGACATCGAAAGAAGAGCGGAATTCTTCCAACAGGCCCAAAAACGGGGAACGCTGGCCCGGCGTAAGGTTGTCGGGTATGGAGGGACCGAATACATCATCGGATGATGAAGTAGGTGTCGAAACAGCACTAAGCGTACAGGAACTTGAGCAGTGCATGTCATCGGGTTGATCCATAACTTGCGCGTCTTCGATGGGTTCCACGCTGCCGAGACATTCCCCTCGCACCAACGTAACGCTGTATGGAGATGAGTTCACAACAAAAATAGTGGTGCTGCCGTGAGTGAGTTGCACGGTCGCGAAAGGAACCAGCAAGCATTTTCTTATGAAAACACGATGAGATGGCGAGAGGAGTGCAGCGGTGTCAGAAAGGCTTGCGCAGTAGAGCGACACCGCCACGGACGAGTTTGCAGGCACTTGAGTGTCATCTCTGACGAGTAACTTGCTTGCAGCAGATGGACTGTCGGCCGGCGTCAAAGAAGAGAATTGCGTGAGTTCTATTTCTGCCGGTGCGCAATGAATGACGGCGTCGTGGCGGGAGAGAAAATCCCATCCTAGGATAACGTCGTGAGAGCATGAAGAAATTATGATGAATTCGACCGCATACATCACGTCCTGAATCATAAGGCGGGCTGTGCACATCGCTGTAGGGTGAATACTTTGGGCGCTGGCTGTACGGAGGGAGAGCCCGCAAAGCGGCGTGGTCACTTTGCGCAGTAATCGGCTAAGTTTTGCGTCCATCACGGATACGGCGGCTCCAGTATCTACAAGGGCACATGCACGAACGCCATCCACAAGCACGTCTATCACGTTCGACGGGCTTTCCTGAGGGCTTCCGCAGTTCGACCGCGTCGCAGCCCTTGCCTCGTGGACTGCGACGACTAGTTTTCCTGGTCGCCCTCGAGTGGACGTGGCCGCATCGGCGATAGTAAGCGACGTCGTGGAGATGGTGAACGGCGGGTAGATGGAACGGGGCGGGACGACGGTGACATAGGCGGCGGTTGGTCATAAGAGCGGCTTGATTGGCTGGGAAAGTTGGAGGCGACCTGCGGTTGCTGCACACGATTGCAATAGCGTGCCACATGACCGACGCAACCACAAGCAAAGCAGATGGGGCGATTGTCAGCAGTGCGCCATCGGTTCGTGGGTCCCATCCATGTCGCAGAACGCGATGGGCGAGCTGGCTGCTGATATGAGTGCATGGTAGGCGGCACTCGGGGCACGTGGGTGACGCCGGCGTATGTAGGTGAGACAGTTTCTCCAAAGGTCTGGGGCCTCGCGACGGTGTCGGTGTAACTTAGGGGAACAGCGACAGAAATCAGTGGAAGCGGCCTGGCGACAACTTGGGCGTAGCTGAGTGGCGCAGATGCAGGAGGCGTCTGGTGGTATTCAGGGACGACCTCTGCGATTTCCTGCTGAATGGCTCGGCGGAGCGGAGGTGGAAGTGTACTTGATGGCAGTTGAGCATGTTGTGGGGAAGCAAAAGCCAGTAAAGAGACCTGGCGGGCAACTTCCTCACGCACGAACGACTTGATTTCGGAGAGCAAGGTCGCGTGGTCAGGAACTGCTGACAAGGCCGAGAGATCAGCATCACGTGGTGGCGGTCGACGGGTCATCAAACGCTGCCGCCGCAGCTCGTCGTAACTTTGGCATGGCGTAATGACTTCTGCCACAGTGCGGGGGTTCTTTGCCAGGAGCATGGTGAAGGCATCGTCGGCGATGCCTTTTAAAACATGCGTGATTTTGTCAGCTTCTGACATATTCAGGTCGACTTTCTTGCACAAGTCAAGGATGTCCTCGATATAACTTGTGAAGGACTCGCCAGTCTACTGGGCTCGTTCACGTAAACGCTGTCCAGCTTGCAGCTTACGAACGGCCGGACGGCCGAACACGTCGACGACTGCGGTTTTAAAAGCGGACCAAGTCGGGAAATCAGATGCGTGGTTGTTGTACCACATGCCGGCCACACCCGCGAGGTATAAAAACAGGTTGCCGAGTTTACCTGCCTCGTCCCAATGATTGGGGACACTGACGCGTTCGTACATGGCCAGCCAGTCCTCGACGTCGGTGCCATCCGCGCCGGTGAAGACCGGAGGGTCGCGGATGCTGGGGACACCGGGACATGGCGTCGGCGTAGGAGGAAGGGTTTGCTGGGCAGCGTCTTGGTTCATGGTTGCAGGCACGGTACGGGATCGAAGCTCCAAGGGCATCGAATTCGGACCGAAGGTGTTTGAAGGGCACAGCACCTCCACCAAATTCTTAAGAGGTTTATTGGCGGACACTTCGCGATGAATCACGACAGCGACAGTCAAGGCGGGGACCGACTCTCTGCACGAGCTGTTCTTCTTCTTATGAAAAGGGAGACCCACTAGTAGGCGCTGGAGAGGACGACCCACTGTTCAAAGGCTTTACCACAATATATATTAGCCCGAGTTCCGCTTCCAAAACGATTCGGCACACTCAACGGCTCGCAACAGTTTCAACAGAGCAGTGGTGACGATATATCCTTCTTGAAGAATATCATTTTCCGGAAGCAGCAAATGCTTTGACCGGTCTTTAAAAACTTTGCTCCTTCCCATCTGTAACTTCATGAACAAGTCTAAGCAGAATAAAAGTATGAACAAGTGATGTAATATTATAGGGCCCCTGTTCAGCGCTTACCTGCTTTGAAATACTACAGCACAAGACGCAAAGGCATCGCATAGGCGACCCGCACCGCTATGAGCCCACAAGGAAAATCATCACAAAGGAAATGCTGGCAAAGTGTTGCTGTGTTGTTACATTGTCTCATAACATTTTCATTCTCCCGTAAGAACATAATTCAGTGATTGCTGTTGTGATGGAAAACTTCACCTTACTTGTTGGGTTCTCCAGCAGCCAGCACGCAGCAAGAGTGATCACTATCAAGGGGGGGGGGGGGGCTCAGTCTTCAACTTTTTTGTAGTGGAGGAGGGGGGGGGGCTTGCGCTCTTTTTGCCCCTCTCCCCCGGCTGATACGCCTATGAGTACTCCTATGAGAGCGTGGCCTGCAAACTTTTGACCCCACCTCCCACCCCCACCCTGTATGTTCATGTGCACAAAATGCAAGAAATACAACCAATTTAAAAAAGTCGTGCCGTATATCACGATGCTCAGCTGGCGTGATACCGTGAACAAGTCTTGCTGGTGTCCCCGCATTCTAGAGCTTCTTATGCTTCGAGCGAGTGCATTTAGGACGATATAATCTAGATTGAAATATGACGAAATCTGTTGTCTTGGGGAAGCTTCATCAAAAGAGCTTCCTGCCTTTCTCTTGAGGATGATGTTTCAAAAGTAATCTATCCGGTTCATTAGTTGAGAGCAGTAATTTACAACGCTGAAAAAAAATAATGATCGGGTATCTACGTCTATGTACACGCTACACGTCAGGGGTGGCCTTTTAATGTAACACCTTGGAAATTATGACAGCCCGATTATGCAAGTGGTGAGTGTGGCGACAAACGATGTCAGGATTACAGCTTTTGTCGTCGCCAAAATCATGGAAAATGCTGTTGAAGTAGATGCGGCATTTTTCGTTTTTGTTTCGAAGCGAAAACTATTTGTAGGCATTGTAATATATATATATATATATATATATATATATATATATATATATATATATATATATATATATATATATATATATATATATATATATATATATATATATATGGGGGGTGCTAGATTAGCAACAGCATGCCCTAGAGCTTTCTTGAATATTTGAACTACGCTAGATGCGCGCCACTTAGTAGAATTCCTGGCTTTCGTTCCCTTTATATTCCAGACAGCGTCAGACGGGATGAATGCCAGGCCTTTTTCACAAGCGAAGATCCTTGAATTACGGCGCTGCGCTAGACTGGAGCAATGAAGCAACCCGGGTGTTGCAACACAACGCCGGCCAGTCTGTGTGGTCGTTTATATAATTAAAGTAGACTTTCAAACGTGCGCGTAACGGTTCAACAAGGAAATGCATAGGCACGTGTTCAATTTAGCTTTGTCTCGCATCAACTGTAACATTAACGTCACATTGAGTTGCCATTGTAGCACCTTAGACACTCTCACATAACTCATACGGATACTATAGTAAAGATGTTTCCAATTTTTATTCGCCGATCTCACTATATCCATGCAATTTTACTTTGCGGTGTAGTGTGCAGCATCTTGAGCACAGACACAACTTGCCGATGAATAGAATGAATGGTCTTTTCCTTTTTTTCCTCTCTTCTTTTTTGTTTCTTTTGGCGCAGTGAAACCCAGCGAGCTTACTGAGAAACTCAGTCGATTTAAGCCGAGAGTTGTTGGTATGGTCATTTAAGCCTCTTCCAGTTTACGACAGTGACGGCCGACCAGGGTATGGGCTCGTGGTAGATAAGCTGATACAACGAAGTCACTTATCTAGAGCCTCACTTTGCGTCTAACAGCCTCGGGAAGGGGTAGGGGGTAGACATTGGCTGATAAAATGAAAATGCCGTTGTTGTTTTTACGTGTTTATAACCTTATTGGTGACCTCAGCTTTGTACCTAATGCTGATCTATGGGAGGTGCTATGGCACAGTATTAAGATGGAACTAGGAACAAACCGTATCGAGCAAGAGACGGGGAGGGGTAATTGGAACAAAGGAAAGTGAACTTTATGGGTTAAAGTCTCGAATAATGTCCCATGCTATACGAGGCGCAGTAGTAAATAACAGCGGTTATCGTGTTTGGCAATACAGAGTTCCCATGTCTAACCAGCCAAGCTATAGGGTTAGAGTTTTTTTTTTAAGCTCTGAATCTCTTTCTCAATATATAAATCGATTGCTTGGGTAACACAAAAGGCACGCTTGCAAGCTCTTATGTGACATCCTACTTTGAACGAAAGAGGGGATTTCACCTGGAGCAAAATAGTTATTGCAATCTCCAATTGCAGGGCCACCTACATGGTTCCGGGTAGAACTGTGTCAAGTTTTCTCTCAAGAGCCACATGCCACATCTTGAGTTTCGCCATGTGACACTATATATTGTCATTCACGTGATTGGATCCACTCGGCAGCCGATACTTGGGAAATATATTGTTAACTAAAAGCAATTGCCGTCATGTCAAGCTTCTTCGCGAGCAAACACTCTTCCCGTATTCTCCATGTTGATGCCCTTGTCCTTGTTTCCTCCAGGCAATCCTGACTGCTGCTTGCTTTAAAAAGGGTGCAGTGATGTCTTTGTAACAAATACTAGCAAGGTGAGCACAACTTCTAAATGAGTTTTTTTTTTTTCGTCATAAAGGTCCGACGGGCTTATGGCAAAGCTGACCAGCGGAGGCGTATGTTTTCGTCTAGCACGGGAACAGTGCTGCAGCAAGTAGTCTTCCCTAACTCCTTACTGCAACAGCGAAGCTGAAATTGCTTTCTTGGCCTTCGTGACTGACAGCAAGGATCGTTCTCATACAACCACTGTAGCGTACACATGGGCGTACGAGAGCACCCGAATGCAATTAGGGAGAAAAAGCTTTGCGAGGGAGCTTATATCGGTAAACTATTGCACTGACAGAGATAGGAAAGATGGAAAGCCAGGGAAGTAAACAGTTATCAGCGTGCGCTTTGCGATGACGGGCAGAAGGGAAATGAAATGGCACATTCGGGAGTATAACAACAGGTTCGCTACCCTACAATAGGGGAAGGCGAAGGGGAAAGAAAGATAGACAGAAGAGCAGGTGCGCGAAAACAAACTAAAATAAAATGATGTGCGGAGCGAGAGTGTACTATAACTTATAGCTTATGGGCGGTGGCCTTTTGGATATATCCAGAAGGCCATCACCGCGCGAAACGTTTAGTAAGGCCTAAATTAATTTCCGGTGCAACGACAGTTCAGGTCTACATTCTAGTACTGATTGTCCGGACAGTGGTCTGAAATAAAGGCGGGCCAATATAGCCATGAGGGGCAGTTTGTGCGCTCTGAAACGAAGACAGCGACGAAGAACGTGGCTACTGCAGTTTCTTCGCTACCGCAGTGGTCGCAAGTGGCAACATCTTCTATGTCTATTCGTGTTCGAAATTGATTGATATGTGGGGTTTAACGTCCCAAAACCACCATATGATTATGAGAGACGCCGTAGTGGAGGGCTCCGGAAATTTCGACCACCTGGGGTTCTTTAACGTGCGCCCAAATCTGAGCACACGGGCCTACAACGTTTCCGCCTCCATCGGAAACGCAGCCGCCGCAGCCGGGATTTGATCCCGCGACCTGCGGGTCAGCAGCCGAGTACCTTAGCCACTAGACCACCGCGGCGGGGCTTCGTGTTCGAAATTAAAGAGCTGCTGAAAGACCTTTTCGAGCAAGGATATGACATCACGTTTTTATGGCTCTCGGGTCACCACGGCAATTTGGTTCACGAACACGGAGATGCAGCTGTTCTATGATTGATGATTGATGATGATTTGTGGGGTTTAATGTCTCAAAACCACCATATGATAATGAGAGACGCCGTAGTGAAGGGCGACGGACATTTCTACCACCTGGGGTTCTTTAACGTGCACCCGAATTTAAGCACACGAGCCTACAACATTTCCGCCTCCATTGGAAATGCAGCCGCCACAGCCGGTATTTAATTCCGTGGCCTGCGGGTCAGCAGCCGAGTACCTTAGCCACTAGACCACCGTGGCGAGGCAACAGCTGCTCTATGTGTGAACACGGCGTACAAGATTCAGTCCCGTTCTCAAAAGCAGACGCTGCACTGAAAATTCGTGAACTCGCAAATGTAGCCACCAAATCATTGTGGAACAAACAAAGTTTACTGCGCACACGACTGCACCCACTGGACTGGTCTCGTTGACTTCGACTGCGACCGGACACTCGTGGCTTGAGACACCCATGCTTTGCCGAATGTGGCTTCTGGTCGCTTTCGAGAGCACTCAGGTTACGGGCACGGCCGCTTCCTTGTCTAGAACTCGCTCTGCGGGGTGTTTCAGCTATATGTTCGTCCAATCTCTAGAATATACAAGCAAAAGTTTGCATAATATATGGTTAACAGGACTGTTCGTGTTTAGATATCTGTACACATCCGTCCATAGCACTATGCTTCTGGCTAACTCGGCTGACGAGAATTATTATTATTATTATTATTATTATTATTATTATTATTATTATTATTATTATTATTATTATTATTATTATTATTATTATTATTATTATTATTATTATTTGGCAGGCATGTTAAAATAAAAAAGAGACAGTGAGTGGTATTAGTGATATTTTATTGAACTTTTGATACTTGCTATTATTACTCTCTTTCTGAATGATGAATTACGAACATATCTCACATTCACAGTATATGTAAGTGGATAAAAAATTGTCTGTGTATGGGCTATATCCGCAGTGTGAACACGCTTGATGTTCTGGGCTGTGTTCTTAGACTGCTCGTGCTTTTACACCTCATACTGCATATGTAGTACATAATGCTTTTGGCTACTTTTATTTTCTTATTCTTTTAACATTTCAACATTTTTGTAATTGTGTGTTTATTCAATACCACTATCGCTGTGATGGTATAACCGACTCCAACGTGCGCTATCTTCCCATACTTTTTTCATATATAAATAAAAAGGTCACAGATTAAATAGTGAAAGAACAACAAGTAATGGAAATAACGCATTGACAAACGTTATCTGGGGCACTCTTCGTAGTACGAAACAATTGCTAATACTTTCACCTATTAGGTAATAGTTGTGCGTCATTATGTCTTTTCTAAACTTTTTTAATGTGCATGTTATTAGCAGTTTTGTTCAATTCTATGTCTTTACTGTCACAGCTTATGACTCGAGAGAGTACCTATAAATATAGTGTTCGGCGAATCGCAAAAACAAAAAAGCAATTCAGTCGACATATCACAAGCGATTTAGCACAGATTTTTTTCTAGACGGCACAAGACGAACAGAACACACACAGGCGCTACTTGCAATAAGTGATTTATTCGAGTTGAGATCATACATATTTATATATTTAACCGACTGTTATCCGGATTCAGATGAATCATTTGTTGAAAGTAGCGCCTGTAAGTGTCCCCTTTGTCTTGTCCCATCTATAGAAACAAATATGTACTAAATCCCTTCGGATATGTCATACCAACAAGGCTGCAAGTCAGTCCTTGCAAAGTCGAAAGACTTTCCCCGAAATTCACGGGTTCACATGCTATGAGAAAAGTGGGTGAACCTTTGACCGAAACTTGCAACTCGGGGTACTTGTTAAGCCTTTACTGCATATATATAGTCATGACTTCGCGACATAATGTAATACTTCGAGCAAGCAAGTCACGGAATGCGTGCCGCTTTAATACCGGCTGTCAAGTACTTACTGGCAACGTAGCTTTCAGCATAAAGAATCTGGCGCTGTCTCGTGCAATGTACTTGATGCTAGAACCGATTCTTCTGAATATTACAGCTGATGGCGGAGAGCGCGAAGCGCGTTGCAAGAGCGCACACTGCGTTCTTTCTGGGCTGACTGACGCAAGTTCTATTTTCAATAATTTTGTTTATTTGGTGTGTATGCGCTCAAGACTTGGCACACGACATGTTGCGTAGTTCTGAAGCACCTTTTTTATTGCAAGGTCCTCACTTTCGTGTCAAGTGGACAATTCGCGGCATACATAAAACTATTCACAAAAGGTGAATTTTAAATAAAATTTTAACTGAGGAATTATTTAAATATTGCCATTTAAAACTGAAAAATGAAAACTTTTTTTTCTTTTTTCAGAAGCTGCGTAATAGGCATTAAAGGGTTAAAATAACAAATTTTCTATTTTTTTTTTGTGGTTTCTAATATTTTGACACGAGGCCGAGTTACATGATGGAATGCTCGGACATGTACATAATTGTTTATAACCCTTTCATTGTGCTGTCGTTCTCTCTGAATATCAGCGCAGCATTAGCGCATCAGCCACAGAGCTCGACTGTATACTGTACACACGAAATATGCATGTGATCTTTGTTGCCGTTCTGTGTGGTGACGTTCAAATATTGATAGAAAATAGTTTTACGAACTTTTCAGGCAGTGAAATTTTCACGTATCCTTATTAGTTTGAGCGGTCGATATGAGCTGAAAGTATAGGTCCTGACAATGTCTAATACCGTATTTGCCGTAAGGCAGGAGGCCAGACCCATACCTGACTGATGGCGTTATGCGGTACAGTAGGCATGGTTGGCCTATAGTATAGACGCGTTTATGAGGAATGCTAGATAGATTTGTCGCATAGCCCTGCCCCCTTCCCCCCCCCCCTCAAAAAAAAAACACTTTTTATACTTGCATAAGCCAAGCAAGCAGCAATGTATGGCACCAAAGCATGGGCCTATCACAACACGGCAAAACGTATGGCTGCTTTCGCATTTCATTCTTATGAGAAACGTGACCGCCACCTGTGACTAGCAAACGAAGTCGTCAGCTCACATACACTAGCAGATTTGATCATTTAGTCGCGCTTGTGAATCATATAACAAACCAGTGAAATTCGCTTTAGTTGATTAAACTTATACGACTGTGTGAATTTTTGCTACTCTGAGTCGTAATAGAAATTGTTCTTGATATTGCATTCATACTCTAATGGAATATTCGCGTTAAAAACTTGTCAGACAGTCGTTTCTTTCTCAAATATAAGAAAGAACCACAATTACAGAAGTCTTTGCGACGGAATATCACTGAAAGCCGAGGCTATTTTGAGTCATTTTGTTGCACAATCGCTGCAGATAATGTAGAGACTTGTGAATTCCTTTGCGAACGCATGTAACAACCTATACTTTCAGTCATTCTGCAAGAATGCTTCACTTTTAGGCAGCCTGTACAGTATAATGATTGATTAGTGGTGTTTAACGTCCCAAAACCACCGTATGATTATGACAGACGCCGTGCTGGAGGGCTCCGGAAATTTTGACAACCTGGGGTTCTTTAACGTTCACGCAAATCTGAGTACACGGGCCTACAACACTTCCGCCTCCATCAGAAATGCAGCCGCCACAGCCGGGATTCTATCCCGTGACCTGCGAGTCAGCAGCCGAGTACCTCAGCCACTAGACCATCGTGGCGGGGCAGCCTCTACAGTATAGCTTTGCTGTCTCAATATATGCAAAGCTTCTCTCTAAATATCGTTTCATTCCGATTGTCTCTCTTTAAAAAGGCGTGCCACTGCATTATTGCATTTCGTCCCTTCAATGAACACGACACCCTATTAGTCCGCGGGGACATGATGCTCTCTCGTTTCACTACATATTGTCTTTTTCATCACGCACTAATGACAACAAAAACAAGCTTGTCGTCTGAAAGCTCATCAGTTGACCGGACATACTGCTGTCCAGTGGTGCTTCTCGCTTCTCGTGAGTTTCATATTTCACCTCGTCCTTCAAGGGCCACTCACCACACCGCGTTTGAAGACGCGGGGGTGATCTCCTCTCCTTCATACACTCGATGCATCCTCCTCGCCCTTTAGTTCTCGAATGCGCGTGAAAAATATCAGCACTAAGCGCTAGAACCTATCAGGATTTCGTGCTTCTCGGCTGCATGCTGTTATCACTGCTTGCCCAGTTGCAAACACAAAAAAATTGCCCGCAGCTTCCCTCGGGGGAACACTGAGGAGGATGCGGAGCATATAATTGGTTAACGGGGTGTTAAAGTGCGACTTACTTGGGTCGATGGCTAAATTGGTTAACGTGGTTGTGAAATGGGGTGTTAAATTGCGACGTACTTGGGTCGATGGCTAAATTGGTTAACGTGGTTGTAGGAGGGGGTGTTAAATGAGTGAACACGTACACACGTATGCGAAAGGACGGCGCTGGTCGAAGGGACGTCGATCATTGTGGTTGTGGATTCGTTGGAATTCATTTCACCGCGACCTTGGACGTCGACGCGCCGTACAAACCAACCGACGAGCGGCAACTGAGCGAGCGAGCGCCGACCTTGAGTATATATACAGCGCGACGGCGCATGCACTGTCAGCTGCTGAATGTTCTCGAAGGAGAAGCGCGCGCGCGGCACAGATGGCGACGGCGCGACGGCACATGCCCTGTCAGCTGTCGAATGTTCTCGAAGAAGAAGCGCGCGCGGCACAGATGGTGGGCGACGGCGCGACGGCGCATGCGCGCGCGTCAGCTGTCGAATGTTCGAGATGCGGTGCGGACGGCGCGGACGGCGCACTACAAGGCGCGAGTATAAGATGCTTCCGCATCTAAAAATGAAGTTTGATCGGTTGATTGTGCACGACGTTCACGCGAGACAAAGAATAATGGAAGGGCGGCTGCATGGCAAAGTGGTGCAAGAATCAAATCACATGTGACATTTCGCTTATAACAACGAATCGAGTGCATGTATGCTGTACACGTCACGGGAAGTATACTGTCTACGTCACAATAGTGTGCCAAGAAGGACGAGAAAGATCAAGAAAGATTATTGGGCTCTTTTTTGTATTTTGGGAGCCTCGTGGGTGGCCCTTTAGGTATAATTGAACAAATTATTCGATGTGTGATTCTATGTCTGACGGTCTTCTTTGTTGAATATTTGTGCGCAATTTTCGGTGCAAACACCACTGGTTATGAGGAAACGTTCTTTACTCGCTCATGCAAGCTCTCCCCTCTTCATGCATAAGTGCTCACGTATTTGACTTTTTTTTCTCCGTGAACTGCTTTCAAGAACAGATAATCTTTTCAAATTATTCCATTTTCCTAGAGTTTTCTTGTATTGACCTATCAGCCTTGCAGAATCGTTTATCAGTCGGTAGTCAGCAGGAGGCGCTGCTTGTACCTCTACAGGGCTTGGGCCGGCAAAAATGTGACATGAAACCAAAACCCCTTGTGATTATGGGGCACGCTGTATATAGATGACTCCAAATTAAACTTGGCTACCTAAAGTAATTCAATTCACCTGCGTCTAAACACACGAGTATATTTACAATTAACCTCATCTTAAAATGTGGCAGCCACGGCCACGGGGAAAACCCGCTACATTATAGCATTGCAGTGCCACGTGCTTGCGTGGAAGGTGCTGAGGCCTTCTTATATCCTCACCACGGACAGCATCCCAAGAACCAACCGGACATGCGTGTTAACAATATGTCATCGCTGGCTCTGTGGCCGCATTATTCGACCTTTGCAAACCATCACTGCCGGCACCAAAACATGGGCCTATTACAACATGGCAGAGATGAAGGACGGTCATGTATGTAAGCACGAGGTTTGCTGCAAGAGTGTTCGGGAATGTTGGAATCGGGGGGCGTTGCAAGCTGCTGCGCATTTCAAGAAAGAAACGCACACTTTCGGCAATGCTATATCGATCACTGTTGTTGCCGCTAGGACACTGCTGATAGACGCTCTAGAAGCTGTTGAAGAAGAAGAGAAAATGCAATAACGCTTTAGAAAAGCAAGTGACAGAGGTGGTGGTTTGACAAGGAGTCCTTGACAGCCGCGCCTAAATATAGCCTCGCATTGGAGAATACCTTATGTTATGGAGGTCTTTGGAGACACAGAACTGACAAACTCCACCCAATGTCAGCATTTATTGAATACCTGGACGAGCGCCTTTTTCCAAACCCGTAAACTAGAAATAGCAATCACGAGACTGTGCTGCCGGGTACCAAATCCAAATTTCCACAAACACGCCCGTTCAAACGCATTCACCACTGTGAGCAGTCTGTGGTGAATTTGAAACAATAGATCATTTCTTTTTTACCTGCAGGTGTTTTACTGCAGTACGAAAAACCCATTTCGAAATACCTTTACGTGATATTGGAATGGATTTATCTGTGCCTCTCATTTTGTGTTATAGAGCCTCTATTTCTGGGTTATTCAATGCGACGGTATTCAGGGCTGTCAAGGACAGTAATAGTGAAACTAATCGGTTCACATAACTGATCAGTATTATTATCCTAACGTGTCCACAACGTTATATACGTGTAAGAAATAAGTGTATTCATTTATTTGATTTGCTATTATACAAAAGAAAGTTTACTCTCTCTCTCTCTCTCTCTCTCTCTATATATATATATATATATATATATATATATATATATATATATATGTATATGAATGTGTGTGTGTGTGTGTGTGTGTGTGTGTGTGTGTGTGTGTGTGTGTGTGTGTGTGTGTGTGTGTGTGTGTGTGTGTGTGTGTGTGTGTGTGTGTGTGTGTGGCGCAAGGAGGTTCTATACTATGTCTTCTGGAGCGGAGGTGCACCCTGATAAGTGACGCCGGTCGCCACCATATTGAAAAAGGAAAGACTCTGAAGCAGACGACAAAGTGCGCTTCGTAGTTTCGCCCTCGCAGTGGCATTTGAAGACTGTGACATGCTTTTGTAAAACAGTTAAAGAATTTGCAAGGTCATGGTGACTTCGTGCGTCGCTAATGGCTGCACAAATCACATCAAGATGACGCCTCAGATCACTTTTCACGTGTAAGTATTCTCGCTTCGTTCACTGACGATCGCCTGTTTTTTCGCATATTTTGTGAAATTATAAACAATATAAAAGGTGCGCATGCGTGTAATACATGCGTATAGCTGTATGGAAGGTAACTTGAAGCTTTAAATGCTCGCTGACACGACGTTGTCTCTGAGTTTTAAGTTTATTAACGAAGGACTTGCGGTCTGTGGCTGCACGTATCAAACATTGGAGCGAGTAGGACGTCTGAATTCACTTTGAATTCCAAGTTTTCTGGTGTTTTCTCACAAGGCAAGCCTGACGGTGTGGATGCATATTTTTTTGCAAGTGAATTTCGAATTTAGTGCATGTTTATTGACAAAATCGTAAACGTAGAGAACAATTCCATGCCGTGATTATCCGTCTTACATGTTTTCGATAGACAGTGCGGTTCGTACTGCCTGGGAAGGTGCTGTTCGAAGAAATAGTTGGAGGGCTACGGACGGTGACCCCATCTGTTCTATTCACTTCAAAGAATGCTGCTTCGACAGAACGCGGCAGACAACCAGCTGACTGCGGCCTGGCACTGCACCTTCAATTTTTCCTGCTTTGCGAGCGCATCTGCAACAGTCTGTTCGTTTCAACCTCCTTGCATATCAATTAAATGTAGTAAAAAATAAGCAATTGCGTCTAAAAGAAGATAAGACACCTTTGAAATCTGTTCTATCTTACCGACGAAACCAAAACCAAAACGTCGCTAGACTAAGTTGCCAAAATGAGTGAGTGGCGTTATATAAAACATCGAGTTACCTCGTTTCTAGGCTCTGAAGGCTGCGCTTGCCATGACAGCACACGTCGCCAACGAAAGTTGATAAATATTATGCATAACTAACGCCACTGCAATCGTTCTTATAAACGGTTCATTTGGGGTACGTCTCCTGGAGTTTGTCGGTTGCACGTGATGTCGGTGCTTAGGTTTTGGTTCCGCCTGTGAATTGATTAGAATTCGATAACTCAAGAAAAATTACTGGTGACTCCCAGTTTACTTAATTACCTCTCTTTTCTAACTTTAGCTTTAATTATTTCAACTTTCTTATATATATTCTCTGGTAATCTGCTGACACACACACAAGCACATATATGAAAGAGGCGAGCAAATGTCGCGTTCCCTTTGATCTTGAGTATCTGCAGGCACATTTTTTAAAACACACAAATATATACTACAACCCTTTTGTACCGCAATAGTGCACCAGCAAGCTCGATATGCGAAGCATCCCTCAACAACAGATTGATCTGAAAGTGTGCAGTTGACAATGGGTGCATGAAATACTTTGTTTCATAAACAAGAAGAGGTATTTTTTCGTCGGTGTAAGCCAAAAGTGGTTTCCATCTTATTTTTTTATCGTAGAATTGCAAACCAACGCGCGCATCCCATTGCGGTCTATGGCGGTTCCGCCCTGTTTTTCCTCTAGCAATATGGCCGCCACGGCTTCACTTGCTCCCGTTGGCGGTGGCCGAGACTGCCACTCCAGAAGTTCTACAGAACCTTTTTTGTGTGACGCTCATACGCCATGTTTATTCTATTGTATATATATATATATATATATATATAGCATACATTATTATAAAACTTCATAGTATTTTATGAAACCATTCAATTATTGGCCGATCCCCCACAGTGGGTATGCACCACAGTTAGTAGGTGAACAAAAAAAAATAGAGGAAAGAAAGCATGTTGCTTAAAACTTTGTCGATGATCAAGTGTACAGTATATTTAGCTTGCTGCTTCTATAATTTAGCCTCTTTAGATGTTAAGGCAGTCAGCTTGAGTTCAATAAGCCCCTCCAGCCCCTCTACCTTTAGCCGACCTTACAGATTGTGAACCTCTGTGTCGCCTCCCACGGCCAGAAATTACGTCTACATATGTTCCCGCATGGAACAACCGTAGCTTTCAGTGCTTGTGCTCATCGTTCCCTTCGTCCATTGTCTACCTTCTTTGCCTTTCAGCTGTGAAAAAGATGAACTACAACTAGCCCGCTCCCACACCTTGCTTCAGTTTATGTTCCCACCAAGATAAAGCAAAAATAAAAGTAGTAACACTTGAAAATAAAGAAAAAACGCAAAAAACTGACAGTAAAATTTTGCGTTCACCATGTCATTAGCGCACATTGTGCCACAGATGGAAGTTCCGCCATTGTCTAGCATTTCCGGTCTTAACAAGCAAGGTTGACTATAAACAAGCATAAATCAACAGCGAATTCGGGGCCTAAATTATTGCCAAGGATGGCAGTTTTGTTTGATTTAATAAGGGAATTCATGTAAGCTGAGACACGTGCGCCGGAGCCCCAGCGTCTGTTAAATTCAATATAAAAAATAAATATTGTATATATACGGCATAAGTGTACTAATTGCATTTCACATCTGCGCCAATCGCTCATTCGCGAGCCCCCTCTCGCTCCGCGATCGTCCAACTCTTTTTCGTTCGTTGAAAGTGCGCTCACGATGTCCATTTAGCGCGTAAGCCGGACGATATAACTAATTAGTGCGGCCGAGGCCATCGTAATAAATCATTCGCCCCTTTTCGAGAGCGGGAACAAGTGGGCTTCGCGGCGGGGACGCATCACGCGGAACAAAGTGAAAGTTTCGGGGCGAGTGAACGTGAAATCGAAAGGTGGTCCGCGAAACAACGGATGCGATGTGGACGGAGCGAATTCGCGTCGACTCGTGCGCGACGCCCAAGAAGCAAAAACACTCCGGTCGCCTCGCCGTCTCTTCGGGCGAGCCCCGTCGGCCTTTCTTCCAGTTACCTCGTCTGTCACGGCCGCGTTTCGTCGCCGGCCGCAAACCACCGAAGCCCGCTGACCGCCGCCAAGGCCTGTTTTCTGAGCCATCCACAACGTGAGCCTGAAAATTACTGGACAGGGCTTCCCTCCACGCCGGATAAGACATTTAATGCGTTGTCAAAACATCCCGGTAAAAGCCTCTTTTCGAGCGCCCGGGCTCTGCTTTTCAACTCGGAATTGTAAACAGCTCTAATCGAGTTTTGAGAATTGCATTCTTTTATTCTTAACCATGCGTTTTTTGTCTCTTTATCATTTTTTTCTTTCTTTTTTTTTCTTCCGGGCCAAGGACGACGATGACGGTAGTGCACTTGGCTTAGTTTTCTATCCCTCTCTTCAGGTTTTTCATCATCCTCGCTGTTCTTACGAAACCGAGCCCAGCAAACTGGGAATGAGTGGGCTTCAACGGACACGATGGGATTTCTTTAAAGCGAATCACTTTGGATAGGTTCAGCGTTGAGCGAACGGGCCTTCATATGGTTTCAAGCTTGTCGTTTCATAACGCTAACTATTGTGTAAAAAAAAAAAGATGTCCCTCTTAACAAGATATATTTTGCGAAAAACTTCAAAGTTTTTTTCTTTCTCACGCTCTCTATTTTATTGCTCGATGAAAGGACTTTCTTTTTTGACGTCGTTGAGATGTCCTTGACCCATTTCTGACACCAAAAAAGTGCTGACAAACCTCACGTGTCTTAATAGCATGAAAAAAAGAAATGGACGAAACTTCGTCGAAGTAACCATAGCAATCGCTTCCACTTTGGAGTCCATATCATCCTTCGTACTAACATAGAGGCCTGATTGCTCGCTCAGTGGTACGAGGAAACGGTTCGTGCAAATGTGCTCTATAAAAGCTCTTAATCCAGGTAGATGGCGAAACAGCGAGTGTGAGGAAGGTCCGACGCGGAGATCCCAAGGTGCCAGCTCAAATAAACGCTCTTCTTGATGCTTCAGGTAGACAGCTTAAAAAAAGCTACGTTTTCGTATTTTTTTCTTTAAGTTACCGCATAGCCCACGTATCTGCTCTTATTAGCTGCGCACATTCTGATGCCCGAGAGTCTTTACAAAACTAGGGGCAAACAGGGAAAATATTTGGGGACCCTTAAGCTTTACCTTTAAGAGGTGAACGTGATAGCGAAATCTTGCCCATAGTGCCCCATCAACCGCTAAGTGCATACTTATTCATATGTTTTCATACATACACACGCACACACACAAACACGCACACAGTAGATTGGACCAGTGTGCTCTATTATCACCGAATGGCCTCGTTTTCGTCGTGACACCTGTCGAACAAAATGCGTTAAAGGGGCCCTGAATCGCTTTTTTATGTAACCATGAAATGAATTCACTAGAATAGCTTATTGCCTCACAAATTCAACGCCGAAAAAGTTTTAAGAATCCGTCCAGTGGGAGGAGTTACAAAGCTTTGTCGCATGCTGCAAGTGCATTATCTCTTCTCTCGTCCCGACGAAAGCGCTGGAAGCTGAATAGGGAGGGGTGGCAGCGCAAAAAAAACTACCGCTCCTTGTGACCTTGAGTCCTTTTTTTTCTTCGAAAGCGCGAATTTTTCAGTGTGATCGCGCGCGCACGCGTGGACAAGTGGCGGCTTCCCGCGGCTATTTCGGTAACTAGATTTTTCGGTCACAGACGCACAGACGATTTTTCGCTCACAACCTACGCGGCCGACGCCGGCGGCGGGTTTTCTGCGACACGAGCTTTTTAACGCTATCGCGTTAAAAAGCTTGGGGGTAATTGGAATTCTTTTTCAACGACACGATAGAGTCTCAAGTTACGCAGCGGGATGACAGAGTTAGTACCGATCATCACACCTCTGTCTACAGTGCCCGAGGTTCTAAAGATCAAACGAAGGAGGTTTATAGCCCACGACAACAGGTTAAAGGTACCACATCCAAGGTTATGTGGCCTGTATCCACGTAGCTACTCCTGCATTCATGAGCGACAGCTCAGTAAAAAAGCTCGGCTATTGTATTCTACTCAGAATACAGAACACAAATAAGTGTAGTGACACACAGCATGAGCACGTGCGTGCGTGCGTGCGTGCGTGCATGTGTGCGTGCGTGAGTGAGTGAGAACAAACTGTCTTCCACGTCCTCGTATACATACACGTCGCACCCGCCCTCATTCGAAAATTTTCCGCAGCCAAATCTCACATGACTGTATGTCGAAGGCACACGATAAAAAGCATATGTGCAGTGGACGTCACTATTCTGTACGTCTCGTTCTTGCTTGATTCAGCACCTTCATGAAAAAGTTTGTCTGCAAAGGGAAAGTGACTCGGGTGTCAAACATTCAAGCACAAAAAATGTCATGACAAACGCATTAACTTTTAATACTCTTCGTTTAAATTGACTGGTGTATGCGTTCTATAAAAAGCCTGTCCATTTAAGCAAATCTTGTCTTATCACGACTCTCTTGCAGTTACCGTGCGTTATGATTCGAATCACGTAAAAGTTTCGTGTGACCTGTTGGCAATGCTCAAGGCAGTATAACGACGCCATAAAATCGCCTCTATAGCTGTTCTCAATATATTGGTGCCTTACTGGTCAATGCCAATGTTATCGCATACCAGTAGCTCCCGGCTGCCACAAACATGGCGGCTCTTTGATTCATTGACATGTGGAATTTGACGTCCCAAAATCATCATATAATTATGAGAGACGCCGTAGGGGAGGGCTCCGGAAATTTCGACCACCTGGGGTTCTTAAAGTGCACCCAAATCTGAGCACACGGGCCTACAGCATTTTCGCCTCCATCGGAAATGCAGCCGCCGCAGGCGGGATTCCATCCCGCGACCTGCGGGTCAGCAGCCGAGAACCTTAGCCACTAGACCATCACGGCGGAGCTTGGCAGCTCTTTAACCACAGAACAACAAAGAAGTGTAAGACGAGGCCTACAAAAATGATGTCTCTAGTGCAGTCTATAACTCAACAGAGAAAATGCGCCACAAGTGGGCGATCAATAACACTTGCTGTTGAGTGATAAATACTTACAAACGAAGAACTTGCAACATGCAAAATGATCTGCATGTGTTTCGAAAATATGAACATGTCGTAACTTTATTGCGTGAGAACGTTACGAACTTGTTTTGTGGAGGTGACCCAACTCATTGTCACTCAAGGATGTTTCCTTTTAGATGCGAACCATCTTATTGTCGAGCTCAATCCGGTGTGTGGCGTGACCGCCGTAACAGCGCATGCGCGCCCCTGCCCCTTTCTCCTCGCCTACGCTCCCCGATCTCTCGCCTACGCTCCCCGATCTCTCGCCTCGCAACGCCGACGCAGGCAGCGTACCCTACACCCGCTCCCCCCCCTCTCTCTCCTCTAGTCATTCCTACTCGCGGCGTTTACAACCCCTTGCGCATCCCTGTTCGCTTCCCTTCTCCCTCCTCCTATACGCTCCCCCTTCCCCCATGTCTCGCCTCGCACGCACCGACGCAGGCAGCGTCTGCTAACGAGCTTCTTGATTGACAAAAAAATGACACCGTATCTGCATGTTACACTGTAAATGTTGTCGAAAGACTATAGCCTTGCGTCTGGAGAGAGTGAACAAAACGTTTATTTGATGTCCTGCGCAATAAAATCAGTGAACGGTATTCTGGAGGCGCTGCGTTAGAGTGCTCGAGCGTGCAGCGGAGGCGAACGAGCGCATCAAGTCACGCCACACGTGAGACATGAGCGCTATATGGCAGTTATCTTAGAAAACGAAGCGCACGCACCCTGTACGTCCGTCTCAGAAGTGATTAGCTGTAGAACGCAAGGCGACGGGTAGGTGCCACCACCGTGTCGTCTTAGCAAAGCATTGGAAACCCTTGCCTTTTCGTGCAAGCATTGCATGGTCAGCGCAACGTGATAAGCGCTACGGTCCTTAGAATTACTTATGTATGCCTTTTCTAGTAAGAGACACACATACAGAATATTGACGTGTTGTTATAGTGTCTCATATATGCACAATAACTGCTTTTTTAATTGACAATCGCACAAGCCTGAATGCTGAATCTTGAGCAATATTGGTGGGTGCTTCGGATGGGGTCGGCCGTTTGGAGTATAGTTTGGCCACTTTGGTGCCATTTAGAGTACCGTTAATGGCGCACAGACAAGTGTACAAACAGACAGACAGACAGACAGACAGACAGACCAAAATTGTTTCGTCGAAGGTCCCCAAGAAAGACTATCGTATTTAAAAAACCGACTGCTCGCACTGCACAACCGTTCACTGGCCACCCTTATATATAAGCACTGGATCTTGACATTCAAGGTACATAGCGCCGGCGTGAGATTTCTCCTGTTCGTTGCTGAACAACAAAAATTCGCAGCGTGCGCGTTAACTATAAGAGCGAGCGGCGCGTCTCCATGTCCAATCGCAGTCTTCTGTCTCTCCAGTGATTGCCCATTAGCTGCGATTGGCATGTTCCGGTACAAAACCACGGTCTATCACTGCGTTTTTTGTGCCTCCGCAGGTTTCTTTCCTGCGCAACGCCGCGATGGGCGCTAGCGTTAACGCCACAATCAGCGTACGCGTTAGCGCGCGCTGCTTCACATCTACACATGATTCCCTTTAGCGGGAGATGGTGTCCTTTTTACTTCACGTCATCAAAACGGGACGTGCGTGTGCACCCATGCTTGACAGTGATGTTAGTTTTATTTAAGTGACTTACTATGAAATAGAAAAAAAAGCCAGTTGGTCTAGGCGTGGGCAACTTTTCAGTTATTGTCATTCATAGTCGTTTCTATACTGAAACCACACCCGTAGAAAGTTTGTTTGGTCAAACAAACTTCTCAAATGCGAAGTTATTCTCGCTACTTTATTGCAAAAACGAAATAGAAGTCATTTCAGTGATAAGAAAAAAAAGAAATAATTGGGTCAGAGAGGTTGACTAGGTTAACTGCCCAGTTAGCCACACTGCACAGGGGGATGGAGTATATACGGCTAACATGGGGCACCGAGTTCACAAAGCTTTGCGTTAGTGAGTGATTTTCTACCATTGGCTATCACCTTCTACCGTTGATAGTTCAGCATCAGCATTGACTAAAATTTTCTGGTGCAAACAATTCTGTAGCGTCAGATGGTTTTGTGAACAAGGGCTCAGGAAAAACTATACCACAAAGAACACCCTTCCGCTCATTCTAGCTATAGTCTCAATAGACAATCTGACTGAAGGTGTGCGATTGTGCATTTGCAATTAAATCATGACCAAGAGGTATCTCTCACTGTTGAGCCATGACTTTAACTAAATCTGATCATGTCTGCACATATATCTCGCTAAAATAGCCAGAGGACGGTAGTTAGTAACACCATAAAAAGAAAACTGAAAAAAAAAACGCCAGGCAACACAGTCACAGCGAAAGGTGGAAGAGCGGCCTTTCCTTTTTGAAACAGTACCTTGCTCACTGCCTCTCCATATGCATGCGTATTCATGTGCTGTTCGGGTAACTGCTACAAGCACACTTTCTCGGCACCCACTACGCTATAAATAATCATAAATTTTCTGTAATAGGCGGGCATTCACTATGCTATTCACTAGCGTGGTATCTGTTACACACTTGCTAGGTTTTTTGTCCAATTTTTATGCAGTGGCTGACGACGATGAAGAAATATGCCTGAAGTGGGTATGCGTCACATTTAATAGGTGATCAAGAACAAGCTTTTGTAATGGGTTGCAGCGTTAGACTACCCACTCGTTACGCTATTTGCATTGTGCGACGACTGGTTGTTGGTTCGCTATTTTGAAACACTTTATAAGTCGTATTGATGATTGATATGTGGGGTTTAACGTCCCAAAACCACCATATGATTATGAGAGACGCCGTAGTGGAGGGCTCCGGAAATTTCGACCACCTGGGGTCCTTTAACGTGCACCCAAATCTGAGTACACGGACCTACAACTGTTCCGCCTCCATCGGAAATGCAGCCTCCGCAGCCGCGATTTGATCCCGCGACCTGCGGGTCAGAAGCCGAGTGCCTTAGCCACTAGACCACTGCGGCGGGGCTTTACAAGTCGTATCAATGCGATTGCTTTCCCGACATCAAGCCTGCCTAAGGCAAGTTTGCCAACAAGCCACAAGCACCGGCGTGGCTCAGTGGTACAATACTGAGATAGCACCCAGCGGACCCGGGTCCGAGCCCCACTGTACCATTGGTACTAGGTTATTTTTCTAATTTTGCGCGATGTGGATACGGACACCGGCGACGGCGGCGGCGGGACACTACGGCGCTGCGCGAGACCCGAGTTGTGATCTCATAACAGCTTTCGCTGTAAAAACGAGCCCTGAAGTATGCATTCTCTTCCTTCTAATAGAAGAGTGTGACGCCTGGTTGCCCCTTCATGTTCTAAAATGCTTCGATTTGATTGATATGTGGGGTTTAACATCTCAAAGCCACAATATGATTATGAGAGACACCGTAGTGAAAAGCTCCGGAAATTTCGACCATCTGGCGTTTTTTAACGTGCATCCAAATCTAAGCACACAGGCCTACAACAGTTCCAACTCGATGGTCGGAAATGCAGCCACCACAGCCGGGATTCGATCCCGCGACCTGCGGGTCAGAAGCCGAGTACCTTAGCCACTAAACCACCGCGGCGGGGCTTCTAAAATGCTTTATTACTCATAATAACGCGATTATTTTTCCGACATCAAGCCTGCCTAAGGAAAGTTTGGAAATGAGTTCCAACCGCTGGCGTGGCGTTATTCAAGCCATGGCTTTTCATAGACACGAATGAACTTTGCTAAAAGCTTGGGGCTGTGGTTTGGCCCATTTACTTAAAGACCGACCCATTTTCAGGGTATATAATGGTTTTGGGTTCCGCCACAATACCTAGGCGTTCTATTAGATGCATATCGATCAACTGCACATTATAGGAAAGAACGGTGTGCACCTTAAAGTGCTATGACCGGACGTTTCTTCCTTATCTTTGGCAGAGTTAAAGCATGCAACCTGTTTCTGGCAACGAAAATATTGTACGTACTGCAAATAATTTGTTGTTCGAGGGTTTACATACAGAAACTTCGCCATATATTGCTTCCTTTATTTGGTCATCAGCCTATGAACCGATGAGGCGAGACAATAATTTTAGACCTGCGCAGGTGGTCTTGGGTCGGTACACCTCTTTATTAGGAAACTGTTGTGGCACTTCTCTTGTTTTCGTGACTGTGCTCATTCACTGCTTCGAACATTCTTGCAAGTGAATTTCTCGAATGTTTTACCAAATTTAGTGGTATATGCTAATCTTGCAACGCCTCCCTATCTGCAAGGGTTCATTCGTGAAGTATATGAATCAGTGCGTTTTCTGACACCCAGATTTTCCAATTATTACTTATTGTCTAGCTCAAGAAAATGCCTTTATTATACGGTATCGCAGGTGCTATCTCCGGCCCCACTTTATCGCTCACTACATATTGGATTGTCTGGTCATGACGTGCTATTAAGTGTTACGAAAATGACTATTTCACCAATAACGAAAGCATTTTTTACGAAGTTCATAAAGAAACAATACCTGTAAAAGCCTGGTTAAGCACCAAAGGCATATTTGTATCTTCAATTAACTGCCACCTCAGTGAAATTTCAGAAACAATAGAACATGACTTTATTAGTTGTAAGGACGCCATTTTTTTCTGAGATGTCTAGCTGCAGAGGGCTTTTAAAAAGCGATTGGATTGAAGTTCTTATAGTATCCGTTATCTTGTACCACCCGAATGTAATGATATACCATGCTGTTGTTAATGGTGATGCAGAGTTTATGAAAAACTCGCATGTTGGACAGGAATGCGGAACCAATGGTGTCTTCGCGATGGCACTTTGTACAAATGACCGTGCAGCTAAAAGAACTTTATGACCAACCGCAATTGCAACCACACTGGTATACTGAGTTCATGAAGTGCGCTGCTCAAATACCCCTTTAGACATTCTGTTGTATGGGATTTGCTTTGTATCGTTCCTTGTACAGCTGTCAGCACCTTTAACACGAACACTTCGATGCGTGGCCAGGGCTAGTTTGATCGATGCCAGCCGCGAAGTGCTGGGCACTTTTGTCGAGATAATACCTCGGTAGACTCGGATAGTATGTCGACATGTATGGTTAGCATTTTGGCAACAGAAACACAACTTACGTGGTGTCAGCGTCAATCAAACCGCTGCAAGACACGCGGATGAGCGTTCGTGTTAAAGGTGCTGACGGCTGCACATTTGTCGAATCGACCTTATGTATGTTGTACGCTATTTATATACGTAAGCCTCATTTGTAATAAATACCATGTAAGCAAAAAAAAACTGGCGTGGCTCAGTGGTAAAATACTGGGCTGGCACGCAGCGGACGCGGTTCGAATCCCATTGTGACCTTGTTGTTTTTTATTTACTGAGTTTTTTTTATCTCTTGTGATACTGCTTACGGACACCGGCGGCGGCGGCGGACAACTACGGCGCCGCACGTGACCCGTGTTCTCATATCATAACAGCTTTCGCTGCAAAACATAAGTAAGTCGCGGAATCAAATCACATACACCTCGATTATAAATAAGAATACCCATTGAATACGGTAGCTTTTTGTTACGCGTGTAATGAATATTTGTTAGTCACGCAGGCACGTCTATTACTGCACGCTGCTGTGGAATGCGTAGAAAAGTAACGACTCAGCTTTCCAAAGAGTATAGATGAATAATATCGGAAGTTTTACGTCCCAAAACAACCATTTGTATATGACAGACTCCGCGTAGTAGAGGGCTCCGGAAAATTCCCCATCTGGAGTTTTTTAACGTGCACTGACATCCCACAGTGAACACGGGCCTCCAGAATTTCACCTCCATCGAAATGGGTCTACCATTACATGGATCGAACCCGCGACCTTCGGGTCAGCAGCCGAGCATAACCGCTCTTCCACCGCGGCGGACAAAAGTATGGAGCTCTAAAGAAGACCAGATGGTCAAAATTTTCATAGTCCTCCACTATACGGTGGCCGCATATTGATTTCGTGGTTTTCGTACGTTAAACACAAGATATTATTAAAATGCGAAGCATTTCTTAGCGGACTTCGAGCGTATCTATCTATCTATCTATCTATCTATCTATCTATCTATCTATCTATCTATCTATCTATCTATCTATCTATCTATCCGCTTACGACATTTAGGTCTCCTGGTTGTTTCGATAATTGGATCGATACCAAAATTCGTAAGGCATTACATGACAGTATGACAAACATATGACAATATGTAACTATAGTCATAACATGAAAATCATGACATGTAAGTCATGAATGTCATGATTTACATTTCATGATATTGCTGCTCTTGCGGTGGTTTCGTTCACATGACATATCGCAAAAGTGGTATGGTATGACATGACTACATGACGAACGTAACTGACAGGCTCTAACGCGAAAATCATGAAACACATGTCATGTAAGTCATGACTACACACCACGCTCATAGTGCACTCGCGGTCCTTTCGTTAGCTTCACATGTACCAAGTTTGGTATTACGTGACGTTAATGGATCTTGAAGATATATGACTGGTGCAAACACGATAATCTCTACATACGTGTCATGTAAAACTTGACTACATGCTATAGACTCATGGCCCGCTCGTGGCCGTTTCGCTAGCTCCACACATACCCAATTCGTTATCGATCACGTAACGTGAACAGACGACCAAGGTAAATGACGCGTCCAAACATGATGATGACGATATGCATGACATGTAAAACATGACTATATGATACGATCATAGAGTGCTCGTGGCCGTTTCGCTAGCTCCGCACACACCAAATTTGGTATTTGTCACACACCAAATACGTTATGTCAATGAACTACGAAGCTAAATGACACGTCCAAACGTGACAATCATAACATGCGTGTCATGTAAAACACGACTACATGTTACGCTCACATAGCACGCTCGCGACCGTTTCACTAGCTCCAAATATAACAAATTTGGTATCATGCGACGGGAATTGACGACGAGGGTAAATGACACGTATAAACATGATAATCATGACATTATATTCATGCACGGCATAATTTCCGGAGTGGTCGAAATTTCCGGAGCCCTCCCCGACGGCGCCTCTCACAATCATATGGTGGTTTTGCGACGTTAAACCCCACATATCAATCAATCAAATCACCTCGTAACGTTATGTTGATTTTAAAGTGACATATTAACCTAAGACACGTGTGTGCGCTGTGGTAGGTTGTTGATCTCGATGTCCAAGTGCCATTTTTGTGCATTGCTCCCTTTGGAGATACGGGAGCCATATGCAGCGCTTGTAAGCCGACAACAGAGGAGCGCGCTCATCTCTTGTTATCCTTTCAGGAGCTTATAACATTGCCGACCATTTCTGCGCTTAGTATGGTAAAACGCCTCGGAAAATAGAAAGAAAGATATAATATTGCGTCGATGAAACAGAAACAAAGCTAATAAACAAATTAGTGGTTTTCCTTACTTTCAGCCGGCCTATATAGTCGCTGTATTCTATGTCGGGAAACGTACAGGTTTCTAAAGTTTTTAAACGCCAACCTACGCGTGGCCGGTTATTAATAATAAATGAAATTAGGTGATTAAAATCAAGTGAGGACATACAGTACAAGCTGTAGGATGGATGCCTATTCTGTTGTTCGCATGTTTTCTTTTTTTTGACCTAGAGTAACTTACGCCACCGAGTTTCCACGAAAATGAATCACCAGCATCCAGCTCCAACTGAGATTCTGTTCGAACAGATTATTATAGCCTGATGGGTAGTTTCGAGCCAGGCCTCCTAAATCCTGCAATCGACGCTGCTCTATTAAATGGAGTGGCGTTTATGAGAAGATGCTATCATTTACTTGCGTGCTGTACTATTACAATCTAATCATTGTTATTCCTCGAATTTATTATTGTAACAATAATGGCGACAAGAAAAAGACACGGACGATACGAGCACTCACTTTCAACAAAAGATTTATTGAGGCTATCGTCTGTTTAAATAATCAAGGTCACAGGCAGACCACTGAGGATGTCAAGAGTCAGGTGAACAAATCAGCGGTCACCCTCTAGTCATATCTATAACGATAATTTTGCGATATAGTCTTGAATTATTATTATTATTATATATGACTTCTGTGAGACTTCTACACCGCAGCTAAGCCCTCGATTTCTACATGGTGTTTGGCTCTGTCTTTTTCTCGCCTCACCGTACTAGGAATAAGCAATAAACCACAGTTTCTATATACAGCATGCTTTCAGAAAGAACGGTGACGCCACGGGTACTGTTTACCATTATCCCTGCGGTGCGTACCACATCAACATGAACAATTAAATGGAGTGCAAATTAAGAAAAATGAAAAATGGTCAATACTTGATCAAGAAATGACATCACGTAGCATAACGTGGCTCAGTGTGTCGTTCAAGAATTAAAAGAGGAGTCTATAACGCTATCAACTTACTGTATATGTCTTTTTTTTTCGTTTATCAAAATGCATTATATACTCGGCGACAACTTTTATTAGCACTGAAGGGAAAGCTATGGAGGCGGAGCTTCTGCACATGTAGCACTACGTTAAGTAATTCGTTTTGGCGCGCGTCTTGGAACGCTGTGGAAAGCGACGGGGGTGCACTATCAGCGTTTCATGTAGACGCAGACGCCGATTAGCGTTTGAGGTGCACGTAAAAAGGCTGGACTTTCTCGCACGTTCAGAAACACGAAGTCACTACGAATAGATTAAAGTAAATACGATTATCCTTATGGTGGGAGCTGTGTCCTGTCTCAAATATCTCACGTAGATAATAAAGGGGGAACTTCTATACTTCACGGTGAAATTACGGGCGCTGTTGTGGAAGTACATTCTGTAGTGTTCTCTTTCTTTTTTCAACGTTTTCGAAACGCCCCCATTGTTTTCCCTTTGCAGGGTAGCATACCGGTCCTTCTAAACTGCTTATCATCCCTGTCTTTGCTTTCTTTTCTCTTCCTTCTTTTCTTCACTTCACCATAGCGGTAAGGCACCAATTCAACAATCTGGCGTTAGCGCGGCGATCATAGATTGTTTGATCATAGACTGCGTTCGATCATAGATTGTTCCAAAATTCTAGCATGCCGAATCAAGACATTGAAGATGGACAAGTAGTCATTGAGCGTAACAACGGCTGCTAAAACTATTTCAAGAAGAAACATTTAAAACGACCATGAAACTTATATTAATGTTGCACGAAGTTGAATGACACGCCCTAATTTAAATACACGCTCAGCACACCATCTAACTTAGAGCTCATTTAAATAAAGAAGATAAAACCCGTAGTTCGTCTTTTCTTCAATATTTTTGCTTATTTATGGAGACGCACATGAACAAAGCAGTATTGCGTTTTTTTTTTACCCTAATGAGAGTATTGTCTGAAGTTTCACGCAGGTAATTGTGCCCCTCCGGCATCTTCTCAAACCAATATTGCAGCCACCAACTTCTCTCTATCCTCTTCTTTTTTAACGCTTTAATGCTTTGATTTATTTTTATTGTATTGTGTATTACGTCGCTGCATAGGTCACTAAATTAGAAGCAGACAATCTCCTTCTATGTTTGTCATCACTTTTCACATAAAATGAATAACATTGTCAAAGGGGGTCTTGCTTATATTTAGGTGACTTTCAGATCAACATATATAATTGTCAATAGGTCCATTCGCTTTGGGAAGCGACTTTGATAATGCGTGGTCTTTCTGTTATTTTGCCGTGGATGGTTCGAAGACGACACCGTATACGAGCGCACTGCACATTACAGATAACCGGACGCGCGTATTCAAGTCCATTGGGCCACCGGCAAGAATTGAAACACAGTCTCATTTCCATGCGGACTGAAGGAAACCAATTAAAATTTCTCTTTTCTTTTCTACCACCCTCTTTTGTCTCTCCATAACGCACGCATGCTGTCAGGATCCTTAACAAGAAGGCCTCCAGAACTCTATAAGGCGTATTGCAAATATTTCGTATGCACATATTTGTCGTCGCCCGTTAACTTCATTTCCCATATAGGCTGGTGAGTACGAGACGTTGTATTGTCAGTGTGCGCACAGCATATAGCTCGCATGGCGAACCTGCATAAATTATTGTGTATGGAAGGCGGGAATTGTTTGCGGTAGATAAAGACGTAGATGCTTTGTGACACGCGTGTGATTGCGCGTTTTTTTTTTTAGTGCACGTAAATGTTTTGCGTTATCCATATATTTTTACCGAATGCTTGGAGTATGGTTTCATCGGGTGAGCAGATATTTCCAGCTGCGGTTTTTCAGTTAAAACACCATTGAACGTTCGACATCTAGCACTTACGTCTACGCCTATCTTTATTTGTTTTATCATATTTGCACCTTGCTTGTATATTATTTATTTCTGTTTCATTCATCTTTGTTTTAGATGCGTGCTGCCATAAGCTGCCACGAACTAACTCACACATCAGCACGTCTTATCTATCTATCTATCTATCTATCTATCTATCTATCTATCTATCTATCTATCTATATATCTATCTCTCTATTTATCTATCTATCTATCTATCCATCTATCTATCAAAAAATAAGCATTGTTTAACGTGGTTTCATACTTACATTAAGTTTTAGTTGAAGTTACATTTTCGTTGCAGAATAAAGTATGCGAAGAAGGTATGTGTGTACGTGTGCACGTATTTACTTTTATATATCTATTTTTAGCTCTCTATTTTCCTCTCTTTCTTCTGGCGCACACTTCAATTACCGAACCACACTGCTGTGTAGCCAACAAGTTATTTTACAGAAGAGGGTCGACCAGTCTCCGATGGAGCCTGTGATTGAGTCATTTCCATAGAGAACAAAAATGACCTCGAATAGACTGTTTGAATAGAATAGAGTTTCTAATGCACACGCTATCTCGACCCAACCCACGATCTGTATTTGCGAAAGCGGTGATTAGGTTTTGGTGCTTGTCGTTGAATATGTTAAGGCAGTCGCAGCTAATTCTATGCATTCCTCCACCCACCCCGTCTTTCCTCGGTCAGGCTGTCGGTTCGTCAGTCCCTCATTACCACCCATTCACAATATTCACCAGTATGTTGTCTCCCGGCCAGATTGCACACTTTAAATGTAAAACCAACCGCTAATATCATTTGTTTCGATTAAAGAAAGCTGCAGTGACAATGCATATTGCCAGTGAAAGCGAAATTAGAGCATGACCAATGTTTAACGAGTCTGTCACAATGTAACTGCTTTACGACTCGCGGCCTAATTGGTATGCACAGAACACGTAACAGTCGTTATATTATCGCGACAGCTGCATTCCCAGAGAGCGCTGTTTTGACGGGCTCGATTCCGTGAGCCGATAGGCGGTCGCCACTTTGTCCTATATATAGTTCATTTAGTCGCGACAGTTAGAATGTCAGCAGGATACTTACACCAGACGTCGACAGGGTAAAGTTTGTAACTAACTAAACCCCTTATGCGAAGCGCGATCTTTCTTGTGGAAACTTGAGAAACGCATTTACTAAACGGGCAGACGTAGAGAATTAAAGCCGTCTCGTTTAGCCCTAATTGCCCGTCGCTGCCGGGCATGAAGCGTACTGAAATCAAAGCAGGCGTTTCTGCAGTTCGAGAGCCGCGGACACGCTTGGAAATGGCAGGAGCTGTCGCGCTTTCAAAGAAACTGCACTGTTTCGCGCCGCCTGAAACGACGTTGCCATATTTGTAGGGAAGCTCTAGTCTTACATCACGGCGTCTTTCGTACAGAGTGAGTGTCGACTTACTCTCATTTCTCCTAATCCCCCCACTCGATTAGGCCACTCAATGCTTATGCTTTCTTTGTCATTAATCGTCACTTGAGCGGGTGAAAAGAGAGTGAAGCCTCGCGTGTCATTTCCTACAACGCATAAGAAAGATATAAAATACAGGCTTCATGAATGGTATACACTCAACAGGCTTTTTTTTTTCTCGCTGCGGACAGAACTTCAGCAACAATTGTAGTGGTTGGTTCCGCATGATAAATTGCAGATCACTTTGGTCGCCTTCAGTGCGATTCAGTGATTGCAATTCAGTGTCATTGTGGAGGCTGGTGCCCCACAATGACACTGAATCGCAATCGTTCTCTTTTTTTTTCAAGTTTCAAGTTTTATTATTTCCAAAAACAAGGTACAAAATCTAAGATATACAGACGAGGGTCCCAGAGCCAGAGACTTTAGTGGGACCCTCGGTTTGTCGATACAAATCGACGGTAAAATTTATACAGAGCAACAGAAAATTCTTACAATATGCGGACATCAAAATGCACTTTTATATCACAAATCAAGCCAAAACACGCAACATGGTAAAAAAAAACGAAGAACAAACGAGTCAAACAGGTAAACGTTCACAAGTAAGGTTATTCGAGAAAATTATTTTTGACGGACTTTTTGAACAAAGCAATTGAAGTGCAACGCTTAATGCTAGAAGGTAACGCATTCCAAAAAAATATTGCACTGAAAGCGGAAGTTTTTTGCCCATAATTAGTAT
The DNA here is from genome assembly GCA_013436015.1 of Rhipicephalus annulatus. NCBI lineage: Eukaryota > Metazoa > Arthropoda > Arachnida > Ixodida > Ixodidae > Rhipicephalus > Rhipicephalus annulatus. The sequence goes on along the minus strand of WOVY01000950.1, from coordinate 288,116 downwards.
GAGCGGGGGTAACAGGAAACCGCAATAATGTTGTTTGCTTTCCTATTTTGTTAATTGCATACAGTAAAAGAAACATAGGCCAGTAGATGAAGCTTCAACTGTACGTCCTTATTTATGTATATCACTGCAAAAGCAAAAGCAAACAAGCAATTTGCAGATCCCACGTACAGTGGAAATCGATGATATGCGAAGCACGGGTGAGGAAGGTTGATATGTCACTTTAAACTCAGCACAACGTTATGAGGCGTACGTAAATGATGCCGTACATGACTTTCATGTCATGATTATTATGTTTGGGCCAGGCATTTGTCTTTGTTGTCGATTCACGTCCCGTAATACCAAATTTGGTATACGTGAAGCTAGCTAAATGGCCCCGAGCGCGCTATCAGCGTAGCATATAGTCATGTTTTACATGACACGCATATCATGATTATCATGTTTGCGGGCATGTAATTTATCTTCGTGGCCTATTCACATCTCGTGATACCATGGCAAGTTCGGTATATGTGGAGCTAGCGAAACGGCCGCGAGCGCGCTATGAGCGTAGCATGTGGTCATGTTTTACATGACACGCATGTCATCATTATCATGTTTGAACATGCCATTTACCTTCGTCGTCCATTCGTCCATTCATATAACGTAATATACCAAATTCGGTATATGGGAAGCAAGCGAAACGGCCACGAGCACATCATGAGCGTAGCATGTAGTAATGTTCTTACATGACACGCATCTCATGATTATCATGTTAGCACCAGTCATATACCTTTGTCAACTATTCCCGCCCTGTTACGTGCGCTAAGATTTAGAAGTAGGAAACTCAATACAATTAGAATGATATTTTGCTCCAATATGAAGAAAATGTAACAAAACATTTTCACTTGTTAAACATGACCACTTATTGTGTTGGTTCATAAGTGCAACGTGTCAGTCCTGTTAAAACAATATATATTTCATTATTTATAGTGTTGTACACACTTATCTAAAAAATCCACTGTTTTGAAGGCAGTGAAACAGTTGACATACAAATTCGAGCCTAGGCAGCGTTGGCATTTGTCTGCCTTTCTTTCTGATGTTCTATATCTGCTTGCTCCACGAAATTCTCGCGCAAGGCTAGCGCGAGCTGACACACGTTTTCTTTCTCTTCTTTCTTTTTTTTGAGGGGGGGGTGTAGGTGGGGGAGGGAATCGAGTTTTGATCCCGAACATTCCAGCTGCAATATACAGCACGGAAGGGGGCTGGGTTCCTACCCCCAGTTTGTGGGTGGGATCTAAACTTCTCGTCCTGCAACAACATCAGGATACTTTCTTATATTTGCGATGCTTGCTCCCAGATTTTGAATTGCGTAGTCTTTTAGACGTCCGACGTGGCGAGAAGTGGACTCCTCGTTGCAGCAGACGCTCCTGAAGCCCGGCGAAAAAAAGCAACTCATAATATCACACTGTAGATCAATCTATTCCTTCTCTTGTTCACTTTTAAGTGCACAAACGAGCAAGGACGAAAAGTTACGCCGACGCCACGCTTTCGCCCTCGTTCGTTCGCGCACTCAAAAGTGAACGTTAATTACCGATATGCCGAAGCATACGCTTTTTCATGTTCCTCATTGCTACGTTTCATACATCACGCGCATGTATTCGTACAAAACACTACGCGCGGTCAGAAACAGTCCCAAAAATGACGAGCGAACAGAGTGTAGACGTCGCTATAACCTGACGATAGTTACAGTGCGAGAACAGAACGACGACACAGAGACAAGAAGGACGTGTTCTCGTTCTGTTCTCGCGCTATAACTATCGTCATGTCATACCAACTAGCCCAAGCTGCCACACTTCACTATAACTCACACGCGTTTGCACGTCACCGGCTCCGATCCCAGCAGGCGCCGGTTGCTGGAGCAAGATCTAGCTGCAGCGCCATTAGTTCTCACAACTACCACGATGCCCACCTCTGCGGCGGAGCTTTCAGAGTTTACTCTAGTAACGTTGCTTTCAGCTGGATTGCACCACAACAGTTACTTCTAATATTTCTCCTGCACAGACTAGTCAGGGGAGGGGGGTAGCTTGAAGTAACACCAGAGAATCGGACGTGGTCATATTTTTTTTACTAGCAGAAAAACCTTTCATAGTATAAATGCTGTTAATTTGTTCTCACAGTGGTTTTACCCATTATATCTAATTGGTGATTAGAGGTGGAGTACAAGCACTGAAGTGAGGGAGGGGGTGCTGACACAGATTGTTTTCGTTTTTTGGGGGGGAGGGCTTCGCCCCTATCGCTCCGCACCTCCCCCCCCCCTCTGGCATACCACGGTCACACTTTTTTTTCATTTTTATGTACCTTTTTATGTACCTGCTCTCCTGCTCCTTTAGGAATTTCCTGTCTTCAGTCCCCTTCCCTTTACATAGTAGCACGCACGCTTCTTTATAGACGCCTGTAGAATATATATATATATATATATATATATATATATATATATATATATATATATATATATATATATATATATATATATATATATTGCCACGTTCCATTTCCCAAGTTTTTGTTATCGTCCCAAAACACCACACGATTCTTAGCGCAAACCGCGCCTGCAGTTTCCTAGAAGGTTCCGGACTGTAGTAGATCATTTCGATAAGATCACGCCCACTGTGCGAACGGTACAGATTGTTCTGGAAGCTACGCCACCGCCAGCGATAACGCTGGAACATTCGACGGCAAGAGTATAAATGACACCGTGACAATATATATATATATATATATATATATATATATATCACAAGCTCTCACGCACGCACATGATTAAATACTGTTTTGCAACGACCAGAACATAGACATCTTTTTTTTTCCATATTGCTAATACGAAACAAAGCCGAAGTGCAGTTGCATTGCGGCTAAACACATAAGAATGCTTATAACGAATATATTATCTTTTATAGAAAGTTTCTTCTCAGCGGGATCGAATCCCGGCTGTGGCGGCTGCATTTCCAATGGAGGCGAAAATGCTTGGGGCCCGTATGTTCACACCTAGGCGCACGTCGAAGAACACCAGTTGGTTGAAATTCCCGGAGCTCTCCAACAAGGCGTCTCTCATAATTATACGGTGGTTTTGGGACGTTAAACCACCAAAATTATTGTAATAAACTTTCTTATCGTCATAAGCAGTGAAACTCACCGAAATGTTCCCAAATAAATCTTTTTTTCTGTAATCAATGCATTTAATTTGCCATTTCGTGCTTCTGTAATGAACATTGTCGTTAGGTATTTCATTATCAGACAAAGTACTGGCCGTGAGGCTACTTTTCAGACACCAGTATGGCAGAGTGTCTTCGATTGTTCCCGTCGCACTACTCCTGCGCGCTTTTTTCCTCCCCTGCACGCTCATTTCGTATATTGATCATGCTCAATGTGTCTGAACACTTTGAAAGTAAACAAGTCACTTCACAAGAACCTTCCTTACTCCTCTCACTCTTTCTCTCTCTCTCTCTCTTTCTTTTCTCAAACTTTTTACCTATATATTAAGGGCTGTGTTTTTTAGCTTTTCAGTTTTCAGGTAGCGAATAGGTCCCGCTTTCATGTAATAAAACGATAGCTACTCTGACAGCAAGCGAACACTCCTCTTGCGATGTTACTCGCGACCTATAAAAAAAAAGAGACCGAGAAGGAGAGAGACGAAGAAATATTCTGCGAGACAACGCTTTCGCCCCGCGACATGAAAGGAGCCGGAGGCGATGCAGCCTGGAGGAACCACCATGGGAGACGCATTAGGGGGCCCCTGACAACGCGGTATAGTGACAGCTCTTACATGTCACTTCCCTAGGTGGGAGCACACTTGGGGAAAAATACCTGGAAGAAAACAAGCGAGTCGGAAGAAGATGACTAGTGAAACCGACGTTGTCGAGCGTCAATGTATATACGCGCCCAGAGGGTGGCCCCGCTTCACGTTGACAGGCTTCCCACTCTTCTCGTCGCTGGTCCGATAACTTCAGCGTTCACGACCGCCTCTAGACTACGCTGCGCGCCGCCTTTTTTTTATTTCTGTCTGTTTTTCGGCCCACTTTCGAGACTCGTACACTCGAGTTTGTTTAATTGACATGTGATTTCATGCCGTCACTTTGCACCACCGCAAAAAAAAAAGTGCTCTTCGAAGAAAAGACGTAATCGTTTGAAAAGTTTGAAAAAAAAAAACTCGCCACCTACCCCCCCCCCCATCTTTTCTTTTATACACTTTATTTGAGCGCCGAGGTCAGAGCTTGTTCCACTGCTCATAAGTGAAGTTGTCATTACCCAAGTCGCTCATGCTTCTCCGAAATATATCACGTTTATTCTTTTCAGTAATGACAAACAGAAAGCGAAAATAGTTAGGGCAGCTAGCTATCATGATCTTCAGGCCTTACGTGTGAGAGTAAGTACGAATAATTAAGCGTTGAAATGAGTACTTTTAATACTTCAGCTCCGTACTTGTCACCACTCTAAGTCAACTGAAACAGTCACTGGTTCTCTGAACTTTTTAAGCAGTAATTTCAAGCTGTTGCTGGTTCTATTGACTTCTTGAAAAAAAAAAAAACTAAGTGGAAGCAATCACGACAATTCCCCTGATCTAGCAGAGACGGCTTCACAACATTGCTGTTTATATCGAATATTTTTTTATTATTAGGTTCTGGCGCTTCTTGCACAGACAAAATACGCGTAGAGCAACCATTATCGGCCATTTCGCCAGTGCCCGTGCCTTTTTCCACGTGTCGCGATACCCGATGGCGGCACGCTCATTGGTAATTGTACTCCCGCCTCTCGTGACGTGGCGATTGAGCTAGCTCTGTCATCACTCATCAGCAGCCGCCTATTGGACTAGCTATGGAACATTCGCGTGTAGTTCGCTTCGAGAAAGAACAGTGGGAACTGAAGGAGTACCCACTCGCAGAGACGCGTAAATTGGCGCGAACACGGCGTGAAGCAGCTGCCGCAGAACGCGCAGTCACAGACGCTCGCTTCAGTCTTCACAGTTACAGAACGAATGTGTCGGTCGAATTCACGAGACTCCTTTCTCGTAAGCGCGTTCTCCCATTGGTCAGCCGGCTTCGCTAATGACACTTCCTGCATCGTTATTGGCTGAAATGTCCTATTACAAAAAAATAAAATTTTAGCGTATGGTGCTTAAGTGCGGAACACTTCAAGGCGCCGAGCTGCCATATCCTGTCGTCCTCGGTTGGCGTAGCGCTCCATGTGTGTCGCGTATTGAGCGCGCTCTCGCGCCAAGGAGGCCTCCTTTGTCTTCTTCTTCGTGCACCTTGATGACAATCACTTATGATAATTAGAAAAGGAAAAAACAACTAGTGGGCATGGTGTAACGCTGGCAAAGCCACATATAAAAATATAAAATAAAGAAAACAAACGTGAAATGGAAAGAGAAGAAATAGCAAAAAAAATTGAAAGTGCAAGAGAGAGAAAGAAAAATATGTAAATGAAGATGAAAAAAAACACAAAAAATGAAAACAGATAAAAGAAAAGGAAGAGAGTAAGAAATAAAAAAAACCAAAGCGAAACAAGGAAGGCTGCCCAGCTCTAATATTCTCCAGGTTTGGCACCACTAGTGCGAAGCTGCCTGTCTTTTGTGTGTGTGTG